>JARGYO010000094.1:26438585-27148585 GCA_029206835.1 Rana muscosa | reverse complement strand
CTACAATCAGACGTTGGTGTACCAATAGCAGATTGCTGGCAAGTACTTGGCAGTGACACCTAATTCTACACCTTCATTCCTCTCAGTGCAAGTTTCAGAGAAGACTGAAGGTGTAGTGCAGTTGGAGATCCCAGCTGATGAGGAGCAAGGAGAGGTCCGCTTTGTTCTTTGGTGTGGGTCTTTTATGTACGCTTGCCAACGGACTGCATGGCAGGTCGACATATGTCTGGTCAAGCATGTGGTGCCCAAGCGGCTGGCGTTTTGGCAACGCTTGATACGCTTCAGACATATGTTGCAAATGGCAATGGTGCGATCTGCTGCACACGTCTGAAAAAAGGCCCACATCAAAGAACTTTTGGAAAAACGCTCAGTCAGCAGCACCCTGCACATGCAGAGCTCTGCGGTGTGATGCAGTCGTTTGGCTGCCCTTAAGCTGGCCCCTGGAGAGCATCCTGCCTCATTGGAGATGTGCCTCCTCCTCCTCTCAGGCACCCACGTGGAGTCAGTGACCTCATCATCCCCACCCTCCTCGTCACTGGAGCAAACCTGGCAGTATGCTGCAGCTGGGGGAACATGACTGCCAGTTTGTTGTCCTTCTTGGGCACCCCCTCTCTCTGGGCTCACGTTACTGCCTTCCTCAAGCTGGGTACCATCATCGTAGCCTTCAAAACGCTGCGCATCCTCCTGCAGCATGTACCCGACACTGTGGTCGAACAGTTCGGGGACTCCTCCATGCGCGATGGTGGGGCTAGGGAAGGAGTAACTGATGATGACCTTGAGCCGATGAAATAGGCCGCTTTGGCACCTGCATTGGCAGCCAAGGTACTCTGAGCCTGGGTGACAGAGGATGAGAACGGATGAGAACAGCTTGGTCATCCATGCTACCAACTCTTCTGCATGTTGTGGCTCAACATGGCCAGCTGCCGAAAAAAAGGACAAGCGTGCCCCACAGCCACGTGCTGAGGATGCACCGTGTCTACGACCAGCACTGTTGCCTCTAGACACAGAGCCTGCTTGCCCTCTTTTAGTGGCCTGTGAGTGTCTGCCTTTCAGACATACTGTATTTGATGTATTGGAATAGGTACACAAGGAATGGCCTGCAGTGAGATGTAGCTGCACAAAGCTGGGATAGAATATATATATATATATATATATATATACACACACATACACACACACACACACACACACACACACACACACACACACATATACACACATATACACACTGAATATACTGCAGCTAACTGAATCAACTGTGCTATATTTGGAAGAGAACAACAGGAATTGTCTGCAGTGAGGTTTAGCTGCACACTGTGCCCAGGATACAGTACACTGGCCTAATATACTGCAGCTAGCTGAATCAACTGCCTGCCTGTAGTATTATTAGGAAGAGAACACCACCCTGCCTTTGGCCAATTATGGCTCTCTGTGCTGACAGCGCTGTGATTGGCTAAAGCATGCAGGTCATAGTGCATGCTTGGCCAATCAACAGCCAGCAATGCATTGCCTTATGGGGCGTGACGCGCCACTCGAATTGGGCGCGAACAGCCCATAATGTTCGAAATTCGCCGAACAAGCGAACAGACGATGTTCGAGACGAACTCATGTTCGACTCGAACTCGAAGCTCATCCGTAATGCCGGGGCATTTTGTACTCCAACTAGACACAGTCCGGCCACCCTAAAGCCTGGACAGTAAACTGGCCCTTTGCTTAAAATGTTTGAAGACCCCCTGACCTAGATAGTGACATTTATTTTCCCTCTCATTTTTTGGGATTGTCGCAGATAGACGGCAAATTTATTTCTTGCAATCTATGAAAGGGAGAGGCCACTTTAGGTAAATATAAGGGGTATGACCTCAAAGTGACTGTCTGGTAATAGCAACAAAAAGGGTTCTTTAAAGATAAGCTTTGTAGGTCTCCTAACCTCCTGGCAATAACAGCTATCAAATAGGTACAAAAGTAGATGGTAACAAAAGTAGACCTAGTAAGAGGCATGGTGAGTTTTTAAGTAATTTTTTCCCACAATTCTTTGCAAAATTAAGATTTTTTTTTTTCCACAGAATTGTCACATTAAGGGGTTATTTCTCTCACACAGCATATGCATACCACAAATCACACCCCAGCTTATATTCTACTACTCCTCCTGAGTATAGGGATACCACATGTGTGAGACTTTTACACAACCTGGCCACATACAGAGGCCCAACATGCAGGGAGCACCAGGGCCGCTGATAGAAATCATGGGGCCCCCGTACAGCCTACCTGATGGGGCCCCCCCTTCAGCTCCACCCCTGGTCCTGCCCCTGGCCCAGCGACTTGACAGCGGGACATGCCAATGCCATAATGTACTGCAGAGACAGTACCACCCATGCCATAATGTACTGCAGACAGTGCCACCCATGCCATGCCGCCAATGCCATATTGTGCTGCAGACAGTGCCACCCATGCCGCCAATGGCAGCATGGGTGGCACTGTCTGCAGCACAATATGGCATTGGTGGCACTGTCTGCAGCATATTACGGCATTGGCGGCACAGGTGGCACTGTCTGCAGCACATTACGGCATTGGCGGCACTGTCTCTGCAGGCAGCACATGCGTTATGGGCCATAATGAATGCGCTACCTGCTGACAGTGCCACCCATGCCATATTGTGCCATTGGCAGCATGGGTGGCACCGTTTCTGCAGGCAGAATATGCTTTATGTCATTAGCGGCACTGTCTGCAGCATATTACGGCATGGGTGGCACTGTCTCTGCAGGCAGCACATGCGTTATGGCCCATAACGCATGTGCTACCTGCAGACAGTGCCACCCATACCGCCAATGCCATATTGTGCTGCAGACAGTGCCACCCATGCTGCCAATGCCATATTGTGCTGCAGACAGTGCCACCCATGCCGTAATGTGCTGCAGATGTGGCATTGGCGGCATGGATGGCACTAACGCATGTGCTACCTGCTGGCAGTGCCACCCATGCCGCCAATGCCATATTGTGCTGCAGACACTGCCACCCATGCCGCCAATGGCATTATGCCATTGGCAGCATGGGTAGGCACTGTCTCTGCAAGCAGCACATGCGTTATGGCATTAGCGTCATGAGTGGCACTGTCTGCAGCACATTACGGCATGGCATAGGTGGCACTGTCTCTGCAGGCAGCACATGCGTTATGGGCAGACAGAGCCACCCATGCTGATGCCAATCATGCCATAATGTATACATGCTGTTGCTGCAGTAGTAGGAGACCCCCCCCAAGTACACACCTGTGTAATTTTTAGCTGCCTGGGCCCAAGGAGTCACTTCTTCCCTGATGGCTGCTGCTGCCTGGACTTGAGGGTCAGTTAGATGGGATGCCTCTGCCGATTTCCTCTGCTGCCGCTGCTCGCCTGAGTTGCCTTACTGCTACTACTCACGCGGAGAGGCTCAGAGACAGGAAGGAATCACTCCGCGGTGCCAGGACGACGGCATTACACAGACGACGTGCTGGCCAGGACTTGAGCCAGCATGCGCCTGAAATAAGGGACATGGCTGAAGGATTTTTATTTTGTCTTACATTAAATTATTTATCTGATCAGGTTGCCGGGCCCCCCTGCTGGCCGGGCCCGGTACAACAGGGTGGCCTATTAGCGGCCCTGGGGAGCACCATGAGGCATTCTAGGAACATAAATTACACATTTAATTTCTTGACTACCTCTTACACTTTTGAAGGGCCTGCAGCACCAGGACAATGTACATATAATAAATTACACCCCAAAATACATTCTGCTACTCCTCCTGAGCGTGGGGATACCACATGTGTGAGACTTTTACACAGTCTGGCCACATACAGAGGCCCAACATGCAGGGAGCACCATCAGTTCTAGGAGCATAAATTACACATCTAATTTGACTACCTATTACACCTTGGTGAGACACTGATGGGCACTTTAGTGGCACGGCTGAGTACTGATGTGGCATGAATGTGGCACGGATGAGCACCGATGTGGCACGGATGATCACCGATGTGCCACGGATGATCACCGATGTGCCACGGATGATCACCAATGTGGCACATATGATCACTAATGTGGCACATATGATCACTAATGTGGCACATATGATCACTAATGTGGCACATATGATCACTAATGTGGCACATATGATCACTAATGTGGCACATATGATCACTAATGTGGCACATATGATCACTAATGTGGCACATATGATCACTAATGTGGCACATATGATCACTAATGTGGCACATATGATCACTAATGTGGCACATATGATCACTAATGTGGCACATATGATCACTAATGTGGCACATATGATCACTAATGTGGCACATATGATCACTAATGTGGCACATATGATCACTAATGTGGCACGGATAAGCACTAATGTGGCACGGATAAGCACTAATGTGGCATGGATAAGCACTAATGTGGCATGGATAAGCACTAATGTGGCATTGATGAGCAAAGATGTGTGGCTGAGCCAAGAATGGGGCCTGGATGGAGCACGGCCGGGGGCCTGGATGGAGCACGGCCGGGGGCCTGGATGGAGCACGGCCGGGGGCCTGGATGGAGCACGGCCGGGGGCCTGGATGGAGCACGGCTGGGCAGTGATCAGTGCTGTGGGCACTTCAGATCCAGCCCACAGCGCTGCTGCACCCGGCTACTTCCTCTCTTTTTTTTTGCACGGGATCCTCCTTAAAATTCACCTAACACCTAAAGGGCCTGGTATGAATTATGGGGGAAACCCTGCACCAGTTTCCTGCACCTTTGCTTACATTGCAAGCCATGAAAGTGAATGAGGCTGGTGACATTGCTGTTTGTTAAGGACTTAGCAGTGCCTGCACCCACAACCACTGACAGTGGAAAACTGTCATGTATAATAGCAGAAGTGGTACTGTTATGATAAATGATGTTCAGCTTCTGCCAAATAAGTAATTGTTCAGGCATTCGGATGCATCTTAAGCTTGTGTAACCTTGTGCTTGGACTGAACCTCATCTCTAGTGCCCAAACACGGCTGTCCCATCAGGCAGCATCAGGGTGGGAACAACAGAAATTCATATTAGATGGGCATGTTCAGGAATCTAGGGGATTGGGGGAAAAAAAAAAAAGTTTAAAGAGAATGCACTCTCTACTGAGCTTGAGTACTGTGATTGGGATGCTGCTGTTGTATGCAAGCCTATCTACCTCCTCATTAGGGTTGCACCGGTACTCGTGCAAATGCACAGATACCTGAAACCCATACTTTCAGGCTTGGTTCTTTGAGCTGTCAGTCTGGTAATTGGAGCTGTCAAAAAAAAAAAAAAAAAAAGCATCTGTTTATTAACAACATTGCTCAGCCGCTGAAACACTAAAATAAAAAGAAACCTGGTTTCTTTTTGTATCCTTCTGTTTCTTCATCTGCAGATCAAAGGGATGAACAAAAGTTTCTCTGTTTAACCCCTTATTAACCCTTAATTTACACTAATCAGCCTTAATTAACTCCCTATTCTCCTCCATTTAATTATTATTTTCATGCTTCTTTTTTTTTGTTCACGTCTATTTTATAAACGATAAACAATTAAAACTTTTTTTGTTTGCTTTGTTAGTGAACATTTTTACACATATATATTAACATATATTTACACATTTCACATTGAAAAAGCGCAAAAAAAACAAAAACTTGTAAATAACTTTTCAATGCTTTGTACTATTGCTGACAGCTGAAGTGAAAGTGAAAACAAAACAGTTGCGGTAAGTATCGGTAATTGGTATCGGCAAGAACTAAAAGAAAAGTATCGGTACTCGTAAAAAAAAGAAAAAAAAAAAAAAGGAGAGAAGGTGTCGGTGTATCCCTACTCCTCATTATTGGCTGGCCTCAGACCCCCCTTTTTACTGAGGGTTGGGGTTATCTATTCTCACAATTACTGGCTGATCTCAGACCCCACTTTTTTTTACTGAGGAGTGGTGTTATCTATTTCTTCACCATTATTGGCTGATCTCAGACCCCTTTTTTTACTGAGGGGTGGAGTTATCTACCGCCTTACCAATATTGGCTGATCTCGTACCCCCCTTTTTTTAGTGGGGGGTGGGGTTATCTACCTGCTCACCATTATTGGTTGAACTCAGACCCCTTTTTTAAAGCCCGGCGGGATTATCTATCTCCTCCCCATTACTGGCTGATCTCACACCGACTTTTTTAAAGTGGGCAGGGTTATCTACCTACTCACAATTATTGGCAGATCCCCTTTTTTAGTGAGGGGTGGAGTTATCTACTTCCTCAGCATTACTGGTTGAACTATGACACCCTTTTTTAAAGAGGGTCGGGGGTTATCTACCTCCTCAACATTATTGCCTGATCGCAGATCCTCTTTTTTTAGTGAGGAGTGGGGTTATCTCCTGACCATTATTGGTTAAACTCAGACCTCCTCTCTCTTACAGTGAGGGGCAGAATAAATAATTTACCCCCATTATTGGTTGATCTCTGCCCCCCTCCTATAGTGTGTGCGTGCGTGCGTGTGTGTGGGGGGTGGGGTTCAATCCCCTCTCCCTATTACTAGCTGATTTCTGACCACCTATTAATGAGTGAGTGAATAACTTGTATAGCGCTACAAATGCGAACTAAATCGCCTCAAGGCGCTTCCAGTGATAAAGAAAAAAGGGGGGGGGGATTTTGCGCTAAAGACAATAAATATCACACATAAAACACCACTGTGTCACATAATATCACTTATATATAAATAAAAAAGTCCAATATATAAATGGTGATGTAAATAGTGCAGAATAATAATACGTGCTAATAATTCAATCCACCAAAAATAAAGTGCAAGTGCATATATGAACTATCCAAAATGTGCCAAAAAAGTTCAATATTGCAATGAATGCTGTTCAATAAATGTCCAAAAAGGTTTTAAATCAATGGGGTTATATTCCGAAATTCTGGATGGGATCAAATTGCAAGAACGATGAACAGGTTTGGAGTATTGAACCTGTGGTGAATCCTACACCTGTCTCCCAATGCTCTCACCTCATTAACATAGGTCACTGGCATAGAGTATATTCACAGACATAGACTGTGGTCTTATCTCTCCTCTGTATCTTCTCCACTCCTTAATAATCCTATGGTTGTCTCCTCCACCAATCGCACTCTCTCTCGGTCTCTGGTCAGGACGCAGCACTCTTCTTACACCGCCGTGAGAGATAAGACCACAGTCTATGTCTGTGAATATACTCTATGCCAGTGACCTATGTTAATGAGGTGAGAGCATTGGGAGACAGGTGTAGGATTCACCACAGGTTCAATACTCCAAACCTGTTCATCGTTCTTGCAATTTGATCCCATCCAGAATTTCGGAATATAACCCCATTGATTTAAAACCCCTTTTGGACATTTATTGAACAGCATTCATTGCAATATTGAACTTTTTTGGCACATTTTGGATAGTTCATATATGCACTTGCACTTTATTTTTGGTGGATTGAATTATTAGCACGTATTATTATTCTGCACTATTTACATCACCATTTATATATTGGACTTTTTTATTTATATATAAGTGATATTATGTGACACAGAGGTGTTTTATGTGTGATATTTATTGTCTTTAGCGCAAAATCCCCTCCCCTTTTTTCTTTATCACTATGTTTCTGTGTTAGGTGAACACAGATTGATTTTGCAGCAATTGATAGCTAACCCAGTCACTATTCTAATACTCTTGAGTAGCACGAAACCAAACCCTATTCACAGCATTGCATCCAGTGACATCCTAATCCTTCAGAAGAGGTGGGTCTTACGTTTTTTCCTGAAAGCCTGAATAATTAATCCAAACTCCCTCTTTCCTTGTCCGCTGTGTTGAGCTGAAATACCATCGTCACCCGATCTGTAATTCTAGTGCTGCACTGCTGTCTTCTGCCTGTTCTCACAGCACGCCGGGTCCCATGCCGCTATCTTCCTTTCTAACGTTATCAGGGTGTCATTTGTCTGTCCTTGCCCCTCCCCCTATATCACACACTGCGCACATATGTAGTGTGGTGTAAATGGCGCCAAAGCCTCCTCGGAGCCATGATGTGATATTACAAGAGGCTGTGGGCTTCTGGGACTTCATCATTATCACACAGGTGAGGACTGTGGAAGTCCTGGGTTGATACACAGGGGAACGATATTTAAAAAAAGGTGAAGGTCCACTTCAGTAAACCACAAATCCAACCATACTTCAAATCCTGGAAATTGGGGGCAGATTTCAGTAAAACCCGAATCTGTATCTCATCCCTCATTATAAGAGATGGCTAAGGTGAGAAGGTGACAAATCTCCAAAATGAGGAGAATGTTCCGGCCCTGTAAGTGGGGAAATGTTCTGACCCTGAAAGGGATAATCTAGGTTTCCACACTATATATGTGTGTATCATCATCTGCTGGAGATAAAAGACGTCACAGTGACTATGGAGGAAGAGGACGGACATGACGGGGGGTTACTGGGTGTAAATAGAAAATAAGATCTTATTACCTCCTCTGCTGCCACTTCCAGCAACGTCTGCAGCCATATGGAACATCCTAACTGTACCTGACATCACTTCCTGGCTCTTGATATACTTGACATCACTTCCTGTCTGTATTCCATAGAGACTTCCTGCATGGGTAAAAGTGAGATCACCACCTTGTGGAGCTCAGAGGAACTTCAGCCCCGAGTAATATCTCATAGCGTGAACACAGCCTTTAGTATTCCATAAAAGATATCAATAATAAATCCTTCCTACTTGCTCAAGCAGTAGTCAGTAATGCGTAAAATTGTAAAAGTCTTCTCATTACTATCAACCTTTTACAGATAATATAGGAGGGATGATTGTGACCATAGGGTGGTACTATGGGTCTATATCAGTGTTTCTCACCTCCAGTCCTCAAGGCGCACCAACAGGTCATGTTTTCAGGATTTCCCTCAGATGAAACGGCTGTGGTAATTACTAAGGTAGTGAAACTGATCAAATCCCCTGTGCAAAATAATGGAAAGCCTGAAAACATGACCTGTTGGGGCGCCTTGAGGACTGGAGTTGAGAAATCCTGGTCTATATCACTATAGTGATTTTACAGATACTAGTGTAGCGGACCCCCACTCTCTCTCCGGCTGTCTTTATCGGCTGCTCCAGCTCTGGTCTAGGGGTACCTCGGAGGAGAGAGAGGGGCGGGGCACTACGCCAAGCTTTCACCACAGATGTAGTAGGTGTGTGCAAAGTTCTGTTACCTTTCGGGCTGGTGTCCTGCAGTAAGAGCTCTTTCTCTGGAACAGTGTCTGTAGAAAAAGAGTCCCACACCACTAAAGTCCAACACTCCTTTATTTCCACAGCATAGAATGACACACCATCAGTTGGACTTCCTTTATACGAACAGGGGATGTGGATACAAGTAAGCCCAGGCACAGTGAACTCTCCTATTCCTGTAATGAGTCGAATAGGCATGGTGCACGGTCTCTGTCACCGACCGTGAAGTGGTAGCTGCCACCTACCGAGTGAACTGTTTCAGCCCCTGCCACAGGCCTGTAGATAGAGGTCCTTGCTGGCGACCTTTCAGAGGAATGTCTTTCCCAGACGTTTCCTCAGTAGAACCACCTTCCGTGTGAATCAGCCCCTGTTTGAGAAGGCATCCCTCCAGACGGTCTCCGGAGGCCCTAACCCGGCACCGGCAGTCTGCTGCACCAGATCTATGGGAAGGCCATCCTCCGGTCCATTGCGTCTTAGATTCGGGTATCCATCCCCCGGATACCCTAGGACGATTCCTCCCGGGCCGGACCCAGTAGAAGAAGCTGGGCCCCAGGCTAGGACAAGTACCTCACCCCAGACTGAAGGTGTCTGGGATGGCTCCCGAACTCCCGGTGTCCAGGCCTAGGCCACCTGGACACCATTCACGGACAGCAGCCCTCAGGCTAAAGGTGCCTGGGACTCGAAGACCCCGTGGCCAGGATGTCCGCCCCCTTTATGTCCTCTCCCGGCATGCGCAGCGGGTTCCCCGCCCCGCTATACAGGTGCCGCGAGAGACCACAGAAGGACCCGGCCCTCCAGTAATGGTTCAACCCCGGCCCAGGGTGACAGCACCACCCTCTGGACTGCAGGGAACTGAGCATCACTGATGTCCTGACCCAAACAAACAAATTCAGAACCATATGCCCGCTACATCCTCCCCCTGGTACTTTGACACTGGTCCCCAGTGTCTGGAGTGAACCATGCCCTCCCCGGCTGACATGGCACAGTTCAGAGACCGACTAAAAATTCAAAACCCAAAAAAACTTTGGGAAAAAAAAACTACTAAAACTTACTAGAGCAGCTGTGCCTGAGCTTCACACATAAAGGGGGGAAAGGGAAACAACAACACATAACTGTAACACTTTTCAGCAAATCACATCAACATTTAAAATTTTTTCACCCATCCTAAGACCCGCCCATCCTCAGCGGTTCTGACTGGATGCTCTCCTGCAGAAAAAAAAAAACACTAGCACACATAAAACCCTGACACAGATGTTTGTGTACGAGAAAAAAAACCCTCAGTGAAGAAATATTTTTCTCCTATGAGTGCATGTTTTGGAAAGTGTATGTCGTTGCACAGCACTGCCACCTGGTGACAGCGCCGCGGTAACTGCACTTGTAGGAACTTCATCTGTGGCCCTATGTACCCCAGAGTCCATGATCACTTGCTGAAGAGAGAAGAACAAACAACCGGAACAGTTCCTCGACTCCTCCAGAGAGCACAGACGCCTCTTGCTGGGCACAGTCACTGATGATATTCAAAAGAAAAATCAAACAGCAAAGTCTGGGAAATGCAGTATCAGCGGAAAACAAGAACGGAGTCTCTTCCTCCTCACAGATAGAAACGGGGATGCGGCAGGACAAGGGGCTTCAAATGCTGGTCCATAGTCTCTAGATGGTATTCAACATGTTCTCCCTCTTTGCGCCGGATCAGCACCTTGTCCGCATGAATATGCCGCCCCCGGGCATCCACTCTGCCTTGCAGTCCTTGAAACGCTGTGATGCTTTTGGAGAGCATGCCAAGTACCTGCGAGCGTGTGGAACCTGAAGGTGGGTCCACACAAAGTCATTATACCAGCGCTCTCGGCACACCTCCACCTCATACAATAGTTCTTTGGAGAGATACGGATATTCCCACCCGTAATCGGCAGCAACTTTTTGACAAAACAAACGCTGGAGCCTCGCCAGCGGAGGCATGGTGGCTTTGTCCCCTTCACTAGGTAGAACTATTGAGTCTGGATGGCGAGGGACCTTGGTCACATCAGATCTGGGCATAGGTACCCGAAGCACAAGTCTCTTTTCCCCGGTATGCACTGTAGATGGCACCAGGGAAGTGAGGACAGGCTGGGGACTGGATCCCTCCTCAGGCGCTGGTGCCTCCACCCGGGGTGTACTATCCCCTCTAGACATGGGTGGGTCCCCACTTCTGCGGGACGAGGCACAGGGAATTTTGTCCCAGCCCTTTGTAGTGAACAGTTCATCAATGATGGCGTAGTCTCCAGCATCGGAGAGCGACTCCAGGTCAGAGGTGTCACACTCCTCCTCGGGTATGTAGCCTGTTGTGGAAACTGAGCTACCACCTCCCGCAGACTTACTGGGCCATGACTTCCCGACACCTCCGCCCACACACACAGTCCCTCCACCCGGCTTACATCGGCCTTTGCTGTAAACGGGATGTCCGGGACTCTTCCCACCGGATCCATCCGGCCCGGGCGTAGGCGAGCAGGATAGTCCACGGCAACCGCTCGACAGGGCTACCCAGCCGGTCTTTCTCTTCGGCGGTGGACACTGTGAGACTGTGGTGACCGAGTCAGCATCCTCGGATTTCTCCCGTTGAGTCTGTGCAACCTCCTCCGCGGTCGCTGCAGTGCGCATAGGGATGGCTCTCTCAGCAATGATTCCTCCCTCTAGAGTGGTGCTGCCTGTATTTCGACCGGGGTAAATGGTTCGTGGCCTTTCAATGACTGGATCCACTTCAAAGAGAAACTCCCCACAGGCCTCGCATCGCCCGAATGGCTTCAGCTGACACACCAGTCCCGAACAGCCGGGACAAATCAAACCCAGGGCCTCAACGTCTATACATGAGTACAGGGTGAATCGTCCCCGGGGCTTCAGCCGGATCCCCGTATCTATCACCGGAGCAGCAGTAGTCAAAGTCGTGGATGAAGGGTGAACAGGAATCCACGATGTCTGTCCGAACATGGTGACTTGCTGCCGGTCCATTGCGCACTGCCAGTTTCGCGCCAAAGTCCCCACGTGTAGTCCTTCACACGGCTGGACTCCTCCCTTTTTGCGCTCCAGTTCGCGGGCTTTCTCCCGGCCTAGGTCACGCCCACGAACTGAGCAGGGAGGGTGTGCCCCATGGCGCAGTGCAATTAAAGCCCCCACGTGAAGTCCTTCACACGGCTGGACTCCTCCCTCTCCCCGCTCTTTCTGCATGGGCCTTTCCCGTCTTGGGGTCATTTCCATGACTTTGAGCACAGGGATGCACTGTGGGCCTACTTGTAACTCTTCCGGGCAAACACTCTCCGGTTCCATACTTCTTGCTCCAAGTTGCACGAACACCATCCCGGACGAGCCCCCACGTGTAGCGGACCCCCACTCTCTCCGGCTGTCTTTATCGGCTGCTCCGGCTCTGGTCTAGGGGTACCTCGGAGGAGAGAGAGGGGCGGGGCACTACGCCAAGCTTTCACCACAGATGTAGTAGGTGTATGCAAAGTTCTGTTACCTTTCGGGCTGGTGTCCTGCAGTAAGAGCTCCTTCTCTGGAACAGTGTCTGTAGTAAAAGAGCCCCACACCACTAAAGTCCAACACTCCTTTATTTCCACAACATAGAATGACACACCATCAGTTGGACTTCCTTTATACGAACAGGGGATGTGGATACAAGTAAGCCCAGGCACAGTGAACTCTCCTATTCCTGTAATGAGTCGAATAGGCATGGTGCACGGTCTCTGTCACCGACCGTGAAGTGGTAGCTGCCACCTACCGGGTGAACTGTTTCAGCCCCTGCCACAGGCCTGTAGATAGCGGTCCTTGCTGGCGACCTTTCAGAGGAATGTCTCTCCCAGACGTTTCCTCAGTAGAACCACCTTCCGTGTGAATCAGCCCCTGTTTGAGAAGGCATCCCTCCAGACGGTCTCCGGAGGCCCTAACCCGGCACCCACAGTCTGCTGCACCAGATCTACGGGAAGGCCATCCTCCAGTCCATTGCGTCTTAGATTCGGGTATCCATCCCCCGGATACCCTAGGACGATTCCTCCCGGGCGGGATCCAGTAGAAGAAGCTGGGCCCCAGGCTAGGATAAGTACCTCACCCCAGACTGAAGGTGTCTGGGATGGCCTCCGAACTCCCGGTGTCCAGGCCTAGGCCACCTGGACACCATTCACGGACAGCAGCCCTCAGGCTAAAGGTGCCTGGGACTCGAAGACCCCGTGGCCAGGATGTCCGCCCCCTTTATGTCCTCTCCCGGCATGCGCAGCGGGTTCCCCGCCCCGCTGTACAGGTGCCGCGAGAGACCACAGAAGGACCCGGCCCTCCAGTAATGGTTCAACCCCGGCCCAGGGCGACAGCGCCACCCTCTGGACCGCAGGGAACTGAGCATCACTGATGTCCTGACCCAAACAAACAAATTCAGAACCACATGCCCGCTACACTAGGATAGGTTAAACATGGAATAGCTTGACAAGATACCAAGGTGTCTCCTTTTATGCAAATTGCAAACTTTACTGTGAACCCCACTGAACTCTATTAATGCCAATAAGGGTAGGACATTTGGTTCCAATGAGGCTGTGGTGGGACTTATAGGAATATAGATGCTCCTTTTATGATAAGGGTTATCCCCAGATTTTCAGCCCCATCCATGTGCACAGTACCCTTCATTAACCACTTCAGCCCCGGAAGGATTTGCCCCCTTAATGACCAGGCCATTTTTTGGGATACGGCACTGCGTTGCTTTAACTGACAATTGCGATTCCCCCAAACAAAATTGACGTCCTTTTTTCCCACAAATAAAGCTTTCTTTTGGTGATATTTGATCACCTCTGCGGTTTTTATTTTGTGCGCTATAACTAAAAAAAGACCAACAATTTAAAAAAAAAAAAAATTTTTTTACTTTTTTGATTTAATACATAACCCAAACAAATGTATTCATCAGTTTAGGCCGATATATGTTCTACATATTTTTGGTAAAAAAAAATTGAAATAGGCGTATATTGATTGGTTTGCGCAAAAGTTATCGCGTCTACAAACTACGGGACTTTTATTTTTTTTTATTGTTTTTACTGGTAATGGCGGCGATCTGCGATTTTTTTTGTGGGACTGCGACATTGCGGCAGACAAATCTGACCCCAAATTACACTTTTTGGGGACCAGTGACATTATTACTGTAGCGGCCTCACCACTCTCCCGTGCTTTATCGGTTACATGGCTGTTGTCTAGGGGTACCTGGGAGAGAGAGATGATACACACCACGGCCCATGTCCTCCCGTAGCTAAGAGGTGAAGGCCAGAAGATTGGGCTTTTGTGTAGGTGTCCTAGAGTCAAGTCCAGTCCTTCGTCCCTGACTCCTTTGCTTAGTAACCCAAGTTCCACACCGTGAATAGGTACAACTCAGTTTTATTCTTCTTGCCAAGCAATAAAACAATCTTTCTCCTTTGG
Organism: Rana muscosa; assembly: GCA_029206835.1. Classification (NCBI taxonomy): domain Eukaryota; kingdom Metazoa; phylum Chordata; class Amphibia; order Anura; family Ranidae; genus Rana; species Rana muscosa. The sequence continues at coordinate 27,133,942 of JARGYO010000094.1, read as the reverse complement.
AAAATGGGGGACAGATCGAGGCACAATCCTTTCCCTTCTTGCTGCTGCCCACTGTGCTGTCACCAGTGGTGGATAGTCACTGCCACTGACTAGGTAATATAGAATATGAATTACCTTCGCTCACTTTGCCCCTGTCAGAGGAAGAAATCCGTCCAAGGGAGAAGTGGAGGCCTCTCCGTCACCAGCGATGCTGCGCTGGACTCTTCGGAGAAGTTACTGCGCACCAGTCCTCACGAACTCAGACACGGGCACCCAAGGCGTTAGGGCCCCCTCGGATTCCTCCACCCTCACGGAACTCAGTCGAAGATACTGAGCCCCAGGCATCCGCCATGGTACCTCACCCCAGGCTAAAGGTGCCTGAGATGGACTCCATCTTCGCTCCAGCTAGGCCAAGGGCGCCTAGGCCTGGAACACCGGAACGCCAGCACCCAAGCTGAAGGTGCCTGGGCGCGGCCACATCTTCCGACTCGCTCTCCAAAATCAGGGCCTCCGCCCCTTTTATGACCTCTCCCTTTGCATCACAGCGGGTTCCCCGCCCCGCTGTACCAGCTCCAGGGGAGGACAAAAAGGCACAGTTTGCGGTGTGAGTTCAGCTCCGGCCCAAGGCAACAGCGCCACCCAGGGACCCCAAGGAACCTCACATAATTCAAACACCCGCTACACTCTCCCCCTGGTGATTTGACACTGGTCCCCAGTGTCTGGTACAAACCTATACCCCAAGAAGGGTGGTGTCATAAGTTCTGCCCAGAAACCAAACTACACAAATTAGCCCCGAATTGTGCCAAGACCTGAATGGGAAAGGGAAAACTTAAAACAATATAACTATAAACTTTTCCAATAGAATACTTTAAATATCTCACACATTTACATTCCTCCCTCCCTCTGACTATCTAAGGACCACCCATTCTCAGTAGTCTTGACAGACGAGTCTCCTGCAGAGGGAAAGAAAAGAAACATACATCCTATCAACATGTGTGTTTGCTTGGAATGAATGAGTCTATCCTAGGAGAAACCCATTCACTCCAATAAGTGCTGCATAATGTAAAAAAACAAACAATCGTTGCGCAACACTGCCACCTGGCGACAGTGCCGCGGTCAAGACACTCATCACTTCCAGATGAACTTTCCTCTTGAACATTTTCTCTGTGACCCTGCACTACCTAATACCCAAAGTCACTGATTTCTTTTGAGTGCAAGGAGAAAAAGGGAGAACAAACAAAAACAGCTCCCATATCTCCAACGAGTAGAACTGCCCAAATACAAAAAAAAACTAGGGCACAGTCCCTGTGTTCAGGCAAAGGCACTCCGGAAAGTTCAGCCAAAAAAAAACACACGGGAGTCTTTGTCCCTCTCCTCTTTTTTTTTCTTTTTACAGGTAAAACCTTGGATGAGGCAAAGATATAGGCTTCAGACGATCATCAAAAGCCTCCACATGGTACTCAACACTCTTTCCTTCCTTGCGACAGATCACCACTTTGTCCGCATGAATGTGTCTTCCCAGCATCCATTTAGCTTTACAGTCCTGAAACTTCTTGGTGACCGTTGGTGAACAGGAAAGGTACCGCCGTGCTTGCTGTACTTTCAGTTTGTCCCGCACAAAGGTATCATACCATCTTTGCCGAAAGACCTCCACCTCATAGAGCAGTTCTCGAGGCAGATACGGGTATTCCCACCCATACTCCTGAGCAACCTTCTGGCCAAAGAGACGCTGCAGCCTTGACAAAAGTGGCATAGTAGCTCGGTCTCCTTCTCCAGGTGGAACAATCCCTTCTGGGTGGCGAGGTGCGTTCACCACCTCGGTAGACCTGGGCCTGGGAGCCCGCAGTGATCGACGTTGCACTGCCGCAACAAAAGCAGGTGAAATGGATGTTGAATCCAGAAGGGGAACTTCAGAGGACCAGCTTCTTCCCTTGGCTCCGAGACCTCTACCCGAGGTGTACCATCTCCAGTAGACATGGGCAGGTCCCTTGCAACACAGGACGAGGGTAGCTTCATCTTGTCCCATCCCTTCTGTTGGAAGATTTCGTCTATCTCCCCATCATCGCCATTGTCAGACAATGAATCCAGGTCAGAGGTGTCGTAGTACTCAGCGGGCAGATAATCCCCAGTCACGGAACTATCCCACTGGATGGCCTCTACCGACTGTGGGCTACAGCCACTTTCTACCACACAGACAGTCCCAACCCCTGGCTCACCTGGGCCTTTAGAAGAACAGGGATGTCCAGGACTTTTCCTACCGGAGCCATCCAGGCCAGGCAAGCAGTGGGGCGAAGCTCTTCTACGACCACACAAGGCCATCACTAGGCCGACTTTTCTCTTCGGTGGTTGGAGCAGGGAGCTGCTGGTGACCGAGGCAGCATCCTCTGATTTTTCTCTTTTCACCTCTGTTTGGGCAGTCACTTCGCCCGGATCAGTGCGCACGGGGAACGCACCAGCATCGATCTCTCCCTCCGGAGTGGCAGTCCCTGTGAGGTAGTTGAGGTGGAAAGCCCGAGGCTTTTCTGTGGATAGTTCCACCTCGAAGAGGAATTCTTTGCAGACCTCACAGCACCCAAACGGCTTCAGCTGGACCACCAGTCCCGAACAGCCGGGACAGATCACACCGAGGGCCTCCATGTCTCTGCAGGTAAAGAGAGCCAATCGCCCCCGGGGCCTTAGTCTTATCCCCGTATCCATAATCGGAGCAGCCAGAGAAGACATATCCACGAAGGAAGGAACGGAAATCCACGGAGCACTTGAAGCCATCCTCTCTCTTTGCTGCTCCATTGCGCACTGACCCACCCGCGCCGGAATCTCCACATGCGTACGTCCACGTGGCCGGACTCCTCCCACCTTCTGCACTTGTTCGCTGGCTTTTCCCTTGCCCCGCCCACGAACAACGCAGTTGTGGGTTGCCTCGTGGCGCGTTGGCCAATATGGCCGACCTACTCGGAACTCCTCCGGGCAGCAAAGTTCAAATTCAGACACCATACACATATCCCGGATACGATGCCCCCACGTGTAGCGGCCTCACCCCTCTCCCGTGCTTTATCGGTTACATGGCTGTTGTCTAGGGGTACCTGGGAGAGAGAGATGATACACACCACAGCCCATGTCCTCCCGTAGCTAAGAGGGGAAGGCCAGAAGATTGGGCTTTTGTGTAGGTGTCCTAGAGTCAAGTCCAGTCCTTCGTCCCTGACTCCTTTGCTTAGTAACCCAAGTTCCACACCGTGAATAGGTACAACTCAGTTTTATTCTTCCTGCCAAGCAATAAAACAATCTTTCTCCTTTGGAAAATGGGGGACAGATCGAGGCACAATCCTTTCCCTTCTTGCTGCTGCCCACTGTGCTGTCACCAGTGGTGGATAGTCACTGCCACTGACTAGGTAATATAGAATATGAATTACCTTCGCTCACTTTGCCCCTGTCAGAGGAAGAAATCCGTCCAAGGGAGAAGTGGAGGCCTCTCTGTCACCAGCGATGCTGCGCCGAACTCTTCGGAGAAGTTACTGTGCACCAGTCCTCACAAACTCAGACACGGGCACGCAAGGCGTTAGGGCCCCCTCGGATTCCTCCACCCTCGTGGAACTCAGTCGAAGGTACTGAGCCCCAGGCATCCGCCATAGTACCTCACCCCAGGCTAAAGGTGCCTGAGATGGACTCCATCTTCGCTCCAGCTAGGCCAAGGGCGCCTAGGCCTGGAACACCGGAACGCCAGCACCCAAGCTGAAGGTGCCTGGGCGCGGCCACGTCCTCCGACTCTCTCTCCAAAATCAGGGCCTCCGCCCCTTTTATGACCTCTCCCTTTGCATCACAGCGGGTTCCCCGCCCCACTGTACCAGCTCCAGGGGAGGACAAAAAGGCACAGTTTGCGGTGTGAGTTCAGCTCCGGCCCAAGGCAACAGCGCCACCCAGGGACCCCAAGGAACCTCACACCACAAGAGTCCTCACATAATTCAAATACCCGCTACATTACATTGATCAGTGCTATAGCAGAACAGGGAATCACCTTGTTTACATAGGCAGTTCCCCACTCTGCCTCTCCTCACCGCAAAAGCGAGTCGCCGGTGGACATCGAGTCCATAGGACCCACGGGCACACTCCCGCAAAGCGCAGCGGGTGCGCGCCCACTATCCTCCTTGCACGGACCGATGTACAGGTAGGTCGATTTGCGCAGTAGAGCCGACCTGCCAGAGTATATCTGCGTGAGCTGGTCAGCTAGTGGTTATGCATTACCAAAACAAATTGTGAATGAATAGATTTGTGTACTCCAAGGTTTAGTGTTATTAGTGGGGTACCCCAGAGTTCAGTAGTGTACCTTAAGGTTTAGTAGTGTTAGTGGCGTACCCTAAGGTTTAGTGTTATTAGTGGGGTACCCCAGGGTTTAGTAATGTTAGTGGCATACACTAAGGTTTAGTGTTATTAGTGGGGGTCCCCCAAGGTCAGTAGTGTTAGTGGTGTACCCCAAGGTTTAGTAGCGTTAGTGGTGTACCCTAAGGTTTAGTGATAGTAGTGGGGTACCCCAAGGTCAGTAGGTGTTAGTGGTGTACCGCAAGGTTCAGTGTTAATAGTGGCTTACCCCAAGGTTCAGTGTTTTTACTGGGGTACAACAGAGTTCACTGTTATTAGTGGTGTATCCCACACTTTAGCTTTATCAGTGGTGTACTCCAAGGTTCAGTCTTATTAGTAGTGTACTCCAAGGTTCAGTGTCATTAGTAGGTTACCCCAAGGTTCAGTGTTATTAGTGGGGTACACCAAGGTTCAGTGTTATTAGTGGCGTACCATAAGGTTTAGTTTTATTACTGGGGTACACCAAGGATCAGTGTTTTTGTGGTGTATCCCAAGCTTTATTAGTGGTGAACCCCAAGTTTCAGTATTAGTGGTGTACCACAAAGATTGGTGATATTATCAGTGTATACCAAGGTTTAATGTTATTAGCGATGTACCCCTAGGTTCAGTGTTATTAGCAGTGTTCCCCAATGATCAGTGTTATTAGTGATGTACCCCAAGGTTCAGTGATATTAGTGGCGTATAGGAGGAAAAGACATGGGATGGAGGAGGACATGGAAGGAGGAGGGGGGGGTCATGGGATGGAGGAGATGGGACTGGAGGAGGAAGAGGACATGGGATGGAGGAGAAGGGCATGGATCAAAGAGGAAGAGGACATGGGATGGATGAGGGGAAATAGGATGGAGGAAGACATGGGATGGGGGAGATGGGACTGAAAAAGGAGAAGGAATAGGACATGGGAAAGAGGAGGACAGGGGATGGAGGAGATGGGACTGGAGGAAGAGGACATGGGATGGAGGAGAAAAAGGACATGGGATGGAGAAGAAGGACATGGGATGGAGGAGGAAGAGGACATGGGATAGATGAGGGGAAATGGGATGGGAGATGGGATTTTAAGATGAAGACATGGTACGGGGTGTTGGGACTAAAGAAGGAGAAGGAAGAGGACATGGGAAGGAGGAGGACATGGGATGGAAGAGATGGGACTGGAGGAGGAAGAGGACATGGGATGGAGGAGGAGGAGGACATGGGATGGAGGAGGACATGGGATGGAGGAGGAGGAGGACATGGGATGGAGGAGAAAAAGGACATGGGATGGAGGAGGAGGACATGGGATGAGGAAGATGAGATTGTAAGGAGGACATGATATGGGGAGATGGGACTGAGGGAGGAGGAGGAAAGTACATGGGATGGAAGAGATGGGACTGGAGGAGGAAGAGGACATGGGATGGAGGAGGAGGACATGGGATGGAGGAGAAAAAGGACATGGGATGGAGGAGGACATCGGATGAGGGAGATGAGATTGTAAGGAGGAAATGATATGGGGAGATGGGACTGAGGGAGGAGGAGGAAGAGGACATGGGAAGGAGGAGGAGGGGGAATTGGTATGGGATGTCAGTGAGCAGATTCGGTGGTACGGCCCTAGGAAATGTTGGCGGTCGGGGGGGGGGGGCAGAAAAATTGCTGTGTAAGCGGCACCAAAATTTCTAAAGGCTGCCCTGCTAGAGGTAGATAGTACCAGAAGGGGCCTGCGGTTGGAGTAGGCAGGGAAGAATATTAAGGGAGCACTAAAGAGAGGATGACCACAGATACAGAGAGAGGTGTGTGCACCTTAGGGAGACAAGCCTAATGGCATTGCGACCCCCATGACAACACCTGGACAGAGTTCCAATATAGATAGGGTGAATGTTTTTGCAACCATGGTAGTACTTTGTCCCCACCTCCTCCCCTCCCAGAACGCAGTCCCAGCACTGGGATGCTAAATAGCCTGGGAGCCCCTTCTTTGGGTCTTGATGGGGCCTGCAGTGTTTACTCACTAGGAACAAAATCTGCCATTACCTGACTGTGGTATGGAGTGTGGAGGGGGTTGGGGGCAGCTACTGTAGCTTATCATTCCTTTTTCTTGGCCCCTTGTGCCATACATGGTTGTCTTTCCTGCATTATCTGTCTTCTCATATCTTTTTCCTTTGCACCTTTTTTCTTTCATTCCTTCCCACTCTATATTTGTGGCTTTACCTTTCCTTGTGTCATCTCCTTGCATCCTGATAGATGGTTCCGTGCCGCGCTGCCCGGGGCACCCATACGTCCCTATAGGGCTAGTGCGTCCTCCCAGCTCTGTTTTTCTGTGCCGGAGATGCTCCCAATGATGTCATCCGGCCGCATCGGGCCAGGCGCCGTTTTGCCTTTGCCATCAGTTGGCTGTGGAGTCCTGGGGGAGGTCTCTCGCTCTCAAAAGCGACAATTAAAAAGGCTCAGACTGCCTTTGTTCATTGGGCAATGCACAGCAAAATTGTCCTGGCTCCAGGCTGTGGTCTCTGAACCAGCAGGCTTCCCTCTGGCATGCCCTGCTGTTTTCTTTCAGGTATTGTACCGACCCTCTCTTTGACCCAACAGTGGGTGTACCTGGGGGCACTTTTAAATTTCAATTCTGAGGACAGTAACCTCTGCTTATTTGATGGCCTCCCAGTGCCTTCGTTTTTTGGGCACAGGGTTGTCGTGCATACTGATGATCCCTGGGCTGCACTGGCACTGACACGATTTTCAGATGGGTTTCTTAGCGCAATGAAGGAAACAGAACCTAACACAGTTAATAATAGTGTCGCTCAGTATGGGGAGTCTGCAGTTGTGGCTGATGAGAGAGACCTTAAGGAGGTCATGCCCCTTAGGTCCATTGAACTGGATTACAGTTACAACAAACGCCAGCGTGACAGGCTGGGGGGCTCGCTGCATGGGGCTGTCATTCCAGGGTAGGTCGAAATTCCCAGCTAAGGTAATGGACTCAAATATGCTGGAAGTTCGAGCAACCTTTTTAGCACTTTGACCCTACACCACAAGATCAAGAGCAGGCCAGTCACTCTGCAGCTGGACAACAGGGCAGCATATGCCTATATTCAACACCAGTTAGGAACTTGCAGCAGTACGCTATTGAGAGAGATGGAACCCATAATATCTGGAACAGAAAGTCACCTACAAATTCAGAGAACAGTCTACCTCCCAGGTAAATTGAACACACAACAAGATTCCTCTTAAGGCTGTCGAGAGAGAACATGCAAGTCTTAGCCATTCTCCTATATTGGCCATGAAGCCCTTGGTTTCCCCTGGCCATCTACCTTGGCATACAGAAGCCAACTCCCCTCTCATTTTTCCCACACCTTCTAGTACAGGGGGACTTAGAGTATCTGAGCAGACTGAACTTTCTAGAATCTCAGTTGAAAGGAGGAGGCTGGAAAGCCTAGGCTGCTTCTCCAGAGTGATCTCCACTTTAGTGAGTGCCAGAAAGCCCCTACTTACAACATCAATACCAAATCTGTGGCAAGTTTGCGGTTTTCTCAGCTGGGCGAGATTTTGATCCTACTGCGCCTCCAGTGACAGCTGTTCGAGACTTCCTATAGGCTGGATTAGACTTGGGCCTTAGCCAAAACTCATAGAAGGTGCAAATGTCAGTTATAATATTAAATGGGCCGAAAATCCTCTGGTCATGCAATTTCTGAGGGGAGTCATGAGGATCCGACCACCAAGAATGAAAGCCTTTCCCCAGTGGGATCTATCGGTGTTGCTGGATTTCCTGTCAGTTCAACTGTTTGTTTCAACAGTGCAGTGTGTGGTTTGGGACATTACCTACAAGGCAGTATTTCTTATTATTTATATTGCAATAACTTCAGTCAGAAGGGTGTCTAAAGCCCCGTACACACGGTCGGACTTCCATCGGACTTTTCCGTGTTTTTTTGTCCAAACGGAGTTGGTCGGGAACACCCATAGCATACACACGCTCTGACTTTTCTGCAAACTTTCCCAAAACTTTTTGCAACATCACGTGGTTTTTCAGCTCTTTTCTGCTCTTTACCGCCACCCTTTGGTCAACTTCTGCTTTTGTTGGTTGATTTTAACATTAGTTGTTTTGTCCATCGGACAAAAATCCGATGGTTTCTGTACACACGGTCGGACTTTGCTTCATCTGACTTTTGTTGGGCAAAAGTTTGTCCGTTTTGTAGACCCAACTTTTGTCCGATGAAAACAAGAAAAAAGCAAAAAAAGTTTGTCCGATGGAGCATACACACGGTCGGATTGTTGGTCCAACTTGCTCAAAATAAAGTTTGTTGGCCAAAAGTCCGACCGTGAGTACGGGGCTTTAGATTCAAGCTCTTGGAGCTTCAGAAGGACATATTTTATTTCCAGACTGAGTAGAGCTGTGACCTGTAGACCATTTTGTACAAAAGGTAGCAACAGTCCTCCATTTAACAGACATTTGGGCTTTACCCAACTTTCCAGAAGGTCACATGAATTGGATGTTTCCAGTAATATAAAATAGTATCTGTCCTTAACTGCTCCTTTCAGATCCTTTTGATAAGCCTTTTATCGCTCCAGCTGGGAAACATCGGGAGATGGAAGCTACTGCAAGCAGGCTAGCAGGCTGGATTGTGAAACTCTTTCAGAGAGTATATAGATCGAAGAGTTGTGAGCCTCCTTCAGTGGTGACTGCGTACTCCACCAGTGGTTGCAGCCTCATTTTCAGCCCATTTGAGAGGATCTATGGAATCAATCTGTAGAGCGGTGTCATAGTCATCCAACACACCTTTTTAAAGTATTACAGAGTAGTCCCTGGTTCCTCGTCAACAGTGGACTTTGGAAGAAGGATTATTCTTCTTTCTTCTGTCACATCCTAAATGAACATTAATTTGTTAAGCAGTTCCCACTCTGTCAGCTAGTTATTTAACACAGGTATGCTGCCATGTTGGAGTCAGAAAAATGGAAAATTGGATCAAATACTTGCCGTAATTTTCCATTCTTGACACCAAAACATGGCTGCATACATGCTCAACTGTTGCGTCTCAGTATGTAGCTCATTACAAAGAATGGGGGGCCTAACTACTCCTTTATTTATGCTATTCACTGGTTCTGAGGGAGTGGATGAGAGGCAGAGCTCTAGCACAAGTATGTTGCCATGGTTTGTATTTGCCATGGTATATATTTGATAAACTTTTTTGTTTTTCCAACAATGTGTGTGTTCTTCCAACAGAGGACTTTCTTAGTGTCAATATGTTTATTTGCGTTTTTAATATTTTTTTGCCATGAAAAAGGAACCAAGAGCACTATGTAACCCCTTATTTATTCACCTAGGGAGGCAGTCTGGGGCCCCCATAGTTTTAAATTGAACATTCAGATTTTGTCTCCGCGAAGACCCCACAACCTCAAGGTCAGGGTTGTAGGGGAAAAAGCCATTGCTCTCCTCAACATGGGAATAAGATGATTTTCATGCTCACTGCCACTACATTCTTGCCCAGCCTGGCTGCATGCTTCAAAAAAGGTCATGTGTGGATTTTGGGGGGGACCCCAACACACTGCATAGGGTTCACCCTGAAAATCCATACCACAACTGAGGGGTCTGGTATAGAATTTGGGGGAGACCCCACACTGCTTTTTTTGCATAGGGTTTCTCTACGTCACCTATCCCCTCATGTCCCGGAAGGACGGGTCTGTTTTGGTTGTGCGCCGGCCGGCACACCTGACTTAAGGCTTTTATCAAACTTTTAATATGTAAGTGCATTACTTTACTTCTAATAAACTTTTTAAAAAGGTTTTATGTCATGTGGAGCTTTTGTTGTTTTTGGTATACAAAACCATCCATCATGTGAGTGGTGCCCCGTGAATAGGAGAACGATTCCGTTGGGAGAAAGACCCAGGATGGGTATAAGCCATAGCGCGTTTGATCATCTGGAGCTGGTAAGCAACAAATCTCACTATTTGGTGGCGGACTCTTCACATGAGGTGACTGTTGGCGCTTTCTATCATCAGGAATCATCAAGGCTCATAGTTAGAATCACTGGTGGACTTTTATAGGAATGTTTTACTTCTATATCTGATGGACTGATTTATAGAATTAGTTTTAATTTAGCGTGATTCTAATATCTTTTATACATTGTATGTGTACCACTTCACAGGCAGATTTAAGGCATCTTTCAAACAAATAATTTAAAGAAATTATGCATTTTTAACATGTCACTTGAAACATTAATATAATAACTGTGTTCAGATTAACATTGAGAGTTTGGAAACAAGTTTAGTAAACCTCCCGTAAACTGAGTCCAGGTTTGGCTCATCCCTACACCCCTCTGTGGGAGTTTTGATGTATAACAAGTTTAAATTTCCGTGTAAAACATTTTCCACACTCAGGGCAGGAATATGGCTTCTGCCCCATGTGAGATTTCTGATGTCTAACAAGATTTGAGTTCTGTATAAAACATTTCCCACATTCAGGGCAAGAATATGGCTTCTCCCCTGTGTGAGATCTCTTATGTTTAACAAGGTCTGATTTCCTTGCAAAACATTTCCCGCACTCAGGGCATGAATTTGGCTTCGCCCCCGTGTGCAATATCAGATGTGAAACAAGGTTTGATCTCTGTGAAAAATATTTCCCGCACTCAGGGCAGCAATATGGCTTGTCCCCTGTGTGCAATCTATGATGGCTAACAAGGTGTGCTTTATTTGAAAAACATTTTCCACACTCAGGGCAGGGATATGGCTTTTGACCTGTGTGAGATCTCAGATGTCTAACAAGATTTGATTTCTGGATAAAACATTTCCCACATTCAGGGCAACAATAAGGCTTCTCCCCTGTGTGAGATCTCTGATGAATAACAAGGCGTTGTTTCCGTGAAAAACATTTCCCGCACTCAGAGCAGGAATTAGCTTTCTCTCTCGTATGAGATCTGCAATGTCTGACAAGTTCTGATTTATGAAGGAAACATTTCCCGCACTCAGAACAGGAAGGAAGCTTCTCACCCGTGTGAGATCTCTGATGTACAGTAAGACTTAATTCAGAGTTAAAACTTCCCCCACATTCAGGACAGGAAAATTTCTCCTCCCCCTGAATTCCGGCACCATCCCCCACAGTATGAGGTTGCTCAGAGTCAGAGGGATTTGATGGTCTCTCCACACTGTGAAGTCCTCCATCCATAGCTGAGCTCATTGTCTTTTCTACTGCACAATCTCTTGTGATGTCCTCATCTTCCATATCACAACCTGGAGATAAAGTGAGACGATCCTTTAAGGGTTTCTTGATGATGTGTCCTTGAAAATATAAAAACAAGATCAATAGATATAAGAGGGTTAGTTCACATAAATCAGGATTCCATCTGGATCAGGTAGATTTTAGTGACCTCTTTAGTGACCTTTAGTGACCTCCCAACCAGCTGTGACTTCCCCTCTTCCGCCAAAAGACCAGATCTCTCCTAAATTTAAGCAGCCTTGAGATCAGAAACCAATAGGGACTGGGAGGTGCATGCTCTTCACACAACCTTCAAAGCTCAGATTTGTAGAACCTTTAGCTTCAAACAAGTGACCAAAGGCCTAGGCCTGGTGACAAGCAGCACTGGAAGGTGCCGCAACAGTATTTCCTGCTGGAAAGGTAAGTGTTTCAGTTTTTAGCATTATTATTTACATTTAATGCCGGCAAGTCTGTAATCAGAGTTTTATGTTATCATATAGCTATACGTCTTCTCAAAGAAAAAGGGACCAACCAGCGAAAGGCACAATCTGTATTATCATATCTGTGCTACTGTAACTAGCAGAAAAAAAAAGCAAAACCTAATATTGCCAGATGAACGCCAGAGTACAAAAATTGTATCTGCACTATAGAGAAGGGGGTTTATCTGAGAGAGAAGATGATCTAATGTGTAGGATGGGTATCAGTGACTATTATCAACCTTTTATTGGCTGATATCAACTCACCCCCCCCCCCCACCCTACTCTGAGCCAATCAGTGTCCAGTAACAGAGCAGAGATAACAGAAGAATTTATTCTGACTCACCTGTGCTGATCTCTGTAGGAGTGTCCTCCTCTTTAAATTTCCTCGTCATTCCAGCCTCTTTTGTATATTGCTGATCATCCCTCACATACGACTCTTTTACTTCACTGTCAACGTTCATGTTCATCAGATCTTCACCCTAAACCAACATAATGGCAGAAAATAACATCTGTAAAATAGAAGTACCGTATATACTCGAGTATAAGCCGACTTTTTTTTGTGCTGAAATAGCCCCCCTCGGCTTATACTCGAGTCTCATGCAGTCAGTCGGCGGCCGTCCAGTGTAACAAAGCCCCGCTTACTCCTCGTCCTTGATAGACAGAACACTGACTCACTGCTGGGAAACTGAATCAGTGTTCCATCAATCACAGACGAGGATGAGAAGGAGGCGGGGCTTTGTTACAATGGACGGCCGCCGACTGCACGACACAGCGGGAGATCAGGTACATGAGGCATGCAGATGGGCACAGTGAGGCATGCAGATGGGCACAGTGAGGCATGCAAATGGGCATTGTTGACCTTCTTTTCCACTTACAGTAGCTGCTGTATTTCCCACCCTAGGCTTATACTCGAGTTAATACGTTTTCACAGTTTTGTGGTAATATTAGGTGCCTCGGCTTATATTCGGGTCGGCTTATACTCAAGTATATATGGTATTTATTATGTGAGATCACATAGAAAATATCATCTTGTAGAGACCGCACATCGTCTCCACATGGAGTGTTCAATCACTTTATGTTCCTGACCCTCAACTCCACCTACCGGATGATGGTGAGGGATGGTGTGACCTTCCTGTGGTGAATCCCGGGAATACAGAGGATGGGGACATCTCTCTGGTGGGTTCCCATTACTGGATCCATCTGTAGGAAACACACACACTGACTGAATACATTGTTTCTATGTGTTTATCAGATGATGGGGGATCTAGGTGGACCCTCCGTTCTGCTCTCTCCTTTACAATAAAGTCTCCTCTTACCCGGTGATGTGAGGGGCGGCTGATTCTCCATCATGACGTCCTTGTAGAGATCCTTGTGTCCTTCTAAATACTCCCACTCCTCCATGGAGAAATAGACAGTGACATCCTGACACCTTATAGGAACCTGACACACACAATGATACAGTCACCATCCAGACACATCCCTCGTCTGTTATCAGCATAAATTATATTCAGTGCAGATATAAACAATATATCACATACATATATAAATATATTTTGATTGCCAGTTGAACACTACAGGGAGAATGCAAAAACTCCTCGATAAAATAAATAGCAGAAATCAGAGCAGCACAAACGGACCCTACATTTAAAAACAATCACTAAAGAACAAGTCCATAAAGAATGTAGATTGTGAAGCTATCAGGATGTTAACCACCATGGGAAAGGTGTCCAATACCAGTAATGCAAGTGTTAAGAGTGAGTCCAGCCCATCTACCACAGGCAACAGCAGCCTCTCACCTCCTTAATGCGACCGGAACTGTCAACATGCAATTTCCCACACCATGGGGATATATCCTCCAACGGTCAGTCCATGATGCAGATATCAATAGCTCCACCGATCATATATATGTAAATGAGAACAAAACATCTAGTGCTCTCCGTATAATCACTAGTTTTATTTAAAAAGATAAAAAAAATCACTTACAAGCGGAGCATGTCTACCAAGTGCATGTGTATGGGCGTTTCTGTATACAGACAGTAAATTCAAAGATGACCGCGGGTGACGTCAGACGTAGCTCCTCCCCCATGTATGCATTATGTTCATAGGTGGCACTTCGTCAGCAGGGTCAAAGCTACATCGTCAAACCCATTCTTAAAATAGCCGGCGCCATAGCAACCCGACGCCACCCAGTCTGTCTCCCATGATGGGCTGCGAAGCCGCAGACCACACCCTAGCAGCCAAACAGCACCTAATCTGTTTCCCACATTGGGTGGCACAGACGCAAACCACGCCACGGGAATGCTCCACCCCATAATCAGAGCAGTAGATAAAACAAAATGTTTAAAATGGAATGCTATAAAAACCTCTTATAATAACATTAGGCACAAAAACATTGCCGAAATATGCAAAAAAAGGTTACTCAATCACCTATAAGTCCCGCTGGAACCTAAATAAGGTGCAACTGGTTATAATATAAAGGGGCACTCTGCCCACCAAAGTACTGATAATCTCAGCAGAAAAAAATAATAAGTCACACCGCGGCCATCCTTTCACGATTTTTTTTTGATTAAAATAAATGTAAAAAAAAAAAAATACAAATACATCTACCTATCAGAAATAAATCAGTTGCGATCAAAATTGACAATTTAAGCCAGTAGGGGTCAGGACCTTTGTTTTGTAGATCCAGAAGGACTCCCTGCGGCTTAAACGTCATACGAAATTGCCACCTCTCCAGTGTCTCAAGACCTTCTCAATGCCCCAAAAACTTAAGGCCTCTGGGGTTTCTGTGGTGACAAACCCTGAAATGTCTTGACTCACTGAGTTTGAAGACCCTTGTTAATGTTGTTGATGCGTTGGCCTATTCTCACATGTAGGGTCCTAGGAGTCTTCCCAATATATTGAAGCCCCTATGCACACTCAAGCATATAAACAACGCCCTGAGTAGTGCAGGTAATAAGATATTTTATTTGATACTGTTTCTGTGTAACTGAAGAGCTAAACTCCTTTCGCTTTTTGATATTGGCCTTCAAGCTTTTACAAGCTGCACACCTCCCACATGCATAAAATCCCGGCAAAAAGTTTATTATCTGGATTTTTGGGGGTGGGGGTGAATCAATGATTCCTGGGGCTAGGACAACCTGTAAAGAAGGTGTTTTTCTGTAAATGAATTGTGGGCGTGCAGGGAGTAATGGGCCAAGCACTCAATCACGTTTGAGTATCGCCCAATGATTGGCCACGATCTTTTCAATTTTTTTTTTATGCTGGATGTTATAATCCAAAAACATGCAATACTCATCATTGGTCACATTTCTCTGATTATTTGTCTCAGCAATAATTACACTCCTGACTATGGTTTTAACTTTTTCAATCTTCTGATCAATATTAATTCATGCATACCCTTTCTGATGGAATCTTTTTGCTTACACCCAGTGGTGGCTGGTGCTCAATATTTCTAGGGGGGGCACCGCCCCATGGGAGACGGGTGGGCAGGCGGTGAATACCCCCCAGCAGGAGACGGACCGAGCTAAAGACGGGCGAGCAGGCGGTGATTGTCTCTCGCGCGTGGAGGCGGTGCAGACGGGACGTCAGCTTCTCCTCCTGGCCGAACCGGAAGTGGGTCCTGAGACCCGATTGGCCGGGAGTCCTAAGATTGCATGTAGATTAGGGGGGCTGCACCCATTAGGGACGGGCTGCCACTGCTTACACCTGAGACTGTGACAGAAAATCTTTCTCAGAAAGCAATTTGGCCCCTAGGAATGGTGCACAACCACGTTTGGGGTGGCAACTGTTCAAATGTATGTTCCAATTCGTTGGTTTAAAATGGTTCCGGGTCCGTAATCGATCCCCCCCTTTAACCACTTCCTTACTGGACACTTAAAACCCCCTTCGTACCCAGACCAATTTTCAGCTTTCAGCGCTGACGCACGTTGAATGACAATTGCGCGGTCATACAACGCTGTATCCAAATTATATTTTTATAATTTTTTTTCCCACAAATAGAGCTTTCTTTTGGTGGTATTTGATCACCTCTGCGGTTTTTATTTTTTGCGCTATAAACAAAAAAAAGACATAAAATTTAGAAAAAAAAACAATATTTTTTTACTTTTTGTTATAATAATATCCCAATTTTTTTTTACATTTTTTTCTTCTCAGTTTAGGCCGATACGTATTCTTCTATTTATTTTTGGTAAAAAAATAAAATCGCAATAAGCGTATAGTGATTGGTTTGCGCAAAAGTTATAGCGCCTACAAAATAGGGGATAGAATTATGACATTTTTATTATAATTTTTTTTTTACTAGTAATGGCGGCGATCTGCGATTTTTGTCAGGCCTGCGATATTGCGGCAGACATATCGGACACTTTTGACACTATTTTGGGACCATTCACATTTATACGGCGAACAGTGTTATAAATATGCACTGATTACTGTATAAATGTGACTGGCAGGGAAGGGGTTAACACTAGGGGGCGAGGAAGGGGTTAAATATGTTCCCTATTAGTGATTCTTACTGTGTGGGGGAGGGGACTGACTGGGGGAGGAGACCGATCTGTGTCCCTATGTACAAGGGACACAGCATCGGTCTCCTCTCTCCCTGACAGGACGTGGATCTCTGTGTTTACACACAGAGATCCACGTCCTGCCTCTGTAAAAGCCGATCGCGTGTACCTGGCGGACATCGCGGCCGCCAGGCATGCGCATCGGCATCACGTGATGCGTGCCGCACAGCTGCGAGGGCGCGCGGCGGGATGTAAACAAACCAGGACGTCCTGGGGACGTCTACCCGGCACTTGAGAGCCACGCTGCAGCCGTCTTTCGGCTATAGCGCGGGTCTCAAGTGGTTAAAGATTTCTAAAATCTAAAAAAGTAATTTGGTGAAGGTCTATGTTCCAGGTAAGATTAATGTTGTTGTTATTGCTGTTTAATTGATTGGTGAATACCTCCAAACAATACCTCCCAAATCATGATTAGATCGTCAATATATCTCCTGTAAAACAGACCAGTTGAGGCGAGCAATCCTTCTTCCCCCCAGTGGGCCAAAATAAATTGGCCACATTGGGGGGCGAAACGAACGCCCATCGCCACACCTCTAATCCGCAGGAAGTACCGACGATCGAGACAGAATTAATTATTATTAGATAGAGAAAGGGGGAAGGGAGCACTCACATTGCCACATCCATAATAATGTAAGGAACAGAAAAATGTAATTGCTCAGGAGGAGCAAAGCAAGAGGTCGGACTTTACAGGCAACACACAAATGGAATGAAAAAATGCTTTATTATCAAAAAATACAATGTTGACAAGAATTAAAAACCATACAATATATAAGACTAAGTGGTTAACCACTTCCATACTGGGCACTTAAACACCTTCCTGCCCAGACCAATTTTCAGCTTTCTGTGCTGTTGCACTTTGAATGACAATTGCGCGGTCATGCTACACTGTACACAAACTACATTTTTATCATTTTTTCCCCACAAATAGAGCTTTCTTTTGGGGGTATTTGATCACCTCTGGGATTTTTATTTTCTGCTAAAAAAAAATTAAAAAGACCAAAAATTTTGAAAAAAAAAGTATTTTTTTTTGTTTCAGTTACAAAACTTTTTAAATAAGTACGTTTTCTCCTGCACTGACGGGCACCGATGAGGTGGCACCAATGAGGTGGCACTGATGAGGTGGCATTGATGAGGTGGCATTGATGGGCACTGATGATGGGCACTAATATGCGGCACTGATAGGTGGAATGGATAATCGGCACGGATGGGCACGGATAGGCGGCACAGATGGGCACGGATAGGCGGTGTCTTGTCACATTCTGCTCCCCATCACAGATTGCTCCGGAAGTGACGTTCCGCCGCCGCCATCTTGCTACACCCCACACTCCTGCACAGTAATGATAGAGTGAGAAGGGGGCAAGCGGACATCTTGTTACACCCACCGGAGTTTTCGATTTCACGGTTGTTTTCAGCACAAAACAGAGCTTATCTGCTTAAATACAGTAGTTGGAAATCCCACGGACTGTTTAGATGTTAAATTTTAAAAGCAGCAGCAAACCTGCTGAACTTACATGGTTGCTAATGTGACAGAACACCTCTGTTTTTCACATTTAACATCTAAACAGTCCGTCCGATTTCCAAATACTGTATTTAAGCAGATAAGCTCCGTTTTGTGCTGAAAACAACCGTGAAATCGAAAACTCCGGTGGGTGTAACAAGATGTCCACTTGCCCCCTTCTCACTCTATCATTACTGTGAAGGAGTGTAGGGTGTAGCAAGATGGCGGCAACGGAACGTCACTTCCGGAGCAATCTGTGATGGGGAGCAAAATATGACACTACAGGGGCACAGATGGGCGCTGATAGGCGGCA
Source organism: Rana muscosa (assembly GCA_029206835.1). Classification (NCBI taxonomy): domain Eukaryota; kingdom Metazoa; phylum Chordata; class Amphibia; order Anura; family Ranidae; genus Rana; species Rana muscosa. The sequence continues at coordinate 27,115,623 of JARGYO010000094.1, read as the reverse complement.
CGAATGGGCACGGATAGGCGGCACGGATGGGCACTGATAGGCGGCACGGATGGGCACTGATAGGCGGCACGGATGGGCACTGATAGGCGGCACGGATGGGCATGGATGGGCACTGATAGGTGGCACGGATGGGCACTGATAGGTGGCACTGATAGGCGGCACTGATGTACTGTAATGGATGCCAATCAGTGCCAAACAAAAATGCCTGCCAATCAGTGATGCCCATTGTGGGCACTGATTGGCATCCATTGTGGGCACTGATTGGCAGCCATTAGGGGGCCCTAACTGGCATCCCTGGTGGTCTAGGGTGGCATACCTGGTGCTGGCATCCCTGGTGGTCCAGTGGCATCCCTGGTGGTCCAGTGAGGGCATCCTCGGGGGGGCTGTGCTGATAATCGATCAGCACAAACCCCCCCCTGTCAGAGGAGCAGCCGATCGGCTCTCCTCTACTCGCGCCTGACAGACGCGAGTGAGGAAAAGCCGATGACCGGCTTTTCCTGTTTACATTGTGATCAGCCGTGATTGGACACGGCTGATCACGTGGTAAAGAGTCTCCGTCGGAGACTCTTTACCTAGATCGGAGTTGCGGGGTGTCAGACTGACACCCCGCAGCAACGATCGCCGCGATGCGCGACCCCGGGGGCGCACAGCGGCTCAAAATCCTAAGGACGTCATATGATGTCCTGTCAGGATTTTGCAACCACTTTGCCGACGTCAATCCGCTATAGGGCGGGCGGCAAGTGGTTAAAGTCCCTTGTACGTGAAACGTACAAAGGGACTTTGTATTTTGATAATAAAGCATTTTTTCATTCCATTTGTGTGTTGCCTGTAAAGTCCAACCTCTGCTTTGCTCCTCCTGAGCAATTCAATTAATTATTATTAGACAAACAGAAATTAAGGCTATTAAGCAGAAATTTCTTATGTTTTCTAGTCAACTCTGAGTCTGCCAGAGCCCATTCTACTGATGGCATAGCATCCTCATGCCGATGATCGTATACAACGACCCAACATCAGCCAGCATTAGGATACAAGGAGTACTGGTTAATGTTTCCAAAATTTGAATGATGTGTTTGGTGTCCCTGAGGTCTGTTTTAATGATTAAAGGCTGGAAAAATAAATCGATATACGGTCCTAGCCTGGCCATGACAGAATCTATTCCATTCACTATCGGGCGGCCTGGGGGCTGGTCGATACTTTTATGTATTTTGGGCAAGAAGTACATATTAGGGGTTCTGCAAAACAAAGGATTGTGATACAAAGCCTCTTTATGATTCTGAACTCCCCTTTGCTTTTTTCTACCAGAGAGTGCAACTTGTCTTTGTATCTAAACATAGGATCACTTCCTAACACCTGATATGTGTCACGATCGCTAAGTAAGCGGTTCATTTTTTCCTGGTAATATGTTTTACTGAGCACCACTAGCCCCCCACCCCCTGTCTGCCGGTCAGATGACTATATCTTTCCTTTTCTCCAATGAGGTAATGCCTCTCTTAATGTGCTGGGGATCATTGACCTTTCTAAATTTTAGAGAATAAAGGTCACTACACCCCATGTGTTTAAAAACTTCCAAGTGTCTATTATCTGAGCCAGGTGGGTTAAATATAGACTTATTCCTAAGGTTTGAATATCTATTCTCAGATTGGGAAAAATTCCTCCTCACTGGGTTGGATAGAAAATGTTTCTTAATATTAAGCCCATGGGTATACGTCTGAACATTAATATATGTTTGGAATTTGTCAAGATTATGAATGGGGGTGAATTTTAAGCCTTTATCGAGGACTCGTATCCCATTTTTAGTAAGAGGGGTCCCACTTAGGCTATATATACACCAGTACCTAGTGGGGTCTTTGCCTTTTGGATTCTTCTCCCCCCTCTACATCCTCTGTCTTGTCTTTGGCTTAATTGTCAATTCCTTGCACGACCTTGTTGGGGGGGGGGGGGGGGGGAGGTCTCTCCACACTACACCCCATGGTGGGGTCTGTGGAGGGGGTCCCCTCCAAGGGGTCCTATGTGGCACAAAAAAAAATTGTCCCCCCGATTATCTGGTCGCATTAAAGCGGAGGTTCCTCCCCCAATTTTTTTTAAAAGCCAGCAGCTACAAATACTGCGGCTGCTGACTTTTAAAATATGGACACTTACCTGTCCAGCGCGCCCGCGATGTCGGCAGCCGAGGTCGAGCAATCGCTCGTCCCTCCGCTGCACCCGCCATCATCCTCGGTGAGGGAATCGGGAAGTGAAGCGTTGTGGCTTCACTGCCCGGTTCCCTACTGCGCATGCGCGAGTAGCGCGGCGCGTCGTCACTGGTCCCCGCTCTCTCCTGGGAACAGTGTATTTCCCAGGAGACAGCGGGGGAGTGCGGGTAGGAGCGTATCTGCCGCATGAGTCTATTCCCATAAGTGGGTGCAAATACCTGCACCCCACTCCCCCCTGAAAGGTGCCAAATGTGACACCGGAGGGGGGAGGGTTCCGAAAAGCGGAAGTTCCATTTTTGGGTGGAACTCCGCTTTAACCACTTCAATACAGGGCTTTTTGTACCTATTCAATACCGGGCCTATTCTAGCACTTCTCTCCTACATGTACAAATCATCATTCTTTTGCTAGAAAATTACTCAGAACCCCCAAACATTATATATGTTTTTTTAGCAGACACCCTAGGGAATAAAATGATGGTCATTGCAACATTTTTTCTTGCACGATATTTGCGCAATAATTTTTCAAACGCCTTTTTTTTTTAAAAAAATGGTTTCATGAATTAAAAAATAACAAAACAGTAAAGTTAGCCCAATTTTTTGGGAAAATATGAAAGATGATGTTACGCCGAGTAAATAGATACCTAACATGTCACGCTTTAAAATTGCGCACACTCATGGAATGGCGCCAAACTTCGGTACTTAAAAATCTCCATAGGCGACGCTTTAATTTTTTTTACAGGTTACCAGGTTAGAATTACAGAGGAGGTCTAGTGCTAGAATTGTTGCACGCGCTCTAACGCACACGGCGATACCTCACATGCGTGGTTTGAACGGCGTTTACATATGTGGGCGACTTACGTGTGCATTCGCTTCTGATCGCGAGCTACCGGGGACAGGGGCGTTTTAATTTTTTTTTTTTTACTTGTTTATTTATTTTTTTACAATGATTTTACTTTTTTTTTTTTTGATCACTTTTATTCCTATTACAAGGAATGTAAACATCCCTTGTAATAGGAATGTGTGTGACAGGTTCTCTTTATTGAGAGATGCGGGGTCAATAAGACCCCACATCTCTCCTCCAGGCTGGAAAGCATGAGATCAGTGAAAAAAATTTCACTGATCTCATACTTACAGCCGCAACGGCGGCTTTGTTTACATTTGAAGCCCGGGCGTGACGTCATCACATCGCGCCCGGGCCTCCGACGATCATAGAGATGACTGGTGACCATCTGGTCACCAGTCATCTCTATGCTCATCACGTGACCCCACCAACGACGCCGAAAGATTCGCTCCGGGTCCCCGATCGCACGGGGAGCCCGGAGAAGCACCGGATGGCGGCGGGAGGGGGGGGGATGTCCCCTCCCGCCGCCTGTAAGAACGATCAAGCGGCGGAACCGCCGCTATGATCGGTCTTATGGTGCGCAGAATCGCCGGCACTTCAAAAGGATATCTGAATGATGCCTCCAGCTGCAGGCATCATTCAGATATCCCCCTACAAAGCCGAGGACGTCATATGACGTCCACCTAGGATGGGAGATCCCATCTGTGGACGTCATTTGACTATGGCTGGGTAGGGAAGTGGTTAAGAAGGTGAGAGCCTGCTGTTGTCTGTGGTGGACGGGCTGGACTCACTCTTAACACTTGCATATCTAGGATTGGACACCTTTCCCACAGTCGTTGACATCCTGATATCTTCATGATCTATATTCTTTATGGACTTTTTCTTTAGTGATTGTTTTTAAACAATCAGTGCTGCACTGATTTCTGCTATATATGTTACTGGATAATGTCCTATAATTCCCAGCACCGCTCACCTCTCCTGTCAGCAGCTCCATCATCTTCTTGGTGACTTCTAGAATCTTCTGCATGTTGTGTCTCTCAGGTTTTAGGGAGTCACATGGAGGCACTGTGATGGTCATATGATCTCCTGACTTCACAAGAGGAAATCTCTGTATTGAAGAACCAATAGGAATATCATGTTAGAATCCCAGAATCCTCCTCACCTGTCTGGTCAGGTCTGTGTTTTATTAATAGAGATGAGTGATGTCATGTGACCGCCCAGAATCCTCCTCACCTCTCCAGTCAGGTCTGTGTTTTATTAATAGTAGAGTTGCACCGATAACGTTATCGGTGCTGATACCAAGCAATTGCACAAGTATCGTTACTCGTGCAAATGCACCGATACTTATAACCGATACCTACTGGCTCGGTTCTTTCAGCGGGAGAATCCCGCTGACAACGAACGTGTACACAAAAGAATGCAGCAATCACGGTTGTTAAGGAGCGAGGCCGCCGCATCCTTAACAACTGATGACTCATTCATCTGACAGCAGGCTTCCCGGTTGACAGTTACATGTGATTAAAACCAGGGGCAGCTGCTGCTTGGGCTCCCTCTAGGATCAGAACGCCCTCTTGCTGGGTCTTCACTCCATCCCCAGCCTGCAGTGCAGCATGAGCACGAGAGGAGAGACTTGGGATGAAGAGAAGCCAGCAGCCAGATGTGCAGCATGAGAAAGGGAACCGCGAGGCGGGTGCAACCGATGCCCTGCATGGAAGTCCCGCTTGCCATGATATCATCATCCTCCAACTCCTCCCAGACTGTCAGATCTATTGCGGGTGGACAGGCAACAGTGCTGCTCTTCTTCAGCTGAGACCACCTCCTCCCAGGTAATGGGAGAAGAACAAGCAGCATGTCGAACATAGATCTTCAGCAGTGGAGCAGTAGGTAGTACAGAGGGAAACTGGTGTGCAGTAGTGGGGGGGGCACAGTGAAGGACAGGTATGTAGGAGGTACAGTGGGGAAAAAGTTTGTGTGTGTGTGTGTGGGGGGGGGGGGGCAGTGGGAAACAGGTGTGCAGGAAGGTGGCAGTGGAAACAGGTGTGCAGGAAGGGGGAAGACAGGCACTCAGGGTGGTACAGTGGGGAACAGGAGTGCAGGGGGGCACAGTGGGGACCTGGGAAATGGGTATCGGTAATTTGTATTGGCGAGTACTTAAAAAAAAGGATCGTACTCGTAGCTAAAAAAGTGGTATTGGTGCATCCCTAATTAATAGACATGTGCATTCGTTTTCGTCCGAATGCATTTTCGTCCGAATTTCAGGTATTTTCGTTATCAATTTAACAAACGAAAACGAAAGCACTGAATCCGAAAACCGAAAGATCCGACATAAACAAATGCTTTATTTTCGCTTCAACAACAGTTCGATATAGATAGGAGATTCAACGTGACGCTGACAATAACAATCTGTGTCTATCGAACCTGTGGTCGAATGTGCCTAACCATAACTCTATTAGTCCAAGATTATTCTACATAGAGAGAAAAGATTCTACATAGAGAGAAAAGATTCGACATTATAGAGAGAAAAGATTCGACATTATAGAGAGAAAAGATTCGACATTATAGAGAGAAAAGATTCGACATTATAGAGAGAAAAGATCGCTGCTGGAATTGGGTGGGGAAAGTAAAATAAAAATAGCTAGAACTAACTTGACAATTCAACATGAACGACGAAGACTCGACAAAGCATCGAAAAACATACAAACGTTGAATCTGTCATTGAAGGCTTATGGGGTCTGTCGAAAGTTAGAAGATTCAACGGTGCAGCTAAACTGTACGACGCTGCAATCGTACATTTCCGGTCAAATGCATCCGCCCATAGGCTATAGAAGAATTCTAATGTTGGTTGACTAGTAATAGTAATTAATAAATATAATTATTACTAGTCATACAACATTAGAATTCTACTATAGCTTATAGGCGGAACATTCGACCGGAAATGTATGATTGCAGCGTCGTACAGTTTCGATGCTCTGTCGAATCTTCTTTGAACATTCGACAGACACCATAAGCCTTCAATGACAGAGTCGACCTTAATTAATTCTGATTTTTGGATGAATGCAATTTCTAACGAAAATCAAAATAAATAAAAACGAATTTCGGGAGTAACTAAATACATTTATTTTTCGGACGAAAACGAAATTCCGAAACGAAATATTTCAGTGTGCACATGTCTACTAATTAACAGAGATAAGAGTGGAGTCATGTGACCCCCCAGAATCTCTCACCTCTCCGGTCAGCAGGTAGATGATCTCCAGAGTGAGTTTTAGTATCCTCTCAGTCGTGTGACTCCGGCCCTCTTCCATCCTCATTGATGTGGTCATATGATCTTTGCAGTTTTCTCTGTAGACAGATAGTAGAGAATTATGTGGACTGTATTGGTTGTATTATTTTAGGATGGTGATAAGGTGTCATGATCACCAGCAAGCTGCTTGTAAAATGAAATAGTATTTTATGGTCTTTCAAAACAGGCAAACACAATTAACTTTGGTCAGCAAAAGTAAAGCAAACCGTTCACAATCCTGGTAGAACGAAAACCATGCAACATGGCTCACCGCCAGGCTGTTGGTCCCATACTGGGGTTTAGGGTTCCCACTTATTTCAGGTACAAGACAAGCTGCAGAAGTTCAGCAAAACCAGGGTCCCAGTCTCCAGAGAGGTCACTCCCTCACAGCTGTGAACCCCTCCACACTCCCTCACAGACACCTGTTACTACCTTCCTGCTGCTTTTCAAGCCTCCCCTTGCATGTGGCTTAAACCCTTCAGGACCACATAGTCCGTGTTTGGGGGTTCTTCCCTCCGAAAACTCTTCGAACCTTCAAATTTCTCTGTCCCTAATATGGACATATCAATCCTCTCCTTTCCAATCAGACTACCCTGGAATTTCTTACCCTGCATGGATGAGAACCCCTGAGTACTCAACAAAGGAACCACAACCCAAATAGTGGGGAAATATATCTGTCATCCCGGACACATCTTGTACAAAAGGGGTTAAGAGGCAGGCTGTCCCTTGCAAAAATTGGCACATGTAGATTGGGTTACTTCATGTTTTTTCCCAATTTTTAAATGCTGTCCAGATACTTATCAGCTGCAAACCCCAGCAGAGGAGGAGGCCTGTACACACAGAGACTCCAGACTGTCTACTGACAACTGTCAAGCCTCGTACACACGATCGGATATCCTATGGATTCTAATCCAATGGTTTTGTCCATCGGAAATCCGATGAAGCTGACTTCCATCAGTCTTGCCTACACACCATCAGTCAAAAAACCGACCGTTCCAAACGCGGTGACGTAAAACACTCCAATGAGCCGAGAAAAATTAAGTTTAATGCTTCTGAGCATGTGTCGACTTGATTCTGAGCATGCGTGGGTTTTTTATCCGATGGACTTGCCCATAGACGATCGGAATTTGCTATCAGTTTTGATCCATCGGAAAAATTTAAAACATGTTCTATTTTTTAAAACCGATGGAAAAAAGACTGATGGGTCCCATACACGATCGGTTTGTCCGATGAAAAAAGTCCATTGGACTGTTTTCATCGGTAAAACCGATCGTGTGTACAGGGTTTCATTGTGCTACAGATCAGAGGAATTCTGTTTCATCACCAATAAAGTTCATAGAGATGAAACCAATTCCTTCTGATAGTATGTACTGTAGTATGGCCTATACACTTGTAGGGAGACTCCAATGGCAGTATCACCCCCTAGGGGCAACAGAGAAGCCCTGAACGTTGTGTCAGTTCACAATGGACACTTACCTATATACTCGAGTATAAGCCGAGTTTTTCAGCACATTCTTTTGTGCTGAAAATGCCCCCCTCGGCTTATACTCGAGTCACCTTTTTGCGCCTGATCTCCCAGATTTTGGGGACCTGGTATCGGCCGGCCGTAGGTCCCCTGGACCCCAAACTTGGCACACATGTAGCCCCATTTCTCCTCTATAAGTGTGCAAAGTTTTTTTCGTCTGGGGGACCTACGGCCGGGGAGCACTGATTTTTCAATGCCGGGCACCCCTTCCATAGACCCCAATGTTAAACGTCAGTCTAGTCATGGACACAGTGAGGCATGGGCACAGTGAGGCATGCACATGGACACAGTGAGGCAGGCAGATGGACACCCTAGGCTTAGACTTGAGTCAATACGTTTTCCCAGTTTTTTGTGGTAAAATTAGGTGCCTCGGCTTATATTCGGGTCGGCTTATACTCGAGTATATACTGTACTTTAGGAGGCATTAACACTTTCAGGCTGGAGGCCCCAATATGATTATGGTAGCACACCCTTGTAGAAGAACCATGTAGTCTTCTTCACCCTCCCAACCGGTGAAATGGCCTATTTCTACCTCTCCCAACATATGACTCCAAAGCATTTTCAGAAAGTGTTACTGAGCATCTCCACCAGCTTGTCTCAAGTAGTACCCCTGCTCCTTCCACTTTATTCTGCCCTTGGGCACATAGGGAAGGCACCATACTTCATTTTGCACACGGTGACTCCAAGCCCAGTCTCTAGGCAGGCCCTGTACCGCAGCGGGCTCCAATATGGAGGCCCTGCCACTAAGTGGGGAACATGAAGTACTAAGCTGTGCCCTCACTTCCAGGACCAACGTCACCCACCTCCGTCACTTCTTCCTCTGTAAGCTGGCTTCTTCTCCCCTGGTATTCCTTACACACATAATTGTACATAACCTTTAGGTAGGATAGGTTAAATTGGCTACGGTACTCCTCTTCATAGGGTTAAATGTGGTTTCACTCCTAGTACCCATATCTTTATAATACACCATGACTACACCTTTTTAAACCATAGATACTCCCCTTCCCAGTAAAGGACATGGACATCTCTTCAGAACGAAAAATTTGTTTACTAAAGCATTATGTAAATGATAGAACATTTCAGTGCAGAACATTTTCTCACACACGCGGCTGTACATTACATTGGATTGTAACAGGAAGGACATTCCAGCAGATAGAATGGCTCTTCTAGACGGCGTCCTGTGTATAGGCACAGGCTAATTCATGTTCCTAGTAATGCTAATAGGAATTGCGCACATGCTCATGTGTGCGCATCTGTTGCTTGTATCAGTGCCAAGCGGGCTATTTAAACTGAGCCTGTGCTATACTTCAGTGCTGTCTTGTCTACAACATTTCTGTGCATATCTGCAACCTGTTAAGCCCTGTACACACGTCCATTTTTCCCCCCCTCGCAAAAAAAAAAAAAAAACGTTGGTTTTCCTGATGGGATTCCTGCCAAGCTTTCCTTGCATACACACCAATCCAAAAACCCACTGTTATTTTGAATGGCAAGAACGCGGTGACGTCATCGACTACGACGAGCCGCCATCTTGCTACACCCCACACTAACTTTGTATGCTACAGCGCACGCGTCGAAGTGTTATCGAGCATGCACGGTTTTGTTACCCTTCAGGTAAGCATACAGACGACCAGTTTTCTCGGCAGGAAAACTCTGCCAGGAATCCTGATGGGAAAATAGAGAGCAGGTTCTCTATTTTTCTCGGGCAGTTTTCCTCTCGGGAAAACTGCCAAAAGCTCTCCTGGCAGTTTTCCTGCCAGGAAAACTGGTCGTGTGTACGAGGCTTAACTCTGCATCTGACTACTGTTACCGACTCAGCTTGTCTTGACTACTCCTGAACTCTGCCTTGATCCAGACTTGCCTCTGACCACGCTTCTGCCTCCACTGATCTGTTGTCTACACATCTGATCCATCTGCCTGTGTATGACCTGGTTTGTCTGACTCTGCTTCTGTCTCCATCACTGCTGGACTGCCTGCTGCAAGCCTCTGCCGATATTCCACTGGTGTACATCCAGCACTCCTGCTCAACTGATGGTCTCAGCCCGCTCCTGTCTCCTGCTCACTGGTATCCATCCGTCACTCCTGCTCCACTGTGGTCTCAGCCTGCTCCTGTCCCCTGCTCACTGGCGTCCATTCCGCAATTATGCTCCACTGATGGTCTCAGCCCGCTCCTGTCTCCTTTCAGCACTCCTGCTCCACTGTGGTCCACTAATGGTCTCAGCCCGCTCCTGTCAGCACTCCTGCTCCACTGCAATCTACTGATGGTCTTCCCCTGCTGCTAGCAAGATCAACAGACACTCATGCCACACTGCACTCCTGCGCTACCTGGCTGCTCTATCAAGGGCCCTGAGTCAGAGGTCGCTTCCAAACACCCCCAGTAATGCCGCCCCACCATGCATCCCGAGGTCCGGATGCCCACCGGTGTACCCAGGATCGGCATAGTGGGAACCGTCTGGGTAGAGGGGAGAGAGTCGAGTGGGCATGCCTCCACTCTTCTCCCCTTATCTTTGCTGACCCGAAATCGAGGAGGAAAACGTTGCTTTCGAGTCCCCATGTCAGTTTCCCAGCTTGTATCACTGGGGAAGAATCTAATGCAGGGAGATCTGCACTGCATTAGATTCATTACAAGAGAAGCTGTCACTAAAAATCATCACAGTTTTTGGCCCCTATGTGATAAAAAAAAAAAAGTTAAAAAAGGTAAGTATGGGAATCCTTTTTTTTTTTTAAATCATACTTACCTAGGTGGATACAGTATCAATCCAACCTCTGTCCCCTGCCGGTAATGAAAACTGATTGAACACTGCCGATCGCTCGGATCTCACAGCTCTCTGAGCAGTTATTGTCAGCCAGCAGCTTTCTGCTCTGCCCCCACCAGGCTATGGAGGGGGTGAAAGTGGCCAGCTTAGGCTCTCAGTGGCTCGCTGGGAGGCTGAGCCAGGTGTCGGTCCAGGCATTTGGGCAGATCCTGACTCCAAAGTCGCGATTTTGCCAGAGCCTGGACTGGATTTGTGACATCAGCCGACAGCAGGCTTCAGGATATTGGGTATCTATTTACTCAATGCAATCTTGTCTTTTATATTTTACCAAACAATTCAGTCATTTATTGTATTTAGTGTATTTTTTACTGAAAATTTGTGCTAATGTCTTGTTACATAAAACATTTCAACTACCACTGTTTTATTCTCTAGAGCAGGGGTCTCCAAACATTCTAAACAAAGGGCCGGTTTATTATCCTTCAGACTCTTGGAGGGCCGGACTTTGGCCAGTGGGGGGTAGAAATTTTTCTATCATCAGACTAGACATATGGTATTAGGGGGAGAAATAGTGCCCCATTATTGGTATCATAGGGAGTAATAGTGGCCCATTAGTGGTGTCAGTGGGAGAAATAGTTCTCCACTGTCGGTCTCAGATGTTGGAATAGTGTCTTGTATCAGTGGGAGGGATACTGCCCCAAGGGCCGGATAAAGGCAAAACAGGGCCGCATCTGGCCCTCAGGCCGCATTTTGGAGACCACTGCTCTAGGGTATCTGCTTTGGAGAGAATATAGTACGATTTGAGGGTTTTATGCAATCTTTGGGCCTAAAATTATTATTTTTTGAACTTGTGAAAAAAAAAAGAAAAAAAAAAAGGAAAAAATGTTTCTGGCAGTGAAAGGGTTAAAGGTAGGCATACACACTGGGGACTCTGATTGGGAAGAGACTGTGGTGATAGGGAGACTCTGTGGGAATGGGGGAACATTGATGAGATAGGGGACTTTGACATTTAGGGGTACCTACAGTAAGAAGTGATGGGGGGGGGGGATCTGATGTGACGGGGGGGGTTCTAATGTGAAGTTAATTTCATCACAGGCGGTGGTGGCGGCCATTGTCCCAGGCTCAGGTTTCCCACTGATAAGTAACATTCCCATTGTTTACATTTTAGACTGGGGGGGCCTTGAAAATTTGCATACTTTTAAAGGGTGCGGCAACTGAAAATTTGTTTGGGAGATGCTGAAATGGATAACCCCGCCCCTCTCATTATAAAACTGTACGTTCACAGCAGCCATTCTGTCAGTATGTGGGAACCTCATGTAGGGAGAGACAAGGACTTTATTGTGCATCATTGCTTTTTAAACTTTGATTAGTTGTTGTGCCGCCCCTTTGTGGTCTTTTTTAACATTTTTTAAGCTTGCTTGTTGCTATAGTTAGAAATAAGTATATATATTTTTCTTATTTCTGATGTGTTTCTTGGCCCTTTTTTTCTTAGTTTGAGGTGCACTTTTTGATGAAAAAGTATGCTTCACTGCTAAAACGCTTATGTGACCCCATCAGCTAAATGATCCATTTGATGTCATTGACCGAATATAATCATGTCAAAATAGGACCAATGACATCACCCGGGGGATCGAGATAACCCCGCCCCTACTTCTATTTCTATCAGCTGTCATTTGCCAGAGTAGGGCTTATCAGGGAACCCCCAGCAACCTCTGGAGGAACTCCAAGGTTCCGTGGAACCCTGTTGGAGAAAGGCTGCCCTAATGCCTCTTCCTATCTACCTTCTCACTATTATTGGTTGATTTCAGACCCCATTTTCTTACTGAAGGGCAGGGTTATCTACCTCCACACCATTATCGGTTGATCTCAGACCTCCTCTCTCTTACAGTGTTGGGCAGGGGAAATCACTTACCCCCCATTATTGGCTGATTTCAGACCTACTCTTATTATGAAGGGCAGGGCTATCCACCTCCCTCTTTTATTATTGGCTGATTAAAGAAACGCGCATACTGTGGGACAGATCTATCCATCACCTCTTCCCAATACTGGCTGATTTCAGACCCCCTCTTAGCATTATCTACGTCCTCCCCTTATTAATGGACCCCTCTTATTATGTGTCGTTATCTATCCTCTCCTCCAATTACTAGCTGATCTCAGATCCTCTCTTATAATGTGGGGTTGTCCATCCTCTCCTCCCATTACTAGCTGATCTCAGATCCTCTCTTATAATGTGGGGTTATCCGTCCTCTCCTTCCAATACTAGATGATCTCAGACCCCCTCTTATAATGTGGGGTTGTCCGTCCTCTCCTCCCATTACTAGCTGATCTCAGATCCTCTCTTATAATGTGGGGTTGTCCGTCCTCTCCTCCCATTACTAGGTGATCTCAGACGCTCTCTTATAATGTGGGGTTATCCATCCTCTCCTCCCATTACTAGTTGATCTCAGACCCTCTCTTATAATGTGGTGTTGTCCGTCCTCTCCTCCCATTACTAGCTGATCTCAGACCCCCTCTTATAATGTGGGGTTATCTGTCCTCTCCTCCCATTACTAGCTGATCTCAGACCCCCTCTTATAATGTGGGGTGGGGTTATCTGTCCTCTCCTCCCATTACTAGCTGATCTCAGACCCTCTCTTATAATGTGGGGTGGGGTTATCTGTCCTCTCCTCCCATTACTAGCTGATCTCAGACCCCCTCTTATAATGTGGGGTGGGGTTATCTGTCCGCTCCTCCCATTACTAGCTGATCTCAGACCCCCTCTTATAATGTGGGGTGGGGTTATCCACCCTCTCCTCCCATTACTAGCTGATCTCAGAGTTATCCACCTATTCGATCATTATCGTCTGATGGTAGATGGGGTTACCCCCCCCTCACACAGACACACAATTATAGGCTGATGTGAGGCTCCTGACCAAAGTTAAAGTGGATGTAAACTCAATTTTTTTTTTTTTTTGCTGTCACAATGTAGTGTATAAGATTTCCTATCATATGTGCCCAGTCTTTCCACAAATAGTTAATCCAGCTCTGAGAAATCCTCTTTTCTTGTTTCAGTGAGATAAACGGACAAACAGGAGAACTTTTGTCCGTTCCGCCCCCTTGCTGTGAGTGACAGGTTATTTACATATCTCATGCACTAAGCCTGAGACAGGCATTATTTTTTAATTCCCACCCCCGCTCCTTTTCTGAAGTCATGTGGTTACTTTTCTGGATTTTGACTGGATGTTAGTGATCATAGCAGAAGTTCGGTGTAAGGAATACAACGGGAGTGTAGAGGTGGGCAGGGAGTCTGACATCACGACTCCACCCACTGAGCTCCAGACATTAGATCCACTCACAGAATCTGCAGTTTTTCAGTTCTTATAACAGACAGAGGGGAGACATTTGACAGATAAGGATACATGCAGGAGGCATCTATATCCTTATAGATCAGCAATATGGCAGTAGTTTAGAAAGGATGAGAGTGGCTTTACATCCACTTTAAAGCCTGCACAGGACATTTTATCTTACGGACTCCAATAATGGACCTTATTTTGCTTCCACTCAACGCCCTGCTCTGATCTGCACATCCCCAAAGTCTCCTGAGAGCCGTGACATATCACAAGAGGCTGTGGGCGGCTGGGGCTACATCATTATGACCTAGGTGAGGAGTGTGGAAATCCTGGTTGGCTACAAAAAAAAACAAATCTGTGATTGTGTGAGAGGGGTTCTGGGAGAACGTCATTTTAAAAAATTGAAAAACTGGGTGAAGGTCCACTTCAGGAAATCACAAATTCCCCCAAGATTCAATTACTGGAAATTGGGGTCAAATTTCAGTCCAACCCGAATCTGAACCTCATCCCTCATTACAAGAGACGGCTAAGGTGAGAAGATGACACATCTCCAACATGAGAAGAACGTTCCGGCCCCATAAGTGGGGAAATATTCTGACCCTGAAGGGGTTAATCTAGGTTTCCACACTATATATGTGTGTATCATCATCTGCTGGAGATAAAAGACATCACAGTGACTATGGAGGAAGAGGACGGACATGACGGGGTTACTGGGTGTAAATAGAAAATAAGATCTTATTACCTCCTCTGCTGCCACTTCCAGCAATGTCTTCTCTTTACTTCCTACCGACTCACCTCTCACCCGGAACTTCCTGTCTGTACCCGACATCACTTCCTGTCTGGGTAGAGGTGAGATCACCATCTTGTGGAGCTCAGAGGAACTGCAGCTCCAAGTAACATCTCATAGTGTGAGCATGACCTTGTGCTGTGTATGTACGTGTAGCGCACACACCTTTCTCCCACCCTGCATTTAACTTGGCTCCTCGCAGGTGGAAGAAAGGCACACTGCACCACAAGCCCGTACCCTCCTGTGTAAAGAGGTTGAGCGGTGTTGTTGTTGGGTCTTGTCCACCGCCAAAATCCTCCTGAGAATGATTCCCACCTCTACCGTGGGTAGAGGTAAGTCCTTGACTTCCCCAGTAACATGAATGTCCACACCAGCTGAAACTTCAACTCAAGGTTTATTCTCACTTTGCAATAAACAGTCTCTTAGATAGGAGAAAACAGGTTGGGGCAAGGAAACAGGACAACCCAAGGTGTGGAGGAGGTCCAGGCACAAACAGACTCTTTACTGTTCAGATTCTCAAACAGTTTTTAGACGCATGGTCTCTGCCACAGACCACGAGGTTGGTCTCTGCCACAGACCTGGTGGATATGGCCCCTGCCACGGACATGGTGGAGTTGGAATCTCTATCTTAGAACATGGCCCCTATCAAGGAGAAGACATCCCCCTAGAGAGTCAACAGACCCTTCCTTCTCCGTGACTCCCGCATCGGTCCTTCAGAATGATCCTCCCTTCTCTGAGAGTGCGGGTCCCCTCTCAAGGCGGCACCCTGGACTCCTCAATCCTTAGCGGACCCTAGCCGAAGGTGCTGGGCCCCGGGGCCTTTTCCGCAACCCCTGGGTCTTCATACCCAGGCGAACAGGACGGCAGGGTAGTACCTCATCCCAGGCCAAAGGTGCCTGAGATGGAACAGGAACACAGCCTCCGGGCCTAGGGCACCCGGAGATGAACCTCACTCACTCCCAGGCTGAAGGTGCCTGGGCGTGGAACCCGATCAGGAGATGTCTGCCCCTTTTATATCCTCTCTCGGCATGCACAGCAGGTTCCCCGCCCCACTGTACGGCTGCTGAGAGGGGACACAAAAGGCACAGCACTACGCTCGTGGTTCAACCCCGCCCCAGAATGGCAGCACCACCCGCAGGCCACAGGGAACTCATCACCAGCATTATCCCCTGAGGACAAAAATGGTCCCTAACAAATTAAGGTGTCTGAGCCTAATTACCACTCAGAGGCTCCCCCTAAATTGACCACCCCGCTACATACGGTATATATTCAACACAGCATGAAATTATCAACCCCTAATATTTACTGGCAGTTGTAAAAAAAATAACAGATTTTTACAAACTGACAGTAAATTTACTGGCGGTTGGCAACTCTGCTAGGGATGAAATACAAGTTCACCACTACTATGGTTTTAAGCTAATTCATAGTTTTGAGATTCTTGATCACTGCAAATTTTTGCACAGATTTGTTGGGGAAATTTTTTTAAACCATAATGCATTGCATGGCATTTCCCATACCTCCCAACATTTTGAAATGGGAACGAGGGACGCCTACTAGCAAATGTATGTCACACCCCCTTTACTGCATATACAGACTGATTTTACAAAAGAGAGAAAGAGAAATCATTATGGTATATGGAAAAAAGGAAGGAATGATCCCTATGGTAAATGGAAGAAAGAAAGTATTACTATGGTACATGGAAGAAAGGATCACTATGGTACATGGAAGTCAGGAAGGATCACTATGGCACAAGGAAAGCAGGAATGAAGGATCACTATGTCACATGGAAGGATCACTATGTCACATGGAAGGATCAATATGGCACGTGGAAGGCAGGAAGGATCACTAGGTCAGGGCTTGACAAATTTGCTTGGAATCTAGGAGCCAGCTAAAAAAGTTAGGAGCCAGGTTTTATTTTTAACGACCAATGCGTGCAGAAGCGAACGCATACAAGAGTAGCGCCCGCATATGAAAGCGGTTTTTAAACCACACATGTGAGGTATCGCCGCGATCGGTAGAGCGAGAGCAATAATTCTAGCCCTAGACATCCTCTGTAACTCAAAACATGCAACCTGTAGAATTTTTTAAATGTCGCCTATGGAGATTTTAAAGGGTAAAAGTTTGTCGCCATTCCACGAGCGGACACAATTTTGAAGCGTGACATGTTGGTTATCAAATTTACTCAGCGTAACATTATCTTTCACAATATAAAAAAAAAAAAATCGGCTAACTTTACTGTTGTCTTATTTTTTAATTTAAAAAAAGTGTATTTTTTTCCTCAAAAAAGTGCGCTTGTAAGACCGCTGCGCAAATACGGTGTGACAGAAAGTATTGCAACGACCGCCATTTTATTCTCTAGGGTGTTAGAATAAAAAATATATATAATGTTTGGGGGTTCACTTCTAAGTAAAGGGAAGGAGATGGGCGGGCAGTGAAACAGGCAAGCATTGCTGGTTGACTTGTTATACCAACGGCCACCACAAGATGGCGCCTGATTACAGAATGAAGCCTAGGCCTGCAGAAGGCCGCAAAGCAGCGGCCTAAATTAACGGCCGGCGCGGCCCGACGAGATCACGCGATCGCGGAGGGGGGGGGGGGCGCACGGAGATACAGGTAACCTCAGCTGTGCTGCCCCAGGTGCCAGGTCGCTAATTCTAGTCGCATTTGCGACCTGGCGCCTGGGGATTGTCGAGCCCTGCACTAGGTTACATGGAAGGGAGGAAGAATCACTATGGTACATGGAAGGGAGGACCAATCCGATGCATGGAATGCAGAAAGGATCACTATATCATGTGGAAAGGAAAAGAGAGGGGTGAGTTCACTCACCTGAGGCTGACTGGTCTCTAGAGGCTCAGAAAGTAACATCAGGAAATTTTTGTATTGTAGTAGACCCTGACCAGGTTTTTTTTGGGCTGGAGCACCCCTCCCCCTCCTCATTACCTCTTATTAGTGGCCACCAGTGCATAGGAGGAATCCCTTCAGTTCTCCCACATAGAGGAGTTCCCATGGTTGAGACGCAGGTTCTTTCATTCTATTACTAGGGTAGGACCCACGAAATTCGGGGTACTTTGTCGCAGTTTGTGGGCTTAGCACTATATGACCATAAAGTGTGACCAAACCCCCGTATATATTTTTATGTATATGCTCAGGTGTTTTTAACTAGCCTTGCAGGATGAATGCAGTTCTTGAATGTGTGCGCTGTAATCTGTTTTTGGTCTTATGGCCGCACCATCTTGAATTTAAACACATTTTAGGGTGTGCCCCCCAAATATGTTTTTGTAGTGACATCAGGAACACTGCTTTAAAATTCCCGCCCACACAACCCATTCACAGGCACAGTATTGGCTGTAGCATTGGAGGGATAATTATGGTATATGGATGAAAGAAAGGGTCACTATGGTACATGGAAGGCAGGAAGAAAGGATCACTATGGTACATGGAAGACAGGAAGTAACACTATAATATATGGAAGAAAGGAGGGAGGGATCACTGTGGTAAATGGAAGGCAGGAAGAAAGGATGACTATGGTACATGGAAGACAGGAAGTAACATTATGGTATATGGAAGAAAGGAAGGAGGGATCACTGTGGTACATGGGAGGCAGGAAGGATCAATATGGCACATGGAAGGAGGGAAGGATCACTATGGTACATGGAAGGCAGGAAGGATCACTATATTGTGTGGAAGGGAGAGAGGGGAGCGTTCACTTACTTGAGGCTGTCTGGTCTCCAGAGGCTCAGGAAGTAACATCAGGAGCACTGCTTTAAAATTCCTGCTTCCCGCCTACACAACCCCGTCACAGGCACAGTATTGGCTGCATGCCGGGGTTGTGGGGAGGAGGTGGTGCAGACCTAGCCTCCCTCCTCTTTAATTCATATGGGATGTAGAACGGGTGGAGAGGTAGGGGAACTGTGCTGGCTGGGCACTGAGTCTGTTAGTCTAAGCCATGCCAGCTACAGTGCGGCGCACACCTGGCAGGTGGGTTAGTGGAGTCAAGTTCTGGAACTTTTTCCGGCACTGGGCTCTGTTGCAGGATTCAGTCCAGATTCATGGGACACCGGAATTTACTTGAAATGCCGGGACGGTCCTGGCAAATCCATGAAGATTGGGAGGTATGACAAGTACTATGTACGGACCTGGCAGTGAAAGGGTTTTTAAAGGATATCCATATAATGGATAATGGAGAGGGGCGGGTTTCTTCAGCACTCTTGGGCACCTGGTCCGGGTAACTGTCAATACTTTTGATAAATAGACACCAGGTGCCATGGCAGCAAAGTATTAAGAGGTGGGCTATGTCCGGGTGGATTGTGAGACCTGTAAGTGGACACACTGTGCAGGACCCTTTGTTCCTGAAAGAGACACATTCCTGGCTGTACCGGGGAAGTGAGAGCATGGATGTTGTTTGCAAATCTTTGGGTTATGTATTGCCTTCTGCCTCACCTATTGCCCTGCTGATGGTATGTAGTTTTGCTTTATTAACCATATGTAATACTGTTTAATTAATTGCATGTGTGAGTAGAGGGGGGGGGAGGGAGAGCAAGGGGGCCAAGGGCGTGGGTTTTTTTTTTTTCCCCTCTCAATACGGGCTTGGGTTGTATGTTGTTTTTGTTGTTTGTATATAAAAGAGAAAAAAAAAAAGATGATTTGATTTTTAAAAAAATAAAAAAATGAATTGCATGTAGATGAGATGAACTGTCAATCCTAGGGGAATAAAGGTAATCACTGGTTTCATTTTGGCTGGACAAATGCATGTTACATTTGTCTGAAAAATTTAAAAAACAGACCTCTAAGTGTTTGTGAAAGTCTACACCACAAAATGTACTCAGCCAATGAAAGGTAATGACTCCATTTTTATTTTTCTACTGCTATCAATGGCCAACACGGTACAACACTTCATCCATGTCTTTGGTGATCTCTGATCTCCTTATGAACTGTTTATTACATGATGAAGATCAGCCATGAAGTATATCTGAGGTGTATATCCAAGGCTGGATTAAGAACAACCTGGGCCTGTTGCTGAGGATTCTGGTGGGCCTTTTTATAGAAAAAGAAAATGCAAACAATCTTTTTGTCAAAAAAATTAAATATTGAAACAAATTAAAATAAATATAGAGAGAGGGAGGATGAGAGATAGAGAGGGAGGATATGAGAGAGAGAGAGACACACACGGTGGGGGGGGGGGGGGTAAAAGAGAGAGGGGTGAAAAGAGAGAGTGTGTAAGCGTGAGCGATGGGGGGATGAGAGAGAGGAATGTTAAGGGAATGAGAGAGAGGGATGGGTAAGAGAGAGGGGAAGGGGAATAAGAGAAATAGGATGGGGGATGAGAGAGAGGGGGCGAGAGAGTGAGAAAGAGGAAGGATAAGAGTGAGAGAAAGGGGGTATGATAGAGGGAGTAAAAGTGAGCGAGAGAGAAAAGGGTGAGAGAGAGAGAGGGCGAGAAAGATAAAAGGGTGAGAGAGAGCGAGAGAGGGAATTAAATAGAGAGAGGGGGTGAGAGAAATGATAACGGTGAGAGTGAGGGGGTGATAGAGGAAGAGAGATGGGGGGGGGTGAGAGGGAGGGAGATAAAGGGTGAGAGAGCGAGAGAATGAAATAGAAAGAGGGCTGAGAGAGAGGAAGGGAGAGAGAATGAAATGGAGAGGGGGTGAGTGAGAAATAGGGGGGGGATGAGAGAGGGAGGAAGGGTGAGAGTGAGGGGGGAGAGAAGGTTAGAGATAGAGGGATTGAGAGAGTGTGAGAGAAAGGGGTGGTGAGAGTAATGTGGTGCGCATAGCAAACTGTGGGTGGAGCCAAATTGCTGCAAGAGTGGGAGGGGCTGCCTTACACGAAATGCATGGGAATGTGTGGGCTCTGTCACATCTGCATGATCCGGCCTTGGGTGTGATAGTGATTAAGGATATTGACAGGCAGAAATGGTTTGGTGATATTGTACTGCTGTGGTGATAATTGGAGACAATGGCTGGCGACACCGACATGCAATGGTATCAGAGCAGTCAGCCTTTGTACATGGTCACCGCCACAGCAGTACAATGTCACCATGCTGAACACTACACTTGCTCTGGTGACAGTATGTAAAGTTATTTTCTCTATATTTTTATTTGATCTTTTTCTACACACTGGGCTCCATTCACAAAAGCAGATTGCATGTGGTATTTAGGTGTCCGGACATGTTTTCCCTAAATACTGCATGCAATACGGATCCTTCCCTGCCACTCTGTCAATCTCTGCATCTTTATCCAGCTCTTCCCAGCACACCTGTACAGTCTAAATCCCCCTGCACCCCAAACCCCACTTTACTCCACATACCTAGGCTCATCTTTGCACCCAAGCCCCCGAATGCACATTCCATCTTTGACCAGGTTTGCCTTTCAAACTCTAATCCCTTTTCTGTTTACCTCTGGACACCTCATCCATCTGCTCACCTTTGCAGTACAGTCTGATGGTAGGCTCAGTTATTGTGGCAGGCAGGGCGTGTTTACATCCCCAATGTCAGCAGAGGTGATGGTGGATCAGGACTCAGGAAGTTTGACATAACGATGAATGCTCTAACAATTTATTCTGCCGGAATTTTACATATCAATGTAAATGATACAATTTACGTATCAATGTGTACACCGCACACAGAGCAAGGCTGGGCAGAATTAGTGACTCACACCACTGGATTGGGCCTATCTTAACCACTTCAGGCCCGGGCCAATTCTGACACTTCGCTCCTACATGTAAAAATCATCATTTTTTTGCTAGAAAATTACTTAGAACCCCCAAACACTATATATGTTTTTTTAGCAAAGACCCTAGAGAATACAATGGCGGTCATTGCAACTTTTTTTTATCTCGCACGGTATTTGCGCAGCAATTTTTCAAACGCTTCATGCTTTAAAAAAAAAAAAAAAAAACAGTAAAGTTAGCCCAATTTTTTTGCATAATGTGAAAGGTATCTATTTACTCGGCGTAACTTCATCTAACATGTCACGCTTCAAATTTTCACACGCTCGTGGAATGGCACCAAACTTCGGTACTTAAAAATCCCCATGGGCGACGCTTTAAAATTTTTTACTGGTTACATTTTTTGAGTTACAGAGGAGGTCTAGGGCTAGAATTATTGCTCTCTCTCTCTAACGTTCACGGCGACACCTCACATGTGTGGTTTGAACACCGTTTTCATATGTGGGCGGGACTTACGTATGCGTTCGCTTCTGCATGCGAGCACACGGGGAAAGGGGCACTGTAAAAAAAAAAAAATGTATTTATTGTTAATTTTACTTATTGTTTTTTATTTTGACACTTTCAAAAAAAAAAAAATTATTTGATCACTTTTATTCCTATTACAAGGAATGTAAACATCCCTTGTAATATGAATATGACATGACAGGTCCTCTTTACAGTGAGATATGGGGTGTCAATAAGACCCCACATTTCACCACTAGGCTGGGAAGCCTAAAAAAAAAAAAATTTTTTTTGCATGCAGAGGCCGGGCATGACGTCATAACATCGCGCCCGGCCTCCGACGATCGTAGAGACTCCGGCAACCATCTGGTCCGCCGGAAATCTCTGTGATCAACATCCGGGGCCGGCGGATCCTGTCACCGACTCACCGATCGCACAGGTGAGTCGGTATAAGCACCGGAGGGCGGCGTCACCTTCCGCTGCCTGCAAGAACGATCAAGCGGCGGAACAGCCACTATGATCGTTCTTATGGTGTAGGGAATCGCCAGCTGAAACCGGCAATATCTGAATGATGCCTGTAGCTGCACCCATCATTCAGATATACCCCCACAAAGCCGAGGACGTCATATGATGGCCTCTTGGGCCTAAAGTAGTTAAGGAACGGGCCTGGAGCTGCAGCTCCAATAGCCTTTATGTTAATTCAGCCCTGTGTATATCAGGGTGTGCTTCTTCCCCACATGAGAGCTATAATGTCCATTGTCCAGCAACATTCATATAGAAGACATTTCCCGCACTCAAGGCACTAATACACCTTAAGGGTTGTGTGGGATCCCCGATGTACAGGGAGACAGGACTTCCGTGAGTAACAATTCCCTCACTCAGGGCAGAAACGTGACTTCTCCACCGCGTGAGATCTCTGATGCCTATAGAGATTGAACCTTTTTGAAAAACATTTCCCACACTCGGGACAGGAATACGGCTTCTCCCCTGTGTGAGATCTCTTATGCATGCTAAGTATTGATTTTCGTATAAAACATTTCCCACACTCAGAGCAGGAATACGGCTTCTCCCCAGTGTGAGATCTCTGATGTACAGAAAGACTGGACTTATATAAAAAACATTTCCCACACTCAGGACAAGAGTACACCCTTTTCCCTGTGTGAGACCCCTGATGTTGGACAAGCTCCGATTTTTGTAGAAAACATTGATTCTCCGCCATGTGCAATCTCTGATGATAATAAAGACTGGACTTCTCTGAAAAACATTTCTTGCACTCAGGGCAGGAAAATGGCTCCTCTACTGTGTGAGATCTCTGATGTATGATAAGTTCTGATTTTAGTACAAAACATTTCTCACACTCAGAACAGGAATATTGCTTTTCCCCCGTGTGATACCTCTGATGTGTGACAAGATTTGATTTCTGTACAAAACATTTCCCGCATTCAGAACAGGAATATGGCTTTTCCCCCGTGTGATACCTCTGATGTGTGACAAGATTTGATTTCTGTACAAAACATTTCCCGCATTCAGGACAGGAAAACGGCTTCTCCCCAGTGTGAGATCTCTGATGTGTGTAGAGTCTGGACTTATGTGAAAAACATTTCCCACACTCACCACAGGAATACACCACTTCCCCTGTGTGAGATCTTTTATGCACATGAAGGCCGGATTTAGAACGGAAACATTTCCCGCACTCAG
Source organism: Rana muscosa (assembly GCA_029206835.1). Lineage (NCBI taxonomy): Eukaryota > Metazoa > Chordata > Amphibia > Anura > Ranidae > Rana > Rana muscosa. The sequence goes on along the minus strand of JARGYO010000094.1, from coordinate 27,092,054 downwards.
TACAAGAATAGTTCTTATCTGTTGGAAGGATGGCACCGTCCCTCACAGTCTGAGGCTCCTCAGGATAAGAGGAATACGATGGTCCGGCACCGTCCCTCACAGTCTGAGGCTCCTCAGGATAAGAGGAATACGATGGTCCGGCACCGTCCCTCACAGTCTGAGGTTCCTCGGGATAAGAGGAATACGATGGTCCGGCACCATCCCTCACAGTCTGAGGTTCCTCAGGATAAGAGGAATACGATGGTCCGGCACCGTCCCGCACAGTCTGAGGATCCTCAGGATAAGAGGAATACAATGGTCCGGCACCGTCCCGCACAGTCTGAGGTTCCTCAGGATAAGAGGAATACGATGGTCCGGCACCGTCCCGCACAGTCTGAGGTTCCTCAGGATAAGAGGAATACGATGGTCCGGCACCGTCCCGCACAGTCTGAGGTTCCTCAGGATAAGAGGAATACGATGGTCCGGCACCGTCCCTCACAGTCTGAGGTTCCTCAGGATAAGAGGAATACGATGGTCCGGCACCGTCCCTCACAGTCTGAGGTTCCTCAGGATAAGAGGAATACGATGGTCCGGCACCGTCCCTCACAGTCTGAGGTTCCTCAGGATAAGAGGAATACGATGGTCCGGCACCGTCCCGCACAGTCTGAGGTTCCTCAGGATAAGAGGAATACGATGGTCCGGCACCATCCCTCACAGTCTGAGGTTCCTCAGGATAAGAGGAATACGATGGTCCGGCACTGTCCCGCACAGTCTGAGGATCCTCAGGATAAGAGGAATACGATGGTCCGGCACCGTCCCGCACAGTCTGAGGTTCCTCAGGATAAGAGGAATACGATGGTCCGGCACCGTCCCGCACAGTCTGAGGTTCCTCAGGATAAGAGGAATACGATGGTCCGGCACTGTCCCGCACAGTCTGAGGTTCCTCAGGATAAGAGGAATACGATGGTCCGGCACCGTCCCGCACAGTCTGAGGTTCCTCAGGATAAGAGGAATACGATGGTCCGGCACCGTCCCGCACAGTCTGAGGTTCCTCAGGATAAGAGGAATACGATGGTCCGGCACCGTCCCTCACAGTCTGAGGTTCCTCAGGATAAGAGGAATACGATGGTCCGGCACCATCCCGCACAGTCTGAGGTTCCTCAGGATAAGAGGAATACGATGGTCCAGCACCGTCCCGCACAGTCTGAGGTTCCTCAGGATAAGAGGAATACGATGGTCCATCTACACTGTGTGGTGCCGGATGGACATTTGAGGTAGTCGGGTTTTCTCCTGGACTATACTGTGTGATGTCCTCATCTTCTACTTTACAGTCTGGAGACAAAGTGAGACAATCCTCTGAGGTTTTCCTCATCTCCCGTCCATCTACTAAAATAGAAATAAAAAGATTATTACTAGACATGAGCAGATTGGTTCCCCTAAACCAGGACTCCGCCCACATCAGGCTCTGAGGATCTTACAATTCCACCCTCAAGGTAACTAGTAAATGGGTCCTCTGATCTCCTACCAGTTCATTTCTTTATTCATGGACCTTAGTTAGAGAGTGAGGAAACAACGAGAACTGTCTTTTATAGGAGTGACAGTGATGAGGGGATTATAGGATGAGTGTCCCCACTCCCTCTATCACTCATTGCCATCTTCCCAACACAAGAAGTCCTGCACTTCCTTATTTAGTCCATGATTTAGTCATGAAAAACAGCGGGGCTGAGCCCCACCAGAGGCCAGAGAGTGAGGATGGACCAAGAACAACTAATATGAAGACTGGACTGATCCTGAAGACCACCATCATTGGGTTATTGACTCCTCCCTCATTATCACTTTCTGTTTAAGGTTCCAAAGTCTGAGGATGTTATCACATTATTATCAACATGTAAAAGTCTGTGCTCCAATCAAATCATCAGATATAAAATGTCCAGCTGGTAGAAAATGGGTGTAACAAAAGAGTATATATTATGTTTATATACAGCAGTGGGTAGAGGGCATAGAGCAGAAGTCGGGACTATAATGTACAACATATTGTATAAGATACAACAGTTAGGACTATATAGTATCAGAATAATCTAATGTATAACATGGAGTATATAGTGCAGGGGGTCAGGAGTATGTAACTGACAACTTATTGTACAAGGCACTATACTGTAGTTAGAACTACACCATATTACCAAAAGTATTGGGACACCTGCCTTTACACGCACATGAACTTTATTGGCATCCCAGTCTTAGTCTGTAGGGTTCAATATTGAGTTGGCCCACCCTTTGCAGCTATAACAGCTTCAACTCTTCTGGAAAGGCTGTCCACAAGGTTTAGGAGTGCGTCTATGGGAATGTTTGACCATTCTTCAAGAAGCGCATTGGTGAGGTCAGGCACTGATGTTGGAAGAGAAGGCCTGGCTTGCAGTCTCCACTCTAATTCATCCCAAAGGTGTTCTATCGGGTTGAGGTGAGGACTGAGCGGAGACTGCAAGCCATGTCTTCTTGTCCAACATCCGTGCCTGACCTCACAAATGAGTGCACTTCTGGGAGATTGTCTATGGGAATGTGTGACCACACTCCTAAACCTTGAGGAGAGCCTTCCCAGAAAAGTTGAAGATGCTATACCTATGAACAGGTAAAAAGGAGAGAGCCATTTATTTCCAGCCGCCCCTGTAGGCATTGTGCAGAAGACCCAAGGCACATGACCCAGGTGCCTAGGTCGAGTAACTTCTATGGTGAAAACTAGGATTTTTTTCGTCATACTTGTAAAATCCTTTTCTTTGAGTACATCACGTGACACAGTTAGGCTAATATTCATTACCTGCTGGGTTATACTTCACCTCCAGGTGAATGGACACTGGTAGACCAAAGGTCTTTAGACAGGAAGTGATCCCCTATATAACCCCTCCCATACAGGAAGTACTTCAGTTTTGTAGCAATCACTGAATCCTCCAAAGAGGGGAGGGACCTCTGTGTCCCGTGATGTACTCAAAGAAACAGATTTTATGGGAAAGTTTTTATCATACATCATGGGACACAGAGTCAGGCTAATATTCATTACCTGCTGGGATGTCCCAGCGCAATAACCTTGAGGGGAGAGAGACACCCTGCCAAACAATAGCCATCAGACCTTATTCGGCAGCCCGCAATACACTGCAGCCGAAAGCCGAATCTTCGGCTGCTGGAACCTCCACCTGATAACATTTTGTGAACGTATTCACTGAGGACCAGGTAGCAGCCTTACCAATCTGAGCCACAGATACCCAATGGAGAAAAGCCCAGGAGGTTCCTATACCCCTGGTAGAATGAGCTCTCACCTTAAAGGGAGAAGCTTTATGTTTCAGACCGTAGGCCTGAATGACCAATTGACGGACCCAATTGGCAATGGAAGCCTTGGAAGCTGCCTGCCCCTTCTTGGGTCCTTTTGGTAAAACAAAAAAAAAAAAAAAAGGAGTCTGATCCGCAGATCTAGACAAATAAACCTTGACTGCCCGGACAACGTCCATAGAATGCAGTCGTCTCTCTTCCGCCAAACAAGGCTGAGAGAAAAAAAGAAGACAACACAGTGTCCGGATTCAAATGAAAGGCCGGCACCACTTTTGGCAAAAAGGATTAAACAGGTCATAACACAATCCTGTCGTGGTGAAGGATCAAGTATGGTTCCCTGCACGAAAGGGCCCCAACTCCGACACCCTTCTAGCCGAGGTGATGGCCATAAGGAAGGCTAGCTTGTGTGACAGCAAGTCTAATGGAATTTCCTTGGTAGGCTCAAATTGTTGTTTCTGTAACACAGACAGCACCAAATTCAAGTCCCAAGGACACATACAATAGGTGACCTAATGGGGGAAAGTAAACGAGTTTCCCCCTGCATAAAGGTTTGGATCAGTGAATGGGAGGCTAAAGGCCTTTGAAAGAATACTGACAAGGCCGAAATCTGACCCCTAATTGTACTCAAAGCCAATTTGATTTCCACAGCCGACTGTAGAAAAGAGAACATTTTCTCAAATCACGTATTTCCGAGGATGCCATTTTCTGGCTTCACGCCAAGCAATATAATTCTTCCAGACCTTATAATAGATCTTCCTAGTGACCGTTTTTCTGGCATTCACTTGGGTAGACACCACCGTTCCCGAGATGCCACGATCCTTTAACACCCTGGCTTCAATAGCCATTCCGTCAAATTTAGAGTCTGTAAATTATGTGAAATATAGGACATTGAGACAGTAGATCGGGGAGGCGTGGAAGCGTCCATGGCCCGTCTATTGCCAATCTTATGATCTCTGGGAACCAGGGCATTCTGGGCCAGGCTGGTGCCACCAGGATGACTGGAACCCCCTCTCTCCGAATCCTGTGCAACAAATGTGGAAGGAGAGGGATCAGGGGGGCTCAGCACTGCTGGAGGTAACTTAAAGGCAGAACAATCCATCTCGTTAAGAGTCTGGATCAAAAGCCTCTGCGACTGAGAGGCTGAAACAACTGGATATTCTGTGACCAAGATTCCTCAGAAGCAGACTCATCTGTCAGGCCCTCCACAGTATCCTTGGCATTCAGCTCTTCCCCACCCCATCCTCAACCCATTCCTGCTCCAAATTAGGAGGCTCAGGGGAGGGGGATCTGTCACGCTTCTTGCCACCCTGCGGGATGGAGGCAATCATGCCAACAATCCTGTGTTCTAACTCAACTAGGGCTGAGGACAGTTCATCCTTGGTGATAAAGGCTGAAGCAGCAGCGTTGACTGTAGGCACAATACCAGACAAGCGCAGTGGCTCAGATTGCCCGGAAGCCTCTGGTCTCTCAGGAGATACAACACTAGGGTTTTGACTACTCCCACTCCTCTTTTTTTGAAGACATTGCAAGCCACAAAAATAGGATTTTTATAACAGCTTACCTGTAAAATCCTTTTCTTGGAGTACATCACGGGACACAGAGCGACATAGTCATTACTAATGGGTTATATAGATACCGTCAGGTGCTGGCACTGGCAACTTCCAAAACCGGAAGTACCCTCCCCTATATAAGCCCCTCCCATCCGGGAGCACCTCAGTTTTGTAGCAAAGCAATAAGTGTCCCTAAAGAGGGGTGGGAGCTCTGTGTCCCGTGATGTACTCCAAGAAAAGGATTTTACAGGTAAGCTGTTATAAAAATCCTATTTTCTTTCTCGTACATCACGGGACACAGAGCGACATAGTCATTACTAATGGGATGTCCTAAAGCAATGCCAAATGAGGGGGGGGATACACCATATATAAGCTGAGCGCTATCAGACATGAGGATCTTTTGCGGCCTGCAACACACTGCGCCCAAAGGCGACATCCTACTGACTTCTAACGTCCACCTGGTAGAACCTAGTAAACGTGTGTACCGAAGACCATGTTGCGGCCTTACAGATTTGAGCCAGGGAGGCCTGGTGATGCACTGCCCATGAAGTTCCAACTGCTCTCGTGGAGTGCGCCCTAACTTTGAACGGAGGCGGTCTCCTTCTCAAGCCATAGGCTTGTATTATGACCTGTCTAATCCACTTGGCTAAAGTAGATTTTGACGCTGCCTGACCCTTTCTGGGGCCTTCCGGCAGAATAAACAAAGTATCCGTTCTGCGAATCTGAGCAGTGGCTTTTAGATAAGCTTTAACTGCTCTTACTACATCCAAAGAATGCAATAACTTTTCCTCTACCGAAGTAGGTTTGGGGAAAAAAGAAGGAAGAACCACATCTTGGTTCAAATGAAACCTCGATACCACCTTAGGAAGAAAGGCTGGCTGAGGACGTAATACTACTCTGTCCTTATGGATAACCAGATATGGCTCTTTACAGGACATAGCTGCTAATTCCGACACTCTTTTAGCCGAACAAATGGCTACTAGAAAAATCAATTTCCTGGTGAGAAGCACCAAGGAAATATGCTGTAATGGTTCAAATGGTTGTTTCTGTAAAACCGACAGAACCAAGTTTAGATCCCATGGACATATGGGAATATTAACCGGAGGACTAATACGCATCACTCCTTGTATAAAGGCTTTGACTAGTGAATGCGAAGCCAAGGGCCTTTGAAAAAATATTGACAAGGCCGAAATCTGACCCTTGATAGTACTCAAGGCAAGCTTCCTATCTACAGCCCATTGTAGGAAGTCCAGAATCCTACCTATTACGTATTTACGTGGATGCCATTTCTTGGCCTCACACCAGGCGATGTACGCCTTCCAGATTCTATAGTAGATCTGCCTGGATACCGGCTTCCTGGCATTGATCATGGTAGATACCACAGCATTAGAGAGCCCTCTCTTTTTTAGAATGTGGGCTTCAATAGCCAGGCCATCAAACCTAGGGCTGGTAAGGAAGGGTGGTATATCGGTCCCTGCGAAAGCAGGTCCGGACGATGTGGGAGGGTCCAAGGACTCCCCACAGACATTTTTACAATCTCCGCGTACCATGCTCTTCGGGGCCACGCTGGAGCCACCAGAATCACTGGTTTCTTTTCTACCCTGATTCTGCGGAGTAATCGAGGTAACAATTGTGGCGGTGGGAATGCATATATCAGCTTGAACTGATCCCAAGGGAACACTAGGGCATCCGAGCCGCAAGCTAGGGGATCCCTTGTCCAAGAGACAAACCTGTCCACTTTTGCGTTGAATCTGGATGCTAGCAGATCTACATCCGGTGTTCCCCACCGCTGACATATTGTCCGGAAAACCTCGGGATGAAGGGACCATTCCCCTGGGCATAATTGTTGGCGACTTAGAAAGTCCGCCTTCCAATTCTCCACCCCTGGAATGAATACCGCAGATATGGCTGGGACATATCTTTCTGCCCATCTCAGGATGTAATTTACTTCCCTTTGGGCTGCACGACTCCTGGTGCCCCCCTGACGATTGATATATGCCACTGCTGTGGCATTGTCTGATTGAACTCTGACAGGGGACCCTTGGAGTTTGGATGTCCATGCTACTAGGGCATACCGGGCTGCTCGTATCTCTAAGAGATTGATGGGCAGGGCCTTTTCTGCTTCTGACCACTTGCCCTGGAGAGACCATTGCTCCAGTACTGCTCCCCAGCCTATAAGGCTGGCATCTGTAGTGACCACCTTCCAGGAAATCGGACTGAAGGATTTCCCTCTTTCCAGATTCTGGGGAACCAACCACCAGCGGAGGCTCTTGCGAACGGAAGGGGACAAGGACATTGGTAAGTCCAGGGCCTGAACTTTTTTGTTCCAGGCTGACAGTATGGCCCTTTGCAATTTCCTTGAATGGAATTGACCGTAGGGTACTGCTTCGAATGATGCCACCATTTTTCCCAGCAGCCTCATGCACAGGCGTATGGATGGCTGTCTTTTTGAGCCCACTAAGTGGATCAAATCTCTCAAAGACGACCCCTTTTCTTGAGGCAAGAAAATTTTTCTCTGGCCTGAATCCAGCCTTAGCCCCAAGTATTCCAGACTTTTGACTGGTTTTAGGGCTGACTTGTCTCAGTTGATAATCCCACCGTGATATTCCAGATACTTGATTGTCTCGTGAACAACCACTTCTAGTTTTTCCACTGAGTGGTCTATCAGCAACAAGTCGTCTAGATATGCCATTATCGTTACACCTCGTGTTCTTAGATTGGCCAATAATGGGGCCAAAATTTTTGTGAACACTCTTGGTGCTGTGGCCAGACCGAAGGGTAAGGCTCTGAACTGAAAATGGCGGCCTTCTACCGCAAAGCGTAGAAATTTTTGGTGGGCTGGAAAGATGGGAATGTGCAAATAAGCATCTTTGATGTCGATCGAGGCTAACCATTCCTCCCCTTGTAGGGCAGTGGCTACCGATCGGATCGACTCCATCCGGAAAGTCCTGATATGCAGGAATTTGTTTAGCCCTTTTAGATTTAGTATGGGCCTCACGTCCCCGTTTGGCTTCGGAACTGTAAAGAGGTTTGAGTAAAACCCGCACCCCCATTCTTCCAGGGGAACCTCTATAATTACTGCTTGGAGCAATAATTGTTCCAGTGCCAACAGGAGGGATCCTCTCTTCTGGGGATCCCTTGGCACGTTTGACCTTATAAAGCGGGAAGAAGGGGAGTTTTTTAACTCCAATTTGTATCCCAGATTTACTGCGGAGAGCACCCATCTGTCTCTGATCGTGTCCCGCCAGGTCTCTGTGAACAACTGAAGTCTTCCCCCCACCCGATTGGGTGGGGGCAACCCTTCATGCATTTGACTTTGGGGGAGGTTTTGTACCTCTCCTGCTCCAGGGCTTTTTGTTACCCTGCAACTGTCCCTGATTTCTACCTCCGGGATTTGACCGAGGAGGCCGTCGGAACTGTTTCACAGCCGATGTCCTAGGGACTGGAGAGGCCGGCCTTTTAAAAGAGGGACCTCTAACTCTATTTTTAACCGGCAAAAGTGTACTTTTACCGCTGGAAATTCTCTGGATATATTTGTCCAGGTCTTCCCCGAATAAGCGCTCCCCATGAAATGGGAAGCTGACCAGCAATTTTTTACAGGGAGCTTCAGCAGACCAGTTCTTGAGCCATAGAAGCCTGCGCATATGTACTACAGACAGCGTAAGGCGGGAGGCCTGATGGATTGAATCCTTTATAGCGTCCACCGCAAAGCATAAGGCTCTAGGTAGATCAGCTAGGGCAAGAGCCTGCTGATCCGGCAAGTCCCTTAAGACCTGTTTCAACTGATCCTTCACTGCTTGGCAGACCCAAATAGCTGCCACTGCTGGTTGTGTCACCAATCCTGCTGTAGAAAAAGCAGATTTTAATAAGGACTCCAATTTTTTATCTATTGGGTCCTTGAACATTTGGACATTTTCCACCGGACATGTCAGTGATTTATTCACACAAGAGATGGCTGCGTCCACTGTAGGGACCCTCCATTTTCTGATGAACTTATCCTCCATGGGATAGACCACCGGAAATCTCTTGGGGGGAGTAAATATTTTGTCAGGATGCTCCCAATCCTGGTAAATGAGCCCCTCCAGTAAAGGATGGATCGGAAAAGAACAAACAGTCTGGGGAGCTTTTAGCGACCCCAACGAGGAGACAGAAGTGGAGGATGGCTCCGCAAGTGGCATTTTAAATGCTGATCGGACCATATTAGTCAGGGACTGAACCCATAACCTTTCAGCATGTGATGCTGAGAACGGCTCTTCCACTGTTGATTCCTCCGCAACCGAATCGACCTCATCCTGATCCCCCTCAGGTAGGTCGACCTCTGTATGGGACTGTTGCTCTGTTAACAGGCACTCTGAGGGGGGAGACGGAGATCGAGCGCTTTTCTCCTGTGACAGGGAAGCAGCGATCAATGCTGACAATCTCTCTTCCAGCCCTCCCAGAGCTGAGGAAAAAACCTCCTCTGTTACATACACAGGAGCAGGTGAACTGAGGACAGCCACAGTACCAGGTACTCCTGAGGGTGCTCTACGGTCACTAACCTCTGATTCTTCAGGGGAGACTGGTGCAGCCAAAGCATGCCCAAGATCCTCAGAGCCCGATGGAGACCCCCTATTCCTCCTGGAATTTCTAGTCCCGGAGTTTTTAGACGGCATATTCCTAAGCCACAAAGCTGAGGTATTCCAGCCGAAATACACCAGTTACTGATAATAGTCTAGCATAAATGCTGCTATAAGAAACAGTTGGTGTCTACTAATGTGCCTTTCTAGGGGATGCCTGTATCAACCGCTTGCTGTATGCCTTTAAATGTTGCCAGCTCTGTCTCTGCACTCCATAGCCAGCTTACTACAATATTGTGGTTTTTTTAAACTGCTGGGACGCCCGCACATGCGCAGAAGCGCTGCGGCGCGCACAGAGCGTCATCCCCCAGGCTCCTCCCCCTTTCCCGGCTCACCTCTATATATAGAGGCGCGTGCACGCGCGCGGCCACGTGCGCCTTCGGCGCTAATTTCAAAAATGGAAACAAGGGACAGGAGCCAGGGCCCCTCTTTGCCGCAGGCCGGGGGATGGACGAGCACTGCAACATGGCAGAGGAAGCAGTTTCCTATAAGAGAACTCACCATCTGCCTGGACTTTGCTCTGCTGAGAAGAAACTAGTCCACATGACAAGAAAACATTCCACAGCGGCCTCTAGTGGACAAACACAGGTACCGCAGTCTAATATATTAAATATATATATAAAAAATTTTTTTTTTTTTTTTTTTTTCTTGACCACCATTAAAAAATTATTACATTTTTTTAGTAGTTACAGGCATGCACAGAATTTTGCGGGAATACCATTAGGTAACAGACAGAAAGACAAATTAGGCTTGGGGGTCCCCCAATAGAACCAAGTTCCTGGGGGCCCCCACTTACCTGTTCCCCGCCGCAGGACTTTGTTTGGTCCACAAAAGCCCAAACTTCACCTATCACGGCAGGCATTGTAATCAAACCTTCAGGGACCGGGTTCCCAAGGATTCCACTCCCCTGGACCTGTATAGCACCCTGCACAGAAAACATCTTGGTCGTGGGTATGACCAGAGCTCTGGATCCAAGGGTCCAGCTCTCCTAAGAGAAGCATTACAGGCAAAACCCTGCTCTTCTCTGCAAGGCCTGGGTACCGACCGTTTAGCTATGAAGCTTTTTTGGTGGGATCCGGAATAGCTTACTGAGGCCCAAAAGAACCTGTACGCAAGCTCAGTGAAAAACACATGTTTCTTCTTGGCCAACACCTTAGACACTGGCAAAAAACTGAGGTGCTCCCGGATGGGAGGGGCTTATATAGGGGAGGGTACTTCCGGTTTTGGAAGTTGCCAGTGCCAGCACCTGACGGTATCTATATAACCCATTAGTAATGACTATGTCGCTCTGTGTCCCGTGATGTACGAGAAAGAAAAGGGAGTACCTGATCATCAGTGCCCCGATTACAATTAAGTGCCCACCAGTGCCAGTAATGAGTGCCCACCAGTGACCACAAGTGCCAGCAATCAGTGCTGAGTGCCAGCAAGTAGTAGCCATTAATGATGCCAGTCAGAGCTGGCTATCAGTGGCGCCCATCAATGCCCATCACTGCTGCACATCAATGCCAATCAGTGGCGCTCATCAGTGCTGCCTATCTGTGCCCACCAGTGCTACCTGTGTCTCCCATCAGTGACGCCTATCTGTGCCACCCATCAGTGCCCAAAAGTGAGGCATATTCATGCCTCATCAGTGCCACCTAATCAGTGCCCATAAGTGCCACCTCATCAGTGCAGCCTATCAGTGCCTCCTCATCAGCGCACATCAGTGAAGGAGAAAAAATAACTTATTTACAAAATTTACTTTTTTCCAAATTTTTGGTGTTTTTTTTTTAGGAAAAAATAAATAACCCAACAGTGATTAAATACCACCAAAAGAAATCTCTATTTGTGTGAAGAAAATGATAAAAATTTCACATGGTTACAGTGTAGAACAACTGTCATTCAAAGTGTGACAGCGCTGAAAGCTAAAAAATGGCCTGGGCAGGAAGGGGGTGAAAGTGCTCTGTACTGGAGGTGGGTAAATTCATTTTCGTGCGCGGACCATCCACAAAAGATAAGACTGCAAAAGACACAAGAAAGCTTATTCTTTCCAACAGTCAATCCAAAAACTCCCCCCTGCAGTCACCGCTACACAGGTGTCCAGCCTTCGCTATATTGATAGATTTTTACTTATTGTGGGGTGCCCCATGTGTGTAACAAAGGCGGAGATTTCACGTGCCCGTCCAGGCGCAGGACAACTTTAGAAACTAAGAGCCCAATCTTCACCCATCACGGTGGGTTCCTGTCACTTGAGGACCTTCAAGGACTGGGTACCCTTTTCATGTTTTAGGGTCCACTTTCTTGGACCTGTACAGCACTCTGCAGCAATGCCTTAGCTCTGTGGTGTCCAGGATTTCTCTATGCAGGGCCCAGCGCCCGGGGGTCGCATTACAGACAAAACCTTGCAGGATCCTTGCATCTTCTTTGCAAGGCTTGGGTACCCTCTATCTTAGCATACACGCTTGTTTCAAATAGATACGATCGGTCAATCCCATGATTCATTTTAGAACCATGCTGGGACTTCAAGACCTGGAGCTCGGGAGAGCTCAAACAAACATGCCCATCCACCTTGCAGACACTGGTAAAAAAACTAAAGTACTTCCTGTATGGGAGGGGTCATATAGGGGATCACTTCCTGTCCTAAAGACCTTTGGTCTACCAGTATCCATTCACCTGGAGATGAAGTATAACCCAGTAGTTAATGAATATTAGCCTAATTCTGTGTCCCGTGATGTATGATAAATAAATCAACATTTTGCTGCCAGCTGAACCCCAAAATCGTCATAAATCCAGTCTAGATACATAAATTGTGTCACCAGCACAGAGAATGAAGATTATCCTAAAGGGATATAGAGGAATCAATGAAGGGGAACACAGCTCAAGAAAGTGATCAGGGTATTACAGGCTGATATCACCCAGTCCTTGCCCTACTCTGGACCAATCAGTGAGCAGTATAAATGGAGGAATGTATTTAGTGTGACCTACCTGTGCTGATCTCTGTAGGAGTGTCCTCTTCTATAAATGTCCCCGTTATTCCATCCTCCTCCATAGACTGCTGATCATCCCTCACATACGTCTCTTCTTCTTCTGCTTTAACCTCAACTTTAGAATCTCTCAAGTTTCCACTCTGAAGATAGAATAAAAATGACATCAATGGTAACAATGCAGATAATGTACAGATCCTAATAATACTATCAGTGATTGTTCCTCATCTACCTGATGACCGTGAGTGTGTCTTTCCTGTGTGGAATCCCAGGAATACAGAGGACGGGGACATCTCTCTGGTGGGTTTTTGTAGCTGGTTGACCCCACCATGGTGTCCTGGTACAGATCTTTGTGTCCTCTTAATATTACAGATTCCTCCATCACTCCATCCTCCTCTTTTATCTCCTTTTTAACCTCAACTTTAGAATCTCTCAGGTTTCCACTCTGAATATATAATAAAAATGACATTATTGGAACAATGCAGATAATGTACAGATCCTAATGATACTATCAGTGATTGTTCCTCATCTACCTTAAGGTGAGGGATGGTGTGACCTTCCTGTGTGGAATCCCGGGAATACAGAGGACGGGGACATCTCTCTGGTAGGTTCCCATTACTGGATCCATCTGTAGGAAACACACACACACTGACTGAATACATTGTTTCTATGTGTTTATCAGATGATGGGGGATCTAGGTGGACCCTCCGTACTGCTCTCTCCTTTACAATAAAGTCTCCTCTTACCCGGTGATGTGAGGGGCGGCTGATTGTCCATCATGACGTCCTTGTAGAGATGCTTGTGTCCTTCTAAATACTCCCACTCCTCCATGGAGAAATAGACAGTGACATCCTGACACCTTATAGGAACCTGACACACACAATGATACAGTCACCATCCAGACACATCCCTTGTCTGTTACTGGATAATGTCCCAGAATTCCCGGCACCGCTCACCTCTCCTGTCAGCAGCTCCATCATCTTCCTGGTGACTTCTAGAATCTTCTGCATGTTGTGTCTCTCAGGTTTTAGGGAGTCACATGGAGGCACTGTGATGGTCATATGATCTCCTGACTTCACAAGAGGAAATCTCTGTATTGAGGAACCAATAGGAATATCATGTTAGAATCCCAGAATCCTCCTCACCTCTCTGGTCAGGTCTGTGTTTTATTAATAGAGATAAGAGTGATGTCATGTGACCTCCCAGAATCCCCCTCACCTCTCTGGTCAGGTCTGTGTTTTATTAACCCCTTAGCGACCACGCTATAGCCGAATGACGGCTACAGCACGGCTGCACTTTGCAGGTAGGCAATCTTATGATGTCCTCCCATGTTTTCGCTGCCTCCGCGCCCCATGTGGCGCACATCAGCAGTGATCTGGGATCACTATGTCCTTTGGATGCAGCTAATCAACAATTGTGGTAAAGAGCCAATTCCGGAGGCTCTTTACCACGTGTCCAATCACAGCTGATCACAACGTAAACAGGATTTGACGGTTATTTTTTTTAAATAATTTTTATTGACAAAGATGAAAAAGACAACTCAGTACAACTTACATCATGCTCAACATGGGCATAACAGAGAAAAGGTGTAAAGTTTGGTACACATAGATGTAATAGGTACAGAGTTACAGTTGTATATAGTTAACCTTCCAGTCTTAACAAATAACAGTGACAAATCTCTCCTTGACCCAATAGAACCAGTCTGAATGTATAGCAATGCTACAGCTAGTGCACAAAAATAATCTCCTATTTACACAGAAAGCAATAACAAATAAAACTCCCCTTACATATGATTAGTAGCGAGAGTGGAGGAGTACCAGACATCCCACACCTTGTCGTACTTTTTGGGACATCCCCCAAGTTCAAAAATACGTTTTTCATAAGGCAGTATCTGGTTCACCATCTTGATCCATTGGCGGATGGATGGAGGAGCAGATTGATTCCACTTGAGGGCAATAGCCTTTCGAGCCAAAAATAGTGTTTCCCTTAATAAAATCCTGATGTATTTTGGCCACTGTTCCTCATCAAGTATACCCAACAGGCAAATGCACGAGGTGCATGGCACAGGAACAGAAAGAACTCTGGACAATACATCCATTACCCGCAGGTCTGTGTTTTATTAATAGAGATAAGAGTGATGTCATGTGACCTCCCAGAATCCTCCTCACCTCTCCGGTCAGCAGGTAGATGATCTCCAGGGTGAGGTTTAGTATCTTCTCAGTCATGTGACTCCGGTCCTCCTCCATCCTCATTGGTGCCATCATTTGATCTATACAGGTCTCCTTGTAGACGGATAGCTGGCAAATAAAAGTAAGAATTATTTGGATGGTATCGGTCACATACTACTAGGATGTGGATATAAGTGGGGTAAATAAGAGGGTTGCTGTACATTTAAGAACTACGGCCCCCATGGGAACACATTTAGTCTGGACTGTTTAGTGTTTGTTACATTTTTTTGAACACATGAAATCAGAAATTCCCTTTTCTCTGTTTGTTTGGTTTCTGAACTGGTTTTTATTAGTTTTAGATCTGCAGAGAAGGAATGATGAATATGATCCTTCTTTTGGGTTGTGTGCTCTAAAGCAGTGCTGTGAGGTCAGTGTCAGGTCCTCATGATGTCCAGGAAATGGAACTTGCTGACTTTTGGCCGTAGTTGTCGGCTAATCAGGATAATTGCCAGAACCCTGGTTGCAAGGCTCCAATCTCTGACAGCCTGCCGACTGACAGGAGTGATGTCACTGTCACTCTCTGCAGTAAGAGAAGAGATTGGATTGGATAGGATGCTTTTGATGTAGAGAGCTGTTGGGGAGTAGTTTGTTCTCTTCCCTCCAATGGAAGCCCAGTATGGGTAGGAGGAGGACAGCAGGTGGAAGGGGTTTGTTCTCTTGGTTGCCTAGTATACTGTAGTATCCAGGACATTGTACAGAGTGGCAGTGGGCTCCTAAAACTCTAAAAATTCCAGCACCGGGCACTGCCAGAGCCTGTGTCATGGGAAGGTATTGGACTGCCTCCCCTAGATGCACAGCACTGATCCCTGACCATCTGTTAGGTAATTGCACTCAAACAGGCCTCCTCTAAGAATGAGTGTCCGCCAGGTAGTGAAGGACTGCACCTTCATTCCACTTGGTTTCTTGAAACATTTTACTTCATCAGTGGGATGGTAAGAAGGTGAAGGCTTCCTTCTATTCCTGGCAGGAGTTCTTCTGTAAGAAGGTGCAGGTGGGAGGACCATCATAGATCAAGAGCACCCCTCCCTAACTTAGAGTCCTCCTGAACCCTACAACCACCTCTTCCTTCAAAGCTGTGCTGCCCACCAACCTTATCAAGGGCCCCAGAGTCCTTTAGCTACACTGCCCCCTCATAGCCCTTCATCCCCACTACCCATCAGAATCCTTCATCTCCGCTACCCCCACAGAACTGTTGAGCCCCACTACCCTGAAAGGGGTCCCTGAAATCCATCAATTATTACCCCTTGCAGCTCTTCTACTTCCTTTTAGAACCCTCAGTATTTTCCTCCCTCTGACACCAATGATGGAACATGTTCTTCATGGCAGGCTGTGGAATATTTTCTTCCTACTGACCAGCAATGTAAGGGGTTCTGTGCTACATACATGTAGCACCCTCCTAGTTAAGAGTAGGCTGTTGGGTACATTTAGTTAGCTCTTCTATAAGCAGAGGAGCAGGGGTTGATTGCTTTGGGCTGCTCAGTGTCTCACAGGCTGCTGTTCTGCTACTTGCCTATCTTTTGGAAGTTTCTAGAAGTATAGTGGGAAGGAAAGGCAGACCAAGCAGCCCAAATATTAATGGGTCGCTGGCCAATCCCTGGAGAAGTGTGTACAGTAGGTGGTTGGAGAGCCTATAACCAAGATAGCAAGCAATTGAGCTGCAAGTTTGAAAATGATTTGCTAGGCTTTACAAGTATGTTGCACATTTGCAGCAAGTCTGCATTGCATGACTCCAGATTAACTTTCTTTGCAAACATTCTGCAAGTCTGCTGCAAATTCTGGTTCAGTTATGTTGTGCAATAGTCATCCCACTACAGGGATCACTGTAGCTGAATTTTCTTGCTATAGACTTGCAGAGCTCTTGCTGTAGACTCACCACTGCAACTTTGCTCGTTAGAGATTTACCACGCAAATTTGCTACAAATTGGAAAAGTTTCAACTAGAACTTGTGCTTCAAGTGCTCTGCAAGTGTGCAACTTGCCAGTGAAAATGTTCAGCAAGTTAACAGACTTACAATTCAACACTGCCACAAATTTGTGGCAAATTATTCTTGCTATCTGGGAAGTATTCCGAGGACTAGAGGCAGAGTTTCTGGGTCCAGCCTGCGTGAGGAGGCCCCTGAGCTGGAGGGCTCTGCCCCTGGGGTAGAGACAGAGAAGAAACCTCAGGGGTCCTTGCTTATAGAATACATCACCATCCCAGATAGGCTTAGGTGGGGGACCCTACCAGAGAGAGAGACCCTGGGTCAAAGTCTGGATAAGAGCTAGGAGGCTCCACTATTCTGTGACAGAGTGATTACTTTATCCCGCTACACAGGACAGAAGCGTCTGTGGGGCGATTAATCTTACGGGCTATGGAAGACAGCCAGGATTTGTGCTAAATGACCAGAAGAAAGTACAGTGCAGCCTAAAGTTGTGCAATACAGCTTGCAGTTTGTACAGATCAGCCATAAACATAACAGTCCTTAAGTTCTACAATTTGGGGTATCCCATGCTCCGATTATTATCCAAGTTCCTGTTCAATAAAGAACCCCTAGACTGATTCTTGAGCCAGTGGAAGAGTTTTGAAAATGCAGTGTGGAAAATATGCCCGATTACCAACGGCTCCTGTGGAGGTAGTGGTACATATTCCTGACCCCTGCAGTCCATCATTGTGTTGGCTGCATAGTGTAATGATTGCTTATTGGCTGCCTGTGTAGTGTAATAATTGCCCTTTGTAGGCCATGTATGATCAGGTTTTTGTCTATTTATTGTCAGTGCTGTTTGTTTAGAGCAGAGACATTGAATTAAATTTTACGGAGGTTCGATCAGCCAAATTTTCTGCCAGCAGGTTGTCCGAATCCTTCACATCAGCGACCCCCCCTCACATCACAAATGCCCCACACAGTAATGTGCTCTGCCCCTTAACATCATCTACCCCCCTTCACAAAACCTGCCCAACCCCCCTCCCCCCCCCACAGCACATCACCTGCCCCCACCCCCTCCAACAGCACTGCCCCTCTTCACATCAACCCCCTCACACACACACACACAGTACTGCCCCCTTCACATTACTCCTCCCACAGCACTGCCCCCTCACATCACAAATCACCCCACAGTAGTGTGATTTGCCCTCTTCACATCACCTTCCCCTCGTTACATCACAAATCCCCAGTCCCCCAGTAATCTGCTCCGCCCGCTTCACTCCCCTACAGCACTGCCCCCTCTCAAATCACGACGCTCCCTACCTTCACAGCCCCCCTCCTACCTTAGATCGAGCAGAGGTCGGGAGGCACAGTTCTGCATTGGGGGCGGGTAATCAGCTGAGTGCTGGTATTAAGCGGACTTCGGGAGACACGGCTCTGCATTGGACGGGAACGAGAGATGCTGGCTGCTTTTCATATTAACCAGCAAGTAATTGGTGGCTAGGGCTGCCCTGCATCCAAGCCAAAAATGGTTAATATGAAAAGCAGCCAGCAGCTCTTGTTCCCGTCCAATGCAGAGCCGTGTCTCCCGAAGACCGTTTAATACCAGCACTCAGCTTATTACCCACCCCCAGTGCAGAGCTGTGCCTCCCGCACCTGGGATATTACCATAGGGCCTCTTGACATGCAGAGAACGACAGCAGCCGAGGCTGGGGAACAAAAGCAGCTCCTAAATTACATGACCACGGGTCCAGATGGGACAGTGGTTCGGGCCGGATATGGCCCATGGTCCGCCATTTAGTGATGCCTGGCTTAGAGGGTTATATTACTAGAATTTATCTCCAAAATTAAGAGAATGTTCCAGCCGCATAAGTGGGGAAATGTTCTGCCCCTGAAGGGGTTAATCTAGGTTTCCACACTATATATGTGTGTATCATCATCTGCTGGAGATAAAAGACATCACAGTGACTATGGAGGAAGAGGACGGACATGACGGGGATTACTGGGTGTAAATAGAAAAAAAGATCTCATTACCTCTTAGATTGGAAGCTCTAACGAGCAGAGCCCTCTTCCTCCTGTAATAAATTGTATTTTAACTGTACTGTCTGCCCTCGTGTTATAAAGAGCTGCATAAACTGTCAGCGCTATTTAAATACTGTATTATTATAATAATAATTACCTCCTCTGCTGCCACTTCCAGCAACGTCTCCTCTCTACGTCTTCCCGACTCACTTTTCACCCAGAAGTTCTTATTTATATCTGACATCACTTCCTGTCTGCACCTGACATCACTTCCTCTCTGTATTCTAAAGAGACTTCCTGTCTGGGTATAAGTGAGATCACCACCTTGTGAAGATCAAAGGAACTGCAGCCCCGAGAAACGTCTTGTAGTGTGAACACGTCCTTGTGCTGTGTGTGTATGTACTGTATATCCTTATAGATGGGGTCAGTGTTGCCAACCGTACGTAGGATTTACGTACAGCCCGCGATTTAACCCCTTTTTCGGGCTGTACGTAAAAGTCAGTTTATGGGCACCGGCGCCCATAAAAAAGATGGCCGCAAGCCGGCCATACAACTGCGCATGCGCCGTTCCGAATGCGCCGGCCGAGCGGCGGCGGCGCACACGCAGTAACGTGATGGCGCCGCTGGCGCCATTTTTGAAAAGGCCACAGTGGCTGGCGGCAGTGGCGGGACACCTGCAGTGAGTGCATGCCATGCACTCATCATAGGTGGTCTGTGGAGGACTCGGAGCACTGACAGGGCCCAGGCAGGAGTGAGGAGGACAGACTCAAGGTCAGTGAAACAGGGGGGGATACAAGGGGACAGCGTCATCAGTGTGCTGTATCCTCCTCTGGTTCCTGTGTCCCTTTCACCTCTTCACAGGTCAGGGCAGCACAGTGCTGCCCTGACCTGTGGAGTGGTGAAAGGGGCACAGGAGGAGGACACAGCACACTGATGATGTGCAGAAGTAATATGGTGGTGTCCGCAGCCTCTGTCCCCCTCCTGTAGTGTGTCCGCACCTCTGTCCCCCTCCTGTAGTGTGTCCGCAGCCTCTGTCCCCCTCCTGTAGTGTGTCCGCAGCCTCTGTCCCCCTCCTGTAGTATGTCGGCAGCCTCTGTCCCCCTCCTGTAGTATGTCGGCAGCCTCTGTCCCCCTCCTGTAGTGTGTCGGCAGCCTCTGTCCCCCTCCTGTAGTGTGTCCACAGCCTCTGTCCCCCTCCTGTAGTGTGTCCGCAGCCTCTGTCCCCCTCCTGTAGTATGTCGGCAGCCTCTGTCCCCCTCCTGTAGTATGTCGGCAGCCTCTGTCCCCCTCCTGTAGTATGTCGGCAGCCTCTGTCCCCCTCCTGTAGTATGTCGGCAGCCTCTGTCCCCCTCCTGTAGTATGTCGGCAGCCTCTGTCCCCCTCCTGTAGTATGTCGGCAGCCTCTGTCCCCCTCCTGTAGTGTGTCGGCAGCCTCTGTCCCCCTCCTGTAGTGTGTCGGCAGCCTCTGTCCCCCTCCTGTAGTATGTCGGCAGCCTCTGTCCCCCTCCTGTAGTATGTCGGCAGCCTCTGTCCCCCTCCTGTAGTATGTCGGCAGCCTCTGTCCCCCTCCTGTAGTATGTCGGCAGCCTCTGTCCCCCTCCTGTAGTATGTCGGCAGCCTCTGTCCCCCTCCTGTAGTATGTCGGCAGCCTCTGTCCCCCTCCTGTAGTATGTCGGCAGCCTCTGTCCACCTCCTGTAGTATGTCGGCAGCCTCTGTCCCCCTCCTGTAGTATGTCGGCAGCCTCTGTCCCCCTCCTGTAGTATGTCGGCAGCCTCTGTCCCCCTCCTGTAGTATGTCGGCAGCCTCTGTCCCCCTCCTGTAGTATGTCGGCAGCCTCTGTCCCCCTCCTGTAGTATGTCGGCAGCCTCTGTTCCCCTCCTGTAGTATGTCCGCAGCCTCTGTTCCCCTCCTGTAGTATGTCCGTAGCCTCTGTCCACCTCCTGTAGTGTGTCTGCAGTCTCTGTCCCCCTCCTGTATCGTGTGTCCGCAGCCTCTGACCATCTCTTGTCATGTCTACAGTCTCTGAGGGGATCCTAGAAAGGAGTCAAGAGTGGGTGTGCCGCCGGGATGGGGGTTACGGCCCAGGAAGAAACAGACGTGTGGACTGGGAAGAGGAGATCAGAGCCACCAAGCTGGAGCCGTCTGACTGAGCCCCACACTGTGCACCCGAGAGGAGGTAAGTGACAGTGCCGCCAGGCCATTCTGAGGGGGGGGGGTCACTGATGTAAGGAGGTGAATGAATACAATAATGTAAGGGGGCACTGATATAAAGGTTTCCCCCTTATATTAGTACCCCCCCCTTACCTTAGTGTATTCACTCTGTGGAAGGTGGTCTCTATTCACCAGAGCCCCTCCCCCCTCATCAGAGTTCCCCCTTACATCATGATCTGCAGCGTTCCCCTTTACATAAGAGTTCCCTTGCACTGTAAGGGGGCATCCTGCAGACTCTGATGTAAAAGGGAACTCTGTGCTGGCTGGGTTATAGTATCTTAACCTTCATGTGAATTGAGAAATATGTTTTTTTACTTTTGTTTAACTTAAACACATTGATATTAGCATTAGCTATGTGTTTTTAGTTCAAATATTGATATTTGCACTGTTTAGCACTAAAAACCGTAATTTTAGGTACTTTTTTGCAGCATCAGTAAAAAATGCGGCTCTGCCAGTAATCTTCATTATTTTTGCCAGTAAGAAATTGGTGCCGTACAGAAATTTTGGCATCCTTGCCAGTAAATTTCACTTCAGGGGGTTGGCAACACTGGATGGGGTCATCCCCTCTCCACACATTTCCTATTACTATCACTGCTAAATATGGATTGCATGCTCACCCCCTTTTCCTGGGTAAGCAGGCTACATGTTCAGACTAAGGGTTTAGTATGGATTTTCTGGTGGACCTCATACCACTCTTTTTATTTTTTTGACTCAGAGAGTCTGGTATGTAATTTTGAGGGACTCTACTTAAAAAAATATATTTTGTTTTTTTCATTTTTACTGTAAGGCCCCTTTCACACTGAGGCGTTTTTCAGGCGTTTTAGCGCTAAAAATAGCGCTGTAAAAACGCCTGAAATAATCCTGCCCCAGCATTCTCAATGTGAAAGCCCTGATTGCTTTCACACTGAGGCGTTGTGCTGGCTGTGGGTTGGAAAAAATCCTGCAAACAGCTTTTTTGGATCATCTTTGGGGCGCATAAAATAGCGCTGTAAAAACGCCTATCCCCATTGAAATGAATGGAGTACCGATATAAAACCGCGGTAAAAACGCATAGGCCTTAGCGCTATTTTTAAAAATAGCGCTAACGCCTATGCGTTTTTACCGTGTTTTTACCGCGTTAGCGCTAAAAATATCACTGACGCGGTAAAAACGCATAGGCGTTAGCGCTATTTTTAACGCGGACGCAGTAAAAACGCTAATAGTTTTTAGCACGTGATTGAAACGCCTCAGTGTGAAAGAGGCCTAAGGTGTGAAAGAAAAAGTGTTTAACCACTTCAATACCTGGCACTTTCACCCATTCCTGACCAGACCAATTTTTATAATTTTCTTCCCACAAATAGAGCTTTCTTTTGGTGGTATTTGATCACCTCTGGGGTTTTTATTTTTTACTAAACAAACTAAAAATGACTGACATTTTTTAAAAAAAAATACGTTTCTGTCATAAAATTTTGTTTTCTCCTTCGCTGACGGGCGCTGGTGAGGCTGCACTGATGAGGCGGCACTGATGAGGAGGCACTAATATGTAGAACTGATTGGCACTGATGGGCACCGATAGGCGGCACTGATGGACACTAGCAGATGGCACTGATGAGGCGGCACTTATGAGTTGGAACTGATGAGGAAGCACTAATATGTAGAACTGATGGGCACTGATGGACACTAATAGATGGCACTGATGGGCACCGATAGGCGGCACTGATGGACACTAGCAGATGGCACTGATGAGGCGGCACTTATGAGTTGGAACTGATGAGGAGGCACTAATATGTAGAACTGATGGGCACTGATGGACACTAATAGATGGCACTGATGGGCAGCACTGATGATGAGGAACTGAAAGGTGTTACTGCTGCGCACTGTGGTGGGCACTGAGAGACTTTGAGGGGAACTGACTGGCAGCTGATTGGCACATCTGATGGGGGCTGTGCTTATAATCAATGTGATGATTATCAGCACAGACCCCCCCTCTGACAGGGAGAGCCACCGATCGGCTCTCCCTGTCAGCGGGAACCGAGGAATGCCATTTACCGGCACTTCCTGGTTCAAGGGATGTTCAGCTTTGATTGGTCACAGCTGATCACGTGGTAGGAAGCCTCTGTCAGCGTGTCAAATGACACGCCGCACGCCGGCATGTTATCCTGCTGGACATCATATGACACCCAGTCCGGATAACAGAACCACTTCTCGGTCGTCACTCTGCTATAGGCCAGGCGGGAAGTGGTTAAAATTGTCAGCAAATTACATTTGATTGCCATTTCCTTTAAAGAAAAACAGCACACAGAATCCCCCAAAATATACAGTACAGCAAACCATTAGAGGGGTCTCTGTGTTGTTTTTTTTTTTTTTTTCTTGAAAGAAGCCGGCAAGGAAATTTCATTTTCCGGCAATTTTAAACACTTTTACTGTGTTGATGTCAGCACTTTCTGCACATCATAGAGATGCCCGATGGGTTTACCCCCTTCATGACCAGGCCATTTTTTGCGATACGACGCTGCGTTACTTTAACTTTTTTTTCCCTACAAACAGAGCTTTCTTTTGGTGGTATTTGATCACCTCTTCGCTTTTTATTTTTTGAGCTATAAACAAAAAAAGAGCGACCATTTAGGAAAACAGGTGAATGTAAACACAGGGGCATGAAGCAAATCCTTTTAGGAGAGACCCAATCCTCATAGACTGTTCTGTAAGTCTTTGCAGGTCTCTTTGTGCCCAAAGAATCATGGTGAGATGGAGGAGAGTCAAGTGGCATAATGCCAAGGCTTTTGAAGACAGAGGCAATGAGCCTTTTAATGATGACAAGAATGTTATGTGAAGCACCTTCAACATAAGGAAAACTAGACATAATGACAATTAGAGTTGGGCAAACAACAGTTCAAGCCGAGGAAAAGTTTGGCCCGAACATTGCCTGCAGTGGGGGGACAAGGTCATCAAGTGCCCAGGGCAAAGATGCCAAACTGCGCCCCCCTTTCCCTTAGGTTTAGGGTCAGGGTGCCTGCAATAAACCATTGCGCCAGGGGCAGCCGCCCCTCCTGCCCACCCCTTGTCCCGGCCCTGATTGCCTGTTCCCCCGTTCAGTGAACACTCAAATCTTCGGGAAGTTCGCCCGCCGAATGCCCCACAGTGCACTGCACGCTGCACAGTGCATTCTAATGCCTTGTACACGCGATTGGATTTCCGATGGAATTTTCCGTCGGAATTCCGATGAAGCTGACTTCCACCAGTCTTGCATACACACTGTCAGACTAAATTCCGACCGTCCAAAACGCGGTGACGTAAAAACACCGAGCATGCGTCGACTTGATTCTGAGCATGCGTGGATTTTTCTCCGATGGAATTCCACACAGACGATTGGAATTTCCCATCTGATTTTTTTCCATCTGAAAAATTTAAAACATGTACTATTTTTTTACTCCGATGGAAAAAAGTCCGATGGGGCCCATACACAATCAGAATTTCCGATGAAACAAGTCCATCGGATTTTATTCCATCGGAAATCCGATCGTGTGTACGCGGCATTAGTGTTTGTGAAAGCTTACACCACAAAATATACTCAGCCAATGAAATGTAATGACTCCATTTTTATTTTTCTACTGCTATCAATGGCCAACACGGTACAACACTTCATCCATGTCTTTGGTGATCTCTGATCTCCTTATGAACTGTTTCTTACATGATGAAGATCAGCCATGGAGTATATCTGAGGTGTATATCAGGGTGTGCTTCTTCCCCACATGAGAGCTGTGATGTCCAGCAACATTCATATAGAAGACATTTCCCACACTCAAGGCACTAATACACCTCGAGGGTTGTGTGGGATCCCCGATATACAGGAAGACAGGACTTCAGTGAGGAACAATTCCCTCACTCAGGGCAGGAAAGTGGCTTCTCCCTCTGTGTGCGATTTCTGATGTCTGTAAAGATGGTACTTCTGTGAAAAACATTTCCCGCACTGCGGACAGGAATAAGGCTTTTCCCCCGTGTGAAATCTCTGATGTCTGTACAGACTGGACTTCAATGAAAAACATTTCCCACACTCAGGACAGGAATATGGCTTTTCCCCCGCATGGGACCTTTGATGTGTGACAAGATGGATCTTCATTGAAAAACATTTCGCACACTCAGGACAGGAATGTGGCTTCTCCCCCGTGTGAGATCTCTGATGTTTGATAAGAGTGGACTTCCGTGAAAAACATTTTCCACACTCACGACAGGTATGTGGTTTCTCTCCCGTGTGCAATCTCTGATGAGCGTAAAGACTGGACTTTTCTGTAAAACATTTTGCGCACTCAGGACAGGAAAACGGCTTTTCCCCCGTGTGAGACCTGTGATGTGCGACAAGGTATGATTTATGCACAAAACATTTCCCACACTCAGAACAGGAATGCAGCTTCTCACCTGTGTGCACTCTCTGATGTGTGGAAAAAGAGGACTTGTCTGAAAAACATTTTCCACACTCAGAACAAGAATATGGCTTTTCCCCTGTGTGCAGTCTCTGATGTATAGAAAAAGAAGATTTCCATGAAAACCTTTTCCCACACTCAAGACAAGAATACGGCTTCTCTCCTGTGTGAGACCTCTGATGTATGACAAGGTCTGCTTTTTGAACAAAGCATTTCCCACACTCAGAACAGGAATATGGCTTCTCACCTGTGTGCGATTTCTGATGGCTGGAAAGATTTGACTTCTTTGAATAACATTTCCCACACTCAGGACAGGAATAAGGCTTCTCACCTGTGTGCAGTCTCTGATGGTTATAAAGACTGTACTTATCTGAAAAACATTTTCCACACTCTGGACAGAAAAATGGCTTCTCTCCGGTGTGAGACCTCTGATGTCTGATAAGTCTGGATTTTTGTACAAAGTATTTCCCGCACTCAGAACAGGGATACGGTTTTTCCCCCATGTGCGATCTCTGATGAGTGACAAGTTCTGATTTCTCTACAAAGAATTTTCTGCACGCAGAACAGGAATATGGCTTCTTACTTGTGTGCAATCTCTGATGTCTACAAAGATGAGACTTATATGAAAAACGTTTTCCACACTGAGGACAGGAATACGGCTTCTCTCCTGTGTGAGATCTTTTATGGACATTAAGATCAGATTTTAAATGAAAACACTTCCCACACTCATTACAGGAAAGCCTCTTATCTGGTTGAAGGGCGGCACCGTCCCGCACAGTCTGAGGTTCCTCAGGATAAGAGGAATACGATGGTCCGGCACCGTCCCGCACAGTCTGAGGTTCCTCAGGATAAGAGGAATACGATGGTCCGGCACCGTCCCGCACAGTCTGAGGTTCCTCAGGATAAGAGGAATACAATGGTCCGGCACCGTCCCGCACAGTCTGAGGTTCCTCAGGATAAGAGGAATACGATGGTCCGGCACCGTCCCGCACAGTCTGAGGTTCCTCAGGATAAGAGGAATACGATGGTCTGGCACCGTCCCGCACAGTCTGAGGTTCCTCAGGATAAGAGGAATACGATGGTCCGGCACCATCCCGCACAGTCTGAGGTTCCTCAGGATAAGAGGAATACGATGGTCCGGCACCGTCCCGCACAGTCTGAGGTTCCTCAGGATAAGAGGAATACGATGGTCCATCTACACTGTGTGGTGCCGGATGGACATTTGAGGTAGTCGGGTTTTCTCCTGGACTATACTGTGTGATGTCCTCATCTTCTACTTTACAGTCTGGAGACAAAGTGAGACAATCCTCTGAGGTTTTCCTCATCTCCCGTCCATCTACTAAAATAGAAATAAAAAAATAAAATAAAAAATTCCCCCCTCAAGGTAACTCGTAAATGGGTCCTCCGATCTCCTACCAGTTCATTTCTTTATTCATGGGCCTTAGTCAGAGAGTGAGGAAACAATGAGAACTGTCTTTTATAGGAGTGACAGTGATGAGGGGATTATAGGACGAGTGTCCTCACCCCCTCTATCACTCATTGCCATCTTCCCAACACAAGAAGTCCTGCACTTCCTTATTTAGTCCATGATTTAGTCATGAATAACAGCGGGGCTGAGCCCCACCAGAGGTCAGAGAGTGAGGATGGGGGGAGAACAACCAAGATGAAGACTGGACTGATCCTGAAAACCACCATCATTGGGTTATTGACTCCTCCCTCATTGTCACTTTCTGTTTAAGGTTCAAAAGTTTGAGGATGTTATCACATTATTATCAACATGTAAAAGTCTGTGCTCCAATCAAATCATCAGATATAAAATGTCCAGCTGGTAGAAAATGGGTGCAACAAAAAAAGAATACATATTATATTTATATATAGCAGTGGGTAGAGGGGAGAGCGCAGAAGTCAGGACTATGTAATGTACAACATATTGTATAAGATACAACAGATAGGACTATATAGTATCCAAATGATGTAATGTACAATATAGAGTATACGGTGTAGGGGTCAGGAGTATGGAGTGTACAACAGAGTATATAGTGTAGGGGGAGGAGTGGGGAGCATGTACCAGGAAGCGGCTCACCTGGCTGGATCTGAGCAGTGGAAGAGTTGCGAGAGGCAGCCACCAGGAAGCTGTCTGCGGGGGTCCAGTTGCAGCAGGAGCTGAGCTGGGAGGCGGAGTCTGAGCCGGCAGCTGTGATGGAGAAGTGGGTAGAAGCTGGTCTGCACTGAAAGAACTGATAAAAGCACTGCTGATTCGGCAGGCTTAGGTGTAGGCTCTGAATGCTACAAATTGCTGTGCTTCAGTAACCTGGTCCTGTGCAAGTTGCGGGGAAGTGGCGAGCTGCACAAGTAGAAAGCATATGGTATATCAGTTGCTGCATGGTATGGTTGGGCAATATGTGAAAGATGGTCGCCATATTCAGTGTGTGCAAATGAATTGGTTAAAACTGAAATGGCTGGAAACTAGAGAAATTGTTACCCAAACTGAATTATAGAGCTGTTAAGTGCCTTTTATGATGAGTATTTTTTTTAAGATGGCTACAAGGCCGTGGTGTTTCATCTTTCCTTTCCTGAGCTACGCCTTACTACTAGGAGTCATTTTTGGGAAGTGTATGGCAGGTAAAGAAGAGCTGCTTTACCACTTGCTTACTGCAATACGTAAATACACTATATTGCCAAAAGTATTGGGATGCCTGCCTTTACACGCACATGAACTTTAATGGCATATTAAATTGGCCCACCCTTTGCAGCTATTAACCTACTACTAACTGCTAGAATCCATGGCCACTACTCCATACTCATACTACTCGACCTCTCTGCAGCCTTTAATACTGTTGACCATCTCCTTCTCCTAAAAAAACTCCACACTCCTGGCCTTCAAGACTCTGCTTTCTTCTGGCTCTCCTCCTACCTATCACAGCACTCCTTTAGTGTGACCTATAACTCTGTTCCCTCCTCTCCCCTTCTCTTCTCCATTTACATCTCCTCCCTTGATCTGTTAATAAACCCCCACGGCTTCCAGTACCACCTCTATGCTGACGACACACAAATCTATCTCTCTACTCCTCACCTCCCTCCTTCAGTCTCCTCACCTCACTCCTTCAGTCTCCTATCGCATTACTAACACACATATCAACATGGATGTCACACGACTTCCTCAAACTCAATCTTTCTAAAACCGAGCTCATAATTTTTCCTCCAGCCCGTGCCCCTCGCCATGACTTCCCTATCAAGATCAATAATACAACAATCAGTTCCTCCCCCCCATGCCAAGGTACTAGGTGTATTCCTAGACTCTGACCTGTCCTTTCAGCCCCAAATCCAATCACTATCCAAATCGTCCAGACTTCTCCTCCGAAACATCTCCAAAATACGCCCCTTTCTAACCGCCGAGACCACTAAGCAACTTATTCACTCCCTTGTTATCTCTCGCCTTGGCTATTGTAACTCCCTCCTCATTGGTCTACCTCCCCGTAAGCCATTTCCTCTTCAGTCTATCATGAATGCCGCTGCCAGACTCATCCACCTTACCAACCGTTCAGTGTCCACCACTCCTCTCTGCAAATCCCTCCAATGGCTTCTTATTGCCCAATGAATAAAATTCAAAACACTAACCTGACCTTCTTCGCTACGGCTCACTTGTTCCACTCACCATCACCCTCTGTTGTCACCTTGGGTCCATCACTTTGTTTCACCCTCCCTATCTCTTTGCCACTCATCTTCACTGGGTACCCTTGTCCCTCAGCCCCCATCCCAGCACTACCCCTATCCACCATCACTCTCTTCCACCGTTTGTCTTGTTTCGACCATCTTTCACTTCACCACAAGGATGCCTTGTTTTTCATGCCACTCCAGGCGCTGCCTGTATGGGCCCTTCCCGTCGAGATGTCCGCCTTGGCTCCCAGTTGGAGGTGTTCCCGGAGGCTCGAACCTGTCCATGCTTTCTTATATACTCTTATATATTCATTAGTCATTACTTTCTTTCTAGACATACCACGTGCATGCTCCTGATGAGTGGCGTCCAGCCACGAAACGCGTAGAGTTTTTCTGATGCCGTGTCTCTACCTATTCAGATCATGACTTTCAAGTCACTACGTTACACCCATCTCCTCAGGTTCAGTGAAGCCATAGGTCCTGCAGGCAGAACCTTCAATTATAATTTTTTTACTCAATTTGCTTATGGTGAACCACGGAACTTTATCTCTAATGAGACATAATTTAATTTATTAGGTTTATGTTATTAATATGCTTATCAAATCAATCATTACTACCAGAGGCTCTATCATGAGACATTCGTGTCACCATCATATGTATTGCCAGTGTCATGTGTATTACTGTTTTTGATAATTGCAATTGTATGTTTACATCTACTACATCAATTAAAGCTCTGCTGTTCACCTATTATTCGTTTGCTGCCATATATTTCATGTAACGTCCCACTTCCTTTGCTCCCTTTCAAAACACTAACAATAATATATAAAGCCATTCACAATTCTGCCCCGAGCTTCATCACCAATATTATCTCCAAATCTCACCCAAACCGTCCTCTCCGCTCCTCCCAAGACCTTCTGCTTTCTAGCTCCCTTGTCTCCTTCTCCCATGCTCATCTCCAGAACTTCTCCAGAGCCTCTCCCATCCTCTGGAACTCACTTCCCCAATCTGTCCGGTTATCGCCTAATCTGTCCACTTTTCGGTGATCCCTAAAAACTCATCTATTCAGGAAAGCCTATCCTGCCTCCAGCTAACAACCAAATCATACTTCCCTCATCAGTTCATCCCTCACAGCCCCTACCTTTGTTTCACCAGCCCCTCCCTTTTAGATTGTAAGCTCGCAGGAGCAGGGCTCCTCTAACCCTCTTGTTTTGAATTGTACTGTTTGTGTTGTGTCTCCCTACATTTTAAAGAGCTGCGGAAACTGTTGGCGCTATATAAATCCTGTATAATAATAAGAATAATAATTTACAGCTTCAACTCTTCTTGGAAGGCTGTTCACAAGGTTTAGGAGTGTGTCTATGGGAATCTTTGACTATTCTTCTAGAAGCACATTTATGAGGTCAGGCACTGATGTTGGACGAGAAGGCCTGGCTCACAGTCTCCACTCTAATTCATCCCAAAGGTGTTCTATCGGGTTGAGGTCAGGACTCTGTGCAGGTCAGTCAAGTTCCTGTGCACATTAAAGTTCATGCGTGCGTAAAGGCTGGCATCCCAATACTTTTGGCAATGTAGTGTAATGCCCTGTACACACGACCGGACTGTCTGTCGGAATTCCACTCAATCTGTCTTGCATAAACACAGTCACACAAAAGTCCGGTGAACTTTTGACTGCCAAGAACGTGGGGACGTAAAAGACTACGACGAGCCAAGAAAATGAAGTTCAATGCTTCCGAGCATGTGTGGTTTTTAGTCTGTCGGAATTGCATACAGACGAACAAACTTTCCAATAAAAAAATTTGTCCCTCGGGAAAAAAAAAAGAGAACAACTTCTCTATCTAAGTCCGTCGGAATTTCCGAAGCAAAAAGTCAGATGGGGCATACACACGGTCGGAATATCCGATGAAAAGAGGCCGTCTGGCTTTTTACATCGGCTTATATGTTGCGGCTTTGAATTGGTTTACCGGGGTTATGGCTGAATATATTTATTTTTCAGCCGGTGATTAGGTTTCTCATAAAAAATTATTGGAGTGGCCGATTAGCCGCTGGATCGCTTTTAGAAGCAGCAGAAGGGGTCGTTTCACCCTCCCCCCCCCCCTGATCCGACAGTTCACACGCCTGGCCATAGAGGTGATGATAGACCGGATCATCTCTGATCACCTCTATGATTTTGGAGGACCGGAGCGACATTGTGACGTCACTTCCAGTCTAGGGTGGAGGTAAACATTTTATTTATTTTTTTAAAGCAAAAGATCATTTTTTTATGTTATGCTTTCAAAAGGTAGAGAAGAAATGTGAGGTCTTATAGACCTCAGATCTCTCCATAAAGATGTCCTGTCATCCTTTAGAGCTATTACAAGGGATGTCTACATAAAGAGGACCCGTCGTCCTTGTAATAGGAATAAAAGTACTAAAAAATAATTAAAAGGGACAGTGTAAAAATAAAATAATAAAGAAAAAAAAAAGAAAAATGAAAGCACACCTGAATTTGCACAAGTGAATGCATATTTAAAGAGGTTGTAAACCTTCCTGGTATGTTTATACCTATAGGTAAGAATAGTTTAGGTGCACCATTTAGGAGATATTTACTGTATACTGCACCGATTATGTCATCAGCACATGCTCTCTGAAAGGAACAGTTGACCCGTGCCGTTTCTTCAGAAGCATGTGACATCACGTGCTCCAGCCAGTCACTGGAGTGACAGAGCTGGAGTCTGCAGACCCGAAAGGAAAAGGGGGGCGAAGATGGATGCGGCCAAAATAAATTGGGCATTATATTGTGGGTTTTGTTTGCATTAAAATGAATTTTTTGCCCAGAAAATTGCATTTGAAAAATCACTGAGCAAATACCATGTGACATAAAAAAATACAGCAATCACCATTTTATTGTCTAGGGCCTCTGCTAAAAATATATGCATGTGGAGAGCCCTCTCTGGAAGATTGTAAGTCTCAGTGGACATAGTCCATCAGACAGGGGCACCACAAATTGTCGTATCTGGCAGGAGCCATAGGGAACAGAGGCAAAAGTGGGCATGTCGGTGAGGTTTGCTGGCAAGAAACAGACCCCCCCTCCCACTCTGTCTTCTTTAACCACTTGCTTACTGGGCACATATACTCCCTTCCTGCCCAGGCGAAATTTCAGCTTTCGGCACTGTCACGCTTTGAATGACAATTGCGCGGTCATGTGACGTGGCTCCCAAACAAAATTGACGTCCTTTTTTTCCCCACAAATAGAGCTTTCTTTTGGTGGTATTTGATCACCTCTGCGGTTTTTATTTTTTGCGCTATAAACAAAGAGCGACAATTTAAAAAAAAAAAAAAAAAAAAAAAAACACAATATTTTTTGATTTTTGCTATAATAAATATCCCAATTTTTTTATAAAAATTATATTTTTTTCCTCAGTTTAGGCCGATACGTATTCTTCTACATATTTTTGGTAAAAAAATAAACAAAATCGCAATCGGCGTTTATTGATTGGTTTGTGCAAAAGTTATAGCGTTTACAAAATAGGGGGTAGTTTTATGGCATTTTTATGAATTTTCTTTTTTTTTTACTAGTAATGGCGGCGATCAGTGATTTTTTTCATGACTGCGACATTATGGCGGACACATCGGACACTTTTGACACTATTTTGGGACCATTCACATTTATACAGCGAACAGTGCTATAAAAATGCACGGATTACTGTATAAATGTGACTGGCAGGGAAGGGGTTAACACTAGGGGGCGAGGAAGGGGTTAAATGTGTGCCCTGGGAGTGATTACTACTGTGGGGGGAGGGGACTGACTGGGGGAGGTGACCGATCTGTGTCCCTATGTACAAGGGACGCACCATTGGTCTCCTCTCCCTGACAGGACGTGGATCTCTGCGTTTACACACAGAGATCCACGTCCTTGTCTGTGTAACGGCCGATCGCGTGAACCTGGTGGACATCGCGGCCGCCAGGCACGCACATCGGCTTCTCAGTCACGCGCCCCCCAGTGCCCGGAGGCCATAAAAGGACGGCCTCCCGGCATTGTAGAGCCACCTTGTGGCCGTATATAGTCGTACGGCGGGCGCAAAGTGGTTAATTAATAAAAGATCTTTACTATCAAAAATAGATGAGCTGCGGTTGCAGATTTGCACATGCAGTTTGGTTAGGAACAGCATGCCTCCGCCATGCAACTTCCAGGCCAGACATTACATCATCATGATAGGAATATGGATTCAGGGAAGCTGAGGGGAGGGAGTCTTGGTGTTCATGTTCTTAACGATTGGTGTTTAGACAGTAGGGTTTTAGATTTGTGTTGTTTTATCTGCCCAGAGAATTCACGGTTGTAATTATTATTGCAGTATACATTCCACCCGATGAGCATATTGTAGTGGCCCTGGATACACTATCAAAGATGATAGAAAAATATCAGCCTGCTTTTGGGGTGCACACTACCTCTTACTGTTGTAGTGTGTGGTTAGTGAGCTTTTGTATAGCAGGCTGCCTAGGGGGTTAGTAAGGGGTTAAGGCTGCTAACTCCCAGATGTTCACAGCTCCGTGCCCTAATGGTGGGCACACTAGGGCACAGAGCAGCCTATCTGAGCTCTTGGCCTTCCACATAGGAACAGACAGGAAGGACATGTAGTCCTACTGTAAGCACCTGGCTTCCCTTTTGGGGTACCGGAAGTCAGATCATGGACCTTATTAAAGGGAGTCTTCCTATCTAAGAAATACAAACAAAATAGCAAATAAAGAAAAAATAATATAGCGCATATAATTGCGACACCAGTCATATTATAATTGAATGTTATTAAAAATGACCCTTCCTTTTCAATCTGCAGCCACTGTAATTTTCTGAGAATAGATTGCAATATGGCTACCTGGAGTTGTGTACTGACCACTCCCCAGAAACAGCATTTTCTGCTTGTGTGATTGGCTCACCAATTTACCAGAAGTCTGCACTGAGATACAAGTCAGATTTCAGGCACCCCCTGCAACAAAATGTCATTTTTGAAGAGATACTTTCAATAGGAACACGTCTAAAGGGATGCAGGCCCAGCAGATTTCCTCATTAGTGCCCAGCAGCTGCACACCTGACAGGTAATTATGAAACCACTCCCGTTAGACCCACTTTGTACAGAGCGACAGACAAACACACAGGGATTTCTTCAGAACAACAAAAAAGGTAGGAATCTGCAACAAAGGTTGTTATAATCCTTATATAGTACATGGATCAGCCAGAGGGGAATGATTTTTTTTCTCAACAAAAGTGAAGTTACGCTTTAAAGGGAAAAAATGGCATGTAGTTAGGGCTGCAACTAACGATTATTTTCATATTCGATTAGTTGGCCGATTATTGTTTCGATTAATCGACTAATCGGTTAATAACTTAAAAAAAAAACAAAAAAAAAAAACACAAATTGCCGCAAAAACACATTACATGCTTTTCTGCAGCTTCTCCATTGAAGTATATTGAACCAAAAAACGAAAATAGCACCGTTTTGCGTAAAAAAAAAAAAAAAAAAAAAAGTCCTTGCCCTTTTCAAATATGCAGCAGCTGAAAAAATCATGGATGTGAACGTGTCCCATAGAAACCATGTAAATAAACTGTAGTGTGTTTCTGTAAAAAGCACCAAAAATCACGGAGGTGTGACCCAGGCCTGAGATGTTTAGTAACATGGGGTTAAAAAAACTAAAATTAGTACAAAAAGAGCAAATAATCGCTACTGAAAGGGGTTCATTTTTTACTGTGGGACAGTGAAAGTAATATTTACAGTAGCAATTTGCTCTTTTTGTACTATAAAGGGTTAATTTTAGTTTATTTTTAACCTCATTATGTTACTGGCCGATTAATCGATTATGAAAATTGTAATCGATTAATTTCATAATCGATTAGTTGTTTTGGCCCTACATGTAGTTATTATAATGTACCCAATAACAACTTAAAGTACATACAGTAAACCATAGGCATCAGGTTCACATAAAAGCTCAACTTCTTTCAAATGTCAGTTTGTTAAAAAAACATTGGTGCAACCTACATACGTATAATGTACAGTAGTGATGGTCATCTCTATCTAGCGACCGAGGTGCGCGATACTTAGTTCAATGTTGTCCCACTAGAGCACAGGACAAGAAACCTCACAAAACCTGCCCGGGGGGGGGGGCAAACATTTTGACCCCAAAGAGTTCAATCTAGTACTGCATATGGAGCACAAGAACCAACACATGTCCCAGATGCCAAGGTTGAGCAACGCCTACGGTGAAATCCAGTCTAGATACATAAATTGTGTCTGCAGCACAGAGAAGGAGGATTATCCGAGAGAAATACAGGAATACAGGACGGGGAACACAGCTCAGGAAAGTGACCTGGGTATTACAGGCTGATATCATCCAGTCCTTGCCCTACTCTGGACCAATCAGTGAGCAGTATGGGTGGAGGAATGTATTTAGTGTTAATGGCCCACCTGTGCTGATCTCTGTAGGAGTGTCCTCCTCTATAAATGTCCCCGTTATTCCATCCTCCTCCATAGACTGCTGATCATCCCTCACATACCTCTCTTCTTCTTCTGGCTTAACCTCAAATTCTATATCGATTGGATCTCCACTCTAAATAAAAAAAATGAGAGTGAATATAATTTGCAAACTATAAGCTCACATAAAATCCATACATTATCTCTATGAGTCCGTGTTCTACAAGCTCTGTCCTACCAACCTTATGAGGGATGGTGTTATTTTCCTGTGTGGAATCCCGGGAACATAGAAGATGAGGACATTTCTCTGGTGGGTTTCTTTTGCTGGATGACTCCATCATGTTGTCCTGGTACAGATCTTTGTGTACTTTTTTGTCCTCCTCTATAAATGTCCCCGTTATTCCATCCTCCTCCATAGACTGCTGATCATCCCTCACGTACCTCTCTTCTTCTTCTGCTTTAACCTCAACTTTAGAATCTCTCAGGTTTCCACTCTGAATATATAATAAAAAGGACATCAATGGTAACAATGCAGATAATGTACAGATCCTAATGATACTATCAGTGATTGTTCCTCATCTACCTGATGATGGTGAGGGATGGTGTGATCTTCCTGTGTGGAATCCCGGGAATACAGAGGACGGGGACATCTCTCTGGTGGGTTCCCATTACTGGATCCATCTGTAGGAAACACACACACTGACTGATTACATTGTTTCTATGTGTTTATCAGATGATGGGGGATCTAGGTGGAGCCTCCGTACTGCTCTCTCCTTTACAATAAAGTCTCCTCTTACCCGGTGATGTGAGGGGCGGCTGATTCTCCATCATGACGTCCTTGTAGAGATCCTTGTGTCCTTCTAAATACTTCCACTCCTCCATGGAGAAATAGACAGTGACATCCTGACACCTTATAGGAACCTGACACACACAATGATACAGTCACCATCCAGACACATCCCTTGTCTGTTACTGGATAATGTCCCAGAATTCCCGGCACCGCTCACCTCTCCTGTCAGCAGCTCCATCATCTTCTTGGTGACTTCTAGAATCTTCTGCATGTTTTGTGTCTCATGTTTTAGGGAGTCACATGGAAGCACTGCGATGGTCATATGATCACCTGACTTCAGAAGAGGAAATTTCTGTATTGAGGAACCAATAGGAAAATCATGAATCAAGAATCCTCCTCACCTCTTTGGTCAGGTTTGTAGTTTATTAACCACTTAACAACCACCTGCCGACAAATAACGTCGACAAGGTGGTTGCTTAACTCTGGGAGGACGTTATATAACATCCTCCCAGAATCGCGCTCCCGCGCGCCCCCTGGGGTGCGCACACGGGAAACTCCGTGACCGCCGGGTCCAGAGGACCCGGCGGATCACGAATCGCGGTAAATCGCCGCTGATAGCGGCCGTTTACCACGTGATCGCTCCGTCAAATGACGGAGCAATCACTTGTAAACAGACCGGCGTCATTTGATGACGCCGGTTCCTCCCTCCCCTCTCTGTACCGATCGGTACAGTGTGAGAGGAGAGGGGAGGGTGCAGATCAAGGCAGCAGCGCTGTGGGCTGGATCTGTGACAATTGCAGTCACAGATCCAGCCATCCATCCATCCCTGCTCAGCCATCCCTGTGCTATACCCTGCCAATACTCTGCAAAATACCCTGCCAATACTCTGCAAAATACCCTGGTGCAATACTCTGCAATACCCTGGTGCAATACCCTGGTGCAATACTCTGCAATACTCTGGTGCAATACTCTGCAATACCCTCCACAATACCCTGTGCAATACCCTGCCATAGTCCGCAATACCCTGCCATAGTCCGCAATACCCTGCCATAGTCCGCAATACCCTGCCATAGTCCGCAATACTCCGCAATGCCCGGCAATACCCGGCAATACTCCGCAATACTCCGCAATGCCCGGCAATACTCTGCAATGCCCGGCAATACTCCGCAATGCCCG
Organism: Rana muscosa; assembly: GCA_029206835.1. NCBI lineage: Eukaryota > Metazoa > Chordata > Amphibia > Anura > Ranidae > Rana > Rana muscosa. The sequence continues at coordinate 27,054,806 of JARGYO010000094.1, read as the reverse complement.
GCAATACTCCGCAATGCCCGGCAATACTCCGCAATGCCCGGCAATACTCCGCAATGCCCGGCAATACTCCGCAATAACCACTTCCCGCCCTCCGGCCGTCATATGACGTCCTTGACTTTGTGCGGGGATATCTGAATGATGGGAGCAGCTACAGGCATCATTCAGATATTAGCTTTTTCAGCCGGCGATTCCCTACACCATAACAACAATCATAGTGGCTGTTCCGCCGCTTGATCATTCTTACGGGAGGCGAGAGGGGATGTCCCCCCCCCCCCCCCGCCGCCCTCCGGTGCTTCTACCGACTCACCGCTACGATCAAAGCCAGGATTGTTGTTTTGTTTTGTTTTTTATTTTTTCAGGCTTCCCAGCCTAGAGGTGAGATGTGGGGTCTTATTGACACCCCCCCCCCCCATATCTCACTGTAAAGAGGACCTGTCATGCCATATTCCTATTACAAGGGATGTTTACGTTCCTTGTAATAGGTATAAAAGTGATCAAAAAAATGTTTGGGGCGGAAAAACATGTCAAACTAAAATAAATAAAGTAAAATGAAGAATACATTTTTTTTTTTTTTTAAAGCGCCCCTGTCCCCGTGAGCTCGCATACAGAAGCGAACGCATACGTAAGTCCCGCCCACATATGAAAACGGTTTTCAAACCACACATGTGAGGTATCTCTGCGAACGTTAGAGCGAGAGCAATCATTTTGGCCCTAGACCTCCTCTGTAACTCAAAACATGTAACCAGTAAAAATATTTAAAGCGTCGCCTATGGGGATTTTTTAAGTAGCGAAGTTTGGTGCCATTCCACGAGTGTGTGCAATTTTTAAGGGCGACATGTTAGGTATCTATTTACTCGGCGTAACTTCATCTTTCACATTATGCAAAAACATTGGGCTAACTTTACTGTTTTTTTTTTTTTCTTAAGCACAAAACATTTTTTTTCCGTAAAAAACGCGTTAAAAAAATTGCTGCGCAAATATCGTGCGAGATAAAAAGTTGCAACAACCACCATTATATTCTCTAATGTCTTTGCTAAAAAAACATATATAATGTTTTGGGGTTCTATGTAATTTTCTAGCAAACAAATGATGATTTTTACATGTAGGAGAGAAATGTCAGAATTGGCCTGGGTGCTCCAGAACGCCTGAAGGTGCTCCCTGCATGTTGGGCCTCTGTATGTGGCCACGCTGTGTAAAAGTCTCACACATGTGGTATCGCCATACTCGGGAGGAATAGCAGAATGTGTTTTGGGGAATAATTTGTGGTATGCATATGCTGTGTGTGAGAAATAACCTGCTAATATGACAATTTTGTGAAAAAAAAAAAAGAGAAAAAAAAAAATCTTGATTTTGCAAAGAATTGTGGGAAAAAATGACAACTTCAAAAAACTCACAATGCCTCTTTCTGAATACCTTGGAATGTCTTCTTTCCATAAAGGGGTCATTTGGGGGGTATTTGTACTTTTCTGGCATGTTAGGGTCTCAAGAATTGAGATAGGCCGTCAGTACTTCAGGTGTGATCAATTTTCAGATATTGGCACCATAGCTTGTGGACTCTATAACTTTCACAAAGACCAAATAATATGCACCAATTTGTACTTATTTTTACCAAAGATATGTAGCAGTATAAATTTTGGCCAAAATTTATGAAGAAAAAATAGTAATTTGCAAAATTTTATAACAGAAACGAAAAAAAAAAAACATTTTTTTACAAAATTTTCAGTCTTTTTTCTCTTATAGCGCAAAAAATAAAAAACCCAACAGTGATTAAATACCACCAAAAGAAAGCTCTATTTGTGTGAAAAAAAGGACAAAAAATTCATATGGGTACAGTGTTGTATGACTGAGTAATTGTCATTCAAAATGTGAGAGCACCGAAAGCTGAAAATTGGTCTGGTTATTAAGGGGGTTTAAGTGCCCAGTTGTCAAGTGGTTAATAGAGATAAGAGTGATGTCATGTGACCTCCCAGAATCCTCCTCACCTCTCCGGTCAGCAGGTAGATGATCTCCAGGGTGAGGTTTAGTATCTTCTCAGACATGTGACTCCGGTCCTCCTCCATCCTCATTGGTGCCGTCATTTGATCTATACAGGTCTCCTTGTAGAAGGATAACTTTGGGAAATAAAAGTAAAAATTATTTGGATGGTATCGGTCACACAGTAAGAGGATGTGGATTTAAGAACACATTTCATTTGAACCGTTTAGCGTTTGCTATATTTTCATGAACTCAAAACCCTCTTGGTCTGCCAGATCAGAAATTCCCTTTTCTCGGTTGGGTTTGTTTGGTTTATGAACTGGTTTTGATTAGTATTAGATCTGCAGATAAAGAATTATAAATATGATCCTTCCTTTGACTTGTTTGCTCTGAGGCAGTGCTGTGAGGTCAATGAAGGGGAACATGCTGACATTTGACCGGAATTGACGGATAATTGCCAAAACTGCAACTGTAAGGCTCCAATCTCTGGCAGCCTGCTGACTGACAGGAGTGATGTCACTTTCACTCTTTTTAGTATTCTCTCAGTCATGTGACACGTGACTCCGGTCTTCCTCCATCCTCATTGGTGCCATCATTTGATCTATACAGGTCTCCTTGTAGACAGATAACTTTGGGAAATGAAAGTAATAATGATTTTGATGGTATTGGTCACACAAAACAAGATGTGGGTGGGGGCATTTAAGAACTACTGTCCCCATGGAAGCACATTTAGTCTAGATTGTTTAGTCTTTGCTACAATCCTTCAGCCCCAATACCCTTCAGAAGCCCCTACCGACCTTCAGCCCTCCTTTATCCCTCACAATTTCTCAGATCCTCTACTTCCCTCAGAAACTTCAGTATTTTCCTCCCTCTGACACCAATGACCAATATAAAGAAGAAAAATAATATGGACAGCCGCACTCCAAAAACCTTTGACGGTCGCCTTTATTGTAAAGGATGGAAGATTACACCAAAAATCATCACAGCATAGCCGGGGTAACTGCTTACATGTTTCACACTGCAAATCAGTGCTTACTCATAGCTAGTGTATTTTTTATTTTTCTTCTTTATATGCTACGTGCATTGCTGGCACCCACGGTAGTCCCGACATTACAGATTGCTGGAGCGTGTTCACCTGGAGCGGTAAAAATCTCTCTCTCCACCAATGATGGAACATATTATTTATGGCAGGCTGGGGAATAAGGATGAGCTCCGGCGTGTTCGCAAGCCCCACATGCAGAGCCCGGCAGGAAGTCGGCACTGCGCTGATCACAGGCAGTGAGACATTCCCCGATGCGCAGCTGCAGAAATCAGGAAATGTCTCCCTGCCTGTGATTAGCGCTGCACAGTGCCGTTTTCCTGGTGGGCTCTGCACGTGGGGCTTGCGAACACGCCGGAGCTCATCCTTTCTGGGGAATGTTTTCTTCCTCCTGACTAGCAATGTAAGGGTCTCTATGCTCAATACTCCTGACCCCGGCACTCCATCGTTGTGTTGGCTGCATAGTGTATTGATTGCCCATTTGCTGTCCATGTAGTGTAATAATTTTCCTTTGTAGGCCATGTATGGTCAGGTTGGTCATTGTCTTGTCAGTGCTGTTTGTTTAGAGGACCATTATACTTAAGCCCTGTACACACGATCGGTTTTACCGGTGAAAACCGTCCGATGGATTTTTTTCATCGGACAAACCGATCGTGTATGGGACCCATCGGTCTTTTTTCCATCGGTTTTAAAAAATAGAACATGTTTTAAATTTTTCCGATGGATCCAAAACCAATAGCAAATTCCGATCATCTATGGGCAAGTCCATCGGATAAAAAACCCACGCATGCTCAGAATCAAGTCGACTCATGCTCAGAAGCATTAAACTTCATTTTTCTCGGCTCATCGGAGTGTTTTACGTCACCACGTTTGGAACGGTCGGTTTTTTGACTGATGGTGTGTGGGCAAGACTGATGGAAAACAGTTTTATCGGATATCTGATGGACAAATCCATCAGACTAGAATCCATAGGAAATCCGATCGTGTGTACAGTGCTTGAGAGTTGCCACCTCATCCCTTTAAAACCGAACACATATTAATTACACAGGTTCTGTGGCTGATTAAGGTGATAATTAAACGCACTTGGTGCCTTATCTGCATTAAATTAGCCTCAGAACCTGTGTAATTCATATGTGTTCGGGTTTAAAGGGATGAGGTGGCAACCCTAATTATACTAGAATTTAACTCCAAAATGAGGAGAATGTTCCGGCCCTGTAAGTGGGGAAATGTTCTGACCCTGAAGGGGGTAATCTAGGTTTCCACACTATATATGTGTGTATCATCATCTGCTGGAGATAAAAGACATCACAGTGACTATGGAGGAAGAGGACGGACATGACGGGGGTTACTGGGTGTAAATAGAAAATAAGATCTTATTACCTCCTCTGCTGCCACTTCCAGCAATGTCTCCTCTCTATTTCCTCCCAACTCACCTCTCACCCGGAACTTCTTATTTATACCTGACATCACTTCCTGTCTGTATTCCAAGGAGACTTCCTGTCTGGGTTGAGGTGAGATCACCATTTTGTGGAGCTCAGGGGAACTGCAGCCTCAAAAAAAAAAAAAACGTCTTGTAGTGTGAACACGGTCTTGTGTTGTATATCCTTATACATGAGGTCATATCTACTCCCACCAAGGGGGATAGAAATATATTACTGCCTAGTCCAGACAGGGTTCCTCCAAAGTTTTTAGGGGTTCCTTGAGCAATGAACAATTTCTGTCTCTCAATAACAACTGATCTGTAAGGTAAGGTGACCAGATTTCTTAAATTAAATCTGGGGACATATTTTTTTTTATACTAGTAATGGCGGCAATCAGCAACTCTCTGCCCGCCTCACAGCCTGTCAGGTCTTACTCTCTGGGCCCCAGCTACTACATAGTTGCCAACATTGCAATAAAAACATCTGGGACACTTTTTTTGTATTGAGGCGGAGCCTTGCTATAATCAGGGGGCGGGGCATTCGTTTGTAGGCGTGTCATGCTGGAGTGAAAAATGTGGCGCGCCGCGGCGAAAAATGGGCGTGGTTTACGCACGATAGTGGGTGTGGTTCTAAATGGGCGTGGTTCAAAGGGGTGTGGCTAGAGTCCGAGGTGAGAGAAAGAAAGAAGCCAGATCCTACACCACAATAGAAATGTGTAACAAAATTGGCAGATAAGGATACTCCAAAACACCTGTTGGCGCTTCAATCATCCCGGCACCATCCCGGTTGTTACAGTGTCAGGATGATTGAAGTGCATTATTTCTATTATTACATTGTAATATAAAATGAAATCATTCAACTCACCATAATGCCGAATCAGTGGAAGCCCTGAGCGTGTTACCTGCCACGTCGCCTGCCACCAGATGGCCTCCCCAGCAGTCCGTCCTTGCATCAGGTGCCTCCCCAGCAGTCCGTCCTTGCATCAGGTGCCTCCCCAGCAGTCCGTCCTTGCATCAGGTGCCTCCCCAGCAGTCCATCCTTGCATCAGGTGCCTCCCCAGCAGTCCGTCCTTGCATCAGGTGCCTCCCCAGCAGAGCCCCCTCCACACTTGTGGACAAGGGTCCAAAAATCATGATTGTCCCGGGAAATTCGGGACTGTTGGTAACTATGCAGGCGTCCCCAGTGGAGTCCCCCCTTACATCAGGCGTCCCCAGTGGAGTCCCCCCTTACATCAAGTGTCCCCAGAGGAGTCCCTCCTTACATCAGGCGTCCCCAGCGGAGTCCCTCCTTACCTCAGGCGTACCCAGCGGAGTCCTTCCTTACATCAGGTGTACCCAGAGGAGTCCCCCTTACATCAGGCGTCCCCAGCAGAGTCCCCCCTTACATCAGGCGTCCCCAGCGGAGTCCCCCCTTACATCAGGTGTCCCCAGCGGAGTCCCCCCTTACATCAGGCATCCCCAGTGGAGTCCCCCCTTACATCAGGCATCCCCAGTGGAGTCCCCCTTACATCAGGCGTCCCCAGCAGAGTCCCCCCTTACATCAGGCGTCCCCAGCGGAGTCCCCCCTTACATCAGGCGTCCCCAGCGGAGTCCCCCCTTACATCAGGTGTCCCCAGCGGAGTCCCCCCTTACATCAGGCATCCCCAGTGGAGTCCCCCTTACCTCAAGTGTCCCCAGCGGAGTCCCCCTTACCTCAGGCGTCCCCAGCGGAGTCCCCCCTTACATCAGGCGTCCCCAGCGGAGTCCCCCCTTACCTCAGGCGTCCCCATCGGAGTCCCCCCTTACATCAGGCGTCCCCAGTGGTGTCCCCCCTTACATCAGGCGTCCCCAGCGGAGTCCCCCCTTACCTCAGCCGTCCCCAGCGGAGTCCTCCCTTACCACAGGCGTTCCCAGCGGAGTCCCCCCTTACCACAGGCATCCCCAGCGGAGTCCCCCCTTAACCACAGGCGTCTCCTGTCTCGGCCGCCATTATTGTTTCCCCTTCCCCGAAGGGGAACAAAATAGAGGCGGAGCCGACAGTGTGGCTGAAAAAAAAAAAAAATTAAGCTGTGGCGCTGCCAACCCCCGCCCCTTTCCATTACAGACAGACCTGCAGCGGGGGGGTGGCCTGCCGGCCAGCCAAAACACAGATGTAGTACAATAGAAGATAAAGCTGCTGCGGCGCCGCCCACCCCCGGGGAGGTGCGGGGTGTGGGCGGCGCCGTAGCGGCTTTATTTTCTATTGTACTACATCCGTGTTTTGGTCTTCTTGAACATGGCGGCCGGCCGAGACATTGTCTCCGCCAGCCGTGGACCTCTAGCGGCGGCGGCCTGCGGCGTCCAAATTCGGGGAAAACTTGAAAAATCGGATTGGCCGGGACAAAATAAATCCAGGAAAAGGGTTTGAATCCCGGGAATGTCCCGGCCAATCCGTGACTGTTGGCAACTATGCTACTATTGGGTGGGGAAGCGGAGGAAGATCACTTCACCAGGGAAGGCAAGGAGAAAAACAGGCAGGCGGCCGGCCGGGAGTTTAAAAAAATGCTCCCCCCCCCCCCCCCCCAAGCTAGTAGGTGCGGAGGTGTGTAATTCAGAATTTTGTTTTTTAAATTCTGCACTGACTGTCTTTGAAATTGCCCCAGCCCCTGTTCAAATCCAATCCGGGGACAAAATTTGGTCCAGGGACATTGTTCTCAATCTGGGGACTGTCCCCGGAAACTGGGGATGTCTGGTCACCCTACTGTAAGGGGAGCCGATTTCCCACTGATGATGTAAGAATGTCCTTCTCCCACTGATATAAGGGGGTCCTTCTCCCATTGGCCACCAATGTCAGGGACCGCTACTCTGACTACTAGTGATGAGCTCTGAGTTTAGTCTGAGCCCAGGTTTAGACATAATTTCTCTTTTTTGGGGAGTTTGGCACTAGGGTTGCCACCTTTTCTTCAAGCCAAACCCGAACACTTCAGTGGCTCACAGCTAAAAAAAAAATTAGGGGGGAATGCTGTAGACTCTGGTGTAAAGGGGAACTCTGATGTAAGGGGGTTTCTGCTCACCAAAACTCCCACTTACATCAGACTTCTCAACATTTCCCCTTAAATCAGGGTTCCCAAATACCCCCTTAAATCAGAATCCACAGGGCATTCTTTACATCTGAGTCCCTCTTACCTTAGTGTATTCACTCGCTCGGAGGCAAGAGAGAAGGGAGGGTGGGTAGAGACTACAGTCACAGACATTGGATGGTGATCTTACTCACCCAAGGATGAAGGCTCAGGTATCGACACCTTTCATCCATGATGTATCTCCCGGTTGCTGAACTTCATAGTTCCAGCCCACACATCCCTTTCCAGAGGACCAGAACACCAGGGATTGGAGTGTGCGTGGGCAGACAGAGTTGTAGGGGTGTGAGGAAGAGGAGCAGATCAAGCCCTCTCTCCTCTCTTGTCTATGTATGGGAATGGGTCCTGTGCACACCCCTATGCACTCGGCGGTTGTGGTACTCATTAACTGGGGAGCCAGAGTCCATTATGAATATGGTGTCTGGGTTTCCATTATGAATACTGTGTCTGGGTTTCAGGAGGTCTGAAACCCGGACACACGATTCAAATCCCGAACTGTCCGGGTGGATTTGGAACACCACAGAACTAAATGGGTGTTTGAGTCAAACCTCTGACTGTCATATTACTATCCCTGTGAAATATGGCAGCCTCATGCTTAGGCTAGTTGTTGGGGGGCCAGCATCCAAACAATTGATTATATATCCCTACCCGTCCAATCCATCTGTTAACTGGGAATTTCTGACTGAGTTTTTCCCCACCTACAACTGGCCATTAGTGATGAGCCGAACACCCCCGGGTTCGGTTCGCACCAGAACCCGCGAACGGACCGAACGTTCGTTCGAACATTAGAACCCTATTAAATACAATGGATGCGAACGTTCGAATTCTAAAGTGCTAATTATAACGACTATTATGCATGTTATTGTCCTAAAAAGGGTTTGGGAACCCGGGTTCTGCACCAGGGGACATGTATCAATGCAAAAAGAAGTTTTAAAAACGGTCGTTTTTCGGGAGCAGTCATTTTAATGATGCATAAAGTGAAAAAAAAAAACTCAAATATTCCTTTAAATATCGTACCTGGGGGGTGTCTAAAGTATGCCTGTGAAGTGCCACGTGTTTCCCGTGTTTAGAACTGTCCCTGCACAAAATGACACTTCTAAAGGAAAAAAAAACCATTTAAAACTGCTTGCGGCTTTAATGTAATGTCTGGTCCCGGTAATATGGATGAAAATCTTTAAGAAAAATGGCATAGCTACCCCATCACACACCCCCCCCCCCCCTACCCCAGCCCATTACCAGCCGCCTTTGGGTCTTGTATGGATATTAAGGGGAACCTCGCACACAAAATAAAAAAGGCCCTATATACTCTGAACAGCCGTATACAGGCGGTGCATACAAGACAGGGACTGTAGGTTTGTTCTTATGTAGAATGTGTTTGTAATTTTGAACAGGTACATTGTTTAAGTGTAGCTCCAGCCCAAAAATCTATTTTTAAACTTTTTGGAAAACATAGGTAAGGGTTATCACCCCTGTAACATTTGTTTTGCTGTCTGTGCCCCTGTTCAGAACATTTCACCTCACTTTCCGTCCCAATGACAACTGTTTTTGAAATGTGGTGTTTTTCTTGAAACAAGGATTGGTGATAAAGCATCAGTACAGAGGAGACACCTTTCTCCCATATTAATTCTTACAGGAGAGAATTTTCCTTCCTAGGGGTAGATTTCCTCTCACTTCCTGTTGTCTTCTTGCGTTTGCAAGTAGGAGTCGTTTGTAAGTTGGATGTTTGAAAGTAGGGACCTGCCGTATATACTCTGCAGAAATAGGCCCCTTAGTTGTTGGTGTTGGCACAACACTGTAAGCACTCACAGTTACTCTTGGTTGGTGCTGGAACACCCTGCTGTCAACTATTATATCAGGAATTGTAATTACATATAATTGTTGAACAGTGGTAGTAAAAATTGGGCCTTTGATGGTGGTGCTGGTGCCACAACACTGTAAGCCCTGACAGTTACTCTTGGTGGGTGCAGCAATGGGCCCTGCTGTGAATTATTAGATCAAGAATTGTAATTGCATGCCCCTGTTGAACAGGGGCTGAAAAATTGGGCCTTTCGTGGTGGTGGTGGTGTTGCCACAACACTGTAAGCCCTCAGAGTTACTCTTGGTGGGTGCAGGAATGGGCCCTGCTGTGAATTATTAGATCAAGAATTGTAATTACATGCCCCTTTTGAACAGGGGCTGAAAAATTGGGCCTTTCGTGGTGGTGGTGGTGGTGGCGGTGTTGCCACAACACTGTAAGCCCTCAGAGTTACTCTTGGTGGGTGCAGCAATGGGCCCTGCTGTGAATTATTAGATCAAGAATTGTAATTACATGCCCCTGTTGAACAGGGGCTGAAAAATTGGGCCTTAGGCACTGGTGGCACAACAGTGCAACCCCTCACAGATACTGTACTTGGAGCACAGCAATGAGCCCTGTTGCAAAGTATTGCTTCAAAAATTGTAATGACACGCCCCTGTTAAACAGGGGCTGAAAAATTGGGCCTTAGGCACTGGTGGCACAACACTCCAACCCCTCACAGATACTGTACTTGGAGCACAGCAATGAGCCCTGTTGCAAAGTATTGCTTCAAAAATTGTAATTACACGCCCCTGTTAAACAGGGGCTGAAAAATTGGGCCTTAGCCACTGGTGGCGGCACCCATAAACAAAAATGATCTTCCAAGCTATCATCATCAATCGTATCATTGAGGACTCGGAGGAGGAGGATAGCCAGTCAACATAACAGCACAGGCACTCAGCATCAGCATCAGTCTTGAAGGGATGTGACATGTTAAAATCAATTAGTCTGTTATATCAGCATCAGGTGTGTGGTAGCTGGTGGTGATCCAAGACTGGTTCATCTTGATGAAAGTCAGTCGATCAACCGAGTCGGTGGACAGGCGCACCCTGTGATCCGTGACAAATCCTCCAGCAGCACTGAATGTGCGTTCCGAAAGAACGCTGGATGCAGGACAGGCCAGTAGCTCAATTGCATACTGTGCAAGCTCTGGCCAGTGATCCATCCTCAAGACCCAGTAAGCCAGAGGATTTTCGGTGGGGAAGGTGTCCAAGTCTGACCTTGCCCCTAGATATTCCTGCACCATGTTTATCAGACGCTGGCGATGGTTGCTGGAACCGATCATACTTTGGGGCTGCGGACTAAAGAATTGTCTGAACGCATCGGTCAGACGGCCACCTTCCCCACCGCTCCTTCTTTGACTGGCCGAAGCCTCAGCAACTCGTTGTCCAGGACCAGGAGTTTGTAACCTCCCAGTCTCTGGGAACGCGTTGCACAGACCTTTCTGCAAGGCCTCCCGGAGTTGTCTCATCCTCTGCTCCCTCTGCGACGGTAACATAAGGTCCGCAACCTTACCCTTGTACCGTGGATCAAGGAGAGTGGCCAGCCAGTAATGGTCCCTCTCCTTGATCCAAAGAATACGAGGATCCTTCCGCAGACTTTGCAGGATCAGGGAGGCCATGCAGCGTAGGTTAGCTGAGGCATTCGGTCCGGAGTCCTCTGGGTCACTAAGGACGACATGATCCGCAGCCACCTCCTCCCAGCCACGTACAAGTCCACTGGTTTCTTGGGACTGTAAATCATCCCTAAAAGACTGCTACTGATGATGCTGAGTGCCAGCCTCCACCTCCATTCTGACACAATCCTCCTCCTCCTCCTCCTCCTCCTCTTCCTGTGCGATGGGTGGGACAGAAGGAACACTGTCTGGGTAAAGGGGGCCTTGAGAGGCAAGGAAGTCCTCCTCTTCCTGCCTCTGTTCTGCCTCAAGTGCCCTGTCCATTATTCCACGCAGCGTGTGCTCCAACAGGTGGACAAGAGGTACAGTGTCACTGATGCATGCACTGTCACTGCTCACCATCCTCGTGGCCTCCTCAAATGGTGCCAGGACAGTGCATGCATCCCTGATCATGCCCCACTGGCGTGGAGAAAAAAAACCAAGCTCCCCTGACCCTGTCCTGGTGCCGTAGTCGCACAGGTACTCATTGATGGCCCTCTACTGCGTGTGCAGCCGCTGCAGCATGGCCAACGTTGAGTTCCACCTGGTGGGCATGTCACATATAAGGCGGTTCTTGGGCAGGTTCAACTCCTTTTGCAGCTCAGCCAGGCGAGCACTGGCATTATAAGATCTGCAGAAATGCACACAGACTTTCCTGGCCTGCCTCAGGACATCCTGTAAGCCCGGGTACCTGCCCAAGAACCGCTGCACCACCAGGTTAAGGACGTGAGCCACACAGGGCACATGGGTCAGTTGTCCCTGTCGGAGGGCGGAGAGGAGGTTGGTGCCATTGTCGCAAACCACCATTCCTGGCTTAAGCTGGCGTGGCGTCAACCACCTCTCGGCCTGGCCCTGCAGAGCAGACAGGACCTCTGCCCCAGTGTGGCTTCTGTCCCCCAAACACACCAGCGCAAGCACGGCATGGCATCTTTTTGCCTGCGTACTTGCGTAGCCCCTTGAACGGCTACGGAGCACCGCTGGTTCAGAGGACAAAGCACAGGAAGAGGCCATGGAGGAAGAAGAAGAGGAGGGGGTGGAGGAGAGAGGTGTGTCACAACCAGTAGTAGCATTTTGGAGGCGTGGCGGTGGAACAACCTCCCACACTACTGCACCTTGTCCTGCATCCTTCCCAGCTGCCAAAAGAGTGACCCAATGGGCCGTGAAAGAAAGGTAACGTCCCTGTCCATGCCTGCTGGACCATGAGTCAGCGGTAATATGCACCTTACCGCTGACCGCCCTGTCCAGCGAGGCCAAGACATTGCCTTCCACATGCCGGTAGAGAGCCGGAATAGCCTTCCGTGAGAAAAAGTGGCGTTTGGGAACCTGCCACTGAGGAACCGCACATTGCACAAACTCACGGAAGGGGGCCGAGTCTACCAACTGAAAAGGCAGCAGTTGAAGCGCTAGCAATTTAGCCAAGCTAGCGCTTTCAACCGCTGGGCATGTGGATGGCTGGGAGTGAACTTCTTTCGACGGTCCAGCAGCTGGGGCAGGGAAATTTGCCTGCTAGAATCGGACGTCGGTGTACTGCTAGCAGAGTGGCCGCAAGTACTTGGCTGTGACACACCTAATTCTACACCTTCATTCCTCTCAGTGCATGTTTCAGAGAGGACTGAAGTTATAGTGGGGTTGGAGATCCCAGCTGATGCGGTGCAAGGAGAGGTCCGCTTTGTTCTTTGGTGTGGGTCTTTGAGGTAGGCTTGCCAACGAGCTGCATGGCAGGTCAACATATGTCTGGTCAGGCATGTGGTACCCAAGCGGCTGATGTTTTGGCCACGCGATATACGCTTGAGACATATGTTGCAAACAGCAGCTGTGCGATCTGATGCACTAGCCTCAAAAAAGGCCCACACCAAAGAACTTTTTGAATGACGGGCAGAGGCAGCGCCCTGCACAGGCGGAGCTCTGCGGTGTGATTCCGTCGGTGTACTGCCCTTACGCTGGCCACCAAAGGGCATCCTGCCTCGTTGGAGATGTGCCTCCTCCTCATCCTCCTCCTCCTCCTCTCTCCTATTAGGCACCCACGTGGAGTCAGTGACCTCATCATCCCCTCCCTCCTCATCACTGGAGCCAATCTGGCAGTATGCTGCAGCTGCTGGAACATGACTGCCAGATTGGTGTCCTTCTTGAGCATCCCCTCTGTCTGCTCTCACGCTACTGCCTTCCTGTAGCTGGGTTTCATCATCAGACCCTTCGAAACGCTGGGCATCCTCCTGGAGCATGTACCCAACACTGTGCTCAAACAGTTCGGGGGACTCCTCAGGAGGAGGACATGGTGGGTCTAGGGAAGGAGTGACTGATGATGAGTCTGACATTGATACCAGGGAAGAGGACGCTTTGGCAGCTGCTTTGCCAGTACCCTGAGCCTGGGTGAGAGAGGATGAGGAGGAGGAGGAGGGCTTGGTCATCCACTCTACCAAGTCTTCGGCATGATGTGGCTCAACATGTCCAGCTGCCGAAAAGAAGGACAAGCGTGTCCCATGGCCATGTGCTGATGACAATGCACCGCGTCCACGACCAGCACTGTTGCCCCCAGACACAGAGCCTGCTTGCCCTCTTTTATTGCCTCCTGACTGTCTGCCTCTCCTTGTTTGCCTTCCAGACATTCTAATGGATGGCCTGCAGGGAGATGGGGAAAAAAGCAATAAGGGCTACATTCAGGTGTCCTTCTCTGTCCCTTTACTTAAGGATTTCTAAATATGGTTGAGGATGATTGCTTTCGCACAGAATAGCACAACGACAATTTCCCTGACTGTCCAAAAAACAAGGATTTCAAAGATGGTTGATGAGGAATGCTTTAGCACAGTATAGCACAAGGAGAATTTCCCTCACTGTCCTTCCCTGTCCCTACAAACAAGGATTAGCACAGTAAAACACACTGACACTCTCCCTACCTATAGTTTTCTGTCCCTATAAAAAATGTTTTTTTTAAAGATGGTTGATGATCAATGCTTTAGCACAGTATAGCACAAGGAGAATTTCCCTCACTGTCCTTCCCTGTCCCTACAAACAAGGATTAGCACAGTAAAACACACTGACACTCTCCCTACCTATAGTTTTCTGTCCCTATAAAAAATGTTTTTTTAAAGATGGTTGATGATCAATGCTTTAGCACACTATAGCACAAGGAGAATTTCCCTCACTGTCCTTCCCTGTCCCTACAAACAAGGATTAGCACAGTAAAACACACTGACACTCTCCCTACCTATAGTTTTCTGTCCCTATAAAAAATGTTTTTTTAAAGATGGTTGATGATCAATGCTTTAGCACAGTATAGCACAAGGATAATTTCCCTCACTGTCCTTCCCTGTCCCTACAAACAAGGATTAGCACAGTAAAACACACTGACACTCTCCCTACCTATAGTTTTCTGTCCCTATAAAAAATGTTTTTTTTAAAGATGGTTGATGATCAATGCTTTAGCACAGTATAGCACAAGGAGAATTTCCCTCACTGTCCTTCCCTGTCCCTACAAACAAGGATTAGCACAGTAAAACACACTGACACTCTCCCTACCTATAGTTTTCTGTCCCTATAAAAAATGTTTTTTTAAAGATGGTTGATGATCAATGCTTTAGCACACTATAGCACAAGGAGAATTTCCCTCACTGTCCTTCCCTGTCCCTACAAACAAGGATTAGCACAGTAAAACACACTGACACTCTCCCTACCTATAGTTTTCTGTCCCTATAAAAAATGTTTTTTTAAAGATGGTTGATGATCAATGCTTTAGCACACTATAGCACAAGGAGAATTTCCCTCACTGTCCTTCCCTGTCCCTACAAACAAGGATTAGCACAGTAAAACACACTGACACTCTCCCTACCTATAGTTTTCTGTCCCTATAAAAAATGTTTTTTTAAAGATGGTTGATGATCAATGCTTTAGCACACTATAGCACAAGGAGAATTTCCCTCACTGTCCTTCCCTGTCCCTACAAACAAGGATTAGCACAGTAAAACACACTGACACTCTCCCTACCTATAGTTTTCTGTCCCTATAAAAAATGTTTTTTTAAAGATGGTTGATGATCAATGCTTTAGCACACTATAGCACAAGGAGAATTTCGCTCACTGTCCTTCCCTGTCCCTACAAACAAGGATTAGCACAGTAAAACACACTGACACTCTCCCTACCTATAGTTTTCTGTCCCTATAAAAAATGTTTTTTTAAAGATGGTTGATGATCAATGCTTTAGCACACTATAGCACAAGGAGAATTTCCCTCACTGTCCTTCCCTGTCCCTACAAACAAGGATTAGCACAGTAAAACACACTGACACTCTCCCTACCTATAGTTTTCTGTCCCTATAAAAAATGTTTTTTTAAAGATGGTTGATGATCAATGCTTTAGCACACTATAGCACAAGGAGAATTTCGCTCACTGTCCTTCCCTGTCCCTACAAACAAGGATTAGCACAGTAAAACACACTGACACTCTCCCTACCTATAGTTTTCTGTCCCTATAAAAAATGTTTTTTTAAAGATGGTTGATGATCAATGCTTTAGCACAGTATAGCATAAGGAGAATTTCCCTCACTGTCCTTCCCTGTCCCTACAAACAAGGATTAGCACAGTAAAACACACTGACACTCTCCCTACCTATAGTTTTCTGTCCCTATAAAAACATTTTTTTTAAAGATGGTTGATGATCAATGCTTTAGCACAGTATAGCACAAGGAGAATTTCCCTCACTGTCCTTCCCTGTCCCTACAAACAAGGATTAGCACAGTAAAACACACTGACACTCTCCCTACCTATAGTTTTCTGTCCCTATAAAAAATGTTTTTTTAAAGATGGTTGATGATCAATGCTTTAGCACACTATAGCACAAGGAGAATTTCCCTCACTGTCCTTCCCTGTCCCTACAAACAAGGATTAGCACAGTAAAACACACTGACACTCTCCCTACCTAATAGTTTTCTGTCCCTATAAAAAATATTTTTTTAAAGATGGTTGATGATCAATGCTTTAGCACAGTATAGCACAAGGAGAATTTCCCTCACTGTCCTTCCCTGTCCCTACAAACAAGGATTAGCACAGTAAAACACACTGACACTCTCCCTACCTATAGTTTTCTGTCCCTATAAAAAATGTTTTTTTAAAGATGGTTGATGATCAATGCTTTAGCACACTATAGCACAAGGAGAATTTCCCTCACTGTCCTTCCCTGTCCCTACAAACAAGGATTAGCACAGTAAAACACACTGACACTCTCCCTACCTATAGTTTTCTGTCCCTATAAAAAATGTTTTTTTAAAGATGGTTGATGATCAATGCTTTAGCACACTATAGCACAAGGAGAATTTCGCTCACTGTCCTTCCCTGTCCCTACAAACAAGGATTAGCACAGTAAAACACACTGACACTCTCCCTACCTATAGTTTTCTGTCCCTATAAAAAATGTTTTTTTAAAGATGGTTGATGATCAATGCTTTAGCACAGTATAGCACAAGGAGAATTTCCCTCACTGTCCTTCCCTGTCCCTACAAACAAGGATTAGCACAGTAAAACACACTGACACTCTCCCTACCTATAGTTTTCTGTCCCTATAAAAAATGTTTTTTTAAAGATGGTTGATGATCAATGCTTTAGCACACTATAGCACAAGGAGAATTTCCCTCACTGTCCTTCCCTGTCCCTACAAACAAGGATTAGCACAGTAAAACACACTGACACTCTCCCTACCTATAGTTTTCTGTCCCTATAAAAAATGTTTTTTTAAAGATGGTTGATGATCAATGCTTTAGCACAGTATAGCACAAGGAGAATTTCCCTCACTGTCCTTCCCTGTCCCTACAAACAAGGATTAGCACAGTAAAACACACTGACACTCTCCCTACCTATAGTTTTCTGTCCCTATAAAAAATTTTTTTTTAAAGATGGTTGATGATCAATGCTTTAGCACACTATAGCACAAGGAGAATTTCCCTCACTGTCCTTCCCTGTCCCTACAAACAAGGATTAGCACAGTAAAACACACTGACACTCTCCCTACCTATAGATTTCTGTCCCTATAAAAAATGTTTTTTTAAAGATGGTTGATGATCAATGCTTTAGCACAGTATAGCACAAGGAGAATTTCCCTCACTGTCCTTCCCTGTCCCTACAAACAAGGATTAGCACAGTAAAACACACTGACACTCTCCCTACCTATCCTTCTCTTTCCCTAAACTAAAGGAATCCAGGTTAAGCAAGAAAAAAAAATGTCACTGTCCCTGCCTATGCTTCTCTTTCCCTGCTCCGGAACACACTACACTAGGCCGCCGTGCTGGCGGCCTTTTATAGTGTGGGGCGTGTACTAAACACCCTCAGCAATAATTGGCCACAGGCATCCTGCCTGTGGCCAATCATTGCTCTCCTCGCTGCCGGTGCTGTGATTGGCCAAGCATGCGGGGTCACAGTGCATGCTTGGCCAATCACAGCGCCTGGATGACACTGCGATGGCGTAGTGCATTGTGGGCCGTTCGCGTCACTCGAATTAGGCGCGAACGGCCCAAATCGTTCGATCTTCGTCGAACGATCGAACAGCCGATGTTCGAGTCGAACGTATGTTCGACTCGAACACCGAGCTCATCCCTACTGGCCATAGTCAGCAGGATACATTCCCTCCATTCACCTGATGAACATGTCTAAATAGACCATGGCTTTAGTTACATAGAACTCACGCTGGCTTCCCTTAGTATTCTGGCTCGTGATCACTACATGCTGAGTTTGGACTGGTTTCTTTGAGAGGTGCTTTGTCATCACTGGCTTACCTGATAGCAAGGGAATGGATACAACAGCTCAGACCCAGAATCCCCTTCCCTCCATGTGATTTCTATTGCTGAAAGTGTTCCAAGATGGCACATCAGATATTGCCATGGATACTTGCCGCCAAGCTGACCCAAGGGCCACGATCTTGGATACTAGCCTCTTCTATGGCCCATCGTTTGCATGTCTTACTGCCAGATCAGAGACTGGGATGTGCTGCGGCTGGTGTGGCTGAATTTTCTAAGGCACGCATCCAATTTTTTGCCCTGGACTTGCTGTGCATACTGTAACACCTTGCTCTGTATGCGGCTGGTGGGCTCAGAGGAACTGATGGATCTTGGGACTGCCCTCCACCTCCACTGCTGCTGTCGGAGCATCTGCCTCACCAAGGGTGATCCTTCCGGTTGTGGTGCTGCATGCCGTTCACGGTTTCCCCTGTCCCTCATCAGTTGGAATTAAGGGAAAATGCTTGGACTCCCCCTCTAGAACTGTGGTTGAGTTCATGCTGGGAGAACCCACCATGGGATCAACACTTCCAATCGAGCCAGGAACTAGATCTCAGGGAGAACCCACCATGGGATCAACACCTGCAAAGGAGCCAGGAATCTAGCGTTTCCATTTGTCAAGGATTCACCAGGACAGTCCAGGTTTTGAATACTACCCAAGTATCTCAGCCACACACAAATCTATTGCCATCTGGGAGCCTCGGGCAGGTGTCTGTGGGCAGATTCAGCATCACTGGGGGGGGCGGTAATAATGTCAGCAAGAACAATTTGGCCACACCCAGTGTTCGCCACAGCATGCATAGTGTGACGCATTCCCACTCTCCTTGGGGCACCAAAAGGTGTAATCCTATAGTGTATACTATGGGGGGGGGAAAAAGTGCTCTGTGCCGCTATGTTGTTCAGGTTTGGCTTTAAGAAAAGGTGGCAACCCTACAGGAACCAGATCTCAGGAAGTTAGCTGCTGCCCTTGCAGACTCCCTCTGGGAATGAGGAGCTTTGAGACACCACTGGACACCTCCAAGTTCCCTGACTTTAGTCCCCTTGCCTCATACTCCTTCATCCTGCCTGGATTTCTTACCCCAACCCTGCTTGCTACATTTAGTGACAATATTGCTGCACCTAATTTGCAGTTGAGTTTCGGATCCTTTTGCATGGGTTTATAATGTACTTTTTTATTTTTCAAAGTTGCATTGCTGGTTCATGTTTACTGCTAACTTAAAGTCTCCTGGGATTTAGAGAGTTTTGGGTGAACCAGGATGGCTCAACATAAAGAGGGGGGAGTGTGAGCAGGTGCTTACGGGGTACCATTGAATGTATGTCTGCTGTTATAATAATTGCAATGTGTAGGTATGCAGATAATTCAGGCTGCCTGGGATGGGAAGGGGTTAAGCTGGGTTCTGCCCTCCACCCTGTGCTGCTTATAAAAAGGGGAAGACTCTGCTCAGTGGGATCTTTGCCATGGCTGCATGGGAAGGAGTTCAAGGCCCGCCATGAAGATGTAACCACTAGCAACCTGCAAAGCACCCTCTAGGGCAGGGATCTCCAAACTATGGTCCTTCAGTTGTTCAGGAAGTACAATTCGCATCATGCCTAGTCATGTCTGTAAATGTCAGAGTTTTCCAAAGCCTCATGCATGCGCTTTAAAAAATAAATAAAAAATTCTTATCTATTTTACTTTGTAGCACCCTGGTGTTTAGGCAGGGTTTCTCCTAAATGTACCTGCCAGGTATAGCTACCTTGGTCCATTGTTAGAGATCAACTGATTTCACTTTGTTTGTAATTGCTGCGTTTCTCTCTTTTGCCACTAGGTGGCCGGGTACCTGGGGGCATTGGATACGAGAAGGGCAATGCAAGGTCAGATTATGGGTATATGGGGTATTCCAGCCAATGGGCTTAAATCCCTTGGCCTGCTGGGAGAACCTATATATTTGGGTGGAATCAGGTTATCAGTGTTCTGTGCCACCTGGACGGCTGTCTGGGTGGACGTGTGTTGTATTGCCCGGGCTGCTAGGCCGGAGTTTGGGCCTATCCCGGGTACATCTGGCTGCTAGGCTGTCTGAGGGCCTATCAAGAAGCAAGAGAGCAGTGCAGGATTGGGATTGCAGCTTGCAGTCCAGACAGAATTGATGGTTCTGCTGGCCGGAGAACCTGTCATGTTCAGAGGTAGAGGGGAAGCTGTCGCTACTAAGGGAACAACCACCTTATTACCAGGGACCACATAGAGTAACTGAAGCAAGTACTGGAGCAGAATTCTCACCAACTGGGGATGGTGAAGAATCTGGAAACTTCAGTGGGTATCAAGCCAGGGACCCAGCCAGAGGAGGTGAAGCTTGCAGAGCAGCCTTGTGGGGTGAAGCTTGAAGTATCTGGAGTGCCAAGCTAGGAACCCAGCAGAGAAGCAGGAGTGAGGAAGATACTACCGTGAAGATTGGAGGGGCTCACAGGATTCAGTGGCAGAGAATCATCTAGTCTAGTGAGAGAGACTGGGAGCTCAGTGGGCTGAAGAACTACAAGGAGTGATTGTAGTGGAAGTGAAGAAACCGTTACACTTTGTATTATGCCGCGTACACACGACCGTTTTTAATGTCATTGAAAAAAACAACGTTTTTCTCGACGTGATTCTTGTCAAGCCTGCCTTGCCAACACACGATCATGAAAAAAAAATGCTCGAGCAAAGCACGGTGACGTACGAAATGTACAACGGCACTATAAAGGGGAAGTTCCATTCGGATGGCGCCCCCCTTTGGGCTGCTTTTGCTGATCCTTGTGTTAGTAAAGTTTGGTAAGAGACGATTCGCACTTTTCAGCCTCGTGCTCTTCAGTCCGTTACAGCGTGACGAATGTGCTATCTCCATTACGAACGCTAGTTTTACCAGAACGAGCACTCCCGTCTCATCACTTGCTTCTGAGCATGCGCGAGAAAAATTAGAGCATGTTCCAAATTTTTTAATGCCCATTTTTCACTTCGTGAAAAATGCTCTGGAGCCCACACACTTTTATTTTTAATGACCAAATTAAAAAATTGCATTTTTCTCGTCATGAACAACGGTCGTGTGTACGCGGCATCAGAAACTGTTAAAGACTGTTGTCATAGGAGGCAGCATTCCTACACATGCAGATGTGGTGTCTTGCTGGAGGCCTTTCCCTGCAAGGCTGTCCTCCTGTTGAAGTCTCGGATTCTGCCAATTAACATTGCAACTACCTAAGGGTGTCCTCTCTCCCCAAAGTTGTGTTAAGAGAAATAAAAATGTCTTCACATTCAAGAAATGTCTGGCGCCCAATGAATCTACCTTGCATTACACCCACTATGCCTTACAACCTACCACATACAGAAAAATGTCAGCTATCTCTGGAGGTTCTCATTAGACTGAAGGAGGCCTGGGATTTTGCTACTTTTTGCTAATAATTTTGGATCACTTTTATTCCTATTACAAAGAATGTAAACATCCCTTGTAATAGAAAAAAAAACATGACAGGTCCTCTTAAATATGAGATCTGGGGTCAAAAAGACCTCAGATCTCACATTTACACTTAAATGCAATAAAATAAATTTAAAAAAGTATTATTTTTTTTCCAATAAAAAAAAAAAATCCTCTTTAAGACCATTGGATGGAAGTGACGTTTGATGTAGCTTCCTCCATCCAATGGTATGGAGCCGAGTGGGGGGCCATCTTTCTCTCACTCTGCATCCAGCCTCTCAGGAGAGCAGAGTGGATCATCTCCGCAGCGATCGATGGCTCCGGTAAGCGCAGCGGGGGGGGGGGCACCACTCGCCGCTGATCAAAGTGATTTTGTGGCAAATCCGCCGCTGAGACCACTTTTATCTTACAGCCTACCGCCCGTTGTTTCAGAAAAAAACGGGGGTTATGGCAGCTATCTGTTGCCATAATCACAGAATTATACATCAAGGTAGCGACGTATAACTATGGCGGTCAGTCGGTAAGTGGTAATAAAGCTACTTCAACGTTCTGACACTATGAGGAGTCTGTTCTCTGTTTTTTCTTTCTTTTGCCGCTGGTGACATCCCGCACTGGAGTGTTTTGGGCATTGGGAGGAGGATCTTTGAGGAACCGGGCAGAGGATACAAGGAGGTCTTGGAGACCCACAAAGCCTTTTCAGATCCTTCTTGTCATAAGGCAAGGGGGATCAACAACGTCTGGTGAGTGCGGACCTATACCTTACCTATTACAGTGGTGTTCACTCTCCTTGGTTTTCTTTATTGGAGCTATTTATGACCCACGCAGGAGGAATTCTATACATTGGATGTTATTAAGGACTTTTTTGGGGACTTTGCACAGTATTTCATCACTATATGAATTGCACTTAATAATGTGGTTTTATAGATGTTGATTGTCATGCTATTTTTTACACACACACACAAAACAATTTTTAATAGCGAGTGCTGTTTTTTGCATTAAAGCGGAGGTTCTGCGGTGCATACTTTTTTTTTTTTTTTTTTCATTCTATGTGTAGCGGGGTCTTCAAAGTTAGTGGGATACACCTGGGGGTAGAGAGACCCAGGTGTGTAATTATGTCAGGGATTAGACCCCTTTTTGTTATTCGTGGAGGATTGGGTGGTGCAATATTCTCCTTGGCCTGTGGGTGGCGACGTACCTACAGGCTCGAGGTAGAATCACTACCACAGTGCTACCCTTTTTTTGTCCCTTCCTGGAGATGGTACGGCTGGGGTGGGGAACCCGCCGTGGTGTCGATGGGAGGAGATAAAAGGGGGAGACGCCCTCGCCACGAGGTCTGTTGGGAGGATCATCTCTTCACGCACCCAGGCACCTTAGGCCTGGGTGCGGGCGGTTCAAGGTTCCGGCCTAGGCACCCTAGGCCTGGCCGGAATGAAGATGGAGTCCATCCCAGGCACCTTCAGCCTGGGGTGAGGTACTATTGAGGAGGCCTGGGACCCGGTGACTCCGACTGGGTCCCGCGAGGGTGAAGTTGCTCCAGGGCGCCCCTTGCGAGGGGAC
The DNA here is from genome assembly GCA_029206835.1 of Rana muscosa. Taxonomy (NCBI): domain Eukaryota; kingdom Metazoa; phylum Chordata; class Amphibia; order Anura; family Ranidae; genus Rana; species Rana muscosa. The sequence goes on along the minus strand of JARGYO010000094.1, from coordinate 27,032,057 downwards.
CCGCATCTGAGGTGAGGAGGCTGGGGAGGTCACCCGTCCGAAGACCCGGTGCAGTGTCAACCCGGTGACGGATGGGCCTTCGGTAACTCCCTTGGAGGACATCTTCCCCTGATAGGGGCTACAGCGCAGCGGAGGAGCTTTCATCAAGACTCCTGCAACCCCTGGTCATAGCACAGGGAGTGTAGGGACTAGGAACCTGTACAGTGCCTCGACCTGCTTCCCCATCGTATCATGCCGTTGCATTTGACTGTATGTGGAGATACGCAATAAACCTGAGTTTGGACTTTGATGGGTGTATGGACTCTGTTGATGGGAACAAAGGGAGATTCTGGCACGGAAGGACTGACCCTCATAACCAGCATACATTTGGCCCGAGGAAAATATTGGTACTGGCCTTCACCTCACCCACAGCCATGGGGAGGACATGGGCCGTAGCGCACCTCACTCTGTCGCTCGACATACCCCTAGCCAAAGAGGACGGGGTGAGGCCGCTACACGTGGGGGCTCGTGAGTCCGGGATGAAATGTGTGTTGACCCTGAGGTTTGGAACGGCTGTGTTTGAACTTTGCTGCCCGGAGGAGGTCCGAGCAGGTCGGCCATGTGATTGGCCAAAGTGCGTCCCTGTGCTCGAAGTCGTGGAAATTTCTCTGAAAAACCGGGAGAGGCCCATGCAGAAAGAGCGGGAAGAGGGAGGAGTCCAGCCGTGTGACGAACTACATGTGGGGACTTTTGCTGCACTGCGCCACGAGGCACCCCATGACTGCGCAATTCGTGGGAGGAGACTGAAGGAAGCCCGCGAAAACGTGCAAGTCGTGGGAGGAGTCTGGCCACGTGTGGAGATACACGTGGAGACTCCGGCGCGAGGTCAGCGCGTGATGGAGCAGCAAGTGGTCGGAGTGAACTCAGGCTCCCCGTGGATGCCGGTACCTTATCCTTTCAAGATGACTGCATTTGCTGCGCCCATTACAGACACGGGGATAAGGCTCAGGCCCCGAGGACAGTTGGCGCTGTATTCATGCAGAGACACGGAGGCCCTCGGTGTGATCTGTCCCGGATGCTCGGGACTGGTGGTCCAACTAAAGCCATTCGGGCGATGTGAGGCATGCAAGGAGTTCCTTTTTGAGGTTGAACCACACACGGAAAGGCCCCGGGCCCTACGCCTCAACTGCATCACAGGAACCGCCACTCCGGAGGGAGAGATCAAAGCCTTTGCGGAGTTTCCCGTGCGCGCTGACCAGGGCGAAGTGACTGCCCAACCAGAGACTGAGAGAGAAAAATCCGAGGACACTGCTTCGGTCACTACAGACTCCCTGCTCCCACCTCCGAAGAGGAAAGTCGGCCTGGTACAGGCATCCTATGGTCGTGGTCGAGCTTCACCCCGCCGCTTGCCTGGCCTGGATGGCGCCGGTAGAGAAGAGAGTCCCGGACATCCCAGTTCTTCAGAAGGTCCAGGTGAGCCAGGGGCTGGGACTGTGGTGTTGGTTGGAGGTGTCGGGGGTCCACAGTCGGTGGAGCCCGCAAGGGAGGGTAGCCTTCCGTCTACTAGAGACTACCTTCCCGCTGAGATGTATGACACCTCCGACCTAGAGTCATTGTCAGACTGTGGGGATGACGGAGAGATAGACAAACTGTTTCACCGGAAGGGCTGGGACAGACGCCCACTACCTGTGCTGAGTAAACCGCAGGATTCCCCCATGTCCATAGAAGACAGTACGCTCCGGGTGAAGGCCCCGGAGTTCCCGAGGAAATCTAGTCCTCCGACCAACTTTCCTCATTTAACTACATCACCCGCTCAGATGGTGGGGATGCAGCGTGCTTCGTTGCGGGCACCAAAGACAAAGCAACCCGAGATGGTGAAGGTACCTCGGCACCCGGAGGCCATCGTGCAGCCAGGAGAAGGTGAGCGAGATGTGATGCCGCCTCTAGCCAGGATGCAGAGACTTTTCTCCCAGAGAGTCGCCCGTGAATATGGGTGGGAGTACCCCTACTTGCCTCGGGACTTATTGTATGAAGTCGAGGTCCTGCGACCAAGGTGGTATGACGAGTTTGTATGGGAAAAGCTTAAAGTACCCCATGCCAGGCGATACCTGTCATGTTCGCCGCCTGTGTCTAAAAAGTTCAAGGACTGCAGAGCTGATTGGAGACTTGGGCGCCATATTCATGCCGATAAGGTGCTTATCTGCAGGAAAGAAGGAGAGGATGTCGAATATTCGGTGGAAGTGTTTGACGGGCACCTGAAGCCCCTGTTTCTGCCGGATCCAAGGTTCTACTTATAGGAGAAGTGAGCTCCTATCTTGTTGCTGTTGAAACTTTCTGGAAGAGACATTCCCAGACGCCTAGAACTGTGCCCTACTTTTGTTTTGATTTGGGCTTTTCTTTTCCTCACTGGAGACTTGGGAGCTGTTGTTTTTTTTCTCCCTTTTCTTCATGTGCCAAAGGCAGAGACTTTTGGGGTAGAGTCAGAGTAGGAAAGCTGGAAGAATGAAGATCTCACCAAGTGTCATTACCGCAGCGCTGTCACCAGGTGGCAGTGTTGTGCAACGGTTGTTTGAAATGTTACACATGCATTACTTACTTATTGGAGTGAGTTGGTCTCGGCTGACGGACCCACTCATGCCAAGTTAACACAGAGTGTTAGGATGTGTTTTTTTTGTTTCCCTTCTGCAGGAGATTCGTCGGTCAAGACTACTGAGTATGGGGTGGTTCTTAGACAGTGACGGGAGGGATTGTATATGTGTACATGACAGATGTTTTATACAAAAAGTTTTAATGTTTTATAGTTCCCTTTCCCTGGAGGAGGTCTTGGCACACACAGTATCCAAAATTTGAGGGATAGCCTCTGGGGCCCACTTCATGTCACCATTCCTTGGGAGACATGGGTGTGCACCTGACGCTGGGGACCAGCGTCAAATCACAAGGGGGAGTGTGTAGCGGGGTCTTCAAAGTTAGTGGGATACACCTGGGGGTAGAGAGACCCAGGTGTGTAATTATGTCAGGGATTAGACCCCTTTTTGTTATTCGTGGAGGATTGGGTGGTGCAATATTCTCCTTGGCCTGTGGGTGGCGACGTACCTACAGGCTCGAGGTAGAATCACTACCACAGTGCTACCCTTTTTTTGTCCCTTCCTGGAGATGGTACGGCTGGGGCGGGGAACCCGCCGTGGTGTCGATGGGAGGAGATAAAAGGGGGAGACGCCCTCGCCACGAGGTCTGTTGGGGGGATCATCTCTTCACGCACCCAGGCACCTTAGGCCTGGGTGCGGGCGGTTCAAGGTTCCGGCCTAGGCACCCTAGGCCTGGCCGGAATGAAGATGGAGTCCATCCCAGGCACCTTCAGCCTGGGGTGAGGTACTATTGAGGAGGCCTGGGACCCGGTGACTCCAACTGGGTCCCGCAAGGGTGAAGTTGCTCCAGGGCGCCCCTTGCGAGGGGACCCGCATCTGAGGTGAGGAGGCTGGGGAGGTCACCTGTCCGAAGACCCGGTGCAGTGTCAACCCGGTGACGGATGGGCCTTCGGTAACTCCCTTGGAGGACATCTTCCCCTGATAGGGGCTACAGCGAGGCGGAGGAGCTTTCATCAAGACTCCTGCAACCCCTGGTCATAGCACAGGGAGTGTAGGGACTAGGAACCTGTACAGTGCCTCGACCTGCTTCCCCATCGTATCATGCCGTTGCATTTGACTGTATGTGGAGATACGCAATAAACCTGAGTTTGGACTTTGATGGGTGTATGGACTCTGTTGATGGGAACAAAGGGAGATTCTGGCACGGAAGGACTGACCCTCATAACCAGCACACATTTGGCCCGAGGAAAAGATTGGTACTGGCCTTCACCTCACCCACAGCCATGGGGAGGACATGGGCCGTAGCGCACCTCACTCTGTCGCTCGACATACCCCTAGCTAAAGAGGACGGGGTGAGGCCGCTACATATGTTAAAAGCTTAGCAATGTAATTACTCACGTCTGCGGCACTTTAAAATGCCCCCCGTCCATTTTGCGGTAAAAAAAAGAGTTTATAAAACTCTTCCTGCTTTTCCCATTTTGCTTGTGGGCATCTTGAAGCCCACAAGCATATCCTTCCGGGTAGAGAAGAATGCTTCTCTCCCGGCATTCAGCGCTGGATGTCGCTCACGCCGGACGGACGCACGCCCCACGCGAGCAGCGCCGTCAACACTTCCTGGTTGCCATGACATCGCAGGTGTATAATGGCAAAATACACCAGCGTGCCCTTATCTAAAATGGCGGAATTAGATCCGCCCCCGTCACGTGACCGGCTGGACGAGTCACGTGACGATACACTTATCGTGAGATCTGACTGAAAGGAGCCAGGAGCCACTGCGAGAATAGGAGCATAGGAAAGGACACGCCTACTCCCGCGGGAGTAAATCCGGAAGCAAGATTAAAGATAAAAGATATAAGCAAAACTACTTTGAAAAAAAAAAAAAGGTTAGTGCTATGCTTATTTACGTGATAAGAGGAACTAATGATGTTAAACTTAAATATGTGGGTGAACCTCCGCTTTAAGGGAACATCCTTCCATATTTCACATCAATGAAAGGTAAACTTTTCATTTTTATTTTCTACTGCTATCAATGGCCAACACAGTACAACACTTACATAGTTAGTCAGGATGAAAAAAGACACAAGTCCACTAGTTCAGTGGTGCTCAACTCCTGTCCTCGGGACACACTAACAAGCCAGGTTTGCAAGATAACTGAAATACATTGAGGTGATATCATTTGCTGTTAATGGGTCCCAGTGGCGGCTGATGCTCAAAATTTGGGGGGCGGGGCAACAAACTGAAAACTTCGGAAAAAAACCCCATCAATTGCTGCCACTGTGCCAATCAAACACAGCCACTGTGCCAATCAAATGCAGCCACTGTGCCAATCAAATGCAGCCACTGTGCCAATCAAATGCAGCCACTGTGCCATCAAACGCAGCCACTGTGCCATCAAACACAGCCAGATCAATAGCCGCCACTGTGCCCATCAATAGCCGCCACTGTGCCCATCAATAGCCGCCACTGTGCCCATCAATAGCCGCCACTGTGCCCATCAAATGTGGCTACTGTGCCCCCCGCCCGGCACTTACCCTGTCTCGGTGGGGCAGCGGGTGACGGCGGCAAGCGGTGTCCTACATGTCCTCGGTGTCTTCTTCCATCCACTACTCCCATCCTCTCCTATGATTGCATGCCTGATAGGCCTCCAATCACAGCATCTGTCGTTTCAGCCAATCAGGTGACGGGTAAGACCCGAGCACCTGCTTGGCGGAGAGGCGGTTCAGTGTTAGGAAAGCGAATATTCATTCGCTTTTCTAACACAGCTGGGTGAACTGCGAGTGCCAAGCATGGCGCTCGCTCTTTACCTTTTTTGACGCCTATTAGAGCCTAATTGGCTCTAATCAGGTGCTTCAAAAACACCCTTCCACTGTAATTCAGCCTGAATTGGGGGTGTCAGCGGCGGCCATGGATAGATTCATGCAATGCATGAATCTATCTATTGGTGATAGAGGGGGTGTCTGGAGAGAGGGGGTGGTGCCCATGCGCCTTTAGAGATGCACCGCCACTGGTGGGTCCTGAGGACTGGAGTTGAGAACCACTGATCAAGTTCAACCAATAAAGGGGGGGGGGGGGAAATCATACAACAATCCAATTCCCTGACTCAGGACAGGAAAGTGGCTTCTTCCCCAGATGACATGTCTGATGTTTGTACCGCATGTGAGATTTCTGATGTATGTAAAGATGGGACTTCTGTGAAAAACATTTCCTGCATTCAGGACAGGAATACGGCTTTTCCCTCGTGTGAGACCATTGATGTGTAACAAGATGTGAATTTTGGACAAAGCATTTTCCACACTCCGGACAGGAAAATGTTTTTTCCCCTGTGTGAGATCTCTGATGTGTGACAAGGTGCGATTTTAGTACAAAACATTTCCCGCACTCAGAACAGAAATATGGCTCCTCTCCCGTGTGCACACTCTGATGGTTGTAAAGACCAGACTTATCTAAAAAACATTTTCCGCACTCAGGGCAGGAAAACGGCTTCTCCCCCGTGTGACATCTCTGATGTAGAACAAGATTGTATTTGTGTACAAAGCATTTTCCGCACTCAGGACAGGAATGTGGCTTTTCACCTGTGAGATCTTTTATGAACATAAAGATTAGATTTAGAATGCAAACCCTTCCCGCACGCATTACAAGAAAAGCTCTTATCTGTTGGAAGGATGGCACCGTCCCTCACAGTCTGAGGTTCCTCAGGATAAGAGGAATACGATGGTCCATCTACACTGTGTGGTGTCGGATGGACATTTGAGGTAGTCAGGTTTTCTCCTGGACTATACTGTGTGATGTCCTCATCTTCTACTTTACAGTCTGGAGACAAAGTGAGACAATCCTCTGAGGTTTTCCTCATCTCCCGTCCATCTACTAAAATAGAAATACAAAGATTATTACTAGACATGAGCAGATTGGTTCCCCTAAACCAGGACTCCGCCCACATCAGGCAGCTTTGTCTCTGAGGACCTTACAATTCCACCCTCAAGGTAACTAGTAAATGGCTCCTTTGATCTCCTACCAGTTCATTTATTTATTCATGGACATTAGTCAGAGAGTGAGGAAACAACGAGAACTGTCTTTTATAGGAGTGACAGTGATGAGGGGGGATTATAGGATGAGTGTCCCCACCCCCCTCTATCACTCATTGCCATCTTCCCAACACAAGAAGTACTGCACTTCCTTATTTAGTCCATGATTTAGTCATGAATAACAGCGGGGCTGAGCCCCACCAGAAGTCAGAGAGTGAGAATGGGGAAGAACAACCAAGATGAAGCCTGGACTGATCCTGAAGACCACAATCATTGGGTTATTGACTCCTCCCTCATTATCACTTTATTTTAATGTTTTCAAAGATGTTGTCACAATATAATTGACATATAAAATCTGTGCTTCAATCAAAATGTCAGATATAAAATATATTATGTTTATATGTATATAGTAGAGGGTAGAGAGCAGAAGTCAGGTCTATGTAAAATACAACATTTAGGAGGATATAGCATCAGAATTACAGTATGTAATGTACAACAGAGTATATAGTGCATTGGTTAGGACTACATAACATGCAATATAAATTATATAGTGTAAGGGTCAAGACTCAAAATATTGGTATTTAGTAATCAGTGGTAGTTTAAATGTTTATTTGAGACAAGATGCAGAGTTCCCACACCGCTGCCTCCCATCTCCTAAGACTGCACTCAGTGACTTGGGTCTTAGACTATAAAGACATATCCCTCCACCCGGCACAGCCAGCAAATAACAGAGCAAGTAACCCTGAGAGAATTGTTCTGTGAGTGATCTTACTAGACCTGGGCATGGGACAAAAGACCCAAGGAACATTCCCCAGGATCCTATGGCCAGCTATGGTGAAAATCAACATTTTGCTGCCAGCTGAACCCCAGAATCTCCATAAATCCAGTCTAGATTTATAAATTGTGTCTGCAGCACAGAGAAGGAAGATTATCCGAGAGAAATACAGGAATACAGGACGGGGAACACAGCTCAGGAATGTGACCAGGGGATTACAGGCTGATATCACCCAGTCCCTGCCCTACTCTGGACCAATCAGTGAGCAGTATGGGTGGAGGAATGTATTTAGTGTTAATGACCCACCTGTGCTGATCTCTGTAGTTGTGTCCTCCTCTATAAATGTCCCCGTTATTCCATCCTCCTCCATAGACTGCTGATCATCCCTCACATACCTCTCTTCTTCTTCTGCTTTAATCTCAACTTTTATATCTATCAGAGCTTCACCCTAAACCAAGAGAATGAGAGAAAATAACATCTGTAAAACATAAGCTTTAATCTTGTGACATTCCAAAGAAATTCCACACATCGTCTCCACTAGTCTATGTTCTAGATACTCCATCCCACCAACCTTATAACAGTGAGGGATGGTGTGACCTTCCTGTGTGGAATCCCGGGAATACAGAGGACGGGGACATCTTTCTGGTGGGTTTCTGGTATTAGGCGGCTCCATCAAATCCTTGTGTCCTTCTGAAAACTCCACCATCACTCCATACTCCTCTTTATACTCTTCTTTAACAACATTATTATCATTTCTAAGGTTTCCACTCTGTTACAATAATTGTTGTTTTATATCTTTCAAACATGCTGTGTATAACTCATAACTAGGGCTGCAACTAACGATTATTTTCCTAATCGATTAGTTGGCCGATTATTGTTTCGATTAATTGACTAATCGGTTAATAAACGTAAAAAAAAAAGTAATTTTGCTGCGATTTGCATTATTTTATTTTTTTTGCCCAATACATTACAAAAAACAAATTGCCGCAAAAACACATTACATGCTTTTCTGAAGCTTCTTCATTGAAGTATATTAAACCAAAAAAACAAAATAGCACCGTTTTGCGTTAAAGTCCTTGCCCTTTCCAAATATGCAGCAGCTGAAAAAATCATGGATGTGAACGTGTCCCATAGGAAACCATGTAAATGAACTGTAGTGTGTTTCTGAAAAAAACACCAAAAAACAGAGGAGTGACCCAGGCCTGAGAGGTTTAGTAACATAATGGGGTTAAAAAAACTAAAATTAGTACAAAAAGAGCAAATAATCGCTACTGAAAGGGGTTATTCTTTTACTGTGGGACAGTGAAAGTAATACTTACAATAGCGATTTTGCTCTTTTTGTACTATAAAGGGCTAATTTTAGTTTTTTTTTTAACCCCATTATGTTACTGCCCGAATAATCGATTATGAACATTGTAATCGATTAATTTCATAATCGATTAGTTGTCGATTAATCGATTAGTTGTTTTGGCCCTACTCATAACTACCTGTAAATGTCAATCATCTACCTGATGATGGCGGGGGGTCGGTGTGACCTTCCTGTGTGGAATCCCAGGAATACAGAGGACGGGGACATCTCTCTGGTGGGTTCCCATTACTGGATCCATCTGTAGGAAACACACACACTGACTGAATACATTGTTTCTATGTGTTTATCAGATGATGGGGGATCTAGGTGGAGCCTCCGTACTGCTCTCTCCTTTACAATAAAAAGTCTCCTCTTACCCGGTGATGTGAGGGGCGGCTGATTCTCCATCATGACGTCCTTGTAGAGATCCTTGTGTCCTTCTAAATACTCCCACTCCTCCATGGAGAAATAGACAGTGACATCCTGACACCTTATAGGAACCTGACACACACAATGATACAGTCACCATCCAGACACATCCCTTGTCTGTTACTGAATAATGTCCCAGAATTCCCGGCACCGCTCACCTCTCCTGTCAGCAGCTCCATCATCTTCTTGGTGACTTCTAGAATCTTCTCCATGTTGTGTCTCTCAGGTTTTAGGGAGTCACATGGAGGCACTGTGATGGTCATATGATCACCTGACTTCACAAGAGGAAATCTCTGTATTGAGGAATCAATAGGAATATCATGTTAGAATCCCAGAATCTTCCTCACCTCTCTGGTCAGGTCTGTGTTTTATTAATAGAGATAAGAGTGATGTCATGTGACCTCCTAGAATCCTTCTCACCTCTCCAGTCAGCAGGTAGATGATCTCCAGGGTGAGATTTAGGATCCTCTCAGACGTGTTACTCCAGTCCTCCTCCATCCTCATTGATGCGGTCATGTAATCTATACAGGTTTCTATGTAGACAGATTGCGGAAAATTATTTGGACTGTATTCCTTTTACAATATTAGGATGGGGATAAATAGGTGGGCTACCCCCAGTTAAAATTGGAACATGTAGATTGAGTTATTTAGTAGGCTTGTGCAATTCGTTTCGTAACGAATTGAAATTCGTCCGAATTTAGCAACTTTCGGACATTCGGAAGCATTCGAATTTCCGAACAAAGCAATTACGAATAAGACCGAATCCGAAATAAATTATACCGCAAATAGCGAATGCCCGAATGTCTTCGGCATAATTCGTTATGAAAAAGTTACGAATGTACGAATCCATACGAAGCACAATAACACTCACTCTGCTCTGCTCTCTGCTTCTCCCACACCGTGCTGAACTCCCTCTCAAAATGGTGTACAGGGGCGGAGGTTATAGCCGCATGTAAAAAACGAAAGTAAAATACGAGATTTCGAATCCATTCGAAGCACAATAACACTCTGCTCTGCTCTCTGCTTCTCCCTCACCGTGCTGAACCCTCTCAAAATGGTGTACAGGGGCGGAGCCTATAGCCGCATGTAAAAAACGAAAGTAAAATACGAGATTTCGAATCGTTACAAATAACCGCTATGTATTTAGAAAAGTACAAATCCATTCGAAGCACATTAGGCATAATAGGCAGCGTCGTTGTGAGAGAGACACGGAAAATTACGAATCAACGAACCCAAAAAAAGTTACGAAAGTAGGAGTTGTGTCCAGAATCAACGAAAAACAACGTACTCTACCGAAAGTACGAATTATAAAGCAACAAAAAATTCAACGAAAAATGTCGCTTGCAAAAATACGAATGAGTCCGAACACGAAAAATCCCGTCTAGCAAAATTACGAATGATTACGAATCAACAGGACCGGAAAGAAACGAACCGAAACGGAACTAATTTTTCCGTTGTGCACAAGTCTATTATTTAGTGGGCCAAAACAAGCATCCGTTTAACTCTGTAAAAAGTTTGAACAGACAACCACATAGCCACCTAAGATACAGATGCCTGATGATGGAGCAATTACTAGGCACCAATCACCTTGGCGGAGAGTGCCATAAAGAACAAGGTACAAATCACTCCAGTGGAGGGTGCTATAAAAAGGAAAGGAGCAGCCTAACCCAGAGAGGCATCCACCAAAGCTAGGGAGAAATGGTGTCAGGAGAGGCTGCCAGGCTATCTGTGTGCTGCTTGTGAGCACAAAAGGAGAGTCCAACCTCCGAAAGGAAGCTGTAGCAGACAAGGAGACGAAAACCCTCTGAGCCCCATCCAAGGAAAGCAGCGCAACCCCCACAGGATGTTAAGATTGTGGGCCACAGGCAAACAGGACAAAGTCTGCATGCAAGTGGCAATCCGACACCACCTTCAGAGGGAGGAGGGGCATGGATGAAGAACCACCTTACCCCCTATAAGGCCAATAGGCAGACTCACGAGATAAGGCTGCCGACTCCGGCTTCCACCGCTAGGAAGTAATGGCAATTGGGAAGGCGACTCTCCGAATAGAGTTAGCAGGGAATCTCCCCAAATGCTTCAAAGGGAGGTTTCTGAGAAACCGAATGAACCAATACAGGTCTTAAGGCAGCAACGGGAAACACACAGGGAGCACCCCATGGCGAACCCTGAGGATTAAAGTACATCCCAAGGAGAGAATAGCCAGGCGTCATTGAGAGAAGATCCCCAGGGCAGGAACCCTCCCCTTAATAGTTCTCAAAGCACACGTTTGATCAATGCCCTGGAGGAGAGGACCAGTCCCTGAGAAGGAGCTGGGTTGGATACCCACAGACTCGCACCAGTTCATATATGCCATCCAGGGGCAATGAGAAGTCCTCCAAGAGGTAGACTTCCACATCTTAAGATAGAAGGGGTCACTGAGCCCAACGATCCCCAAGCCATCAAAATTCAAGACCGTGAGGCAGGAAGGAAGATCGGTCCTTAGGGCAGAAGACCTTACCAAGGGGGCATCCAGGAAGAGGAGTCCACAACCAGCCACACCATGTTGGTGTACCAGGATCGACAAGGCCAACCCCAAGCTACCAAAAAGACAGGATCCCTTTGGTCTTTATCCTGCGCAGCAGATGAAAAATGAGCTTGAGAGATGGTACTGATCCCACAGTGCCACCAGCTCATCCGTTGCATCTGGTAGGAGGCCCAATAACGCAACCTGTCCAGGTTTAGTGGCTACTGTCCCCAATCCATCATCATGCCCCTGAGGTAATCTACCTGCCTATTCTCGACTCATGAAACACACACAGTAGAGAAAGCCAGTACTTTCACCCCCAAAGATTGTGCAAGGCCTCCACGCCATCGCCACATACCTTGTGCTGTCCTGGAGGGTGACATAGGCCACCACAATGGTGCCATCAACTTGGATCCTTACTAGACATTCTAATGCCTTGTACACACGATCAGAATTTCCGATGAAAAAAGTCAGAAGAAATTTTTTCATTGGATATTGCGACCGTGTGTGTGCCCCATCTGACTTTTTCCGTCGGAAATTCAGACGGAGTAAGAAAGAGAACATTTTCCAACGAAAAAAAATTATATCGGAAATTCCGTTCGTCTGTATGGAACTCCAACAGAGAAAAAAACATGCATGCTCGGAAGCATTGAACTTCATTTTTCTCGGCTCGTCGTAATGTTGTACATCACCGCGTTCTTGACGGTCGGAATTTGGTGTGACAGTGTGTATGCAAGACAGCTTGAACGGAATTCCGTCTGAAAAATCAGTCTGAGTTTATCCCGATGGAAAATCCGATCGTGTGTACAAGGCATAAGTCTTCCCATCACTCCAGAAGCAGCCCAATTGTGCACAACTCCAGTACATGGATGGACAGCTGAGACTATTCCAGCGGCCAACAACCCTGTGCCGATCTCGACCTTAGGATCCCTCCCCAGCCAGGCAGGCTGGTATATGTCATGACTACTGCCCAACGGTAGAGAAGACAAGGACTATCCAGTCTGCGGGGAGAGAGAGACAAGAGCCACCAGAAGGTGAGGCCCTTTTCCAGTGATCTAGATGAATCAGGATGTCCATGGAAGCAGGAGATTTGGCCCAGTCAGTCAGCAGCTTCCTCTGCAGAATCCTCATATGGTAATTTGCAGACAAGACTACCTCCAAGATAAAGCCTGCACACGACTGCAGTAAAAACAGTCCATGGGACAGGGATGGCTGAATCGCCATCCAAGGTTTCCAGAGGTTGTCCTTTGGGAGGAGGCCAGCGAGGATCAGACCCGAATATGCTAGCCTCCTAAGAGGAGTGAAGAACTCTGCAGGGCTGACTACCCCAGGGAGCACCCACTCCCCACACCCCGTCTGGGGCATTTCTTTTCTGATCCAGCCGAACAGGCAAGTAAGGCTCCCATGACAGATCTTCCTCTCCACCAAAGTGGGGGACTATTGGCCAGGGAAACACTATCACATGGACTATGGTGCCGGTCATATGTGTCCCTGCAAGACATTTAACCCGCTGGCTACTCCAGTCCAGGATGGGACTTGCTGTGACCGACCCAGTGCTTAGCTAAATCCCTACCACAATCTCTATGTAAGTGCCCTAAAAAGTCCATGCTACATATTTGGTTCTTCTAGCTGAGATTTTTTGGATGTGGGCACACTAACATATTAATCTCCTTTTAATTGTTTTGATTAGCTATATTCTAGACTTGTCCTCCACACATTTATTTGCGCTGCATCGTCCCTGAAAGCTTTCTGAATCATCTGAATAGTTCAAGCTCAACTCAAAATGTGATGCAGATTCATTGCTGTACTCACTCAGTCATTTTGAATGCGACGGACACACAGTACACATGCTCAATCAATGGCACCTAGCGTCCCCACCGACTAGTACGGTGATGTCCTCATTGTTAAAGCATGTGCATTCCCCTCTACTCTCTTGGCTGCCAGGATACATCGATGTCGCACAAACCCTTCTCATTATATCAACAATGGCTGGGCTCTTTCTGGACAGACCTCGTATATCCTAAACAAATCCTACATATGGCACAATAGTTATACTCATATGCAGGTGTACCAATACTTGTGTTGGGGGGGGTGTTAAAAATGCTTTGTTAAAATAAAAAAAGATGTTATACTTTGTACTCAGGGGTCCTTTACCTCTTACATTGCACAAAGTGGTCCCTTATCTCCTCTCCTAGGAGACTTCTGCTGATGCTGTCCTTGCCTCCTCTCCCTTAGGTGACCTTATAGCTAGGGTGACCACGTGTCCCGAATTGCCCGGGACAGTCCCGCATTTTGCAGGTCTGTCCCGGGCACCTTCATTCCAGGACAATACAGTGTCCCGGAATGAAACTGACACAGCCACCCCCCCCCCGGGCCAATCTGATGCCCCCAAAAAAAGGCCGCCACATCACCGCTTTACTCACTGACAGTACTTGTCCTGGCTGGGAATGCCTGGAGGAGCACAATCCCTGCCCCTGCTTGTGTTTGGAGAAATCGTAAATCCCGCCTCTTGTGTCCAATCACTGTGCTGTGATTCGTTACACCACAAGCTGATTTTTGGGAAGGGAGGGTGTCCCTGAATGGTAGTTTGGAAATGTGGTCACCCTAGTTATGGCAAGTTGCGTGCAATGGACACACATACCCATAGACGCACACAGCACCGGTAAGCCACGCCCCTGCTTGCTTCTCAATGGAGTTTGACTGACAGCAGCTGGCTGCCCTCAGTGTCTTCTGGGAGACGAGGAAGTAAGCTGAGCAGGGCTGAAGCCTGGATAGTGCTGGATTGATGACAGCAGCCAGATAAGTGTTTAGGGATGGGGGTGGGTAGAACAGGTAGTGGGGTGTTTTTTTCCCTATTGTAGGGAATGCATAAATGTAAAAAATCTTTTGACTTTAGAATTACTTTACCTTAATATTACAATCACATAGAGGGCCCATATCCCACGATGTGATAGCACAGAAGAAATGACAGGTCCTCTTTAAGGAGACTCCAGTGGTCTACTGAACCTCTAACATCACCTATGGACCCTAATGAAGCTAATAAAGTACAGATCCGGCTTGAATAGCTCCTTCCATGGCCACAGTGACCAGGGAATGTCAGCTCTGAACTTGGAAGTGATGAAATGCTTGTCTCTCCTAAGTTCATATACCACATTCATCAGCTGTGCTGCAGGCGGGGCAATGGGGCCCGTACATGGAGGAGGTAGTCACGCACAGCGTAGGGTGGTTGGTGTCTTTTAAGGAAGGGTGTGGAAGAGCTAGTTTTAGTACAACCTGAATCCGAATCTCATCCCTCGTTACAAGAGACTGCTAAGGTGAGAAAATAAAGAGAATGTTCTGGCCCCATAAGTGGGGAAATGTTCTGACCCTGAAGGGGTTGATCTAGGTTTCAACACTATATATGTGTGTATCATCATCTGCTGGAGATAAAAGATCTCACAGTGACTATGGAGGAAGAGGACGGACATGACGGGGGTTACTGGGTGTAAATAGAAAATAAGATCTTATTACTTGTTCTGCTGCCACTTCCAGCAACGTCTTCTCTGTACTTCCTCCCGACTCACCTCTCACCCGCACCTTCCTATTTATACCTTACATCAGTGGTCCCCAACCTTTTTGGCACCGGGGACCGGCTGCGTAGACGAAAATTGTGCCAATGCCCGGGTTGGGGTTGGCACGGGGGGGGGGGGGGTAAGCGATTTTTTTGCGGGCAATTTGTCAGCGCATTATTTCTATTATTACATTGTAGTAATAAATTAAATAGTCCAACTAACCATAATGCAGAATCCGTGGGAGCCCTGAGTGTGTCACTTGCCACATCGCATGCCACCAGATGCCGAATGTCACTTGCCACCTCACCTGCCACGTTGCCTGTCACCAGATGCGGAATGTCACTTGCCACGTCACCTGCCACGTTGCCTTTCAGCAGATGCGGAATGTCACTTGCCACGCTGCCTGCCACAAGATATGAAATGTCACTTGCCACATTGCCTGTCACCAGATGCGGAATGTCACTTGCCACATCACCTGCCACCAGATGCGAATTGTTACTGCATTGGTGGCAGCACTAGTCCATGTGGTGGGTGCCGAGTGAAGGCAGAAGAGCGGTAATGCGGGGGGCGGTGAGAGATGTCATCTCTCTGCTCCCCGCGCACCTCCGACATTGAGGCTGAAAGGGCGGAAGAGCAGCGATGCGGGGGGCGGAGAGAGATGATGTCATCTCTGCTTGCCCGCCCGCTCGCTTATCTCTTCCACCTGGCACTAATATCCCGGCCGTCTCATACCGGCCGCCCACACCCGCGGCCCGTCTGTAGTAAGGCCACGGCCTGGTAGTGGGCCACGGCCCGGGGGTTGACGACCCCTGCCTTACATCACTTTCTGTTTGTACCTGACATCACTTCCTGTATTCCATAGAGACTTCCTGTATGACTAGAATTGAGATCTCCATCTTGTGGAGCTCAGAGTAACTGCGGCCTAGAGAAATGTCTCATAGTGTGAACATGGCCTTGTGCTATGTGTGTATGCAGTGGCGTAGCTAGTACACCTGGACATTTTTTTTGCACCCCCCCCCCAAGAAAAATGGTATGTGGCAATATAGAGGCGCCACGCCAAAACTGTGGGTGTGGTCAGATTTTATCAACAGTGGGAAGGGCTTAAAGAGCCATATGCTTTAATGACTGTGCCACAAGCGAGTATGTATCAGACAGTACAAACCTCAGTACACTAATTTAAAAAAAATTTGTTCTATTGCATATCCTTTACTACACACAGCTAACCATAAAGTGATATTAAAGTCTTGTTTTTTGTTTTAAATAATAAACATGTTATACTTACCTGCTCTGTGTAATGGTTTCACACAGGGCAGCTTGAATCCTCCTCTTCTTGGGTCCCTCGCCGGCACCCCTGGCCCCGCCCTCTTTCTGGGTGCCCCAACAGCAAGCAGCTTGTGTCCATTCACACACAGAGCCATGGCTCGACTCCGCTCCCTCCGTCTTCTGATTGGCTGTTGTCAGTCACAGCCAGTGAGCCAATCAGGAGTGCAAGTCCCCAGACAGCCAAGGTTCTTGTGGACATCGCTGGATCAAGAAGGGGCTCAGGTAAGAATTTGGGGGGGGGGGGGGGTTGCACACAGAAGGTTTTTTACCTTCATGCATAGAATGTTGTGCCTTTACAACCACTTTAACAAAGAATGTGCTATACTTAGAATGCTGTAGCCAGGACTAAGAAATGTAAAACACAGTGAGGGGAATTTATCAAAACTGGTGCAGTCAGAATCTGGAACAGCTGTGCATGGCAACCAATCAGCTTCTATCTTCAGTTTGTTCAACTTTAAAAAATGAAAGCTATGAGCTGATTAGTTGCCATGCACAGCTGTTCCAAATTCTGTCTGCTTTAGTTTTGATAAATTCCCCTAAGGACTCATTCAGACAGGCTCTGAGACAGGTCTTGTATGCTGAGCCACTTTTTACTGCATCTGCATCCACCAGAGAGCTTCACCCATAGAAGTGGGTGCACAGATCAGAATGCAGATACTGTGCGTTCAGATACATGCATCGTTTTCTGTCTGCATGACAAATGTTGACATTTGACTATGTCCATGCAGCTGCTGCATCCCAATTGACTTTAAATGGACTGCCTGCACAGGGATGCACAGAACACCATGCATCCCCACATGGTACACGGCCATCACACTGGGCATGGACACATATGTTCCATGTGAATGAAGCCTAATTGTCCTGTGATAGCAGGAAAGAGAAGATGTCGGGTAATTAAAAGAGAAGTATGGGATTTTTATTTATGAATCATACTTGCCTAGGTGGATGCTGCATCTGTCCCCCGCCGGCTCTAAGGCTGAGATCCGAGTAATCAAACAGCCGATCATTCATTGCTCCCTGAGCTGAGAGTTGATGGCTGTCAGTCTCTGCTCTAACCCCCCCTCACTGAAACACTGGGCTGTGGAGGGGGCGGGAGTGGCCAGCTCAGGCTCTCAGCGGCTTGCTGAGAGGCTGAGCTGGGTGCCGGTCCAGGCATGTGAGCAGATGCCAACCATATGGGTGAGATCTTTCCTCAGCCTGGACCGACTCTGTGACATCAGCCGAGAGCAGGCTTAAGCCCGCTGTCAGCTGAAAATGGGTCACAGGAGTGCAAAACAATCTGCACTGATGGGATCAACAGGAGAAGTACAACCAAACTGGCTTTGGCTGTACTTCTCTTTTAATAAATCTATCACACGACCTGTCTGCTCCTGTTTGGCATTACTTGCGTCTATTGATAAATGTCCCCAGGGCCCAGGCAGGCTCTTCCTCAGCCCAGGCTTTAAATTCAGGCTCTTTCTGCCTGAAGCTGAAAGGTCAGGCACCCTCTAACCTAGTCCAGAGGGCCTCCACTATCCCCCTTTCATAGTCCAGTGCCTTAAGACACCTGCTGCCCTAGTCCAGGGCCTCCAGACACCCCCTCTCCTAATCTGGGACCTCCATGCACACCCTCACCTAGTCTAGTATCCCCCACCTATCCAAGGGCTTTTGCCACACCAACCAGCATTTCCTAGTTAATGGCCTCCTCTACACCCGCCCCACTAGTCCATTGCCTCCTCTGCACTCCTCTGCTAGTCCAAGGCCTCCTTTACAGCCCACCCCAAAATAAGAGCCTCCTCTGCACCCTTCTCTCCGAATCCAGGTCCTTATCAACCCCACTTTTCAAGTCCAGGGCCTCCGTTGTACTCCCCTCCTAGTCCAGGGTCTCCTCTGTACCCCCCCACTCCAGTACCTTTTCTGCACCACCCCAGTCAAGCACCTCCTCTGCACCCCCCAGTACAGGGCCTCCTCTTCAACCCCCCAGTCCAGGGCCTCCTCTGCACCCCCAGCCCAGAACCTCCTTTGTATCTTCCAAGTCCAGGGCCTCCTCTGCACCCCCCAGGACCTCCTCTGCATCCTCCATATCCAGGGTCTCCTCTGCGCCTCCCCCAGGTCAGGACCTCCTCTGCACCCCCCAGCCCAAGGCCTTCTCGGCACCCCCATCGGCCCAGAGCCTCTACTGCACCCTCCAGTCCAGGGCCTCCTCTGCACCCCCAGCCCAGAACCTCCTTTGTATCTCCCAAGTCCAGGGCCTCCTCTGCACCCCCCAGGACCTCCTCTGCATCCTCCATATCCAGGGTCTCCTCTGCGCCTCCCCCAGGTCAGGACCTCCTCTGCACCCCCCAGCCCAAGGCCTTCTCGGCACCCCCATCGGCCCAGAGCCTCTACTGCACCCTCCAGTCCAGGGCCTCCTCTGCACCCCCCCAGGGCCTTCTTTGAAGCCTCCCCTTCTCTGAGATGCCTCACACAGAAAAGACATAGGCTGTTTGGGCACTGGGCAGGACTAGGGGGAAGACCTGCCTGTCCATTACACTTGATCGGGCAGCAGTGACACCCTTAGAGCAGCAGTTCCCAGTGTGGCGGCAACCCCCTAGATGCGTCACCCAGGGCAGGTGCCCCCTGTCCCCCCCTAGTTTTGGCCCTGTGTGTATGTACTGTATATCCTTATAGATGGGGTCATCTCCACTCCCACCAAGGGGGATAGAAATATTACTGCCTAGTCCAGCCTTTCTCAGCCAGGGTTCCTCCAAATGTTTCTAGGAGTACCTTGAGCAATGAATTATTTCTGTGTCTCAGTAGTAACTGACATCAATAATCTGTAAGGGGAGCCAATGATTGCCATGTCATCCCTTTAAAACCAAACACATATTGTGGCTGATTAAGGTGCCAATTAAACTCACCTAGAACCTTATCTGCATTTAATTAGCTTTAGAACCTGTTTTAATAATTATGTTTTCAGTTTTAAAGGGATAAGGTGGTAACTGTACGACGGCAGTCTTCCCATTGATGATGATGTAAGAATGTCCTTCTCCTACTGATCACTGATATAAGGAGGTCCTTCTGACATTAGTCACCAATGTAAGGGATCACTACGCTGACCACTCATATAGGGGGTCCTTCTCCCAATGGTCACCTATTTATGGGATCGCTATACTGATCACTGATATAAGGGGGTCCTTATCTCATTAGTCACTAAGGTAAGGGACCACTACACTGACCTCTGATATATAAGGGGTATCTTTTCCCATTGATCACCTATTTATGGGACCACTATACTGATCACTGATATAAGGGGGTCCTTCTTATTTATTTTTTAACATAAGGATTCCCGTTAAAATCCATAGACTCAAAGGGGGGAGTTACTAAAACTGATGCACACAGAATCTGGAACAACTGTGCATTGGTTCCCAATCTTCATGAACAGGGAATGTTCTGTTTGTCTTTACAGTTCTCTTTCTGCCCAAAGGGTGATAATGAGATGGAGGCAAGTCAAGTGGCATAATGTCAAGGCTTTTGTGGACAGAGGTAATGAGCTTTTTAATGTTAGCAAGCATGTTGTGTGAAGCTCCGTCTTCAACATAATGACAATTTCGGGGAGAGAAATCCTCCGCACCTTCCTCCAATACTGCATCCATATCCTCTTCATTTCCTTCTGTCTCTGTATCTTCTAGGACCGGCATATCGGGATCTGACCCCGGTTGAGAAACTTGAGCGGGAGAAGCGGTGGGGCTGTTTATAGTTCTGGACAAAGATTGCTGTATTAATCTGTCCAAGGAACGATGACAAAAAATTCAGCTTTTCTCAGGTAGGCCACATATTGAGTTCCTAAGATAGAACTAGAAGCGAATACGAACATTGGTGTTAAAATCGAGTCCTGCTCTGGTGCAAGAGATGCATTGGCACTGCCCTGTACACACGACCGGTTTTCCCGTCAGAATAAACTCGGATGGTTTTTCCGACAGATTTCCGCTCAAGCTGTCTTGCATACACACGGTCACACCAAATTCCGACCGTCAAAAACACGGTGACGTACAACACGTACGACGGCAGTAGAAATCGGAAGTTCAATTCCAACGGCGCCACCCTTTGGGCTGCTTTTGCTGATCTCGTGTTAGTAAAAGTTTTCGGTGAGAGACGATTCGCGCTTTTCAGTCTTCGTGCTTTCAGATCGTTTTCTGCTGTTCAGTTGGTGCTTGTGGGTTCGTATCTGTTTTTCAGTGCATGTAGTGAGTTCGTATTTGTTTTTCAGTGTGTTCTTGTCCACTCGTTTCTGATTTTCAGGTCGTTCTTCATAGGCCTTTCTGTTCTTTGGTGCATTCTGTTTAGTTCGTTCTGACCAGCCGATGGTTTTCTAGCTATGTTGCGGCTACGTACTCATCGTAGAGTTCGTGCTGTGCATGGGCTTGGTGTTGGGGTTCTTGCTTTAACCCAAGCTCAGTCCCTGAACAGGGTGAGGAGGAGTTCATGGACGAAGAATTGGTTGCTCCAGCGTGACCAATTCTGTCACATGCCTTTGCTGTGGGAGATCCAGGAGAATAATTCTGATGATTTTAGGAATTATCTCCGGATGACGGCCCTCGTTTTTCACCGTCTGGCTTTGCTGTCCCCTTATATCATGAAGCAGGACACCTGCATGCGGCAAGCCATTACTCCCGAGCAGAGGCTAGTCGCCACGTTGCGGTACTTGGCGACAGGAAGCGGTCTGCAGGACCTCAAGTTCATGACAGGCATCTCCCCCCAGGCTCTAGGCTCTGGGACTCATTATGCCAGAGACCTGTTCTGCCATTATCCAAGTCCTGCAGAAGGACTATAATAAGGTAAGTTTTCTCCTTTAACATCATATTCTATGTATTGAATGTATGCTAATGTATTGTATTTCTTTCATCATTTCCTAATTACCATGATTGTAATATGCTGTGAATGTCCCCTTTGTCCTCATGTATGCTGTAAGCTTTTAATGCTCCTTTTTTGTCTTACATGCATATTTGCCTTCACTAATCTCTCCAGCATGCTATCCTGGGCCCACAAACACCTAGCCTAGTCACTTCCCAATGTATTTTGTCAGCTCCATTGTAGTGCTTTACCCTAAACACCCCCTAAAAAGTGTACAAATGTTTTTGTTCTCATTAAATTCAGACAGAATGGCAGAGGCTTTTTTTTCGGGTCCCAAACTCAGCTAGAACCCCCACCCCCCCTAAAATTTTTACAATGGGCCATCAGAGGGGGTGAGGAATCTGATAAGTGGGCCTTATATTTTTGTCTTTAAATACTCCTTTAAATAAATGTTATACTGATGTTGGCCAAGAATGTTTGTATCTAATCTGCTTGCAATGTTATGTGCAAAAGTACTAATATTTTTTTTTTCTGGTTTGACTCCACAGTTTCCTTCAACGCCACAGGAATGGCAGACTGTGGCCTCTCATTTTGCCCAGCGTTGGGACTTTCCTAACTGCGGAGGGGCTATAAGTGGGAAGCACGTCCACATTGTGTCACCACCCCATTCAGGGTCTTACTATTAAAACTATAAGGGGTTTAATAGTATAGTGTTGATGGCGGTGGTGTCGGCACAATATGAGTTTCTCTATGTAGACGTGGGGAAGAATGGCCGGATGTCAGAAGGGGGAGTCTTCGCCCAGACTGAGTTTTCCCGACGTCTCCAGAGGGGTGGCCTGGCATTGCCACCTGATGAAGACAATGTTGAAGGACTCCCGTTCGTCTTTATTGCAGATGAAGCATTCGGTCTGGGCGATCACCTGATGAGACCATTCCCCCAGAGGACCCTAACCCCGGAGAGGAGGGTTTTTAACTACCGGCTGGACAGAGCCTGAAGAGTCATTGAGAATGCCTTTGGGATAATGGCCAGCCGGTTACGCCTGTTTCTGACAGTAATACATATGGCGGACTACAAACTTAACCACATCATATTATCCTGCTGCATATTGCACAATTTTTTACGGCAAAATGCCCAAAATTATCTTGCCTCAGTTGGGCCTGAGGCCGGGCCTCGAATCTGGCCGTCCTGGCTTTTCCCCCCAAAGCGCCCATAAAGTTCGCCAGAAATATGTCAATTTTTTTATGGGTAGGAGGGCCATTGCTATGCCAGACAATGTCTAAATAATTTTTTAATAATAAAAAAAAAATTATCTGATAAAATCTTGAATTTTCTTTATTGCTTGTGTTTCTTTTAGCTGTCTCCTAGTGCACTTGTAGTGCCAAGTGGATTTCCCTTTAGTAAATAACCACCATTGTCACTGTAAACACAAAATTACTTCAAAAACTGGTATTGAGCATTTAAAGAAGAAGCTACACATGTTGATTAGAAAACGTTATACTCTGTGCACATTCACATTTGTGTTCGGCGTTCTAAAATTTTTAGGTTAATTAAAACATATTTTTTTCTCAAGTTTTACTATATATATATATATATATATATTTTTTTGGTATAAACAGGCATGTTTCAAACCATAACATACACAACTCTGGAACTTGCAAAGTTCAACGTAGAAAAACTGAAGGCAATATCAGACATTATAGTATGTCAAAACTGTGTTGATCTGGCCTATATCAGATGGGGTGATGTCACCCCTGTAAAAGCCAAATTTTGAAGATGCCCACAAATTGGGAGTCAAAATGGGTATTTCCTTCCTGATCCCATGCCTAATGTCAACATGTCCTATTTGCCATCATGGGGGATCAATGGATGTGTTTTGGGGGTGCAACTCCTTCCTCTCCCCTACTTGAGTTGCGAGGAAGGGGTTGCACCCACAAAACACGTACATTGAGATCCCATGATGGCAGATAGCACATGTTGACACACTGTGTGCATCTTCAAAATTTGGCTTTTAAAATGTCCAAAAATTTTTTTTCATTTAGTCCAAAAAAAGATAAAATGGTGGCATTTGGAAGATATTTAGATTCTCCCCAACACATCAATCATGTTCTTCATTTGTTGTTCAAGAACATTGAGTTCATTCCTTATGATGTCTATTTCCCGATTCCACACCATGATGTCCTGGATTAGGAGTTGTGCACTTGCACTTGTGAAATGTTGAGCTTGCTCTTCCACAACCAGCACATCACCTAAAAAAAAATTTAAACGATGTATTATAAATATGCAGGCATACATATATTACCTGAAGCTGGGGTGTCAGACACTGACCTGTTGTGGTGACAATTTCGCCCACTTCCTCCACCTCTCCTTCATCCTCGGGGTGTGGTGTTGTGCTGAGTTCCCCTTCTTTCCGAGGTGTGGGGTTCCTGGTGTCCTCTGAGTGGTGTCTTTTCTCCCCTATGAGAATGAAACAAAAGGTATACTTAGCACACAGATATTTGAGGCCAGAGTTCCAAGCTGAAGTTGTGATTTTTTTCCCTTACCTAAGCTGAAATACTGACCTTTTGTGACAATTTTCCACTAGAGCACCTGTGTGGGACACCCTTAAAAGGTTGTTCTGGTGTCCCACACTAGTGCTCCTGAGTCCAGATGTGTAAACAGCTGCTGAGTGTCCTCTTCTTTACACAGAATCAAGCTTGCATTTCATTCTAGTTACAAACACATCTGGACAACAATGTACTAAACTTCTTTTTATACAAATAGGCATGACCAAATGTAGTTAACCTGTATCTGACAAAAACATTGTATTTAGTTAGTAGGTGAACGATGTTTACTACGACCGATTACTGTGCCCACTAACCTGAAAGTTGCCATTTTAAACTGTCCAACAGTAAAGAAAAGCACATGGAGGAACATGCAAGTAATAATAATAATAATAATAATAATAATATGAACACAGGAAAAATACCTACTTTTTTTTAAGCAGTTTCTTGATCCTTCGGTACTGATCGTGCTCCCTCAATTTCAGGTCTGACCAGCGTTTCCTCAATTGCTCCTTAGATCGTCGTACCCCAAAATTCCTGTGCAGACTTCTCACAACTTTAGACATGATCTTGGCCTTTCTCACATTAGGTTGGAGTAAGGTCCATGCTTCCCATCATAGTCAGTCCTCCTCAAGATGCCCACCATCTCCGCCATCTCTACAAAGGACATATTTGAGGCCTTATATCTCCTCCTGGATCGTTTCTGGCTCCGGGCTTTCCTCCTCGTTACTGGACTTACGCACCTGCTGTGTCTCCGCCATGACACTCCCACTGCGCGCCGAAAAGAAGAAGTGGGGAATATACTAGAAAGAGCATCAGGGGCGGGCGACGCGAGCGGAGTTTCACGCATGCACAGTGTATATAAAGCTAACACGCATGTGTCGTACCTACGTTCTGTGTGCGGAGGAAGGAGGTACGGAAGGAGGAACGGAAGCGAGGAACATCCTATCAAAGGTAAAATTTAAACTTGGGGCATCATTGGCCTATACTGCTTCAAGATCGAGGCCTATATTGGGATAAGATTATGAGAGTTTAGGCTGACATTAGTGTTTTTGTCTTTTGTTTTTTCTTGCAGCAAATATGAATCACTTTAAGGAGCCGGAATTCTTGGGCATGTTTATAGACCGGTACAGGGAGCTGACCAACTTATGGGAGGTTAAAAACCCATTATATAGTGCGCATGCGCGGGGACTCAGGGACGGACGTGTGCTGACCGGGCTCCCGACACCCCGACCCACCGGAGCGAATAGCAGTGCAGGCAGCGAGGTCAGAGAGCCAGGACCAGATCCACAGGAGACCCGGGGAGGTGATGACTCGGAGGGCGCAGAGCCAGCCACGAAAGGGACAGTTTAAGCAGCCTACAGCCCAGAGGAGAGCGGGGCCTTCCCCCACAGTACAGCCGCAATCCAAGATGGCGCCCGGCAAGCCAGACACACGAGGCAGCACAGCAGCTAAGTCGGATGGTACATCACAGAGAGGGGGCAATCAACTCAATCCGGAGCCACCCAAAGACCCTTTTTCATCTCAATCCTCAGGAGAGGGGGAGGCTATCCAGCTGGGTGAGTCACCTTTGCATTCTTTATCCCCTGCTATGTGTTCTGACGGCCAGGAATCAGTGAACTCCCCTGCTTCCTCTATAGATAGAAACATGGCAGATCTTACTGAGGCCCTTTTTAGCCAGTCTGGCCAGGACTTACCACCTCCCCAGCTGACACATTACTCCCCAGATGCTATACTGCTGGGTCGGTTCTCCACCATGCTGCAGCAGGAACTTTCTAAGGCCTGCACGCTGATTACCACAGACCTCAAAAAGGATATCCACAGCCTAGGCGTATGTTTTGAGCATATTGAAACCAAAGTAGATAATACTATTAAAAAAGTCAATCAGAACTCGGCCATGGTCACTGACCTTCAAGACAGATTGGAGGAAGCGTTCACGAAAAACGAAGATTTGGAGAATCGCTCACGTAGATACAATTTACGCATCCGTGGACTCCCTGAAACTCACACAGATTTGGAGGGGGCTATAAAAGACCTAATGAAAACCCTCATTCCTGACATTACAGCTCCCCAAATGGAAGTGGATCGCATTCACCGAGCACTAACAGCCCCAAGATCTGACGGATTGCCACGCGACATTATTGTCAAGCCGCATTACTATCGCGTCAAAGAAAAGATGATGTTTGCAGCCCGTAATAGACCAGACTTGTCGCTGTTTGGAGCTCCAATACAGCTCTTCACCGACCTGGCCCCGTCAACAGTCCAAAAACGCAGAACCCTGCGACCAATACTACAGCAACTTATGGATAAGCAGATCAAATATAGATGGGCGTTCCCATTTAAGCTGTCCTTCACATATAAGGGAAAGACCCACTCATTTTCCACGTTCCAGGCAGGGGAGGCCCTACTGCTCGAGCTTGGTATCGTCACTCAGGACTCTCCGACTTCGTCTCCCCCACGCCGGGATAACCGTCCACTTTCGCCAATGTGGCAAGAACGCACGCGCTCTCAGGCCAGAAATACTCGTCGGAACACTTGAGACTTGTTGCCATTTTTCTGCCCTTTCCTGGGACCTGCTGGTTTTTGGTCGCATAGGTCTGGCCCGGGCTCATGATGGACTATGAGCTGGATGGGGCCATCATACCTGTGCTCTGTTCACTGAAGTTACCTGGTTTCCTGGCCTTTATAATGACTGTCAGAAGGTTAATCTTTTGCCTCATAGAACCCCACCTTGTTTGCCAGAACCACAGTATTCTTGAGACTGGGGTTTTTACCTGGCACAGTGTGTAGATGCCATGTTGGGTTGTGTCTTGGGGGCAGGAACGACCGATGGGGACCCTTCCTGCCCTTCAGACGTCGCCCTGGGGAACATGTCTTACTACAGTTAACCTATTATGCCATGCTGTGTCGACTGGTTTATGTTATTTTTGATTGACCTCGCATGACCTGTTTAATTAACGCTTGTTCGAGTTGGGTCGGGGTGGCTACACATGCCACCCAATTGCGAGACTACCTATTCTCTGACGAGGATGGTACCCTTGCACCTAATGTGCCGGATTTTGTCTCCGGCGGGGGTTGTTCCCCATGCTTTCATATATCAGTTAAAAATGTTTTATTCTCGTTTTCTGGGCCTAAGGCCCACGAGTGTTTTTCTTTGTCTTGCTGTATTTCTAACACCTTTTCTTTTCCTCTTTTCCCCCTCTCTCTTGCGAGCCTCGGTTTGGTACCCTCCCCCCGTATCAAGGTCCGAAGGGTCGGGGAGGCTGATAGACTTTGCTCCAGTGGCACCGACCACCCCATTGACAACGCAAGGTAAGAGTGCTCTGCCCTGCCACGATGGCCACGACATACAACACTGACTACTCCATAGTTAGCCACAATGTACATGGTTTTAATTCCCCTGCCAAGAGGACTAAAGCATTTCAGTTCTATCACAAGCAGAGGGCTGATGTCCTTCTCTTACAAGAGACTCATTTTTCACACACCTCAACTCCTCGTTACCTCAGTGCGAAGTATCCGCAGTTTTATCTCGCAGGGGGATGGGAGAAAAAGGGGGGGTAGCTATCTGTTTTTCGAAACGGACCCCCTTCGTCCCTGTTACTGTTGTTAAAGATAAGGGGGGTAGGTATATTATGGCAGTGGGGCGGCTCCACGACAGAGAGGTTTCCTTTATATCATATTATGCCCCAAACACTGGACAGCCGGAATTCTTTAGCAAAATGCTTCGAATTCTGATGCCCAAGGTCCAGGGTCAGGTGGTAATGGGGGGTGATAGCAATATTCCCTTGGATAGAATTATGGATAAGTCTGACTCCTCTAAACCAATTTTGAAACGCCCACCGAATGGGAGCAGCAAAGTGGCGCGCTTATTTCACTTCCACGATCTTATTGATAGCTGGCGTGAAAATAACCCCACGGTCAGAGACTTCACGTACTTTTCGCAGGTACATCATACTTATTCTAGGATAGATCATCTTTTAGTACGTACGCCTTTACTCCCATTTATTAAGACAGTCAAAATTCTGTCTACCCCTTGGTCGGACCATTCCCCGATCAAACTCTCTATCACAGGACTGTGGACCAAGTCAAAACCCTCCCCGTGGAGACTCAATGTGAGTCTGCTGAATGACCCTATAATCTTTGTGGAAATACAAAAGGAAATACGAGAATACTTTAGACTTAATAAGGCTGCAGACACGTCCCCCGCAATAAACTGGGTGGCTCACAAAGCTGCGATTCGGGGCATTCTATTACAAGTGGCAACTAGAGTGAAACGGGACAGGGAACAGACGATTAAGAAACTGGAGATTAAACTAGAGGACTTAATGAACGAACAACATGGGAATCCCCGGATAGATATAAGGCACAAAATCGATGAAGCCAGACTAGCTCTTAATATTAGTCTGACTACGCAAGCGGAGAAACATATCAGTTGGTCCAAACATAGGTTCTACACTATGGGGGACAAACCGACCACAATGCTAGCTAGAAAACTGGTCCCTCGACCATATACGCCAACTTTACCCAAATTGAGATTATCCACGGGCCTTACCACCCAAAACCCTGAAAAGATTATAGGGGAATTTCATAAGTTCTATGCTAAGCTGTATGGGGCGCAAAATACGTTTGATCCATCTGGAGCAGACGCGTTCTTCCACAACTTACAGCTGCCCACACTGACACAGGCCCACGCGGAGCTGATGGACAGAGCTTTCACGGAACTTGAAGTCACGGCCGCAATCAAAACACTGCATCCTACTAAAGCTCCGGGGCCTGACGGCTTTCCAGGCCACTATTATAGAAAGTATCAGGATCTCCTCACCCCTCACTTATGCTCCTACTTTAACGACCTGTGGAGAGGTGGTAGGCTTCCCTGCCATGAAAATATGGCGTATATAAGCGTCATTCCGAAACCGGGTAAGGATCACGGGGATTGCATCAATTACCGCCCGATTTCTTTAATCAATACGGATCTGAAAATCCTAACTAAAATATTGGCCCACAGACTCAATACCTTTCTTGAGTGCTATATTCACCCTGATCAGGCTGGTTTTGTCCCGAATAGACAGGCATCAGATCTAACACGTTGGTTAATTAATCTCGTTTCGGCAGTTCAGTCTGATTGGGACGGCATAGGACCCAGGAGGGGAATGTTGCTTTCATTGGATGTCCAGAAGGCGTTTGATTCCATTTCCTGGGAATATCTATTTGAAGTCCTTACCCGCTATGGATTTGGGTGGCGCTTTCTGGATCTCCTCCACATATTATATGATTCCCCGAGCGCTTCACTAATGCTCAGGGGATATACTTCTCAAACATTTCCAATCTGCAGAGGAACTAGACAGGGATGCCCATTGTCACCGCTATTATTCGCACTGGCGATAGAACCACTTGCGATCAAAATTCGTTCAAGCAGGGATGTTCAGGGAATTTATTGCGGGGACTATGAACACAAATGCCTACTCTTTGCTGACGACCTATTGCTGACCTTGACTTCGCCAATTACATCCCTACCCAACTTATATGCAATCTTGCAACCATTTTCTGTCTTATCGGGGTTGACAATTAACCATAGTAAATCAAGGACGCTGAATTTGTCATTGCTGAGCTCCACCCAGACGACACTTGAGCAAACATTTCCATTTCAATGGGAATCAGATGCTCTTCCTTACTTAGGTATACATTTGACCTCATCTGTTGGCACGTTGTACAAAAGGAACTATCCTGCCCTTTTTAAGCGACTGACAGATGATTTGGCTAAGTGGCAGGTTCATCCACCGTCGTGGTTCGGCAGACTACACTCAATAAAAATGAATGTTCTACCCCGATTGTTATATTTTTTCCGTACCTTGCCGGTTTCCTTGACCCGTAACGACCTTCAACAATTTCAGAATAAGGTACTGCAATTTATTTGGGGAGACAAGAGACCTAGGGTGAATAGGAGTACCCTATATGCGTTAAAACAGAAGGGAGGCCTAGGCTTGCCTGATTTCTTGAAATATTTTTATGCTGCCCAGGTGGCACAACTCACTAGGTTCCATTCCCAACGGGCACCGGCCATATGGATGGCCATGGAATCCCACTCTTGCCTTCCCACTCCAATTTCTCACATTTTGTGGCTCTCTATTAAAGAGCGACCTGCTATATTATGCCCTACTTTATCAATGTCTTTGGAAATATGGGACAGACTATCCAGATCTCACAAATTTAAATCTCCTCATTCTCCACTGGCACCTCTACTACGCAATAGAGCTTTCACCCCGGGTCTCACCCCCCTGACATTTGAGTGGTGGACCAATAAAGGTCTCCTACGCATAGCTGACTTATGTGATCGCAGGGGTATGCTACCTGAGAAGGTATTGACTGATAAGTATCTTATGCCTCCAGCAGAGAGTTTTAGATATGCTCAGGTTTCACATTATATGCAAACCCTTGCTAGAAAGAGTGACCTCGCAGTTCTTACTCCAATGGAGTATATGTGCCGTAACTATGACAAAATCAAGGGTCATCTGTCCGCTGTCTATTCGATGTTGTTGAGCACATCGACAAAGCTGAACTATATGGTCCACTGGGAGACCGATCTGAAGGAAACCCTGGAATTGGACGACTGGCATAGGATGGCAGAGACAGCCTGTCGGTCGCTCATCAATACATCCATAATAGAGGCGAACTACAAGGTTCTGCTAAGGTGGTATATGGTGCCGGCCAGGCTGGCGACTTTTATATCGGGGGCAACCCCGTTTTGCTTTAGAGGTTGTGGCCAGGTCGGTACCACCTTTCATATATGGTGGACATGCCCCAAGGTTCGGAGGTTTTGGATCCGGGTATATAATTTCATTTACTCCCTCACTCAGGTTAACCTGATTAAGTCAGCTAAACAAGCATTATTAGGGAGTGGAATAGCAGAGGCCTCCAAGAATTGCAGACGACTCTTGATATTTATATTCATTTCAGCAAGGATAACCATCGCTAGGAACTGGAAATCGGCGGCTCTGCCATTTGATCAGTTTAAAGGTAAATTGTCTTGGTTGATGCTGAACGAACGGTTGGCGGCATTGGCTCAGGACAAAATGAAGCTCTTTCATAAGGTGTGGGACCCTTGGCTTCATTACCTCACTAGTGACCCCGGAGGACCTCCAGCTTAACATTGTTTTTTTTTTTTTTTTTTTCTTTAGGGGCGTCGGGGTGCTTGATCGAGGCTCCTTCCCTCCCTCCCTCTTTTTCCCTCTTCTCAACTATTCTTTTTCTTGCTTTGTTTCCTTCCCCCCTATTTCCTTGCTTCTAATTTCTTAATGAATGTTATTTTTGGAGTCAGCCCCAGGCCTTAGAGGTCTGCACGACTCCCTGCTTTCACCGGTTTATAAGTAATTAATAGGACCATTGTCGGTCTGAACTGCACTGAGGGTTGCCCCCACAGGCTGGGGAGTCGAACCCCCCCGACAAGCAGATGGGGGGACGGCTCCTCTGGGCGGGAAGTTCACCAGTTGAAACCCGAGATGTCGGGGGGAGTTGGTGGTTCAGGGGTGCAGTAGTTTTCTGTAAGATATCCAAAAGTGCCATTACGCTCCAGCCCATGCTAGAGATTCTTCAGCAGATTTGTTTTTGTTTTTTTTGGGTACTATAACGTGGGCCCCTGGGCGTTATGATTCTAATGAATGGAATCCCAGAAGCGGTAATATGACTGTACAGTGTCTTGATGTATATTTTTTATACTTTTGTATGACGAAACTTTAATAAAAAGATTGAAACAAAAAAAAAAAAACCATTATATTATAATAGACCAGCAAGGAGGGCAACGCTGGAGAAACTTCTGGTATTAGTGAAGACATGGGTCCCCAAGGCAACCATAGAGTTTGTGGAAAAGAAAATTTGGTACCTTGAGGAGCATGTATAGGAAGGACTATAATAAAATCCAGGATTCACTCAGATCAGGAGCAGCAGCGGCGGCTGTGTATGTACCCAGACTGTGGTACTTCAACAGACTGCGGTTTCTGGATGACCAGCTTGAAGCCAGGGAATCACTTTCTACACTTCCCTGCAGCCTTACCTCCACCCCAGCAGAGGCTGAGAACCAACCTGGTCCTTACATCCTGGAAGAAGTGGATGTGCCCAGCTGGAGCCAGGTATAGTATTTTTTACCATATTTCTTGTCCAAAAATGATTGTTGTTAACTAAATGTTATTATTGATAACAAATTAATGATTTGGGAAAAAGTGTCTGACATATCAATAGACAGTAGTGGGCAAAAATGATTGGGACAAGATTGAAAAATGCTGCGGTCAGAATGAGAGTCTTTTCTATTTATTAACCTTCAATTTGCAACAGTCATGAGCTTAAAGTTGTGTGTGATTGATGAACGAAAAACTAAAACTATGTCCCTTTTTTATACACAGGATGACGTCAGCCAGGATGAGGGTCTGGAAAGTGGCAGGCAGGAGGAGGCAGGGGTAAGTGGCAGCCAGGAGGTGGCCAGGCCCAGTGGCCTCACCCAATCCCAGGTGCCTCCCCTCCGCCTTACAACAAAAAGGCCCAGGAAGGGGAGGAACACGGAGGCAGCACTGGGCCTCATTAGGGAGGCTAATAAGGCCCTCAGAACCCCCCCCCCCCGACACTGAAGAGGCCTATGGCTGCTATCTATCTACCAGATTGCAGAATTTGGAGGAGGGCCAACGCCTCATCTGTGAGGGAATTTTTGCTCAGGCCCTCCAGAAGGGGTTGAGGGGCCAGCTGACTAAGAACAGCCACGTATGTGAGCTCGCCTATCCTCTCCCTTCTCCTCCTGCCACAAGTCCACTTCCAGAGCCACAGCTTCCAAGGAAGCATGGAGTGAAGGCTGCAAGGAAGGGTGCAGGGAAGAAAAGAAAGTGATTGCCTGGCTTCAGTCTGGTCTGACAGAAGACACAGGCTGTTGTAGTACCACAGACTGGGGACATATATGTCATCTGCTGCTGTTCCTGATCCCTGGGAGTCCTGGACCAGATTGTGCTCCCTATTATATGGACTTCTCAAGCTACCAATTTTCTTTTCCACAGAGTTGATGCTAATTCCATCAGTTTCTCCAGCGTTGCCTTCCTCTTTATTTTGTTACCCAGAATAAATGGATTTTTTCCCCCAGAAAATACTTGCCTATGTGTTTTTATTAAAAAGGACAGTTTGTTTGTGAGTAGGCAGGTACATTTCCAAATTACAATGTCAAATTAACAAGGGACACCAACCAACCTCCTTGAGGTAAAAAAATACAAAATAATAATGTTGTTTTGGTAACTTGACAAAAAAAATAAAAATTAATATGGAGATCACTAGAATATATATATATATATATATATATATATATATATATATATATATAAAAAAAGAGATCTTGATTAAAACACAATAAAAAAAAGATGATTTTAAACATTATTATGGAGATCTGGCTTTAAAAAAAAAAAATAGATTAGTCATGAGATCACGAGAAAAAATAAAGAAATAAGTTTGTCAGAACTCTGTGTGAATATCAGCAGCAAAGCAACTTCATTATTCCAGAATTATAAAGAACAAAAGAATGTGCTGCATTAAAAGATCCCATAATTTGCAGCGTGACGAATGTGCTATCTCCATTACGAATGCTAGTTTTACCAGACCGAGCGCTCCCGTCTCGTACTTGATTCTTCTGAGCATGCATAGTTTTTAGTGTGTCGGAATTGCATACAGACAAACGGATTTTCCGATAGGATCGGAAAAATTGAGAATCTGCTCTCTATCTAAGTCCGTCGGAAATTCTGACAGAAAAAGTCAGATGGGGCATACACACGGTCGGAATATCCGATGAAAAGCTCCCATCGGAAATTCCGTGTGTACGCGACATTAGTGTTGCGCAGGCCTTCTGCAAAGCATATGTTCATCTTTGATTTAGAATTGACTCCCTTTTGCCTGGTCTCGACCATAGCTACAAGTGAGGGTATTCCTTTGGGAAGCACTCATGGAGTATGCTGTGGGAGATAGGGTAAGTGTGTATGGAAAGAGTATGCAGTAACCTAGGTGTAGACTGTCCTACAAACGAATCCTAGTGGTGAAAGGGTGTCAGGAAGCATCTGAATATCTTATAGGAACAACAAGCTGAAGTGGCCTTAAAGTGTGTGCCCAGTGGTCTGATGTAACATCTGGTCATGCATTGAGAATGAGCTCTGAGGTGTTTCACATTCCAAACATATTTCCATTTATACGGTAACGGTCAGATGTACAGGGTAACTCTGTCTTACCTGTCCAAGATGCTGAAATGAATATGAAGTCCAAGCTTCTCTTGTCACAGTGGACAAACTGAGCGGCAAGCATACGGACAAACGTGGCGGCAATAATACAAGATTGGGCTTCCTACTCGTTTCCACACTTTGCACATACCATCCTGTGCAGTCACCTGTGGAGTTCAATAGGGAAGCTCTTTATTTGACTACCCATCTATACAAACTTAGTATGTTTCTGCATGAGATGGTAGAGTTATCGTCTCCCTCCCCGCTGTAAGAGATAATTAGGGCATCCTGGGATGATTAAAGTCTTTATATAAAAAGGATCTGGGTGCTTTCCGTAGGTGGTTGTCACCAGTGTGATTTCGTCCGTATTACAGCCCCTGACGAAGGGATATGATACATCCCGAAACGCGTTGGGCGACAAGCGGACTCAGCTATTGGAATCACTCAAGCATTATCCAATTTTTATGATTTTAATATTATAAAATTTTGTCGTGTTTTGATATGTATTTTTTGTACAATAAAATTTAAAATTTATTCCAAATCTTCCAAATTCGTTGCCGTTAAAGTCCCGTCCTATGTGGGGGGTTTTCTCTCTTTACTCTTGTCACAGTGGGACAGGGTTCCAAAGCCATGGACCATGGGGCCTGCACCTGTATAGCATAGGGTGACCAGACATCCCCAGTTTCAGGGGACAGTCCCCGGATTGTGGACACTGTCCCCGGACCAAGTCTGTCCCCAGTTTTGTCCCCGGATTGGATTTGAACAGGGGCTGGGGCAATTTCAAAGACAGTCAGTGCAGAATAAAAAATAAAAAAAAAATCGGAAGTACACACCCCATTATCTGTGCCCCTTTCTGATAATCATGTGCTGGTCGGAGTGGAGGGAATATTTCTTCAGTTTCGGGTGCATGCCCATTCAGCTCCGCTCGCATGTTCTTCTGCCTTGACTTAAGTCCCGGCCAGCCGCCTGCCTGCTTATCTCCTTGCCTTCCCTGGCGGAGTGATCTTCCTCCGCTCCCCACCCAGTAGTAGCCGGGTCCCGGAGAGTAAGACTTGACAGGCTGTGAGGCGGGCGGCGACGGGAAGAGAGTCGCTGATTGCCGCCATTACTAGTAAAAAAAATATGTCCCCGGATTTCATTTAAAAAAATCTGGTCACCTTAGTATAGCACCATGCGGCAAACTCAACAAGTTGTGCCAATGTCAGTACCCCTGGCGGGATCCAATGTCTACAGCAACATTACAGGCCATCTTTGCAGTGTGGGGTCTGGGTACGGCTCCCAAGGTTTTACTTCGGTTGCACTGATTTCGAAACACTGCTTCTGTATAGGTGTAATGAGTGAGGTGTTCATTGAAGAATTAAAATAGAATTAAAAATAACAAACTGTGAAGCTGATTGATCTGGGAAGGGGAAAAGGTCCATCACCTTCAGACGCTAGCATAAAATGGAGGTCTCAGAGTGAGGAAGGGTTATGGAAGCAGTTCCCCAAGGGAGGCATGTCCTTAAAAGTTTACCAGTGTCCAATCACCTGAAGGTACATGTCTATAACCCATGGTGTATGAATATGTTGCCTGTATCCTGTACTCTACAATTAAGATATTAGAGTTACTCCAAAGCACTTAATTTACTCCACAGCCCCCATTGTACAGACACATACAAATGTGAACACACACACATTGCAGGCGCCTTCATACATTGCGCTACACACATTACATGTCACCATGCACTGCAGAGTGAGAGCATTAATTCAAGGCCAATTTATTAATGGTTAACTTTAAGCCGATGACCTGTAGGGGTTTTTGTAGCATCATCGATGGGCCATTTTTGGGTACCATTTGTTGTCATTGCATCGGAACACACCATTTTTTTTTAAAATAAATTCTTTATTGGAGAGAAAAGAACAATCCATAAGGTACACAAGATTGTCAAAAGTAATGGGACACCTGCCTTTACACACGCATGAACTTTAATGGCATCCCAGTCTTAGTCCATAGGGTTCAATATTGAGTTTGTCCACCCTTTGCAGCTATAACAGCTTCAACTCTTCTGGGAAGGCTGTCCACAAGTTTTAGGAGTGTGTCTATGGGAATGTTTGACTATTCTTCCAGAAGCGCATTTGTGAGGTCAGGCACTGATGTTGGATGAGAAGGCCTGGCTCACAGTCTCCGCTCTAATTCATCACAAAGGTGTTTTATCGGGTTGAGGTCAGGACTTTGTGCAGGCCAGTCAAGTTCCTCCACCCAAAACTTGCTTATCCATGTCTTTATGGACCTTGCTTTGAACAGGACTGAGCAAACTGTTCCCACAAAGTTGGGAGCATGAAATTGTCCAAAATGTCTTGGTATGCTGATGCTTGGATGAGACCAAGATAAACTTATTTGGTTCAGATGGTGTCAAGCATGTGTGGCGGCAACCAGGTGAGGAGTACAAAGACAAGTGTGTCTTGCATACAGTCAAGCATGGTGGTGGAAGTGTCATGGTCTGGGGCTGCATGAGTGCTGCCGGCACTGGGGAGCTACACTTCATTGAGGGAACCATGAATGCCAACATGTACTGTGACATACTGAAGCAGAGCATGATCCCCTCCCTTCGGAGACTGGGCCGCAGGGCAGTATTCCAACATAACAACCCCAAACACACCTCCAAGATGACCACTGCCTTGCTAAAGAAGCTGAGGGTAAAGGTGATGGACTGGCCAAGCATGTCTCCAGACCTAAACCCTATTGAGCATCTGTGGGGCAGCCTCAAACAGAAGGTGGAGGAGTGCAAGGTCTCTAACATCCACCAGCTCTGTGATGTTGTCATGGTGGAGTGGAAGAGGACTTCACACACACTTTGAGCCCAATTTGGACATTTTCACTTAGGGGTGTACTCACTTTTGTTGCCAGCGGTTTAGACATTAATGGCTGTTTGTTGAGTTATTTTGAGGGGACAGAAAATTTACACTGTTATACAAGCTGTACACTCACCACTTTACATTGTAGCAAAGTGTCATTTCTTCAGTGTTGTCACATGAAAAGATAGAAGAAAATATTTACAAAAATGTGAGGGGTGCGCGCACTTTTGTGAGATACTGTATATTAGACTGTATATTTTAAAATTGATCAATCCTGATGTATTGATGGCCTATCTCATTTCTTGAGGCCTTAAAATGCCAGGAAAGTACAGATATTCCCAAACTACCCCTTTTTGGAAAGTAGACAGTCCAAGGTATTTAGTAAGAGGTGTGGTGAGTTTTTTTAAGTTGTAATTTTTTTGTTAAAATGTTTTGGAAAATTAAGAATTTAAATAAACTTTTTTTTTTACATACTGTCATCAGTGCAGTACAGCTTCATCATATTAGTGGTGTGGTGGTGATCAGGGATAGACTGGAGACATTATGTAAAAAAAAAAGAAAAAAAAGTTTAGAAAATTGAGAATTTTTTTTTTTACATACTCTCGTCAGAGTAGCTCAGTGTCACTATAGTGGAGGGGCGTGTGAACATGGATTTTTGTTTTTTACACTGTTATTGTCTATACAGTGATGATCACTGTATAAACAATCGTTTTAGCTGTCATGAATGGGTTACCCATGCTGATTAGCTTTAGCCAATTGCAGATCAGAGCAATCACATGGTACAGGTAGCCAAGTACCATGTGATTGCTTTGGGCCATTCACGGATCACAACAGAAAGCAAGCTGTTTACGAATGGAGATCCATTTATGACAGGTTGTTTACATTGGTATCATGTAATCTTTATGACTATTCATAGTGATCACATGATACCAGGTTACCAGTAACAGTGATCCGCTTTGTCCGGTGGTCACAGGAGGAAGGTGCTGCATGTTCCTAAATGGGAGCAGGAGCAATCATGCAAATACGTGACTAAGCCTACCTGTGATGCTTAGGGTGACCACATTTCCAAACTACCATTCAGGGACACCCCCACTTCCCAAAAATCAGCTTGTGCTGTAACGAATCACAGCACAGTGGTTGGACACAAGAGGTGGGATTTATTATTTCTCCAATCACAAGCAGGGGGCGGGGATTGTGCTCCTCCAGGCATTCCCGGCCAGGACAAGTACTGTCAGTGAGTAGGGATGAGCTCCGGCGTGTTCGCATTGAACACGTGCAGAGCCCGCCAGGATGTCGGCACTGCGCTGCGCTAATCACAGCCATGGAGACATTTCCGATCTCTGCAGCCGAGCTTTAGGAAATGTCTCCCTGCCTGTCATTAGTGCAGCGTGGTGCGGACATCCTGGCGGGCTCTGCACGTGTTCAATGCGAACACGCCGGACCTCATCCCTATCAGTGAGTTAAGTGGTGATGTGGCGGCCTTATTTGGGGGCATCGGATTGGCCTGGGGGGTGGCTGTGTCAGTTTCATTCTGGGACACGTGATCACACTAGTGATGCTCCATAGCAATAACGAAGAGGAGAAAACAGCAGCACACTGATTTTCCCACTGAATGACTGTGCCAGGAAGAAGAGGGGGGGTGCCAGAACAGCTAGGGAATTGACTATGCTGTGCTCTCCTGCCTAGTGTGGACATTTTTTCACAGGAAAGCAGAGGGACTGGCAGGAATACCAAGGATTTCACACAAAGGAAGCAGTACATAAATAACAGGATACTTTTTTCATACAATACATGGTACAGCAGGCATATATCAGGAATATGAAATGCTGGGTTTACATATATATATATATATATATATATTCTATAATCCTCAGCTCAGCAATAATGCATTATTTTTCCTAAAATACTGTCATTGAAAAAAAATAAATACAGCATTATGGCCATTAGATGGAGCCAATAAACATAGGAAATCACTACATAAAATAAAATACGTCCAATGTTCGTCACGGCTGGCCGATTGCTGGTCTTGTTCTTTCAACAATTTTTTGAAAAACAGACCTCTAAATGTTTGTGAAATCTTACACCACAAAATTTACTTAGCCAATGAAAAGTAATGACTCCATTTTTATTTTTCTACTGCTATCAATGGCCAACACGGTACAACACTTCATCCATGTCTTTGGTGATCTCTGATCTCCTTATGAACTGTTTCTTACATGATGAAGATCAGCCATGGAGTATATCTGAGGTGTATATCAGGGTGTGCTTCTTCCCCACATGAGAGCTGTGATGTCCAGCAACATTCATATAGAAGACATTTCCCGCTCCCAAGGCACTAATACACCTAAGGGTTGTGTGGGATCCTTGATGTACATGAAGACGGGACTTCAGTAAAGAACAATTCCCTCACTCAGGACAGGAAAGTGGCTTCTCCCCCATATGACATCTCTGATGCTTGTAAAGACTGGATTTCTGTGAAAAACTTTTCTCGCACTCAGGACAGGCATAAGGCTTCTCCCCTGTGTGCAATCTTTGATGTGTGTAAAGATTGGGCTTTTGTGAAAAACATTTCCCGCACTCAGAACAGGAAAACGGTTTTTCCCCTGTGTGAGATCTTTGATGTATGACAAGTTCTGATTTTCGTGCAAAACATTTTCCGCACTCAGGACAGAAATATGGTCTTTCACTCATGTGTAGTCTCTGATGTTTGTAAAGATTGGACTTATCTGCAAAACATATCCCGCACTCAGTACAGGAATACGGCCTTTCCCCTGTGTGAAACCTCCGATGTTTCACAAGTTCTGATTTTTGTACAAAACATTTCACGCACTCAGAACAGGAATATGGCTTCTCTCCTGTGTGAGATCTCTGATGTGTGATAAGATTGCATTTCTGTGAAAAACATTTCCCACACTCAAGACAGGAATAATGTTTTTCTCCTGTATGCAATCTTTGATGTGTGGAAAGAGATGACTTATGTGAAAAATATTTCCCGCAATCTGAACAGGAATGTGGCTTCTCCCCTGTGTGAGATCTTTTATGCTCATTAAGATCAGATTTATAATGGAATCCCTTCCCACACTCAGCACAGGAAAACCTCTTATCTGTTGGAAGGACGGCACCGTCCCTCACAGTCTGAGGTTCCTCAGGATAAGAGGAATACGATGGCCCATCTACACTGTGTGGTGCCGGATGGACATTTGAGGTAGTCGGGTTTTCTGGTGGACTATACTGTGTGATGTCCTCATCTTCTACTTTACAGTCTGGAGACAAAGTGAGACAATCCTCTGAGGTTTTCCTCATCTCTCGTCCATCTACTAAAATAGAAATACAAAGATTATTACTAGACATGAGTGGATTGGTTCCCCTAAACCAGGACTCCGCCCACATCAGGCAGCTTTGTCTCTGAGGATCTTACAATTCCCCCCTCAAGGTAACTAGTAAATGGGTCCTCTGATCTCCTACCAGATCATTTCTTTATTCATGGACCTTAGTCAGAGAGTGAGGAAACAACGAGAACTGTCTTTTATAGGAGTGACAGTGATGAGGGGATTATAGGACGAGTGTCCCCACCCCCTCTATCACTTATTGCCATCTTCCCAACACAAGAAGCACTGCATTTTTGTATTTAGTCCGTGATCAGGAATAACAGCAGGACTGAGCCTCACCAGAGGTCAGTTAGTGAGGATGGGGGAGAACAACCAAGATGAAGTCTGGACTGATCCTGAAGACCACTGTGACAGAGCCTTTAGGACCGCTGCGCAAATACGGTGTGACAGAAAGTATTGCAACGACCGCCAATTTATTCTCTAGGGTGTTAGAATTAAAAATATATATAATGTTTGGGGGTTAACTTCTAAGTAAAGGGAAGGAGATGGGCGGGCAGTGAAACAGGCAAGCATTGCTGGTTGTCTTGTCATACCAACGGCCACCACAAGATGGCGCCAGATTACAGAATGAAGCCTAGGCCTACAGAAGGCCGCAAAGCCGTGGCCTAAATTACCGGCCGGCGCTGCCCGACGAGATCACGCGATCAGGGGGGGGGGGGGGGGGGGTAGGCACGGAGATGCAGGAAACCTCAGCTGTGCTGCCCCAGGCACCAGGTCGCTAATTCTAGTCGCATTTGCGACCTGGCGCCCGGGGATTGTCGAGCCCTGGCTTATGGTTTAATTAGATCATGGTTTATGTTGACTGTTCCTTACTGTTTACATTTTGAATTGTCACGTGAATATACCCAAGAGGGGCATGTCCCCCTAGGGGGTCTAAA
Organism: Rana muscosa; assembly: GCA_029206835.1. Lineage (NCBI taxonomy): Eukaryota > Metazoa > Chordata > Amphibia > Anura > Ranidae > Rana > Rana muscosa. The sequence continues at coordinate 26,990,858 of JARGYO010000094.1, read as the reverse complement.
GTATGTGTCTGAGTTTAAATAAAAGTAGTTCCAGTTTGCACCTTAGCTAGTGTCCTCTAGTACTTGGCTGTTGAGCTATAATACCTAGTTCCAGACTGGAGGAACCTGTATACTGATGGAAGCACCCAAGCTGGGTGCTGGATGGTCTGTCACAACCACCATCATTGGGTTAACAACTCCTTGCTCATTATCTATATTATGTTTAAGGTTCCAAAGTTTGAGGATGTTATCAGATTATTATCAACATGTTAAAGTCTGTGCTCCAATCAAATCATCAGATATAAAATGTCCAGCTGGTAGAAAATGGGTGTAACAAAAGAGAATACATATGTTTAAAGTGGTACTAAAGGTTCACTTTAAAAAAAAAAAGAAAACAACAAACATGTCATACTTACCTCCACTGTGCAGTTTGTTTTGCACAGAGTGGCCCCGATCGTCCTCTTCTGGGGTCCCACGGCGGCTCTCGCGGCTCCTCTCCGCAATAGATAACCCCCTCTGGCAAGCTCTCTCCCGAGGGGGTTACCTTGTGGGCGCGCTCCCATGTCATACACTCGGTGTACATAGCTGCCGATTGTATGTCCCGCCCCCGGCGGCCACGTCATTGGATTTGATTGACAGCAGCGGGAGCCAATGGCTGCGCTGCTACCAATCTATCCAATGAAGAGAAGAGAAGCCGTGGGGAGAACGACGCGGGATCACGCCCACAGAAGTTCAGAGCTGAGGTAAGTAAAACGGGGCCGGATAGTGCAAGGTGTTTTTTCACCTTAATGCATAGGATGCATTAAGGTGAAAAAACACGAGACTTTACAACCCCTTTAAATATAGCAGTGGGTAGAGGGGAGAGAGCAGAAGTTAGGACTATGTAATGTACAACATATTGTATAAGATACAACAGTTAGGACTATATAGAATCAAGAGTATATAATGTACAATACAAATTATATAGTGTAATTCCTTGCACACACGATAGGAATTTCCGATGGAAAAAGTCCGAAAGACTTTTCCATAAGAAATTCCTACCGTGTGTGTGCCCCATCGGAGAATTCCATCGGAGTTTAAATATAGAACATGTTCTATTTTTTTCAGATGGAATTCCGTTTGGTCGGACAAAGGTCCAATCGTGTGTACGGGGCATAAGGGTCGGGACTCATCATATTTGTATTCAGTAATCAGTGGAACCTATGTTTAGTTGAGGCAAGTTACAGAGGTCCCACATCGCTGCCTCCCATCTCCTGAGACTGCACTCAGTGACTTGGGTCTGAGACTATACAGACATATCCCTCCACCCGGCACAGACAGCAGACAACAGAACAAGTAACCCGGGAGAATTGTTCTGTCTGACGTCTTACTAGACCCTGGGATGGGGCAGAAGACCCAAAACACATTCCTCATGCGCGTAGGTCGGCAATGCTTATGGCAGAAATCCACATTTTGCTTCCAGCTGAACCGCAGAATCTCTATAAATCCAGTCTAGATACATAAAAATTGTGTCTACAGCACAAAGAAGGAAGATTATCTGAGAGAAATACAGGAATACAGGACGGGGAACACAGCTCAGGAAAGTGACCAGGAGATTACAGGCTGATATCACCCAGTCCTTGTCATACTCTGGACCAATCAGTGAGAAGTATAGGTGGAGGAATGTATTTAGTGTTTATGACCCACCTGTGCTGATCTCTGTAGGAGTGTCCTCCTCTATAAATGTCCCCGTTATTCCATCCTCCTCCATAGACTGCTGATCATCCCTCACATACGTCTCTTCTTCTTCTGTTTTAACTTCAACCTTAGAATCTCTCAGGTCTCCACACTGAATATATAATAAAAATTATATCAATTGTAACAATGCAGATAATGTACAGATCTTAAAGCGGAGGTCCACACAAAAATGGAACCTCCGCTGTCCGGATTCCTCCCCCCCCTCCGGTGTCACATTTGGCACCTTCCAGGGGGGAGGGGAGAGCAGATACCTGTCTAAGACAGGTATTTGCACTCACTTCCAGGCATAGATCCCTGCACTATCTGCAGGAATCTACGTTGCGTCCGGCGCCCCCCCCCCGCTGTCTTCTGGGAGACACACAGGTCCCAGAAGACAGGAGGGACCAGTGTTATTGCGCAGCACGAGTCGCGCATGCGCAGTAGGGAACCAGGAAGTGAAGCTGCAAGGCTTCACTTCCTGATTCCCTTACCGAAGATGGCGTGGCAGCATCCAAGAGCCGAGGCAGAGATCGGCTTTGGGTTCCGACGTCGCAGGCGTGCTGGACAGGTAAGTGTCCTTATTTTAAAAGTCAACAGCTGCAGTATTTGTAGCTGCTGACTTTAAAAAAAATAAAAAATTGGCGGACCTCCGCTTTAATGATGCTATCAGTGATTGTTCCTCATATACCTGAGCATGTTTTGCGTAGTTGTGATCTTCCTGTGTGGAATCCCGGGAATACAGAGGACGGGGACATCTCTCTGGTGGGTTTCTGTAGCTGGATGACTCCACCATGGTATCCTGGTAAAGATCTTTATGTAATTTTGTGTCCTCCTCTATAAATGTCCCCATTAGTTCATCCTCCTCCATAGACTTCTGATCTTCCCTCACATACCTCTCTTCTTCTTCTTCTTCTGCTTTACCCCCAACTTTAGAATCTCTCAGGTTTCCACTCTGAATATAGAAGAAAAATGACATCAATTGTAACAATGCAGATAATGTACAGATCCTAATGATACTATCAGTGATTGTTCCTCATCTACCTGATGATGGTGAGGGATGGTGTGACCTTCCTGTGTGGAATCCCGGGAATACAGAGGACAGGGACATCTCTCTGGTGGGTTCCCATTACTGGATCCATCTGTAGGAAACACACACACTGACTGAATACATTGTTTCTATGTGTTTATCAGATGATGGGGGATCTAGGTGGACCCTCCGTACTGCTCTCTCCTTTACAATAAAGTCTCCTCTTACCCGGTGATGTGAGGGGCGGCTGATTCTCCATCATGACGTCCTTGTAGAGATCCTTGTGTCCTTCTAAATACTCCCACTCCTCCATGGAGAAATAGACAGTGACATCCTGACACCTTATAGGAACCTGACACACACAATGATACAGTCACCATCCAGACACATCCCTTGTCTGTTACTGGATAATGTCCCAGAATTCCCAGCACCGCTCACCTCTCCTGTCAGCAGCTCCATCATCTTCTTGGTGACTTCTAGAATCTTCTCCATGTTGTGTCTCTCAGGTTTTAAGGAGTCACATGGAGGCACTGTGATGGTCATATGATCCCCTGACATCAGAAGAGGAAATCTCTGTATTGAAAAACCAAAAAGAGTATCATGTTAGAATCCCACAATCCTCCTCACCTCTCCGGTCAGGTCTGTGTTTTATTAATAGAGATAAGAGTGATGTCATGTGACCTCCCAGAATCCTCCTCACCTCTCCGGTCAGGTATGTGTTTTATTAATAGAGATAAGAGTGATGTCATGTGACCTCCCAGAATCCTCCTCACCTCTCCGGTCAGCAGGTAGATGATCTCCAGGCTGAGGTTTAGTATCTTCTCAGTCATGTGACTCCGGTCTTCCTCCACCCTCGTGGGTGCCGTCATTTGATCTATACAGGTCTCCTTGTAGTTAGATCAATTTTGGAAATGAAAGTAAGAATTATTTGGATGGTATTGGTCACACAATAATAGGATGTGGATGTGAGGGGGTGGTAATGGAGGGGGGGGGGGGTTGCTGTAAATTTAAGAAATACTACCCCTATGGGAACAAATTTAGGCTGAACTGTTTAGTGTTTGATAGAACTTCCTATTGCTCTGTTCGGTTTATTTTATTTCTAAACTGGTTTTTATTACGTAGCACTTACCCCTGAAGAGGTCACTGGAAATAAGGTAGATCTCCCTTACCTGTCCAGAGGCTGCCAGCCCAGGTACAAGCTCCAGAACACTCTGACAAAACTCAGGCTCCATCTAGGGGTGTCTTTTTAATGTAGAGGGAAAGGCCTCTAGTCTGAGACTCTGTATACAGTCCTTGTAGCAACCTCTGGCGTCTAACCATCAAAGTACTGGGACCCCTGAAGCTCTAGGGAAAAGGTCCTCCTCAAAATGTCAGCTTCCCTAATCAGCTTCCCTGTGACACACTTCAATTGAAATGGGTCCTTCTCCAGTCCAGCTTCCTAAGTTAGGGTCTTCCAGCAAGTTAAAAGCAAAAGTAACAGAATACCTCTTGCGCATAAGTGTGATAGCCTGGTACAGTTGTAAAGGATGACTTTACATTGCTGGGAATGCTTTAAGCCTTGCTGCCCTCTACGACTGGGAATGTTCTGAAGTCACTACAAAAAACAAACAAACGTGGGTGCACCAGCCTAGTGTATTCTGCCACAGCATCTATGTAAAATCGGCATAAATAATACACAAAAATATGTGAATTAAAATTGCTCATCGAGCAACTCATCTGTAGCCCAATAGTCCTTGACTCAGTATTCTCCAGAGAGCAGGGGGATCTCACTGGACTAAAGCGTTTAAAGGAGACCCCTTCTTCATCAGAGCCAAACCAAACAAGTTCCTTTAACTGAATTTAAATTCTCTTACACATCATGAAGACCCATAGCAACACCCCTTGAATGGGCAGGGACCAGTGGAAAAAGGGCGAAGGACCTGCCCGCTGAGACCAAAGTTATTGTCATGGCTCACTATAATGCCCTGTACACACGATCGGATTTCCGATGGAATAAAATCCGATGGATTTTTCCATCGGAAATCCGATGAAGCTGACTTTCATCAGTCTTGCCTACACACCATCAGACAAAATTCAGACCGTCCAAAACGCCGTGACGTAAAACACTCCGACAAGCCGAGAAAAATTAAGTTCAATGCTTCTGAGCATGCGTCGACTTGATTCTGAGCATGCGTGGGTTTTTTGTCCGATGGAGTTCCACACAGACGATTGTAATGTGCTATCGATTTTTTTTTTTTACTTTTTTCATCGGACAAACCGATCGTGTGTGGGCCCCATCGGTCTTTTTTCCATCGGTATAAAAAAATAGAACCTGTTTTAAATTTTACCGATGCAAAAAAGACCGATGGGGCCCACACACGATCGGTTTGTCTGATGAAAAAAGTCCATCAGTCTTTTTTCATCAGAAAAAACGATCGTGTGTACGCGGCATTACAAACATCAGCGACAAAAGCTTAAACCACTTTCCTACCAGGCCAGTTCTGACATTTCTCTCCTACGTGTGAAAATCATAATTTATTTGCTAGAAAATTACATAGAACCCCAAACATTATATATGTTTTTTTAGCAGAGACCGTAGAGAATAAAATGGCGGCCGTTGCAACTTTATATCTTGCACGGTATTTGCGCAACAATTTTGAAAACGTGTTTTTTGGGGAAAAAAAAAAAAGTTTCATGCATTAAAAAAAAAAACAGTAAAGTTAGCCCAATTTGTTTGTATAATGTGAAAGACGAAGTTATGCAGAGTAAATAGATACCTGTCATGCTTCAAAATTGCACACGCTCGTGGAATGGCGCCAAACTTTGGTACTTGAAAATCCCCATAGGCAACGCTTTAATTTTATTTATTTTTTTACAGGTTACATGTTTTGAGTTACAGAGGAGGTCTAGTGCTAGAATTATTGCTCTCGCTCTTTTTATATGCGGGCGTGACTTATGTATGCGTTCGCTTCTGCCTGCGAGCACACGGGGACAGGGGCGCTTTAAAAAAATATATTTTTGTTATTGTTAATTTTACTTTTGTTTTTCTAGTTTGACACTTTCTTGTTACTTTTTTTTTTGATTGGTTTTTAATCCTATTACAAGGAATGTAAACATCCCTTGTAATAGGAAAAGTGCGTGCCAGGTCCTTTTTACAGTGAGATCTGCATTCAATAAGTCCCCACATCTCACCTCTAGGCTAGGAAGCCGAGGCGGCGCCATTTTTTCGAACGTCATAACATTGCGCCCGGCCTCGGGACAATCATAGAGACTCCAGGGACTATCTGGTTCACCAGAAATCTCTATGGTCAGCTTCTGGGGCCCGTGGATCCCTTTTCCGGCTCACCGATCGCAGGGGTGAGTTGGTAGAAGCACCGGAGAGCGGCGGGAGGGGGTGGATGTGCCTTCCCACCACCTGTAAGAACAATCAAGCCGTTATGATCATTTTTATGGTGTAGGGAATCACCGGCACTAAAAGAAGATATCTGAATTATGCTGGTAGCTGCAGGCATCATTCAGATATCACCGCTCAAACCCGATGACGTCCGGCGGACGGGAAGCGGTTAATCCACTAGCAATAGGATTAAGTGGAATAGATAAGAGTAAATTAAAACAAAAAAATGTAATAAAATGAATGTACATCAGTAGTACATTTACATATCCTGAAGAGACTAATGTGTATTGATGGAATCCGGCAGCTAGCAAAAGATAACATGACTATTAGTGACATACTTGTCCAAGTAGCTATTGTATGTTCCACGTGTAGTGCTACCCCCGCAGGAGCCGCTGGTTACTGGTTCCCCCTATCCCTGCACAGCCAGGCAACACACTTTCATTCAGCCACAAGAAATCAGTCCATGGGCTTGCTTTTGTTGTTTTATTGGGGAAAAAAACTATAGGGATTATGGGATGCCAAAGTTGACTTGAAGAACAACAGATGAGGACAAACTTCCTTCTCTATATACAAAAATTAAGATCTCTCTATGAACACAAGTGAAGAACCTGGACTGTACTCCCTCCGGAAAACAAACACAGTCTCTATGAATTCGTGAAAAGATCCTTTACAGACCAGGAGCTCTTGTTGCCCTTTTGTAAAATATCACAAAGTTGCAAATTGTATGCAGGAATGTCATATCTCTTCAGTAGAACCTCACACAGTTCTGATGCTTTCAGATATTACCATCACACCTGGCTGCTCTGATGAACTCCCCAGGACAAGGGATAAGGATTAAAGTGATACTAAGGTCTCCTTTTTTTTCGTTAAAAATAAAAAACATGTTATACTTACCTGCTCTGTGTAATGGTTTTGCACAGAGCAGCCTGGATCCTCCTCTTCTCGGGTCCTTCTTTGGTGATTCTGACCCCTCCCTCCTGTTGCATGCCCCCACAGCAAGCAGCTTGCTATGGGGGCACCCAAGTTGAGCCGAAGCTCTCTGTGTCCATTCAGGCACGGAGATGCAGTCCGGCCCTGCCCCCTCTCTCTTCTCATTGGCTCACTGACTTTGATTGACAGCAGCGGGAGCCAATGGTGCCGTGTTGCTGTCTCAACCAATGAGGAGGGGAGTCCTGGAAAGCCAAGTCTCTCATGCAACATCGCTGGATCTAAATGGGGTAAGTATTTTTCTATTATTGGCTTTAGATTGTGCCATATCTTGCCATATAATAAATACATTTTTTAGACTTCTCTAGTATGATCGATTTTTGTTACCATTTGTAACACCTTCTCCTGGTGTTCTATACCAGGTTACTTTGTGACATAAGTATTAGGGGAGGCTTTTTATTTTAACACATAAAATGCATTAAGATAAAAAAACCTTCTGCCTTTATAATCAGTTTAAGCACAACACTGTCCATCATGGAAAGTATGCTACGTCTGGCAGTCTTTCCCCATATATGCCCCTGGGTGTGCTGAGGTACTCACACTGTCCTTTGCTCCCCGCTGCACTGGGCAAGACTCCTGTTCAGGCCTCCAACTAATCAGATCTTCCCATGCCAGCCTGGATGTCCAAAGGTAATCGAGACTCCTCTCTTAGGGCCCTTTCACACGTACGGATCCCGTGAGGATCCGTTTCTTTAACATCCGCTTGCTCATCGGGGATCGCTCCATTGATCCCCGCTGAGCCGGCAGATGACAGGGCGGTCCCTGCACACTGTGCAGGGACCGCCCTGTCAGATCTCCGCTCTCCTCTATGGGGGGGATCGGATGAACAAGGACCGTCTGTCTTGTGTCTGTGTCTATCCGATCCGCAGACAGATGGAAAAATAGGATTTTCCTCCGTCTGCAGAAACGGACCATAGCGGGGACTGATGAGATCGGATGTCAGCGGATGTTCATCCGCTGACATCCGCAATCCCATAGGGATACATGTATGTCCACATTTCATCCGAAAATGGATGGATGAAATCCGGACATACTGTCCGCACGTGTGAAAGGGCCCTTAGGCTTCCTCTCCTTCCTTTCCTTAGCTCCAGCCTAGAGGTAGATCCTCCAAGGCCACACAACCGCAACCTTAGCACTTCATCTTTCACCTGATTCCCCAGCTGCTCAAGCTCCACCATATTCAAGGGCAGGTTCAGCCACCCTGCCAGGCCCCCTGCCTGGGGATTGCTCCAAACTCCCATAAACATTTAGACCCAGCCTCTTTACCTCCGCCCACTAGCTTCTAAAAGTTTCCGGGGACCTCCAGAACCAGAGGGAGGTTAAAAGGGACTGGTCTGCAGAGACTTCCAGCCTGGCCTGAATCTGAGTTCCAAAATATATTTACCTACACTAGTTGCACACTGGAAGGTGCTACACTCACATACCTCTGCATTATGTGCCTGTAGGAATGAAGCTCCGAGAGTTCTCGGGACAAACATTTAAGTGGGTAGACTAAATTCGCAGAAAGAGATCAATAATGCCAATCTAGGAATGTCTAGAAAGCATGCCAATGTAAAAAATAATGGAAGTTCCTGACAGAAATGCACGCCAAACCTCACTTCTGGTCTGACAGTGTCCTCTGTTTTGCGGTGGTTGGACACTAGAGGCAAAGTGAGGACAGAGATCGCCATTATATTAGCTAATTGGGTTATATATACATACAACTCAGGAATCAAGCCCATATGTGCAAGCAGTAAATGGTAGAATTATCCTATTGCTAGCGACTGTGTAAGAGAGTTTAAATTCAGTTGAAGTAACTTGTTTGGTTTGGATCTGAAGAAGAAGAGGTCACCTTCGAAAACGTGTCATGAATCTAGGATCCCGATGCGATTGCCCTGCACTCTGGAGTATACTGAGTCAAGGACTACTAGCTACAGATGAGTAGCTTAAACAATTTTAATTCACATGTTTGCGAGTATTATTTATGCTGATTTTCAATAAATGCTTTCGGATAATGCACTAGGTTGGCGCACCCTCTTTTTTCCATCAAGTTCCTCTGAGCCTAGATTCCTCCAAGGCCCTCAGCCAAGCACACTCTGAGGACTACATACAGGACACCTCCTAGTGGGAGACTCCAGAGGAAAGAGAGCTCCAATCAGACCCTCCCATACATTTATCTTCTCCCCGGCAACATCTTGTGGGCCAGCCTCCCAGGAATTGGCTGAGGTCAAATAAATATTTATAACCCAGTGGTTAATCCCCCCAATCTATATATGGAAGCTTCTTCCAGAGGTGGACAGGAGCAATCAACAATCGGGATTAGGGATAGACCTGAACAGACATGGAAAATAAATTGTTGCTAGGCTGAGTACAGCAGAGCCGAGAACTACATTTATCCCTGCTGGGGCAGGGGAGCTACAAATTGTTACAGATCTGCAGACAAGGAAAGATAAATACGAGGCAGTGCTGTGAGGTCAATGGAGGATCATTATGATGTCCAGGAAGGGGAACATGCAGACTTTTGGCTGAAGATGCCGGCCAATTGGGATAATTACCAGAACTCCGGCTCCAATCTCCATCAGCCTGCTGACTGACAGGAGTGATGTCACTGTCACCCTCTGCAGTAAGAGAAGGGATTGGATTGGATTGAAGGAGGATGCTGCTGGTGGAGTAGAAAGCTGTGGGGGAGGAGTCTGTTCACTTCCCTCCAATGGTAGCCCAGTGTGGGTAGGAGGATGACAGAAGGGGGTGAGGGGTTTGTTCTCTTGATTGCCAAGTATACTGTAGTATCCAGGAAATTGTATAGAATAGAAGTGGGCTCCTGGGGCTCTAAATTCCAGCACCGGGCACTGCCAGACCCTGTGTTATGGCAGAGTCTCCTCTACTACCCCCAGAAACTTCAGTATTTTCCTCCCTCTGACACCAATAATGGAACATATTCTTCCTGGCAGGCTGGGAAATGTTTTCTTCCTCCTGACCAGCAATGTAAGGGTCTCTATGCTCCATACTCCTGACCCCTGCACTCCATTATTGTGTTGGCTGCATATTGTAATGATTGCCCATTCGCTGTCTGTTTGGTGTAATAAATGCCCTTTGTAGGCCATGTATAGTCAGGATGGTCATTTTCTTGTCTATTTATTGTCAGTGCTGTTTGTTTAGAGGAACATTATACTAGAATTTATCTCCAAAATTAGGAGAATGTTCCGGCCCCATAAATGGTGAATTGTTCTAACCTGAAGGGGTTAATCTAGGTCTCCACACTATATATGTGTGTATCATCATCTGCTGGAGATAAAAGACGTCACAGTGACTATGGAGGAAGAGGACGGACATGATGGGGAGTTACTGGGTGTAAATAGAAAATAAGATCTTATTACCTCCTCTGCTGCCACTTCCAGCAATGTCTCCTCTCTACTTCCTCCCGACTCACCTCTCACCCGGAAATTCCTGTCTGTACCTGACATCACTTCCTGTCTTCCATATAGACTTTCTGTCTTGGTAGAAGTGACCTTGTGGAGCTCAGAGGAACTTCAGCCCAGATAAACGGCTCATAGGCAATGTTTTTCAACCTTTTTTCAGTCAAGGCATTAGAATTGCATACAATACCAGAGCACACCAGTCTGAGGGATCATTCACACCAGGAGGTGTGTCCGAGCGCAGGCACTTTTTTCCATGTTCCTGCGCTTTGCATTTTTGCAAATAAAAACATTGCAGGCAATAAGAAAGTGAATGAAAAAAATGGCGGAGCGGGTCCCCTCCAATCCATACCAGGTCCTTCAGGTCTTGTATGGGTTTGAAGGGAACCACACACCAAAATAAAAAAGGCGTTGCCCCCCCCCCAAAATCCATACCAGACCCTTATCCAAGCATGTAGCCCAGCAGGTGAGGAAAGGGGAGGGGATGACTGAGTGGCCCCTCTCCCTCCTGAGTAGGGATGAGCTTCGAGTCGAACTCATGTTCGACTCGAACATTGCCTGTTCAACCGTTCGCCGAACAACGAACTAATTGGGGTGTTCGCGGCAAATTCCAAAAGTCTATGGGAGAAATCGAAAGTGCTAATTATAAAGGCTTATATGCAAGTTATTGTCATAAAAAGTGTTTGGGGACCCTGGTCCTGCCCCAGGGGACATGTATCAATGCAAAAAAATGTTTTAAAAACGCCCGTTTTTTCGGGAGCAGTGATTTTAATAGTGCTTAAAGTGAAACAATAAAAGTGAAATATTCCTTTAAATTTCGTACCTGGGGGGTGTGTATAATATGCATGTAAAGTCGCGCATGTTTCCCGTGCTTAGAACTGTCCCTGCACAAAGTGTCATTTCTGAAGGAAAAAAAGTCATTTAAAACTCACTCGCGGCTATTAATGAATTGTCGGCTCCCGGCAATACATAGAAAAGTCATTGATAAAAAAGAAAAAAAAACGTGGGGGTCCCCCCAAATTCCATTACCAGGCCCTTCAGGTCTGGTATAGATATTAAGGGGAACCCCGCCGCAAATTAAAAAAAAAATGTGTGCGGTTCCCCCCAAATATCCATACCAGGCCCTTCAGATCTGGCATGGATTTTAAGGGGAACTCCAACCCAAATTTAAAAAAAAATGGCGTGGAGTCCCCCCAAAAATCCACACCAGATCCTTATCCGAGCACGCAACCTGGCAGGCCGCAGGAAAAGAGGGGGGACGAGAGAGCGCCCCCCCCCTCCTGAACCGTACCAGGCCACATGCCCTCAACATGGGGCCTCATCCCCACAACCCTTGCCCGGTGGTTGTGGGGGTCTGCGGGCTGGGGGCTTATCGGAATCTGGAAGACCCCTTGAACAAAGGGGACCCCCAGATCCCGCCCCCTCCTATGTGAATTGGTAAGGGGTACATTGTACCCCTACCATTTCACGAAGAAAGTGTAAATTAAAAAAAAAAAAACACACAAACACCTTGGAAAAGTCCTTTATTAAAAAAAATATATATATATATAAAAAAAAAACATTCCAGCGATGAAATCCAGTGTCCCGCGGCGATCCAATGTCCCGGAGCTGTGACTCGGCTCCAGTGCCCCCATAGGAAGCTGCTGACTGTGGGGGGCACTTGATACGAGGGAGGGGCTAGGAGCTAGTTTTTTTTTTTTTAAATGAGACTTTACAATCATTTCAAGATACTGAACCAGGAAATAAAGAAGGGTGGCGTATTAATTTCTGTCTGAGTCTGACTTATGCGTCACTCCCCTGCAGGGTTTGGGCGTGGTGAATTTGAGGAATACCGGTATAGGTTAGTATTGTATGTAGCAACGGGTTATTATCTAAAGTATCCTAAAGACTACTGTAGCACACCAATCCTTTTGCCCCCGCTTACCTTCACCTGCGGGGGGTAGGACACACCATACCACAAGCCCGTGTCCTCCTTATCAGAGGTCAGGCGGTGTTCACAGATTTGGGTCCTGCAGCGAGTTACCTCCTTCCACTGGTTCTCGTCCCTAGAATGTAGGGAAAAGTCTATATTCTTTCCCAAGAAGGCCAATGTCCACACGACTTTAACTCCAACAAAGAGTTTATTTTCCTTTGCTTCAGTTAACGGGAAATTGAAGAGAGAAAGAAGCTAGCGAAGTTAGAAGGTAGATTCAGGCACACAACACTTGACTCACTCGTCGCCACTCGATCCCAAGTGGGTTTAGCTCAACCGGATAGATCCCTCTCACAGTTCTAGCAGTCGGAGTGGAGCTCGAACAGTACTATCACTTTGTCCCCTCCAGGGACGGGTTCAGGAGATCCTCTAATAGCAGCAGAATCCTGTTATTCCTGAATCCAGAACTTTCCTTAAACCTCTTTAGAATTTAGAGAACAGATGATGCCAATGGGCACTCTACAGGGTTAGCTTTGTTGAGTAAGGAATCCTTCCCTCTGACAGGTCACCAGGCCTTTCCCGAGACAGCGACCTACTATCACTCGTCTCCTCTGTGGGACCGATCCTCCCCTGGCTTCCTCTCGGTCAGAGCGGGTACCCTCACCTGGGCACCCTGGGACTCCAATGTGCTGATTGTAGAGCCAGTTAAAGGTACTGGGCCTACCTGAACGCTGTAGCCTCGGGGTAAAGGTGCCCGAGACTCCTTGGCCAGTCCACTCACCCCCATGGGGCACACTCCCCCCCCCCCCGGGACTCACTCCCCGGGACTCACTCCCCGGCACTCCTGCCTAAACATGGCATCTGCCCCTTATATACCTCTCCCTGCATGCACAGCAGGTGAAGCCCCGCCCACTTCACGGCAGCCGAGAGAGGACATCCAATCACGCCACTGTGTCACCTGAGGTTCGACCCTAGGCCTGGGAAACAGTGCCACTCACAGGCCAAATGGGAACTGTACACCAGACAACACCACAGCAGAGCAGAGTCCAATATCATATTAGAAGGCCTGAGCCAAACTATTGCCCAGGCCGCCCCTTAAATTTGGGCATAGCGACCCCCTAAATTTAGGGGTCCGCTAAACTACGTTGTGTTCCTATAATGAGGTTGGCTCCCTCTAGGGTTTGTTTATGTTGTGACTGTAGCGGGGTATTACTTTTAGGCCTCAGAGACTACCGTACCCAGAATGCCACGAGAGACCTGGGGTGGGCTATTTAACTGGGGGGCGGGACTGAGTGCGGCCTCTTTGGACACCGCCCGGCCAGCAAGTGGAACTGTTGTTCGAGTCTGCTTTGTGACAAGGCCTGAAGCCGGGACTTTTCTCCAAAGAGCCTTCCGTTTCACCCAGGAGCTTGCGGGACATCATCCGACTGCTGCTGTGCTGTTGCGAGGAGGACCGAAGACCCGGGTGTCGGGGAATCTGTGTACCGAGACACAGCAATGGAAGATATGGACACGGACTGGTCCAGTTGGGTGAGAGAGCACCTGCTCAGAGACAAACACAGGCCAGATAACTGTTGTTCAGAACTAACTTTAGTGCTTGTAGACACACACTGGAGGGACAGTGCTTTCAGTGTCTAGCAGTCTCTAAGACTTATACTGTGTTCACCAAGTTCAAGACCCTTTTCCTCTTTGTGGATTATAACTGTTTTTTCTTCAAAACGTGCACCACCATTTGCTAGCAAAGATCTTTCCCTGCAGAACTTCTACATAGTACAGACAGGCCTGACTTTTTTACCCACGAGGTAGAATAGCAGCAGTGGGGACTGTTAGTTTCTTTTATTATATCTGTCTGTTTGCAAAAGTACCCTTTTCATTGCAGGGCTCTGCATGTGTTCACGTATACTGTGTCTATGCTTAACCAATATTCTCAGTAAAAGTGCCAGGGTTAAGCACACTAGTGTTTGTGTCATTTACTGTGCAGGAGAGACGGTTATTTATAGCTATACCATATTGCTGTGTTTATTGCATGATTGTGCCTCCGAGAGTTATAGGTTACACAATCCTATCATCCCCTACTGACTGTGCCAGGAGAGGTTAGAGCCAATTGCTGGGGGTTGACAGCAGTGCACTACAGGGCCCAAACAAATCATTTCAGCGGCTCTCTTAGCTGGGGGTATCGCTACACGTGGGGGCTCGAGTACAGGATTCCTGTATACTGCATACTGCAATCAGAGCCTGCTAGAGGCACCGGCATGGACCCACTAGTAGTGACACAGTGGTGCAACCCAGTTGGCGCCAACCCAACCATGGCGGTAGTTATTGAGCTCCCGGGAGAAACTGTCCGGAAGAGGAGGTAAAGCGGCTCATGTTGTCACTGTCTACGAGCCAAAAGGCATGGGTGACGGACTTAAGGCCAGATCCAGAGACCTTGTTTACATATGCATTAGTGGAATGGAGAAATGGAATACCAGAGGACTTTAGAGGTCAGAACATACAGGCCATAGATAACCAGATATACCAATTGGCGCATACAGAGGCTGTGAAGGGGGAACCTCTGCAATCTCCCCTGCCATCACCTCCACCATTCTCTCCACCATTATCCCCTAAAGCAGAGAAGCCAAAGGAGAAGATAGCCTCAGGGACACCCCTGGCCGCTAGAGGGCCTGAACTGTTGAATGCTCTGGGAGATTTTGTCACGAAGTGCCAGAAAAGTAACACGGTACACGTAGAAGCCGGGTACCGTAAGCTCAGGATTTTCTCGGGGAAACAACCTGTCCCCCTGGGGGGGAAGACTTTGACACCTGGATTGAGCAAGCAATGCAGGCTCTGGAGGGATGGGAAGTACCAGAGGGCCAGAAGAAGCAGCGCATAAGTGAGAGTTTAAAAGTGAGAGCTGCTGCTGAAGCTGTAAAGAATCTTAGGTTCAGCAATTCTGCTTGTACTGCTTATGATTATCTGACTATGTTACAGGAAGAATTTGGCCAGTTGGAAAAGGTGGCTGAACTAGTATACCAATTTGAGCATACCCTTCAACAGCCGGGAGAAAGATTGTCTGAATATGTCAGGAGGTTAAACAAGATGCTCTGCCAAATTGTCCTTAAAAAGGGGATGCTGCCACAAGTCATAGATGCGACCAGGATGAAGCAGATCCTGAGGGGAGCATTGCGTTCTGATCCAGTTTGGCTCCACCTGAAGACCTCTGAAGGAGTCATGTCTCTGAGTTACCCAGACCTTGTGCAGATCATAAGGGACGAAGAAGCTCTATTGAAGGACCAACAGGCGGTTGATAAAGCCACCCCTCCCCCCTCAGTGGGAGTCAGATCCGCCATAGCCTCTGAACGGGACTCGGAAGTGGAGATTTTAAAGTCTCAGATGACCCAAGTGCTGGATCTTTTGACTTCCCTAATGGCTAAGAACTCAGGAGTCCTAAAAAAAGGGGAAGTCAGGAAGGAACCGCACCAGAGTGCCTCAACGCCAGTCTCTCCGCGGGACAGGGGAGAGGCTATTTGTTTCAACTGTGGGGGAGTTGGCCACTTTGGGTGAGTGTGCCCCAGTCCAAGGAAGACCCGGGGCACCTATCACCAGCCGGCGTAAAACTTCAGAGGGCCCCGGTGAAGGAGTCAGCCGGGAGCCCATCATTTTCAGCAAGCTCCACTAAAATCCTCAAGCAAGAAGAGTCGAGGGAGAAGGAAAACAATGCCCCTCCCAAAATGCTAAATACCACTCGCCAAGAGTTAAAATTTCAAGACCTGCAAGGAGTCAATGCATACCAGGCCTAACAGGGATTAAGATACAGAAAAAGGTGGAAGAAGAAAACACCTAAGGGAAAACCCACAAGTCCAAAGAAAGAAGCCTCCCCGAGGGGGTTTCCAGCCAAATTGGTCGGACCCTCCCCTGTGGTTCCCATTCAAGTGGAGGGAGTTTACACAAGGGTCATCCTGGACACAGGGGCTCAAGTCACTCTCCTGTACCGTGACTTTTATCAAAAGCACCTGAGTCACTTGCCTTTACAGAAATTGGAAGATCTGGAAATATGGGGGATTGGCACCCAAAGCTTCCCCTACGATGGCTCAATCCGACTGGCCTTCGACCCCTCGATAGCGGGAAAGACAGAGGCCTTTGACACCCTGGCAGTAGTTTGCCCTCGCCCACCAGGGGCCAACAAGAGTTCCCTGATGATGGTCAGGAGATTACTGGCTCCCCTAGCACAGGAGCAGGGTGCTTCAATGGCCAGGATCCACCCAATGTTGCAGTTGGCCTACCAACGATTTGTCCTGGAACAGAAGGCCCCAGAAGAGGGGGTAGGGAAAGTCTGTAGATTGGAGAAGGAGGAGAGAGTGTTACAGCCTGGTGAGATGACCTGTCTAAAGGCCACTGTGAAGCTCACATGGGAGCGGCCTGGCCCCTTCGTGATTCTGGAACCGGACCCCCTAGATACCCACCCAGGATTGGAAGTCATCCCTGAGGTAGTCCCGCTGAGGGCTCTGAAGAAGGCCAATGGCCAAATACCAGTGAGCATCAGGAACACTGACTCACCTGTAAAGATTCCGGCCCGGATGCTGTTGGGCCAAGTAAACCCTGCTACCCCAGTGGCTCTGTCTGACCTGGAGAAGACTGAAGGAGGGGCACCCATCCTGGAGAACACAACCCTACCACCGGTGTGGAAGGAGAGAGCCAGGGCCCAGCTGACCAGGTGGAGGAAGATTTTCTCCAGAGATGAATTTGACGTAGGGTGTGCGAGGAGTGCCACCCACAAGATCCGTCTTCAAGAAGACAAACCTTTCCGAGAAAGGGTCCGGCGGGTCCCACTGGCCGACCTGGAGGACTTACGGGAGCAACTGGCGGAGCTTAAGAGAACTGGAGTTATCCGAGAGTCCAGAAGCCCATATGTCTCCCCTATCGTAGTAGTCAGGAAGAAGAACGGGTCACTGAGACTCTGTATAGACTGCAGGACTCTCAATGGGAGGACCATACCTGACCAATACACCACCCCCAGGATAGAGGATGCTCTGCAGAGTCTGTCTGGAGCCAAGTGGTTTAGCGTAATGGACCTGAAGAGTGGGTATTACCAGATCCCAATGCATCCAGAAGACAAAGAGAAGACGGCATTCATCACCCCAGTGGGATTCTATGAATTTAACAGGATGCCTCAAGGGTTGTCGGGGGCTCCTGCCACTTTCCAGCGACTGATGGAGAAGACAGTGAACCTCATCGAAGTCCTAGTGTACCTAGATGACATCATTGTCTTTGGGAAGACTCTGGAGGAACATGAGGAAAGGCTGGAGAAGGTCCAGAAGAGACTCAGTGATGAGGGACTTAAACTTTCCAGGGAGAAGTGTCAGTTCTACCAATCCTCAGTTCACTATCTGGGACACATAGTGTCTGAAGAAGGAGTATCTACAGACCCTGACAAACTGGAGGCAGTTAACTCCTGGCCCCGGCCAACTACAGTGACGGAGCTCAGATCCTTCTTGGGGTTCTGCTCCTATTATCGCAGGTTTGTGGAGGGATTTGCAAGAATTGCCAAACCTCTGAATGAGTTGTTGAAGACAGAAGGAGAGGAGGATGACACTGGCCCCAGGAGGCCAGGAGAGTCAGTGGAAGGCCAGTGGACTGAGAAGTGTGAAGAGGCCTTCACCATGTTGAAGAAGAGTCTGACCACTGCCCCTGTCTTGGCCTATGCAGACACCAAGAAACCCTATGAATTGCACGTGGATGCCAGTCATGATGGTCTGGGAGGCATGCTGTATCAGGAATATGAAGGATAGCTAAGACCAGTTGCCTATGTTAGTAGGAGTTTAACCCCAGCGGAAAATAATTACCCCACCCACAAATTGGTATTTTTGGCCTTAAAGTGGGCTGTTGTAGACAAACTCAAAGACTACTTGTATGGAGCTGACTTTGTAGTGAAAACAGACAATAACCCACTCACTTACCTCTTTACCACAGCCAAGCTGGATGCCATGGCCACCATTGGTTGGCAGCCCTCTCTGGGTTCAACTTTAGCTTAAAGTATAGGCCTGGGACTGGAAACCGAGATGCTGATGCTTTGTCCAGAAGGTTTCATGCTCCCACTTGCAGGACAGAAGACTGGACCCAGGTGACCCCGGATGGGGTACGGGCCTTGTGTCAGGGAGCACAGCTTCAAGCTAGTGAAGGATCCCGGGCAGAAGAGATTGGAGTTTCGTTGGTAGGAGTGCCCAAGTACTATTGTGATGTGACCCAGATTGGCGAAGACGACTAGCCAAAACTGTCCAAAAAGGATATAAGACATGACCAGTTAGAAGACCCTTGGGGAAGGTTGGCCTTGAGAGTCCTGGAAGATCGGGATCCGGACAGGCTCTTGCATGATCCCTCCAAGGAGGCCCGTCTAATACGCAAGGAATGGGACAGGTTGCAGGTGCATCAAGGGGTGGTCTACCGAAGGGGCCCCTCTGATGACCTGGAAGACAAGTGGCAACTGTTCTTGCCGGAAAAACATCGAAAGACTGTCTTAGTTGCCCTACAAGACAATCATGGCCACCTAGGGGCAGAAAAAACCTTCCAGCTCATAAGGAGTAGATTCTACTGGCCCTGCATGCGAGCTGAAGTAGAGGAGTACTGTCACTCATGTGCTCGCTGTATACAGAGAAAGACACTGCCCCATCAAGCTGCCCCAATGGGCCACCTGCAAAACCAAGGGCCCTTGGACTTGGTATGCATTGACATGCTTTGTCTGGAACCTGACCTGAGTGGACATGGAAATGTTTTGGTGATAACCGACCATTTCACCCGTTATGCCCAGGCCTTTCCAACCAAAGACCAGAAGGCCTCCACTGTAGCCAAGATACTTATGGAGAAGTACTTTGTGCATTACGGGTTACCTCAACGCCTTCATTCGGATCAAGGGAGGGACTTCAAAGGTCGACTGATCTGGAAGTTACTGAACTCTTTGAGCATAAAGAAGACTCGCACCACCCCTTATCACCCTCAAGGTGATGCCCAACCAGAAAGGTTCAACAGGACTTTGTTAAACATGTTGGGGACTCTGAATAGTGAGGAAAAGCAGCATTGGGGCAAGCACATAGCTGCTATAGTGCATGCCTACAACAGCACGACCAGTGATGCCACAGGATATTCCCCGTATAGACTGATGTTTGGCAAGGAAGCAAGACTACCTGTAGACTTGGCCTTTGGCACCTCAATGGACCACACATCAGCTGCCTCACACAAGGGGTACGTGGACAGATTGTGGAAAAGCTTGAAGCTGGCTTATAAGAAGGCCCAATTGACTTCTGACCAGAGAGGAGCCCGAAATAAGCGGAACTTCGACCTTGGGGTCCGGATCCAGGATCTGCAACCCGGAGACAGAGTGTTGCTGCGAAACTTAGGGGTCCCAGGAAAGCACAAGCTGGCAGACAGATGGAAGTCAGAGCCCTATGTGATTTGTAGAAAACTGCCTGGCTTACCAGTGTATCAGTTGAAGCCTGAAGGAAGAGTGGGGCCTCAGAAGACCTGGCACAGGAACCATCTGCTGCCCCTTTCTGAGGCAGTCAGGATGCCTCCTGCTCCGGATTCCCCAGGTCTCAAGCAACTCAGTCAAGGGAGGAGGAAATTACAGATCAAAGTGAAGATGAGGAGCTGGAGCTCAGTTGGCTATGGCCGTCTCAAGCACCTGAATCCCTGATGGCGGATCCCACACCCTCTGAATTCCTCCTAGGTGACACCTTGAAGGCTGAAGCTGCTGAGTTCATTTCATCCAGTACCCAGACTGAAGAATGGGAAGACGCTTTGGAGTCAGTCCCAGCTGAGGACCCAGGGAACTCACTGTACCTTTCTGCACCAGAGTTGGATGCCCTTGAAGCCACAAGTCCTCTGACACCTACCCCAATGGAGGCACCCATAGTGCCAGATATTGTGACCCCCAGAGAACGAAGAGTGAAGAGAATTATTCGCCCTCCCAGGAAGTTGACTTACACTCAAATGGGAGAATGCTCTGAGGACACTGTGATAACTGAAAGAAGGACAATAGAGAAACCTGGCCCCTCCACTGTGCACTTGGTGGAGGGCAACCCCAGCTCACTCTCTGGCACAGTTAGGAAGGTCACTCCCACTAGTATGACCTGTGGGCAGGAAAATCTCCCTCACCGAGCTTGGTGGGATGTTCCCCTGCCCAGTTCTTTTGCCACTATATTGCATAGTTTGTACTTTATGTTGATTTTATCTTTGGGGACCAAAGATTTTAAGTGGGAGGAGTGTGTAGCGGGGTATTACTTTTAGGCCTCAGAGACTACCATACCCAGAATGCCACGAGACACCCAAGGTGCATTGCCCCGCGCAAAGACTGCTGGGGTTGGCTATTTAACTGGGGGGCGGGACTGAGTGCGGCCTCTTTGGACACCGCCCGGCCAGCAAGTGAAACTGTTGTTCGAGTCTGCTTTGTGACAAGGCCTGAAGCCGGGACTTTTCTCCAAAGAGCCTTCCGTTTCACCCAGGAGCTTGCGGGACATCATCCGACTGCTGATGTGCTGTTGCGAGGAGGACCGAAGACCTGGGTGTCGTGCCGGGTGTCGTACCGAGACACAGCAACGGAAGATACGGACACGGACTGGTCCAGTTGGGTGAGAGAGCACCTGCTCAGAGACAAACACAGGATCTCCTAGGCCAGATAACTGTTGTTCGGAACTAACTTTAGTGCTTGTAGACACACACCGGAGGGACAGTGCTTTGAGTGTCTAGGAGTCTCTAAGACTTATACTGTGTTCACCAAGTTCAAGACCCTTTTCCTCTTTGTGGATTATAACAGTTTTTTCTTCAAAACGTGAACCACCGTTTGCTAGCGAAGATCTTTCCCTGCAGAACTTCTACATAGTACAGTCAGGCCTGACTTAGTAGCGTAGACATTTCTGGGCGCCATTTTTACCCACGAGGTAGAATAGCAGCAGCGGGGACTGTTAGTTTCTTTTATTATATCTGTCTGTTTGCAAAAGTACACTTTTCATTGTAGGGCTCTGCATGTGTTCATGTATACTGTTTCTATGCTTAACCAATATTCTCAGTAAAAGTGCCAGGGTTAGGTACACCTGTGTTTGTGTCATTTACTGTGCAGAAGAGACGGTTATTGATAGCTATACCATATTGCTGTGTTTATTGCATGATTGTGCCTCCGAGAGTTATAAGTTACACAATCCTATCATCCCCTACTGACTGTGCCAGGAGAGGTTAGAGCCAATTGCTGGGGGTTGACAGCAGTGCACTACAGGGCCCAAACAAATCATTTCAGCGGCTCTCTTAGCTGGGGGTATCGCTACATAACATTGAAGTTCGTTCAGCCCAGTTGCACTATGGCACAAAGCATAGTGGGCATTGTAGTGCGAGAGGAAGTGACTCTATTGCCGTGGGTTGGATTGAGACTACAATACCCACAGTGCCACTGTGCTACCAGAAAACAGTGCGCCACCGTACAGCCTGCTGGGGAATCTGATATAACAGACTTGTAAGGCCTCAGCACGCTCTCTCTGGACGCCATCTTCAACAGGCAAGAGGCCTGCTGTGAGTGCGCCTAGTCAAAAGCCTGGGCCTAAAGTTGGAGAGCGGATCGACGACAAAGGGATCCTTGTGGACCGCACTGCTGACTGAGTCAGAGAAGGGACCGTCCTATGCTCCACAGCATTTGCAACCATCCATCCATCTGCACTTTGTGAGCAGCCACGTGGCGAACCGGCGACATCTTATCTGACGGGGATACCAGTGATCAGAGGCTTCCAGCCGGGTGAGAGGGCACTTGCCTACCAACATAGTTGACTGAGTTGCAGGAGAGTGGTCTATAATATCCCACTTGTAGTTGCTGACACTTGCAGTGCCACAGATAGGGATCCTTTGTGACCGCGTGCAGTATAGCGGCCTGGGAGGACTAGCGGTTCTTCTGCTCCTATTCTACTTTCATTGAGTCATATGAACTATAAGGTCTAATGTAACTGTTTGCATTGTATTTGTCGTTTATCGCGTAGCGCCCTGCTCCTATTGGGTAGGCGCTAGTTGTAAATTTAGTTGTCTGAGCTGTAGTTTAGCTCAGAATAATTTTGGTAATTACTGGTTTCTGTTCCAGTTCAGCTGTGTTGCGCATTTTTTCCACTTGACTGTGGATGTGGCTGTCAACACAGGTCAAGGTTGGAAATGCAGCAGGCTGGATGTATTGGGTACCTCTTGCCCAGAAGCAGCTTAGTGGGATTGGTCCCCCCGCTGTGCATTCTGGGAGAGGGTACTTAAGGGACAGGCACCGTCTTCCAGGTCTCTCTCTGACCTGATGGTCCTCCTGGCCTAAGGTGTGCCGTAGCAGTTTCCTGCCTCGGGGCCGGCTGGTCCGAGGCCTCGTTACTGGAAGTAGGCCCAGGAATTTCTAGGGCCTACTAATCAGGGGTGGTCCTTGCTGTCTTGCCTGCGGGAAGAAGCCAAGCAATTGAAGAAACCAGGGGAGGATTTTTCCCAGGAGAGGACCAAGCAAAAAGGCTGGTGCCTCGGGAAGAGCCTGGAGACTCAATTGGAGGACGCATCTCTAAATATCTACCTCACAGTATCGCCGGATTGGCTGAAAGAAACAGGTATTTTGTGACTGTACTTAAACTTTGCAAAAGTTGTGGATTCTTCAAGTCTGTGGCAGAGACTATTAGTATTCTTCAAGTCTGTGGCAGAGACTTTTGGCTGAGCACCGCACCGGCTGCTAGGTCAGGGAGAGAGGCCTATCCGGTGGTTGCTATATCCAGTGTGGAAGCGGTTTGTCCTCTGGATTGGGAAGTACCCGTGATCCGCGAAAGCAAGGTACCTGAATCTCCCCTAACCCTCCATCCCTCTCATTGACATTTCTTTAATAAAACCATTGGAAAAGATACTATGTGTTGGTGCTGACATCTGTGAAAGCTCTTCAATGGAACCCCTGTGACGGATACGGTGGAACAGACAGGTAACGGCAAGACCCAAAAATATAACCATCAGCTCCTACAGGGGTAGTGCTACAATTGTTTTAGTGATTTGTGTGAGCCTTGGTGGAGAGGTGCCCCAGTGCTGGTGCTATAGTATTGGGAGATCCCTCCACCACACACTCACTTACATCTGACTCAGTATATGGTAATCTGGTCTTGTGTTATAGAATTCTTGAAACAGTTAGGTTTCATTGACTTTGCAGGGATCTGTGAACAGTCAAATGTTTATTTGTATAACCACTCTGTTACTCTTTTCCAAGTAAACATTTTACAACTGGTTAAGTACTACCTGTGTGGGACTCTGTCTATTTCAGCTGTGAACCAGGTGTCCAGTGCCAAGGTAACAATAACTATATACATTACAGTGTGGTATTGTTGTGGTTCCCTCTGCTATTGGGTTCCGAACTTATATTGTTATCCAGTTGTGCCAAGGGGGGGTTCAAGCCAAATTTCTGGGGTTGACAGGCAGAGTGCAGACCCAAAATATAACCAGCAGCTCCTACGGGGGTAGTGCTACATGTATGATTGAATATAAAGGTATTAAAGAGATTGGAAAGAATTGTTTAAAAAAAATAACAAACATATCATACTTACCTCCACTGTGCAGCTCGTTTTGCACAGAGTGGACCCCGAACACCAAATTCTGGGGTCCCTCGACGGCTCTCACTTCAGATAACCCTCTAGGAGAAGCGCTCTCCGGGGGGGTTACCTTACGACGCGCTCCCGAGTCCAGCATTCTGCATCTATAGGCACGAATGCCGGACTCGGCCCCGACACCTGCGTCATTGGATTTGATTGACAGCAGCGGGAGCCAATGGCTGCGCTGCTATCAATCTATCCAATCGGGACACGAGACACCAGCTACAGATGGTGTACTCTTTCCCGAACAGAAACTAAAAGCGTCCAGGTAAGTAAAACAGGAGGGCTGGGGGGCTGCAGAACTAAAAAAGGTTTTTCACCTTATTGCATAGAATGCATTAAAGCGGAGGTCCACCTAAAAAATTATATATATTAAAAGCCAGCAGCTACAAATACTGCAGCTGCTGACTTTTAATAAATGGACACTTACCTGTCCAGGATGCTCGTGATGTCGGGAGCAGAAGACGAGCAATCGCTCGTCTCTCGGCTGCCCTCGCCGCCATCCTTGGTGAGGGAATCAGGAAGTGAAGCATTGTGGCTTCACTGCCCGGTTCCCTACTGCGCATGCGCGAGTCACGCTGCACTTCTTCACTGGTCCCCGCTGTGTTCTGGGAACTGTGTGTTTCCCAGAAGACAGCGGGGGGGACGGGAAGGGGCGTGACTCCCGCGGGAGTCTATGCCCGGAAGTGGGTGCAAATATCTGTATTATACGGGTATCTGCACCCCCTCCCCCCTGTGACACCGGAGGGGGGGAGGGTTCCGAAAAGCGGAGGTTCACTTTTTGTGTGGACCTCCGCTTTAAGGTGAAAAACCATGAGGGTTTTAAACCCCTTTAATTAGATAGTAATAGAGAGAGAAATAAAGGAGATATTCCTTCAGCAACCCAGGCTGAGAAAGTCTGGACTAGTCAGTATTATATTTCTATCCCCCTTGGTGGGAGTGGAGATGACCCCATCTATAAGGATATACAGTACATACACACACAGCACAAGGCAGTGTACATACTACAAGAAATTTCTCGGGGATGCAGTTCCTCTGTGCTCCACAAGGTGGTGATCTCACTTCTACCAAGTCTCTATGGAAGACAGGAAGTGATGTAAGGTACAGACAGGAAGTTCCGGGTGAGAGGTGAGTCGGGAGGAATTACAGAGAAGACATTACTGGAAGTGGCAGCAGAGGAGGTAATAAGATCTTATTTTCTATTTACACCCAGTAACCCCGTCATGTCCGTCCTCTTCCTCCATAGTCACTGTGACGTCTTTTATCTCCAGCAGATGATGATACACACATATATAGTGCGGAAACCTAGATTAACCCCTTCAGGGGCAGAACATTTCCCCACTTACAGGGCCAGAACATTCTCTTCATTCTGGAGATAAATTCTAGTAATATGTTCCTCTAAATAAATGTTTCTCAACTCCAGTCCTCAAGGCACCACAACAGGTCATGTTTTCAGGATTTCCCTCAGATGAAACAGCTGTGGTAATTACTAAGGCAGTAAAACTGATCAAATCACCTGTGCAAAATAATGGTAAGCCTGAAAACATGACCTGTTGGGGCGCCTTGAGGACTGGAGTTGAGAAACACTGCTCTAAATAAATGTAGCACTACCCCCGTTGGAGCTGCTGGTTAGTTTTGGGTCTACGCTCTGCCTATCAACCCCAGAAGTTTGGCTCAAACCCTCCCTTGGCACAACTGGACAACACAATGATTGTGGAACCCACTGGTATTTGGGAGCCACAATGATATCATACAGTAATGATAATACAGTGAAATATTGTTACCTTATGCTGGTTACCTGTCCCAACTGTAACAGACAAGATTTCACACAAGTGTAGGTTAACCAATGATAAAGCGTTTACTTGGTAGAAGAAGATGAAGCAAAGTTAAACAAATGACAGTTGACTTCATACAAGGCCCTGTAAGAGTCAATGGCATGCAATTTAATCACAGGTTTAAACTATATGAGCTGAAGTCAGACCTAATAAGTACGCAGTGGAGGGATTTCCCCAATGCAATAAGATCAGCACCTGAGTACCTCTCCACCAAGCCTCACCCAGCTCTCAATAATGACAATGACTGTACAAACTGGCATAAACAGCTATATATAGGTAAATGAGTCTATATGCTCTTTGGCTCCCTCTAGCGGGCAACTTCTATATATGTGTCCCACTGCTTTAGTTCAAACAAATGGAGTCCTGTGAAGGTTCCTTCCGGTTAAGAGTAGTCTTCGCTAGCTTTAGTTGGTGCACATGAATAATTTGTAATCCAACTGGTATGAAGAAAACGAATATTCACAGTATATATAACGTGCTGGCGGCACAAGCGCCAATCCTTTCTAATGCACTGCCACTACGAGATGCAATGTGTCTCTGCACGTGGCACGTGGCGTGTTAACTTCCAAACAGTAATAGTGAGTCTATCAGGTCCACAATCCTACGATACAGTTATTTTATACCGTTGGGCAGGAGGCCTCACCTCTCCGGTATGTTCCTCCATTAGTCTCTCGGTTCTCGGCCTCTCCGCAACTTGCAGTCCCTGGACCTTCCCGCAGCCGTCGCAAGGTGTGGGTGGATGGGCGACTCTGGTTGCTGTGGAGCGTAAGTGGGACACGGCGAAAAGGATCCCTCTCAGGCTAGGCGATCTGCTCTGGCGACTGGAGGCCCAGGCTTCTCGGGCCTAGGCACAATGACAGCAGGCCTCAGCGCAAGCTTCCTGCTTCCTTGAAGAGGGCGTCCTAAGAGGCCGACTGGAAGCTTCCCCTTCCTTTAAATAGCTCCTCCCAGAAGGCTGTGCGTGATGCAATGTACCCTGGTAGCACAGCAGCACTGTGGGTATTGTAGTCTATTTAATACCCAAGGCAATGGAGTCTTTACCTCCCTGTACTTCAAGATCCATAATGCAATGTTCCAATATAATTGAACTGAACAAGTTGAAGCAATATAACAATTGAACACCGGAGGGAGCTGAGTTCCTTCTTAATCACAAACTGTAGTTTATTAGCTACGTGCAAGAAAAGGACACCTTGCTACACACTCCCCCCACTTAAAAACTTTGGTCCCCAAAGACAGCAGCAGTTTGTGACCTGTGACATGCTTTGCCAAGTAAATGAGGAGAAAATTCAGTTAGTGTAACAAGGTATAAGACAGTTCACATTTGTAAAAGACCCAGGCAGAGGAACCCCCCACCAAGCTTTGGAGAGGAGGTTGTCCTGCCTACAGGCTCCCTGAAGTGGTACGGCCCAGCCAGATGTGCCAGGGGGTGAGCTAGGGTTGTCCTCCACCAAATTTGCAGTGGAAGGACCAGGCGTCTCTATTGTCCTTTTTGAAGTTAGTATGACTTCTTCAGAGCATTCACCCAGTTGATCGTAAGTCAGTCTTTTGGGAGGGTGAATGACTCTTCTCTCTCTTTGTTCCTTAGGTGTCACTGTCTTATGAGAATTAGATTCTGCCACCTCTGCGACCTCTTCTGTTTCTCCCTCTTCTTGTTCGAGCACACTGAACTCTATTTCTTCTGGAGCATCCAGTTCTTCTTCTGAAAGTGATGAGACCTCTTCGGAGTCCCCAATTGGCAGGGAAACCAAATCATCCTCTAATTCCTCAGATAGCATACTGTGAGGCATAAACTTAGGGGCTTCTGGTCGGAGAGTTCCACTGTCAGCTACTTCAGGTGGGGATAGAGGAGAGGTTACGGGTTCTGGTAATTGAGATGACCATAGCCAGTCTGGTTCCATCCCTTCATCTTCAGAGTCTTCATCTTTCACATCTTGAGGTGTTAACTGAGATCTGGTAACTGGTCGGGATCCTCGAGAGGTTGAGGGGATCATTTGTGAATCTGACACAGGGGATAGACGAACCGAACTGCTTTAATGAGGGGCAGTAGGTGATTCCGATACCAAGTCTTTACTGGACCTACACCCCCTTCAGGCCTAATCTGATATACTGGGAGACCTGGTAACTGCTTACAGATGACATACGGCTGTGACTTCCCAGCGGTCAGCCAACTTGTGTTTTCAGGGAATACCCAGGTTCCTTAGCAGTACTCGATCTCCTGGCTGTAAGTCCTGTACTCTGACCTTGAGATCGAAGTTTCTTTTGTTTCTCAGCCCTCTCTGATCTGAAGTAGCTTGATCTTTCTCGTAGGCCGTCTTCAAACTCCTCCGCAAGCGATCTACATACCCCTTGTGGGAAGTTGCTGATGTATGTTTGAGGGATATCCCAAAGGCCAGGTCCACTGGTAGTCTAGCTTCCTGCCCAAACATCAAACGGTAGGGGGAGTATCCTGTAGAATCGTTTGCAGTACTATTGTAGGCGTGCACAATGGCAGCCACATGGTTGCTCCAGTGCTGTTTCTTCTCTGTGCTTGGAGTCCCCAACATGTCTAAAAGGGTTCGGTTGAAACGTTCAGGTTGAGCATCCCCTTGGGGGTGATATGGAGTAGTTCTGGATTTTTTTATGCCCAACAGGTCTAATAACTTCTTTATAAGGTTGCTTTCAAAGTCTCTCCCTTGATCCGAGTGAATTTGTTGAGGCAAACTATAGTGTACAAAGAACTTCTCCACCAAGACTTTTGCCACTGTCGAAGCTTGCTGATCTTTCGTGGGAAATGCCTGGGCATATCTGGTGAAATGATCCGTCACTACTAGAATGTTCCCCTGTCCACTCAGGTCAGGCTCCAGGCAAAGGAAATCAATGCACACCAGCTCCATGGGTCCCTGACTCTGAAGATGGCACATTGAGGCGGCTCGATGAAGCAGGGTCTTCTTCTAGATACACCGGACACAAGAGTAACAGTAACCTTCAACTTCAGCCCGCATGCAGGGCCAGTAGAATCTATCTCTTACTAGATAGAAGGTTTTTTCCAGGCCCAGATGACCATGATTGTCATGTAGAGCAATCAGGACTGACTCTCTGTGCTTCCTGGGCAGGAGCATTTGCCACTTCTCTTCCAGACCATCAGAGGGGCCCCTTCGGTAGACCACCCCTTGATGTAACTGCAACCAGTCCCACTCTCGGTACAACAGTCGAGCCTCTTTTGGGGATTCTGTGAGAAGCATATCAGGGCATTGATCTTCCAGGGCCTTCAATACCAGTCTTCCAAGGGGGTCTTCCAACTGATCCTTCCTCAGATCCTTCTTTGACAGCCTGGGTAGGCCTTCTTCACTCACTTGGGTTACACTGCAGTAGCATTTGGGCACACCAGCAGCCAAAACCCCAATCTCTTCCGCTCTGGACCCTCCTGCGCCCTGAAGTTTAGCCCCCTGATATAAGGCCCGCATTCCTTCTGGGGTCAGCTGGGCCCATCCCTCGGTGGGGTCACTGAGACCATGAGGCCTTCTGGATAGGGCGTCTGCGTCCCTATTCCCAACTCCTGGTCGGTATCTCAGACTGAAAGTGAACCCTGAAAGGGCAGCCAACCACCTATGTCCTGTGGAATCCAGTTTTGCAGTGGTGAGAAGGTAGGTGAGTGGATTGTTGTCCGTCTTGACCATAAATTCAGCCCCATAGAGATAGTCTCTTAACTTGTCCACTACAGCCCATTTTAAGGCTAGGAATTCAAGCTTGTGTGTGGGGTAATTCTTTTCAGCGGGGACCAGACTCCTACTCACATAGGCAACAGGCCGCAAGTGACCATTGTGTTCTTGATAGAGCACCCCACCCAGTCCATCTCGACTGGCATCCACATGTAATTCGTAGGGCTTCGTAGTGTCTGCATAGGCCAAAACAGGGGCAGTGGTTAGGCTTTTCTTTAACTGGATAAATGCCTCTTCACACTTGTCGATTCATTGGTCCTGGATAGACTCTTTAGGTTTCCTAGGTCCCATGGTGGGTTTCACAGGCTTGACTGGTTCTGGGACATCATCCCCACCTTCACTCCTCAGTAATTCATTGAGGGGAGGGGCAATCTTGCCAAAACCCTCTACCAATCTCCGATAGTAGGAGCAGAACATTGGTGGGTCTTGGCCAAGAGGTGACGGCGTCCAGCTTCTCAGGGTCTGTAGCTATCCCTTCGGCTGATACGATGTGGCCCAAGTAGTGAACTGAGGGCTGATAAAATTGGCACTTCTCTAATGAAAGCTTCAGGCCTTTGTGTAAATCTTTTCTACCTGGATTGAGACCACTGGGGATGGCCCCACTAGCTTGGCAGGAAATTTATTTTTAGTGGCCTTCTTGCTTGGCTCTGTAATCTGCACTCTTATTCCTTTCTTCTTGGAGCTTTTCCTGGGTCTCGACCCCTGTTGGGCCTGGTGTGCACTGATCTCCCGCCGTTGAGCTGTTTGGGACGTGGAACGGGAAGCATTGGGTCGCTCAGAGGCGACAACGGGGGTATTTGGCAAAGGTCTGTGCCCCCGCTGTTGCCTTCTTGCGTCGTTGAATTCTTTGGAGTAAGCTAAGACTGATGGGCACCTGATTAACTCTTTCACCGGGGCCCTCTGAAGTTTTCCACCGGCTTGCGGTATGGTGCTGCAGCTTTCCTCGGGCTGGGACACATTTGTCGATGGTGTCCAATTCCTCCACAATTGAAACAAACTTCATCATCCTTTGGCCTTGGAGTTGAAGAAGTGTATGTAGTCTGAATCACTTTTGTTGCAGTTTCTCTTTCTTTACCTGTCTCCAAGACCCTTGCCATCAATGAAGTCAGCACCTCCATCACTTGTGCCATTTGAGACTTTAAAGTGGCTACTTCAGAGTCCGGTTCCACTGTTATTGCAGATCTGACTCCAGCTAGAGGGGTAGATGTTGGTTTAGTAGCTGCTTGCTGGTCATTTACCAGTGCTGCTTCATCCCTCACCACTCTTCATCCCTCACCACTCTGATAAGGTCAGGATATCTTACCCCCACAGAGGTTTTCAGGTGAAGCCAGACTGGATCAGAGCGTAGAGCCCCTCTTAAGATTTGCTGTATCCTAGCTTGGTCTATGGCAGAGGGAGCTATTCCTTTCTCTAGCACAATCTGACATAACATCTTATTTAACCGTCTGATGTATTCAGTATACGCTCTCCTGGGTGTTGGAGGGTGTGCTCAAACTGGTAGATTAAATCAACTGCCTTCTCTAGCCGCCCAAACTCTTCTTGTAACATCACCAAGTAATCGTAGGCTGTACAGGTGGTATTGCTGAACCTCAAGTTCCTGACAGCTTCCGCAGCAGATCCTTGTAAGCTCTCACTTATACGCTGCTTCTTTTGGGCCTTTGGCAGTTCCCATTCTTCCAGAGCTTGCATGGCTTGCTCTATCCAGACATCAAATTCTTCTTCCCCAGCCGGCACAGGCTGTTTCCCAGAGAAGATCCTCAGCTTCCTGTACCCAGCCTCCACACATACTGTGTTGCTCTTCTGGCACTTTGACACGAAATCCCCCAAAGCGGTAAGGAGTTCTGGCCCAATCATGGTCAGGGGTGCTGAGGAGGTTGCTGTTCCTTTAGCTGGCTCTACCTGACCAATACTGGGGGGCCCCCCACCTGGAACTCTTGGGTGTACTATGTAAAGCTTTGTCTTGTTTCCCAATTGTACACTCTTTCCTTGGAAACTTTTGGGTACTCCCTCTCTCCACTCCAACAGTGCGAGAAGTCCCTTGATCCGACCTGATGGCAATCACCCATGCTTTCCTATTTGGGGATAATGTCTTTACAATTTTGTTGACCTCTTCTTCTTTCCAGTCCTCGCCAGGGAGCTCAATCGCTACACTCGCGTCTGAGCGAGCGCCTTCCGCTTCGCACCATCGGACCACAGTGAAAGGGTCCATGCTGGTGCCAATAGGGTGGGGCTTGATTGCAGAGTAACAGTAAATCCCGGACGAGCCCCCACGTGTAGCACTACCCCCGTAGGAGCTGCTGGTTAGATTTGGGTCTACGCTCTGCCTATCAACCCCAGAAATTTGGCTCAAACCCTCCCTTGGCACATCTGGACAACACAATGATTGTGGAACCCACTGGTATTTGGGAACCACAATGATATCATACAGTAATGATAATACAGTGAAATATTGTTACAGTTGGGGCAGGTAACCAGCATAAGGTAACAGACAAGATTTCACACAAGTATAGTTAAACCAAGGATAAAGCGTTTACTTGGTAGAAGAAGATGAAGCAAAGTTAAACAAATGACAGTTGACTTCATACAAGGCCCTGTAAGAGTCAATGGCATGCAATTTAATCACAGGTTTAACCACTTCAATACAGGGCTTTTTGTACCTATTCAATACCGGGCCTATTTTGGCACTTCTCTCCTACATGTACAAATCATCATTCTTTTGCTAGAAAATTACTCAGAACCCCCAAACATTATATATGTTTTTTTTAGCAGACACCCTAGGGAATAAAATGACGGTCATTGCAACATTTTTTCTTGCACAATATTTGCGCAATAATTTTTCAAACGCCTTTTTTTAAAAAAAAAAATGGTTTCATGAATTAAAAAATAACAAAACAGTAAAGTTAGCCCAATTTTTTGGGAACATATGAAAGATAATGTTACGCCGAGTAAATAGATACCTAACATGTCACGCTTTAAAATTGCGCACACTCATGGAATGGCGCCAAACTTCGGTACTTAAAAATCTCCATAGGCGACGCTTAATTTTTTTTTACAGGTTACCAGGTTAGAATTACAGAGGAGGTCTAGTGCTAGAATTGTTGCACGCGCTCTAACGCACGCGGTGATACCTCACATGCGTGGTTTGAACGGCGTTTACATATGTGGGCGACTTACGTGTGCATTCGCTTCTGATCGCGAGCTACCGGGGACAGGGGCGTTTTAATTTTTTATTATTATTATTTATTTATTTATTTTACTTATTTATTTATTTTTTTACAATGATTTTACTTTTTTTTTTTTTTTGATCACTTTTATTCCTATTACAAGGAATGTAAACATCCCTTGTAATAGGAATTTGTGTGACAGGTTCTCTTTATTGAGAGATGCGGGGTCAATAAGACTCCACATCTCTCCTCCAGGCTGGAAAGCATGAGATCAGTGAAAAAATGTTCACTGATTTCATACTTACAGCCGCAACGGCGGCTTTGTTTACATTTTTGAGACCCGGGCGTGACGTCATCACATCGCGCCCGGGCCTCCGACGATCATAGAGATGACTGGTGACCATCTGGTCACCAGTCATCTCTATGCTCATCACGTGACTCCACCAACGATGCCGGAAGATTCGCTCCGGGTCCCCGATCGCACGGGGGAGCCCGGAGAAGCACCGGATGGCGGCGGGAGGGGGGGGTGTCCCCTCCCGCCGCCTATAAGAACGATCAAGCGGCGGAACCGCCGCTATGATCGTTCTTATGGTGCACAGAATCGCCGGCACTTTAAAAGGATATCTGAATGATGCCTCTAGCTGCAGGCATCATTCAGATATCCCCCTACAAAGCCGAGGACGTCATATGACGTCCACCCAGGATGGGAGATCCCATCTGTGGACGTCATTTGTCTATGGCTGGGTAGGGAAGTGGTTAAACTATATGAGCTGAAGTCAGACCTAATAAGTACGCAGTGGAGGGATTTCCCCAATGCAATAAGATCAGCACCTGAGTACCTCTCCACCAAGCCTCACCCAGCTCTCAATAATGACAATGACTTTACAAACTGGCATAAACAGTTATATATAGGTAAATGAGTCTATATGCTCTTTGGCTCCCTCTAGTGGGCAACTACTATATATGTATCCCACTGCTTTAATCTAAACAAACAAATGGAGTCCTGTGAAGGTTCCTTCTGGTTAAGAGTAGTCTTTGCTAGCTTTAGTTGGTGCACATGAATAATTTGTAATCCAACTGGTATGAAGAAAACAAATATTCACAGTATATATAACGTGCTGGCGGCACAAGCGCCAATCCTTTCTAATGCACTGCCACTACGAGATGCAATGTGTCTCTGCACGTGGCGTGTTAGACTCACTATTACTGTTTGGAAGTTATCAGGTCCACCCTCCTGTGATGCAGTTATTTTATATCGTTGGGCAGGTGTCCTCTCACCCAATGAGGCCTTGCCTCTCCGGTATGTTCCGCCGTTAGTCTCTCGGTTCTCGGCCTCTCCGCAACTTGCAGTCCCTGGTCCTTCCCGCAGCTGTCACAAGGTGTGTATCGATGGGCGACTCTGGTTGCTGTGGAGTGTAAGTCGGACATGGCGAAAAGGATCCCTCTCAGGCTGGTTGATCCGCTCTGGCGACTGGAGGCCCAGGCTTCTTGGGCCTAGGCACGATGACAGCAGGCCTCAGCGCAAGTTTCCTGCTTCCTTGAAGAGGGCGTCCTAAGAGGCCGACTGGAAGCTTCCCCTTCCTTTAAATAGCTCCTCCCAGAAGGCTGTGCGTGATGCAATGTACCCTGGTAGCACAGCAGCACTGTGGGTATTGTAGTCTATTTAATACCCAAGGCAATGGAGTCTTTGCCTCCCTGTACTTCAAGATCCATAATGCAATGTTCCAATATAATTGAACTGAACAAGTTGAAGCAATATAACAATTGAACACCGGAGGGAACTGAGTTCTCTTAATCACAAACTGTAGTCTATTCGCTACGTGCAAAAGAAAAGGACACCTTGCTACACAAACATCACTGACAATACGTAGACAAGACAATGACCATCCTGACCATACATGGCCTACAAAGGGCAATTATTACACTACACAGGCAGCCAATGGTCAATCATTACACTATGCAGCCAACACAATGATGGAGTGCAGGGGTCAGGAGTATGGAACATAGAGCAGGGCTTGACAAATTTGCTTGGAATCTAGGAGCCAGCTAAAAAAGTTAGGAGCCAGGTTTTTTTAACGACCGATGCGTGCAGAAGCGAACGCATACGTGAGTAGCGCCCGCATATGAAAGCAGTGTTTAAACCACACATGTGAGGTATCGCCGCGATCGGTAGAGCAAGAGCAATAATTCTAGCCCTAGACATCCTCTGTAACTCAAAACATGCAACCTGTAGAGTTTTTTAAATGTCGCCTATGGAGATTTTAAAGGGTAAAAGTTTGTAGCCATTCCACGAGCGGACGCAATTTTAAAGCGTGACATGTTGGGTATCAAATTTACTCGGCGTAACATTATCTTTATCTTTCACAATATAAAAAAAAAATTCGGCTAACTTTACTGTTGTCTTATTTTTTAATTAAAAAAAGTGTATTTTTTTCCTCCAAAGTGCGCCTGTAAGACCGCTGCGCAAATACAGTGTGACAGAAAGTATTGCAACGACCGCCATTTTATTCTCTAGGGTGTTAGTATAAAAAATATATATATATATAATGTTTGGGGGTTAACTTCTAAGTAAAGGGAAGGCGATGGGCGGGCAGTGAAACAGGCAAGCATTGCTGGTTGTCTTGTCATACCAACGGCCACCACAAGAGGGTGCCAGATTACAGAATGAAGCATAGGCCTGCAGAAGGCCACAAAGCCGCGACCTCAATTACCAGCCGGCGCGGCCCGACGAGATCGCGCGATCGCGGGGGGGCGCACGGAGACACAGGAAACCTCAGCTGTGCTGCCCCAGGCACCAGGTCGCTAATTCTAGTCGCATTTGTGACCTGGCGCCCAGGGATTGTCGAACACTGACATAGAGCCCCTTACATTGCTGGTCAGGAGGAAGAAAACATTCCCCAGCCTGCCA
The DNA here is from genome assembly GCA_029206835.1 of Rana muscosa. Taxonomy (NCBI): domain Eukaryota; kingdom Metazoa; phylum Chordata; class Amphibia; order Anura; family Ranidae; genus Rana; species Rana muscosa. Next base: position 26,955,267 of record JARGYO010000094.1, on the reverse strand, counting down.
TGAAGAAGATGTTCCATCACTGGTGTCAGAGGGAGGAAAATATTGGAGGTTCTGAGGGAAGTAGAGGAGCCGAAAGGCTGTAAGGGATGGCTGATGGACTCTAGAGACCTCTTTGAGTTTAATGGGGCTCAGCAGTTCTAAGGGGGTAAGCAAAAAATAATTCTGGTTGGCTGCTCGTACAGTGAAATCACCTTTATTTCAGCATGTCCATAAAAAAAATGTCCAAAAGCACAAATAGAAGCGGAACAGCATCACCAGCTAACAAGTTTCATGCTCCTTTAGCACTTAGTCCTAGCTAATAGTTCTAAGGGGGTATAGTAACTGAGAACTTTAGGGCCCCTGATGGGGTAGTGTAGCTGAAAGACTCTGGGCCCTTGATAGAGTTGGCCAGTAGCAGGGCTCTGAGGCAGTGGCGTAGTGTGGGTTGTTCTCGAGGCAAGGGAACTAATTTGTGCCCCCTAATCCATGGACTTTTAGCACTCCCTTGTGCAATTTTTGAGAGAGCGAGCGAGAGAGAAAGGGAATGTGTGAGAGAGAATGAAAGAGGGAGTGAGAGATTGAAGAAGCATGGGAGAGAGCAAGAGAGAAATAGAGAATGGGAGGGAGAGTGAGAGAGAGCGAGGGAGGGGAACATGAGCGAGAGAAGAAACGTGAGAGAGGGAGTGGGGGAGAGAGCAAGAGAGAGGAAGAGTGAGAGAAGTAGCGTGAGAGAGAGAGAGCAAGATAGTGTGAGAGAGTGGGAGCGTAATAAAGGAAGTGAAAGAACGAGAGAGGGAGTGTAAGAGAGCACATCACTCGGAGTTCAGCTGTGCGGGTCGGTAATGGGGACTCACCACGGTGTTGGGGGTGTCTGGTGCTCGCAACTCTACACCCTGGGGGCTCCGTCCACTACCAGATCTGTGCCGACGCCCATTTCTACAAGTGAGTCAGATGGAGCGGGAAGCTGCAAAGGGGGCGGTGTCCTGTTGAAAAAGGTCCCCCGGCGCATAATGACCCCCCTGTACTGCGCAGGCGCAGCGCTTGCGCAGTACGAACCACAACTGAGCCGCCGAAAATAGCCAAAGATGTAGAGCTGTGAGTCAGCTGTACGCGGCGCCTGCGCAATGATGACGAGGGGCGGGTGAGACCACCATTATTGGAAACCGGATCACCCGCTGAAGAAGAGGATACCTGGTTTATGGCAGCTAGCTGCTGCCATAACAAAGATATCCCTCTTCAAACAGCCAACGTATATCGGCGTGCGGCGGTCCGGAAGTGGTTAAAATTGACAATGAAATGTGTGCTGGTTTGTCGACTTTGGAGCCTCTGTTCAATATGATTTGCTCTCAAAAGCAGGCACATCCTTCACATTTAATATAAAATTAAATATATATGTAAAAAGAAATAAGTTCTTCACCACAAAAATTGTTAAATCTTTTCAGGTGTTCCCAGTGAATTTAGATCTTTTTGGTGCGCCGCAAGACAGAAAAGTTTGAGAAACACTGAGCTAGAGGGGGGTCAGGGGTCAGTGAGGTGTGTTGGAGTGAGGTAGTCCAATACCTTCCCATGACACAGGGTCTGTCTGGTGCTGGAATTCAGAACCCCTGGAACTCAACCACAACTCTGTACAATGTCCTGGATACTACAGTATACTTGGCAACCAAGAGAACAAACCCCTCCCCCCTGCTGTCCTCCTACAGACAATGGGAAGGGAAGAGAACAGACTCCTACCCCATAGCTCTCTACTCCACCAGCAGCATCCTCCTGCTATCCAATCCAATCCCTTCTCTTACTGCAGAGAGTGACAGTGACATCACTCCTGTCAGTCAGCAGGCCGCCGGAGATTGGAGCCTTGCAGCCGGAGTTCTGGCAATTATCCTGATTAGCCGGCAACTCCGGCCAAAAGTCAGTAAGTTCCCCTTCCTGGACATCATAATGACCCGACATTGACCTCACAGCACTGCCACAGAGCAAAAAAGTCAAAGGAAGGATCATATTTATCATTCATTGTCTGCAGATCTAAAATTAAAGAGAAAAGAGAAGTTCTGATCTGGCAGGCCAAGAGTCCAAGGAACTCAAAATTGTATAAAACACTAAACAGTCCAAACTAAAGTCTTCCCATGGGGCAGTAGACTTTAAATGTTTAGAAACCCTCCTATTACCACCCTCACATCCACAACCTATTATTGTGTGACCGATACCATACAAATAATTCTTACTTTCATTTACCAAAGTTATCCGTCTACAAGGAGACCTGTATAGATCACATGACGGCACCAATGAGGATGGTGAAGGACCGGAGTCACATGACTGAGAAGATACTAAACCTCACCCTGGAGATCATCTACCTGCTGACCGGAGAGGTGAGGAGGATTCTGGGAGGTCACATGACATCACTCTTATCTCTATTAATAAAACCCAGACCTGACCGGAGAGGTGAGGAGGATTCTGGGAGGTCACATGACATCACTCTTATCTCTATTAATAAAACCCAGACCTGACCGGAGAGGTGAGGAGGATTCTGGGATTCTAACAAAATATTACTATTGGTTTCTCAATACAGAGATTTCCTCTTGTGAAGTCAGGTTATCATATGACCATCACAGTGCCTCCATGTGACTCCCTAAAACCTGAGAGACACAACATGGAGAAGATTCTAGAAGTCACCAAGAAGATGATGGAGCTGCTGACAGGAGAGGTGAGCGGTGCCGGGAATTCTGGGACATTATCCAGTAACAGACAAGGGATGTGTCTGGATGGTGACTGTATCATTGTGTGTGTCAGGTTCCTATAAGGTGTCAGGATGTCACTGTCTATTTCTCCATGGAGGAGTGGGAGTATTTAGAAGGACACAAGGATCTCTACAAGGACGTCATGATGGACAATCAGCCGCCCCTCACATCACCGGGTAAGAGGAGACTTTATTGTAAAGGAGAGAGCAGTATGGAGGCTCCACCTAGATCCCCCATCATCTGATAAACACATAGAAACAATGTATTCAGTCAGTGTGTGTGTTTCCTACAGATGGATCCAGTAATGGGAACCCACCAGAGAGATGTCCCCGTCCTCTGTATTCCCGGGATTCCACACAGGAAGGTCACACCATCCCTCACCATCATCAGGTAGATGAGGAACAATCACTGATAGTATCATTAAGATCTGTACATTATCTGCATTGTTACAATTGATGTCATTTTTATTATATATTTAGAGTGGAAACCTGAGAGATTCTAAAGTTGAGTGTAAAGCAGAAGAAGAAGAGACGTGTGTGAGGGATGATCAGCAGTCTATGGAGGAGGATGGAATAACGGGGACATTTATAGAGGAGGACACTCCTACAGAGATCAGCACAGGTGGGTCATTAACACTAAATACATTCCTCCACCCATACTGCTCACTGATTGGTCCAGAGTAGGGTAAGGACTGGGTGATATCAGCCTGTAATACCCTAGTCACCTTTCTGAGCTGTGTTCCCCCTCCTGTATTCCTGTATTTCTCTCAGATAATCTTCCTTCTCTGTGCTGCAGACACAATTTATGTGGCGTTACTAGACCTAGGCACCTGGGGTATGTGTTTCGGGTCTTCTGCCCCATGCCCGGGTCTGGCAAGATTTCTGACAGAGCAATTCTCCCAGGGTTTCTTCCTCTGCTGGCTGTGCCGGGTGGAGGGATATGTCTGTATAGTCTCACACCCAAGTCACTGAGTGCAGTCTCAGGAGATGGTAGGCAGCCGTGTGGGACCTCTCAAGTAAACATTTAAGCTTCCACGGATTACTGGATACCAATATTATGAGTCCCGACTCTCACACTATATAGTTTATATTGTACGTTACATACTCCTGACCCCTGCACTATATACTCTATATTGTACATTACATACTCCTGACCCCTGCACTATATACTCTATGCTGTACATTACATAATTCTTATACTGTATAGTCCTGACTTTTGTATCCTACAGTATATAATAAGTTGTACATTACATAGTCCTTCCTTCATTTGCGCTCATTTCCTACCAGCTGGACATTTTATATCTGATGATTTGATTGGAGCACAGACTTTGATTAATAATGTGATAACATCCTCAAACTTTGGAACCTTAAACAGAAAGTGATAATGAGGGAGGAGTCAATAACCCAATGCTGGTGGTCTTCAGGATCAGTCCAGTCTTCATCTTGGTTGTTCTCCCTGCATCCTCACTCTCTGACCTCTGGTGGGGCTCAGCTCCGCTGTTATTCATGACTAAATCATGGACTAAATAAGGAAGTGCAGTACTTCTTGTGTTGGCAAGATGACAATGCATGATAGAGGCAGGTCGGCTGTTAGAAATCACTGGGCCCCATACAGCCTACCTGACAGGGTCCCCCCCCCCCCCCCCCCTCAAAACAATATTTTCACAAAAAATACACTAAATTTATTATTAGCAAACACAAACATAACATATTGTATATACTCAAGTATAAGCCGACCCAAATATAAGCAGAGGCACCTAATTTTACCACAAAAAACTGGGAAAACTTATTGACTCGAGTATAAGCCTAGGGTGAGAATGCAGCAGCTACTGTTATTGGAAAAGAGGGTCAACAATGCCCATTTGCAGCTTCACTGTGCCCATTTGCAGCCTCACTGTGCCCATTTGCACACCTCACTGTGCCCATTTGCAGCCTCACTGTGCCCATTTGCAGCCTCACTGCCCATTGCAGCCTGGCCTCACTGTGCCCATTGCAGCCTGGCCTCACTGTGCCCATTGCAGCCTGGCCTCACTTTGCCCATTGCAGCTTGACCTCACTGTGCCCATTGCAGCCTGGCCTCACCGTGCCCATTGCAGAATCACTTTGCCGATTTGTTACCTGAGTCCGTGACATGCATATTCAGACGGCAGCTGTGCAGTGTTAAAAAGTCGCGCTCCTCCTTGTCCTGTTTTGTGATAGGCGCGCTCCTCCTTGTCCTGTTCAGTGATAGGCGGAACACTCCGTTTCCCAGCAGACACTGTGTTCAGTGTTCCGCCTATCACCGACGCCCTCTCGTCCGTGATAGACGAGAGGGCGTCGGTGATAGGCGGAACACTGAACACAGTGTCTGCTGGGAAACAGAGTGTTCCGCCTATCACGGAACAGGACAAGGAAGAGCGTGACTTTTTAACACTGCACAGACGTCGCCTGAATATGCATGTCACGGACTCAGATACACTGACTCGAGTATAAGCCGAGGGGATCATTTTCAGCCCAAAAAAAAGGGCTGAAAACCTCGGCTTATACTCGAGTATATACGGTAACTGGAGCCTGGTGTTGGCTAACTTTGCCTGTGTCATCTTGGGTAGGGATGAGCTTTATGTTCGGGTCAAACATGAGTTTGATTCGAACATTGGCTGTTCGCCGAATAGCGAACAATTTGGGGTGTTTGCGGCAAATTCGAAAGCTGCGGAACACTCTTTAAAAGGCTATGGGAGAAATCAAAAGTGCTAATTTTAAAGGTTAATATGCAAGTTATTGTCATAAAAAGTGTTTGGGGACCCGGGTCCTGCCCCAGGGGACATGTATCAATGCAAAAAAAAGTTTTAAAAATGCCAGTTTTTTCGGGAGCAGTGATTTTAATAATGCATAAAGTGAAACAATAAAAATGAAATATTCCTTTAAATTTCGTACCCGGGGGGTGTGTATAGTATGCCTGTAAAGTAGCGCATGTTTCCCGTGTTTAGAACTGTCCCTGCACAAAATGTCATTTCTAAAGGAAAAAAAAGTCATTTAAAACTACTCGCGGCTATAATGAATTGTCGGGTCCCGGCAATACAGATAAAAGTCATTGAAAAAAACGGCATGGGTTCCTCCCCCAGTCCATTGCTAGGCCCTTTGGGTCTGGTATGAATATTAAGGGGAACCCTGAACCAAAATAAAAAAAAAAACATGCGTGGGGTTCCCCCCAAATTTCATACCAGGCCCTTCAGGTCTGGTATGGATATTAAGGGGAACCCTGCTCCAGTTTTTTTTTTAAATGGCGTAGGGGCCCCCTCAAAATCCATACCAGACCCTTTAGGTCTGGTATGGATTTTAAGGGGAACCCCGCGCCAAAATAAAAAAAAATGGCGTAGGGTTCCCCCCAAAAATCCATACCAGACCCTTATCCGAGCATGCAACCTGGCAGGCCGCAGGAAAAGAGAGAGCGCCCCCCCCCCTCCTGAACCGTACCAGGCAACATGCCCTCAACATGTAGAGGATGTCCCCATGTTGATGGGGACAAGGGCCTCATCCCCACAACCCTTGCCCGGTGGTTGTGGGGGTCTGCGGGCGGGGGGCTTATCGGAATCTGGAAGCCCCTTTAACAAAGGGGACCCCCAGATGCCAGTCCCCCCTATGTGAATTGGTAATTTTGGCACAGGGTTCCCCTTAAAATCCATACCAGACCCAAAGGGACTGGTAATGGACTGGGGGGAGAACCCATGCCGTTTTTTTCAATGACTTTTATTTGTATTGCCGGGACCCGATAATTCATTATAGCCACGAGTAGTTTTAAATTACTTTTTTTCCTTTTAAGGAATGACATTTTGTGCAGGGACTTTTCTAAACACGGGAAACATGCGCCACTTTACAGGCATCCTATTCACACCCCCCAGGTACGAAATTTAAAGGAATATTTCACTTTTATTGTTTCACTTTAAGCATTATTAAAATCACTGCTCCCGAAAAAACGTTAGTTTTTAAAACTTTTTTTTGCATTGATACATGTCCCCTGGGGCAGGACCCGGGTCCCCAAACACTTTTTTATGACAATAACTTGCATATTAGCCTTTAAAATTAGCACTTTTGATTTTTAACGTTCGTGTCCCATTGACTATAACGGTGTTCACGTGTTCGAACGAATTTTTTGCCTGTTCGCATGTTCTGCTGCAAACCGAACCGGGGGGTGTTCGGCTCATCCCTAATCTTGGGGCATTCTGTAACACCAGCTGCAGTGAGCCTGTTTCCCTCTAGTGTTCAGCCTGGACACCGTGTCATCATCTCTTGAATGCAGAGCAAGCAGAGAACAAAGCTGAGAGCAAGGGATCATGGGATATGTGGTCTGAGGAGCCAGGATTTGCAATGGAGCCAGACTGCTGCAAGTTCTAGCCGGGCTGGGAGAGAGAAAAGGAGCCTGGTCCAGGAAAGAGTCTTTCTCTTGGGACCACTCCCTTCAGCTGAGAGCAGGGACCCAGCTGGGAATGTGAGCAGGCGCTGTGGCCTAGGCCAGCAAGTGAGAGAGCAGATCCACCATTGCCAGCTCCCTTTCGACTGAGTGACTGTTGGGGGGTCACTCTAATCGTCACCAGTACAATTACAGCAGAATCCCAGTGTCGCTAGGTGCACGGCCAGGCACCCTCCACTAGTTGCAGATTCTGAAAGAGCCTGTTACGGGACATTCTATTCCCTTGAGCCTTGATATGATCAGGATTGGTGAGTGGGCAGCAGCCCACCCTGTGTACACCCTACAAAGACACTGCATGCCGACACCTTTACTCCATATCTTTATAAGAAAGCCTCAAAAAGGGAACACTTTGCATTTGCTATTTTCTGTTGCTGGTCGTCATTGCACAGCAATCCTTCTGGGCCCTTGTTGAGCTAGCTGAAGACACTGAACAACTACATAACAAGGACTCCTCCACTCCCCTGTTCTCCCCTCACTTAAAGGACTCTGTGCACAATATCTGCACATTTTAGGGGAAACTCTACTCAGAGATTAAGTTTTGCATTTGTTCTAACTTGTTGTTTTATAATTGATGCCACAAAGTTTGTTGGGTCAGTGGCATCAATATTTGAAGAGAGCAGTCTGACCTAAAAGGTCAATCTCTTCTCTTTTATACCTGAAGTCATAGGTTCTTTCAGGACCTACTGGTTATTACTGTTTGACGTATTGTCATTTTATTTGCATTGCATACCCTTTGCATATTTACAAAAGTAAGAGTTTAACATTGAAAGATATCTGTTTTTCATGTTCTTATCTGCCTCAAGAATCTTAAAATGGTTCTAAAGTCAGAAGTTCTTTGATCTTAATGCATTCTATGCATTAAAATAAAAAGCCTTCTATGTGCAGCAGTCCCCCATAATACTTACCTGAGCTGCCTCTTGATTCAACAAAATTGTATGAGAGTTTTGGCTGTCCAGGACTCTCCCTCTTGATTGGCTGAGACAGGAGTGGGGGGCGCCACTGGCTCCCGCTGCTGTCAATCAAAGTCTGTGCGCCAATGAGGAGAGAGAGGGGGTGGGCATAGAAGCACAGAGCAGCGGCTCAGCTCGGGTGCCCCCATAGCAAGCTGCTTGCTATGGTGGAAAAGGTGTTACTGCTCCAGGTGAATATACTTTGGCAATCAATATGGTCTTAGGAACACCGTGGGTGCCGGCAATGCACGTAGCATGTAAGAGAGAAAAATGATGATATGGACAGCCGCACTCCAAAAAACCTTGATGGTCACCTTTATTGTAAAAACAGGATTGAAAATGCACTACAAATCACTGCAAAACCGGGACAACAGCTGACATGTTTCGCACTACATACTAGTGCTTAATCATTGATAGCTGAAGGAGCCTCTTGAAGGTGCTGAACATAAGCTTTACATGTGGAATCAATGGATGCTACTCCAGGGATCCCTGCTTAAAGCGGAGCTCCACCCTAAAAGAAAAATATACTTCACTAGCTTCCTTTCAATATGATTAAACAAGATCTGAATTTTTTTTTTTTTAACATACTTGGAAATCCCTGTTGCTATGCAGAATTCCTAATCTGCCCTCTTCCTGGACCGCGGTCTTTCTCCTCTTCAACCTAAGCCGCACAGACTCCTGGGAAAGGAGTGTCATAATTTCCCAGGAGACTGTGCGCTCCTCTGTGCCGAAAAATCGCGGGATTACTACTGTGGGGATTGTGTGGTCTACGTTGTCATAACAACGGGGCGGGACGTTCCTCCGCCGCCGCCCGTTGTCATGACAACGGCATAAACAACCTGCGCTACGAGCATCGCTCTTTTGTGCACGTGCGAGATAGAGAGGACCTCGCCACGAAGGGAAGAAAAAAAAAATGTTCTGGGCTTCAGATGCCCACACATAGAATGGCAACGGTCGAAGAATGACAAGCAGCAAATAAGGCGAGTTTTACATATATTTACGGATCGTTTGGCGATATATCAGTATATTTAATGGCATGTTGAGTGTATTTCAATTTAACTGGCCAAAAAATTAAAAATACATTTATGACCGGAGCTCCGCTTTAAGCTGAAGGAGCCAGTCCAATAGGAAGTGAAGGGTGGAGAAGCACACAGAACAAGGGGAACCAACACCACAGTTTTCATGGGAAATGCATTTGCTCTTTGAGGAAATTTGAACAGTGAGTCACTACCTGTTTACATCATTAGGGATGTGGGAAATGTAGTTAAATATATTTTTTGATATTAAATTAAATTTTTGATTTATTATAGATAATGATACAACAATATCTCTGATGAAGAAATGTTTTAAATGTAACTACTTGAAACGCGTTGGTTAAGCTGCTCTTCTTCTACCACCAGTTAACCTGGAGGTTTTTGAGTTTTGGCAATTGTATCATCTGTATCTATTCTTCTCAGTCCTCATGTTTTTGTTTTTTTTAAAGATATTTTTATTGGGTTTTTCATGACAAACCAACAAACAAATAAAAAGCATAAACACAAAAAAATAAAAAACACAGCCTTATACCAGACAATCTGGTTAAATCAGGTCATACACATAGAGAGCATTTGGCAAAGTGCAGAAGTACATAAAAAAAAATGGGCATCAGTGCAAAAGAAAAAATTATATATAAAAAAAAATGTACCGTATATACTCGAGTATAAGCCGACTCGAGTATAAGCCGAGGTACCTAATGTTGCCCAAAAACCTGGGAAACCTCACTGACCCGAGTATAAGCCGATGCCCCACTTTTCCCTGTAAAAAGAAATTTTTACATTGTAATTATTACCTGTAAAGAAGTTGCGGCTGCGGCGTCCATCGTTCAAATTCCGCGGCGTCCATCGTTCAAATTCCGCGGTGTCCATCGTTCAAATTCCGCGGCGTCCATCGTTCAAATTCCGCGGCGTCCATCGTTCAAATTCCACGGTCTCTTCCTGTTCCTTACTTGATAGGCGAGTCTCCGCAGACACTCTCCGCCTATCACGATCCTTCTCTCATCCTTAGTTTTCCCAGCAGACACTCTCCGCCTATCACGATCCTTCTCTCATCCTTAGTTTTCCCAGCAGACACTGTGTTGGGTATTCCGCCAATCACAGACGTCTGCTGGAAAACTGAGGATGAGAGAACGTTCGTGATAGGCGGAGAGTGTCTGCTGAGACTCGCCTATCAAGGAAGGAACAGGAAGAGACCGCGGAATTTTGAACGATGGACGCCGCGGAATTCGAACGATGGACGCCGCAGCTTCTTTACAGGTAATATTTACAATGTAAAATTTATATGACTCGAGTATAAGCCGAGGGGGGGACTTTCAGCCCCCAAAAAAGGGCTGAAAATCTCGGCTTATACTCGAGTATATACGGTACTAACATGTTACCATGACAGAGTATTAGGAAAAATTATACAGTAAAGAACCCTGGGGCGCAGCCCATCAATGGTCAAACAAGGAGAGACAATCAGTGTTGGGATAGGGTTAGTGGGCTAGCCAGCCATCTACCCCAGATTTTGTGGAAAGTTTTGTTCCGTTTCCGGATTTCAAAAGTAAGTTTGTACAATGGAATAACATCATTGATAAGTTTCAGCCAGAGGGACTTTAGTGAGGTCTGTGCACCCTTCCAGGACAGTAAAATAGCCTTTTTAACGTAAAAATAAAGAATACAGAGTATTCTCTTGGCATGGGACGATAAGTGTAGTTCCCCAAAAATGCCTAGAAGGCAGTTCTTGGGGTGGATAATATTTGGGAGACCTAGTGCTGATGAAATGAAAGGCACCCACCTCCTCCCAGAGGTCCCGAAATATCGGGCACGACCAGAAGCAATGTAGGAAGTCCGCCTCCTGGCCACAGCCGCGAAAGCAGGCAGCCGAGGGCAGGAGACCTAGTCTGTGTAACCTAGCCGGAGTGAGGTGTGTTTGGTGGAAGATTTTCACTTGTATGATTCTGTCCTGAGAGGCAATGACAGGTTTTGTATGTCTCTCTAAATTCTGACCAGTCGTCCTCCGTAAGGGAAATATCTAGAGCGGTCCATTTTACCTGAGCTTTATGAAACCTGGGGTTATAGTCAGTCATTAGAGCAGCATAATAGGTGGAGACTAGTTTAGTGGGATCTGGCTGTCTAAGCAGTTCTTCTAGGGGAGGTAGAGTAGTGGGGTCATCCAAGGAGCCGAACTGGGCACGGATAGCATGACGGAGCTGGTAGTAATAAAACAAATAAGATCAAAGCCTAAACATAGCTGGAGGAAAGTTTTAAAGCCCTGAGCATTGTACAGGTGGCATAAATATTTAACCCCCTTGGAGTACCAACGGTTAGAGTCTGGAAGGGCATACAGTTCTTGCAAATTGGGGTTATACCACAGAGGATTATTGAGGGACTTTAACCAGGTGTGTTTAGAAATTTTCTGGACAATGTATCAAAATGAGGAAAGGGAGTTGGCAAGTATAGAAGTGCCTGGGTGGTCAGGGACCCTGCCCCTGTATATGATATTATGTAGGGTTTCCATGGAAGAGGCGATGGCTCCCTCCATGGAGGTGCAGGCGTTGGTCGAAACCGGGCATAACCAATCATGGATGTGCACCAGCTGCGATGCCAAGTAGTATAAATGAGAATTGGGAAACGCCAGGCCCGCCAATTGTGCTGGCAGACGTAGCGTTTCCAGGGCCATCCTGGGGGAACCGCCCTTCCACAGGAAAGTAGTACATATCGCATCTATGCATTTAAAAATGGATTTAGGTATCTTGCAAGGGGAGTTAGCCAGGATATAGAGAAATCTTGGTAGGTATATCATTTTGAGCACATTGGCCTTCCCCATGAGGTCTAGAGGTAAATCCATCCACAACTTGGTCTGCTCTTGAAGGTGGGCCAATAGGGGCTCTAGGTTATTAGTAACATAGGAAGATAACGGGGTCGGTACCAAGACTCCCAGGTATCTAAATGAGGAAACCACCTGAAGTTTGGAGTCCAGATGTATCTGGGAAGGTGCAGACACATCTAATGGAAAGAGGCTGGACTTCTCCCAATTCACCTGGAAACCAGAATAGTTTTCAAAAGTGGTAATTTCCACCAATAGGGCTTGGAGTGACTCCGGAGTATCAGCTAGATACACCAAAGTGTCATCTGCATAGAGTGAAATGCGTTCCTCAATATTAGCGATTGGGAGTCCTTTTAATAGAGGGGGAGGAACGGATGCGGACAGCAAGCGGCTCCATGGCCAGGGCGAACAAGAGGGGTGACAACGGTAATTGGAAAGGAATCAGTGACAGAGGAGCTAACCCGTACCTTAGCAACTGGGGATGTATAAAGGAGCTTAATCCATGCTACTATGCGGGGGCTAAAACCATACATCTGTAGAACCCGAATGAGGTATGGCCATTCCACACTGTCAAACGCTTTGCAGGTGTCTAGGGACACGATGGCGCGAGTGGGAGGACAGTCATGTGGATATTGTATATTGTGAAACAACCTACGTATATTCATTCTGGTGGACCTCCCAGGAATGAAGCCCCCCTGGTCACTATTGACCAGGGATGTGACTACACCGTTCAGGCGATTCGCCAGTACCTTGGCCAGAATCTTTACATCTACATTTAAAAGGGAAATGGGACAGTAAGTTTCACAATTAATCGGGTCCTTACGGGCCATCAGGAGAAGTACAATCAGGGCTTCTTGCATCGTTGGGGGGAGGATCCCTGCGTCTAGGGCTTTGTTATAGGTCCGGAGAAGGTAGGGGCATAAAAGGTCTTTATATTGCATGTACCATTCATTTGGGAAGCCATCCAGGCCAGGGGTCTTATGTTTAGGCATTTGAGAGATGGCTGCGGCAATCTCCTCAATTGAGATAGGTTCTTCCGGCATGTCGCGCCCCTCAAACGATAAGGAGGGGAGAGATATGTCAGCTAAGTAATCAGTCAATTGGGAGTCATCATAGTCAACCCTAGAAGTATATAGTTCTTTGTAAAAACAGAAAAAGGAGTCCAGGATATCCACAGGGTCACCACTGACAAGTCCCTGGGCAGTAACTGCGTTGTATGGATATGGGATTATGTTCAGGTCTAGTCAGATATGCCAAGAGACGCCTGGCTTTATTACCATGCTCAAATGATTTCTGAGTACCATGCAACATGCACTTCTGCGTGAGGTCCAGCAGGCAGAGTTCAAACTCCCTGCGACTCTGCAACCATGTCTCCCTTGCATCAGAGGTAGGGTTAGAGGCATAAGCAGCTTCAGCATGCACCATAGCAGTCTCAAGCTCCTCAGTAGGCATCCGATTATTTTTACGCAGAACCCCTGTGATTGACCTGAAAGTTCCCCTCAAGGTGTTCTTAAATGCATCCCATTCAGTAGATGGGTCAACCTTTCCCAGATTGTCCCTCCAATAGGTAGCAATGTCTCTCCCACATTCTTTCTGTACTATCTCGTCCTCCTGCCAGTATGAATTCAGGTGCCAGATAGCGGGCCCCAAACCTGGGAGGAGGAGAAGATCCACAAAGAGGGGAGCATGATCAGAAACCCCTCTAGGCAAATATGAAACCGCAGAGATAATAGGGAGGGTCTCAGCCGAGACAAATGCCATATCTAACCTGGACATGGTGTGGAAAGAGTCAGAGTGGCAGAAATTTTTTTTCCAGCGCCAAACCTCTGTAAGGCCATGAGTCTGAACCCAGTCTGTGAAGGAGGGAAACGGTCTACCCCACCCTTCCCAGACGATCCAGTACCGGATCCAGAACAGCATTAAATTCCCCCACATAAAGCAGGGGGCTGGGGGGTCTGGTCAGAAGCTGTAGTGAAAGTTTGGAGAGCAACTCCACTGAAAAGGGGGATATAAACATTCACCTGGGTGAAGGTCACAGTGGATATCTGCAAAGTAAGAATAATAAACCGCCCTTCGGGGTCAGTTTTAACTTGGAGCATTTCAGCTGGTAGAGATTTGGCCAAGATGATAGAAACCCATCCTAGAATAATTAGTATGAGTAGCATGATAAGATTTAGACACTTTTTCAATACAGAAAAAAACAGAGATCTCTTCTGGGGTGCATTCAGACCTCTAGTGTTCCAGGAAACTATCCTTAGGGGCTTCACCATCTTAAAACATACAGTAGTAATAAATTGCCGGATAACCTGAAAACAAATACATAAATGACCAGATGGACCGCACCCCCCAAAGCACATACATGCACTTGTATCAAAAATGTGTATGGATCTGCCAGCAGGAGGGTATAGGCCCGTAGTGTAAAAAGGTAAACATTATCAACCTGCCATTGGTAGCAGCCTGCAGAAACATTGCTTATAGAGAAAATGCACACCTGGGTTGTGTAAAAAGAAGAAAAAAAGAAAGTACCAACAAAGTCCCCAAAAACTTCCCTGCCCCCCACCCCGCTCGGCCATCCCAAACATAGCGAGCCTTGGATCCCAAAACTCAAAAAAACTTAACCAAAGAAGGTCAAAATTGTTCCGTGGCTTCGCCACTAACTGGTGGAAGGGTAGTGTGTAATCCGGTTCGGCTCTCAACCGATGGTAGAAGAAGTGATATGAAACATGTCCTGATGTAGGATATATGGTTCCATCTGCCATGAGGAAGTTCAGGAGTAACTGGTCTCTAGTTCAGAAAGGATGGGCAGTAAATATAAAGATGAGGGGTAAAGTCTGGAGGCTAAATAAGGAGGTAAATATAAAGATGAGGGGTAAATATAATCTAATATAATAAAAATAATAATATAAGGAGGTAAATATAAAGATGAGGGGTAAAGTCTGGAGCCTAAAATGTCCAAAAAAAGGGGGAAATCACAGTAACTGGCTCAATAGGCAGGGTGTATCACCCAGCAGGGGGAGAGGTAGTAAGGCACATATCAAGTGATGTACTATGGTCAGTGGCACCGTCAGTTACCTCTGCGTCTGGAAACAGGTCCAAATCGATCATTCAGCCTCGCCATGGCCTCTTTAGGGCTGGAGTAGCAGTGGGCCTTACCGTCATAGATAATACGGAGCTTGGCAGGGAAGAGCATAGCATAGGACAGACTCTCCTCGCGCAGGCGAGATTTTACTGCTGAAAAGGAGATTCGCTGACGTTGAACTTCAGCAGAAAAGTCAGGATATACAGATATAGTATTACCATTAAACTTGAGCAGGCCTTTTTCTCTGGCTAGGCGCAGAATGGCAACTTTATCCTGGAAGTTAAGGATGCGTGCAATAATGGAGCGTGGCGGGGCACCCTCAGGGGGGGACGAGGAGGGGTGCGGTGTGCACGTTCAATGACATGGGAGAATAATGGTGCGTCTGTACCAAAAATGTCCTACAGCCAGGTGTAAAGGAATTTTTCAGGATAGGGACCTTCCGCACGTTCCGGGAACCCCACGAATCTGAGATTGTTCCTTCGAGAACGATTTTCCAAATCGTCAATTTTGGCGCGGAGTGCCGCCATTTCACTAATAGTATCCCGCATAGTAACTGACAGAGGATTCACAGTGTCCTCCATAGTGCCAATACGTTCCTCTGCTTCTCCAGTTCTATCCCTAAGGTTCTGGACATCTTGTTTCAGGAGTGAGAAGTCCATGCGGATGGAGGCTATCTGATTGGAGAGGGAGACCTTACAGTCCTGAATAGCCATTGGTTAGTGTAGGTTCATCAGAGGGAGAATCCACAGCCTGGCTAGTGTCATCTGACTGCTGGGAGTCTAGGGATAATGGGGGGTCTGTTTGGGAGCGAAATATGACAGGAATAGAAACACTCACCCCCACAGTGGAGCCCCGGTCAGCAGAGGAGGATGCCTGCAGCGCGTAAGCTTGCTGTGCATGTGTCCCGGCACCAGTTGCTCCGAGGTGGATGGAGGCCGGGGCAGCCCGTATTTCACCATGTCTACCA
Source organism: Rana muscosa (assembly GCA_029206835.1). Classification (NCBI taxonomy): domain Eukaryota; kingdom Metazoa; phylum Chordata; class Amphibia; order Anura; family Ranidae; genus Rana; species Rana muscosa. The sequence goes on along the minus strand of JARGYO010000094.1, from coordinate 26,939,271 downwards.
GCCTGCTGGATGCCCACAGAACAAATTGGCACCTTTGGCGAGGAGATAGAACCCAGGATGAGGTAAGGATGGCAGTTGAGAGCCGGAGCAGTGTGTCTATGCGGCTGCTCTCTTGACCATTCGGCCACGCCCCCCCAGTCCTCATGTTTTTAATGTCAAAATAGGATATAATGGAATGTATTTATAATAATATTTTTGTATAATAAATACATTTTTTGCTATAATTTGTTTTTTTGTTGCCTTAAAAATCCCAATATCAGAGGTTTTCCAGTAGTATTTTAGTTTATTTTTAAACAAAAAAATAAAAACGAGACTTTAACCACTTCAATACCGGGCATTTTCACCCCCTTCCTGCCCAGGCCAATTTTCAGCTTTCAGCACTTTCACGCTTTGAATGACAATCGCGCAACGTGGCTCCCAAACAAAATTGACGTCCTTTTTTTCCCACAAATAGAGGTTTCTTTTGGTGGTATTTGATCATCTCTGCGGTTTTAATTTTTTGCGCTATAAACAAAAAAAGCGTCAATTTTGAAAAAAACACTATTTTTTACTTTTTGCTATAATAAATATCCCAATTTAAAAAATATATATATATATATATATATATATATTTTCTCAGTTTAGGCCGATATGTATTCTTTTACATATTTTTGGTAAAAAAAAAAATCGCAATAAGCGTATAGTGATTGGTTTGCGCAAAAGTTATAGCGTATACAAAATAGGGGATAGATTTATGGCATTTATTTTTTTAATTTTATTAGTAATGGCGGTTATCTGCGATTTTTGCCAGGACTGCGATATTTCGGCGGACAGATCAGACACTTTTGACCTGTTTTGGGACCATTCATATTTATACAGCGATTAGTGCTATAAATATGCACTGATTACTGTATAAATGTGACTGGCAGGGAAGGGGTTAACACTACTGGGCGAAGAAGGGGTTAAATGTGTTTCCTGGAAGTGATTCTTACTGTGGGGGGAGGGGACTGATTGGGGGAGGAGACCGATCTGTGTCCCTATGTACAAGGGACACACCATCGGTCTCCTCTCCCTGACAGGACGTGGATCTCTGTGTTTACACACACAGATCCACATCCCTGGCTCTGTGAATGCCGATCGCGGGTACCTGGCGGACATCGCGGCCGCCAGGCACGCGCATCGGCACCCGCGTGAGACGGCGGGCACAGCTTTTCCCCGATGTGCGCCCGTGGCGGCGCGCAGGGAGGAAGTAAACAGGAGGATGTCCAGGGACGCCCTCCCGGCAATTGAGCGCCGCGCTGTAGACGTCTTTCGTCTATAGCGCCGGCGCAAAGTGGTTAATATCACTATAAGTAAAGTACTTGTTTACTTTGCTGCAGTCTGGTGTCTGTGTCATTGCATTATCACTTTGAAATATGTCTGAACCCAGGGTGTCAGAGGTGTCGGGAGGCTTGCAAGGTCAGGGCAACCTTTAGTGTCAGTCATTTTCTAGCGGCCTTCACGGGGGGTGGAGCTTCATCACTTACAAAGTTCCTGCCAAATCTAAAAGATTAAACTGTATTTAGTTAATAAAGTTGTGTGAGGTCTTGGGGCTCATTCACATAAGTGCTGTGGCCTGTACAATGTAAATCAGTGTTTTTTTTGTTTGTTTTTTTGTGGATATTGCTGTGTACAGGTAGCCTATGTTACTCTATGGCAGGGGTCTTTAAACTACGGCCCTCCAGGTGTTGAGGAACTACAATTCCCATTATGCCTAGTCATGTCTGTGAATGTCAGAGTTTTGCAATGCCTCATGGGATTTGTGCTTCTGGAAGAATAGTCAAACATTCCCATAGACACACTCCTAAACCTTGTGGACAGCCTTCCCAGAAGAGTTGAAGCTGTTATAGCCACTCTGTCTAGACCGGCACTCAAGCTAACGTTGCCGAAGGAGTGAGCACTCAGGACTTCCTCTTCTTGAGCTGTGAGCGGAGGATATTGGCGGCTGTTTCATGTTCCATCCAGCTGAGTGTTTGACAGCGGTCCGGAGGCTGTCCACCGATCCTCTCCCCCCTCCAGGAGTCTTGAGTTTGGAGCCCCAGCACAGACTCCTCTGTCTTGTTGCAGTGCTTTGCTTATGCTCTTGTATGTGAGTAGAACTATTGGAGTATGAATAAATCTTTTTAACCTCTTATACAGCACTATGAGCTTGTGGGGTATTTCCTTCCCCACTCCTTGTGTTCTGTTTTCTGCAGTGGGCCCCACAATTAGGGCGGTACCACCGGTCCTCCTGTCAGGGGCCTGGGCACACAGGGGGGCCTGGAGAGCATGGGAAATCAGAAGTGGGCAGCAGAATAGAGAGAGAGGATGATCGGCGTGGCGGGGGGGGGGGGGGGAGTACAGGAATGATGCCCTGTGTGTCTCTCCCTACAGCAGCTGAAAGCCGGTGGGAGGGAGAGGAGGAGAAACCGGCTTTTTGCTTCCGCATGGAGAGACATACAGGACATCGTTACTGTATTGCACCCCTCTGCTGCATCAATCATTCTCCTTGTCCTGCTGCCCGCATCTGATTTCCCATGCTCTGCGGGCCCCCCTGTGTGCCAGGCCCCTGACAGGAGAACCGGTGGTTCCCCCCTATCGGTTGCCCTGGATAGAGGGGGTGGGGACACTGGCCCTATAATCCTCTTATCACTGTCACTCCTATAAAAGACAGTTCTCGTTGTTTCCTCACTCTCTGACTAAGGTCCATGAATAAAGAAATGATCTGGTAGGAGATCAGAGGACCCATTTACTAGTTACCTTGAGGGTGGAATTGTAAGATCCTCAGAGACAAAGCTGCCTGATGTGGGCGGAGTCCTGGTTTAGGGGAACCAATCTGCTCATGTCTAGTAATAATCTTTTTATTTCTATTTTAGTAGATGGACGGGAGATGAGGAAAACCTCAGAGGATTGTCTCACTTTGTCTCCAGACTGTAAAGTAGAAGATGAGGACATCATACAGTATAGTCCAGGAGAAAACCCGACTACCTCAAATGTCCATCCGGCACCACACAGTGTAGATGGACCATCGTATTCCTCTTATCCTGAGGAACCTCAGACTGTGCGGGACGGTGCCGAACCATCGTATTCCTCTTATCCTGAGGAACCTCAGACTGTGTGGGACGGTGCCGCACCATCGTATTCCTCTTATCCTGAGGAACCTCAGACTGTGCGGGACGGTGCCGGACCATCGTATTCCTCTTATCCTGAGGAACCTCAAACTGTGCGGGACGGTGCCGGACCATCGTATTCCTCTTATCCTGAGGAACCTCAGACTGTGCGGGACGGTGCCGGACCATCGTATTCCTCTTATCCTGAGGAACCTCAGACTGTGCGGGACGGTGCCGGACCATCGTATTCCTCTTATCCTGAGGAACCTCAGACTGTGCGGGACGGTGCCGGACCATCGTATTCCTCTTATCCTGAGGAACCTCAGACTGTGCGGGACGGTGCCGGACCATCGTATTCCTCTTATCCTGAGGAACCTCAGACTGTGCGGGACGGTGCCGGACCATCGTATTCCTCTTATCCTGAGGAACCTCAGACTGTGAGGGACGGTGCCGGACCATCGTATTCCTCTTATCCTGAGGAACCTCAGACTGTGCGGGACGGTGCCGGACCATTGTATTCCTCTTATCCTGAGGAACCTCAGACTGTGCGGGACGGTGCCGTCCTTCCAACAGATAAGAGGCTTTCCTGTACTGAGTGCGGGAAGTGTTTCCGTTCTAAATACAAACTTAATAGGCATAAAAGATCTCACACAGGGGAGAAGCCGTATTCTTGTCCTAAGTGCGGGAAATATTTTTCAACAAAGTCCAATCTTTATACACATCAGAGATCTCACACAGACAAAAAGCTTTATTCCTGTTCTGGGTGCAAGAAATGTTTTTCAATCAAGTCCTCTAATTCCAGACATCAGAGATTGCACACAGGTGAGAAGCTGTATTCCTGTCCTGAGTGCGAGAAATGTTTTGTACAAAAATCAGAAATTGTCATACATCGCAGGTCTCACACGGGGGAAAAGCCTTATTCCTGTCCTGAGTGCGGGAAATGTTTTTCAGTGAAGTCCAATCTTTACAGACATCAGAGACTACACACGGGGGAGAAGCCATATTCCTGTTCTGAGTGTGGAAAATGTTTTTCAGATAAGTCTAATTTTTATATTCATCAGAGACAGCACACGGGAAAGAAGCCATATTTCTGTTCGGAGTGTGGGAAATGTTTTGTACAAAAACCAAAGCTTGTCAAACATCAGAGATCTCACACGGGGGAAAAGCCATACTGTTGTCATGAGTGCGGGAAATGTTTTTCAGATAAGTCAAATCTTTATAATCATGAGAAATTGCACACGGGAGAGAAGCCATATTCCTGTCTTGAGTGCGGAAAATGTTTTTCACAGAAGTCCATTCTTTATAGACATAAGAGATTGCACACAAGAGAGAAGCCGTATTCCTGTTCTAAGTGCGGGAAATGTTTTTCATACAAGTCCCATCTTTACAGACATCAGAGATCTCACACAGGGGAGAAGCCATATTCTTGTTCTGAGTGCAGGAAATGTTTTGCACAAAAATCAGATCTTGTTACACATCAAAGATCTCACACGGGGAAGAAGCCGTATTCCTGTCCTGAGTGTGGGAAATGTTATTTACAGAAGTCCAATCTTTACAGACATCAGAGATCTCACACAGAGGCAAAGAAATATTCTTGTTCTGAGTGCGGGATATGTTTTGCACAAAAATCTTATCTTGTTACACATCAGAGATCTCACACAGGGGAAAAGCCGTATTCCTGTCCTGCATGCGGGAAATGTTTTTCACAGAAGTGCAATCTTTACAGACATCAGAGATTGCACACGGAGGAGAAGTCGTATTCTTGTTCTGAGTGCGGGAAATGTTTTTTAAGGATGTCTAATCTTTCCACACATCAAAGATCTCACACGGGGGAGAAGCCACTTTCCTGTCCAGAATGAGGGGATTGTTACCCTCTGAAGTCCCATCTTCCTGTACATCAGGGATCCCACTCAACCCTCGAGGTGTCTTAACGCCTTGAGTGCGGGAAATATCATCACAGCTCTCATGTGGGGAAGAAGCACACCCTGATATACACCTCAGATATACTCCATGGCTGATCTTCATCATGTAAGAAACAGTTCATAAGGAGATCAGAGATCACCAAAGACATGGATGAAGTGTTGTACTGTGTTGGCCATTGACAGCAATAGAAAAATAAAATGGATTCATTACCTTTCATTAGCTAAAAAAAAAATGTTAAACAAATGAGGCCCGTATTTTCCCAGCCTTGACAAATATCAAACATATTTTTTTTCATTCAGTGATTTTCTATAATAATTGGCTTCATCTAGTGACCATAATGCCATATCATGCTCTTTTTACTGATGGAGGTATTTCAGTAAAAATACCTCATTATGACCACTAGATGGAGCTCATGATCATAGGAAATCATGGTGTTAATTAAATTATGGCCCGAACATATCACAGCTGGGCATATGCTCATCACACTCGTCCAACCATATTTTTATAAAAAGACACCCTAATTTTCCTTCATACTGATGACTGAGATCATAGTCATGCACAGGGCCACTGATAAGAGGGTAGCACTGGCCCTCCTGTTCAAATAGGGGACCCGGGCAGCTTTATGATGCAGGCAGTTTACCCTTCCCTGCAGCACAGCTAGCTTCTTCTCTCCCTCCTGCAGACTGTCAGCTGCTGCAGGGGGATCAGTTTCAGGGAATAGCCCTCTCTTTCGCTGCTCGATCACACTCTCTCCTGTCCAGGATACCCCTCATCTGCAGTTTGACCCCCCTGTGCCCCCCCCCTTCGTGTTTACTATGCTAAAATAATTAGTAAAACATAATTAAGGGCTCATTCACACGGGTACTCTGGCCACATGAATGAGTGGTTTATTCATGTGGCAGGAGCTGTGTTAGGGGTCATACACCTGCCACCCACACACCCATCCAGGCTGGGGGGGGGGGTTGTCAGGTAGGCTGTACGGGGCCCCATGATTTCTAAAAGCAACCCTTTCTCCAGGTTCCAGCAGGATGTACAGAGAAGAACCACACTGAAGTTGGTTTCGGACTTTCCTTGTGTCCCTAAGGATGTCATGGAAATCATTGAGGAAACCCCTTTTTCTTTTTCGTACATCACGGAACACAGAGCAGGCTATATAAATGACTATCTGGGTTATGCGCCACGTATAGGTGAATGGACACTGGCAGACCAAAATAGACAGGAAGTCCCCCTCTATATAACCCCTCCCATACAGGAAGTACTTCAGTTATTTCACCAGTGTCTTGAAGGTGGATGGCCACTTTTTGTTTGCTCTCTGTGAGTTTTTTTTTTTCATGCTGTGGTCCGGAGCTGATTCTTGAGAATCGAGGGACAACCTTTTTAAACCGGATCCATTTTAAAAAGGCTGCTATGCTAAGATAAATGGTACCCGAGCCTCGCAAAAGAAGATAGGAACCAGCGAGGTTTTGCCTGTAATGCGTTTTGGGCGCTAGACCCTGCATTGTGGAATCCTGGACACTTTAGAACTAAGGCAATTCCTGCATGGTGCTGTAAAGGTCCAAGGGAGTGGACCCTCATAATAACAAGGGTACCCAGTCCTTGAAGGTCCTTGGCTGACAAAGCCTGCTGTGATGGGTGAATGTTGGACCTTTCTGACTTGCGTCAGGGTCCTCTGGCGGGAGTGGTAAGTAGCCCCTGTACAAACAGGGGCATGTTATATTGTTCCCCTGCAAGTTTTTGCTGTCATTTTTTGTTAAAAAAGGTGTAATGGATTTTGCCTCTCTTCAGCCCCTAGAAAGGTGTTGTGAGCCAGCCTTTTTCTGTTCAACATTCTCGGTCCCTTAATGCTGGAACTTGCGGGACACGCCTAACGGTGGCCGGTGCACGCACATCGCATGCACGTGATGACGCCCAAAATGCACGGTCATATCAGGAAGCTGCTGGCGGTCAGATATTTCCAGGTATGCAACGCCTGGGAGGCTGGAGGGACTGCACGGAGGGACACAGAACAGGCTATCCTAGTGGGAGAACGTAAGTCCTTGGGTGACAAGTGGTAGCTGGCTGGTATGATGCTGATTGGCTTAAGTTACAGTCTTGCAGTGGGATTGTGGTGCTGGGGAACTTGTGTAATTTCTCACACAAGCCTGATTACCGTTGCTTAGCAAGCTCTGTCTTCCAGAAAGCGCAGTGGAGGGAGTACTTCCTTCTTCCTGTGAAGAAGGCAGCTAAGCGTCCCTCAAGGGATCAGGAACTGCTTACTCAGGTTTTTCAGCCCCTAGGCAGTTTAGACAGTGTCCCGGTTCTGCAGCCAGAGGTAAGCAGCAAGGTCAGTCCCAAAAGAAGCCTTGGGTCCAGAAATCCTCTAAGGCTGGTGCAAAGCCTTCCTTGTAAAGGGGCACCCCCACTCGATCTGGTGGGGGGATGGTTGCTACAGTTTGCAGGAGTTTGGGAAACGCTGGTTCAGGACAAGTGGGTCATCTCCACAGTGTCCCGAGGGTACATGCTGAAGTTTTAGGCGTGCCCCCCTCAAAGATTTTTAAGGTCCAGCGTTCCCTCGGATCTGGTAAAGAAGTGCTAGACCGCTTAACCACTTCAGCCCCGGGTGAATTGGCTGCCCAATGACCGGGCCATTTTTTGCGATACGGCACTGTGTCACTTTAACGGACAATTGCACGGTCGTGCGATGTTACACCCAAACAAAATTGATGTTCTTCTTTCCCCACAAATAGAGCTTTCTTTTGGTGGTATTTGATCACCTCCGCGTTTTGTTTTGTTTTTGCACTATAAACAAAAAAAGAGCGACAATTTTGAAAAAAAGGCAATATTTTTAACTTTTTGTTATAATAAATTTCCCCAAAAAATATATAAAAAAACGCAATTAGCGTATATTGATTGGTTTGCGCCTTTAAAATAGGGGATAGATTTATGGCATTTTTTTAATAATTTTTTTTAAAATTAGTAATGGCGGCTATCTGCGATTTTTATCGTGACTGCGGCATTATGGCGGACACATCGGACACTTTTGAAACTGTTTTGGGACCATTGTCATTTATACAGCGATCATTATAAAAATGCACTCATTACTGTGTAGGGAGTGATTCTAACTGTGGGGGGGGGGGGGGTGGGCTACCAGTGACATGACAGTGATCACTGCTCCCGATCACAGGCTGAACCGTTATCTCTCAGTGTGGCTCTTTCAAATCAATTCGCTCCATGGTGGCCTCTATACGATTAGGAGACTTTCTGGCATCCATAGACATCAGGGATGCTTACCTGCATGTGCCGTTTGGGCTCGCTACAGCCCTCCGAGTCGTCACAAAGGTCCTGGCACCAGTGTTGAGACTTCTGAGATCTCGGGGGATCTTGATTCTAGTCTACCTAGATGATCTCTTGCTCAGGGATCAGTTTTTACAGGGTTTGAAACGAAATATAACCCTCACTGTGTTCAGTTCCTGGAACACCTGGGCTGGATTATAAATACAAAGTCGGCTTTGGAGGAGCCAGTTCAGCATCTGGAATACTTAGGTCTGTTTCTAGAAACAGCTCAAGCAAAGGTGTTCTTGCCTCCAAGAAAGGCCAATGCCTTAAAAGTTCAAGTTTGGCAAGTAAGGGGAAAAAGGCACCCTTCCATCCGGCTCTGTAGGAGTTTGCTAGGAAGGATGGTGTCCTCATTCGAGGCAAATCCTTTTGGCCAGTTTTTTTCCAGACCCTTACAGCAGAACATTCTGTCAAGTGGGAACAAAAAGGTGCAAGCTCTGGATTTTTGCATGTCCATAACCGCAGAGGTTCATTGGAGCCTCAGTTGGCAGTTAATAGATCGGAATCTAATGCAAGAAAAATCTTTTCTTCCGATAGTTTGGAAAATAGTGACCACGGATGCCAGTCTCTCGGGCTAGGTTGCCAGAAGCGGTTGCACTGGATGTGTGGTAGGTGTGCTCAGAGTCTAGCTGAAAAGATATGCAGGCATCAGAACTTCTGAGGCATTTTATGTTCTACCAGAAGGGCTCAAGAAGGGTCAAGCGGCTTCCAAGGCATCCATTTTGCTTTGAATTTGCCAGTTGATCATTCAGGCCTATGACCTGAAAGGTAAAGCTCCTCTCTTCAGGGTAAGAGCTCATTCCACTAGGGGGTAGGAACCTCTTGGGCTTTTCGTCATCAGGCGTCAGTGGTGCAAATTTGTGAGGCCGCTACCTGGTCTTCAGTACATACGTTCACAAGATTTTAACAAGTGGATGTTAGAGCAGCAGAAGATTTGGCTTTTGGCCGTAGTGTTACAGGCTGCTGTATAATTCTCATGGTGATGTTTTTGCCTTGTGTGTCCCTCAACTCAAAGGGATTGCTCTGGAACATCCCAGATAGTAATGTCTATAGCCTGCTCTGTGTCCCTTGATGTACGAAAAAGAAAATTTGATTTTTCTACATACTTACCTGAAAAAAATATTCTTTGAGTACATCACTGAACACAGAGGTCCCTCTCCTCTCTTTTTTGGGAGTTCATCACTTGCTACAAAACTGAAGTACTTCCTGTATGGGAGGGGTTATATAGAGGAGGACTTCCTGTCTATTCTGGTCTGCCAGAGTCCATCCACCTTTAGGTGGAGCATAACCCATATAGTATTGTATATAGCCTGCTCTATGTCCTGTGATGTACTCAAAGAAATGGATTTTACAGGTAAGTACGTAGAAAAATTCAATTTGTGTGAACGGACTAGGCCAGACCATTTCCAGATGTGTGGCCCATGGACAGTGGCGTCACTAGGGTTGGTGTCACCTGGTGCGGTATAACATGGTGTCACCCCCCCCCCAATAATTTTTTTCACCCTAATAACACTGCATATATTGGCAACAGTAGTGCCGTTAATAACTATCAATCAACTAGCAAATTTGAATAACAAAATCATATGAAAATAATAGAAATCAAAGCTTAAACTGTTAAAGAACTGTATTTATTTTAACTTTAAACTTTACTGAATTAATAAATAAATAACACAAAAACAGGAACAAATATGAAAGCATTTAGTTAACATCTAAATCAAAACTTTGCTTTTCTAGCCTTGACAGCTGCAAAATTGTGAACAACATCATCAAAATCAATACATTTCGCTAGTTCACTTTCAACTGATAATATTGCAAGATCAGAAAGCCTTGCCTGTCCCATCGTTGAACGCAAATAGTTTTTTATCAGCTTCAACTTTGAAAAGCTCCTCTCACATGAAGCCACAGACACACAGATTGTCAGAAATATTTTTAGACATAGTGAAAGGGTTGGAAGAGATTCAATGAAGTCCCATTCTGCTATGAAGGTCAAAACTTGTAAAGCCGACCAATCTTTGACTTCTTCTAGGTTGATCTTGGCTGCTTTGAGATGTCTCCTCAGTCTGGGTATTTCCATTAACAGCTCACTCTCAGATATTTCGTCATAAAAAGTGGTCAGTTTTGGAATGGACACCTTTAATGTTTCTTCAGTTTCATATATGAGACTCTTTGCTTGAACAGCCTCAAACATGGCTGCAACTTCCATGATGGCTCTTAATCTGATCTGGAGTTCAGAATGGAAGCGATCAATGCACTCAAGCATTGCCCTCTTGTTCTCGTCTTGTAGACTTATGCCTCCAGCATCACGTGCCTGTTCCCCTGCCATCCTCTTCTTAAACCTGGCTCTTCTCTCTACGGCAATTCCATATTCTTTAGATTTTAAATGTGCCTGCTTAATTGCATGTTCCACTAGGTGACTGCGCTCTTCAAACAGAAAAAGTCTTAGTGTACTCCTGGAGAGTGGAGAGGAGGAGGGCTGGGCACTGTGGGCAGCGACCGTCACACACAGCAGCCGCGCCGCCCGGGCGGAGAAAGTTGTGTGTGTGCTGCAGTGACGTGTCGTCACATCATCACAGTGCAGTGTGATGATGTGACAGGCTGAGTCGCTCGCTGGCTCTGTAGGGTAGGGAGGAGGATTGGAATTTAGGAATAGGAAGAATAAGGAGCCGGAGGACACACACCAGGCGCGGCCGCGGCGCTGGAGGTGTTGTTCCAGGCTTCCAGCCCAGCGGGGTGAAATTAATCAATGAATGGGTCAGCTGTAAAAAAAATAAATAAAAAAAAATAAATAAATAAAAAAAAAAAAAAAAAAAAAAAGGGAGGGTGTCACCCCTCTAGCGGGTGTCTCCCGGGGGCGGACCGCACCCCCCTAGCAACGCCTCTGCCCATGGAGAAGATGCAGTGGTAAGGCATAGAATACTACTTAAAGTGATTGTAAATGATCACCTTGTAAAATTATAAACTAATTATTAAACTAATTCAGTTTAAAAATCGAAATGAAAGGCAAAACATTTTTGTATAGATATTAAAAAAAACATTATAAATACCTTTTCCACTTTTTTTATGAGTAATCTCATTCCCTCTTTTCTCAGCTGCATAAGAGCTGGGGGAAGAGAAGCAGCAGCAGCACACTGAGCTTCCCAGTAAATGGCTGTGCAGCGGGGGAGAGTCAAAACACGTTTGATCATTGGAGGAGAGCACACAGAGTTCCCAGCAAAGCTAGAGAACTGACCACAATGTGCTCTCCTGCTTAGTGTGGTCAGTTTTTAGTAGGGAAGCAGAGGGACTGGCAGGAACACCAGGGATTTCACACAAAGGAAGCATTACGAGAACAGGATACTTTCTCATACAAGTACATGGTATATATCAGGAATATTACATTTTGAGGAAACAAACACTTTAAGAGACTGTTGCTATGGAGGGGCTCCTCCTTTCTTTTTATTTTTCTTTGTGGTGTATTGTATGTCGATTATTTTGTATATTTGTTTATCTTTCTTAAACTTTTGCAATTAGAAAAAAATTAAATCGGATTTAAAAAAAAATAATTTTTGTTTCAATAAAAAGTAAAAATTCAGTCTTTTGCAAATTAGATTTTTGCTTCTTTTTTGTGTAACTGTTTTATTTTTACATAAGTTTAAACTTTTTTAAAATAGAGAAAAAAAGCAGCATACTCACTGGGCTGTGGTGATGCTGCAGGCTTCTTCTGTCTTGTCCGCTTTCTGTTAGCTGGCGCTGACGTCACAGAGGGGGGCAAAGCTGTGGGGGGGGGGGGGGCGGGAGCAACAGGCATTGCTTATGTGGGCCAAAGACAAAGGAAAAGTGCTGCAAACCAGACTAGCAGGGTGTGTCATCTTTGTAGGAGCAGAAGCCCTGAAAAAGGACATTAGTGGAGGGAAAAGTCCCACCACCGCTCAGTATCTGGGTCATGGTCAGGGCAGAGACCCCATGTACTTGTTAGGCCAGAGTAAATCTCTGGCCGCAGAGCCTAAAAACACAGGAAGCCGATCTTCTGAGGGCTTTTGCTAGACATGTTCGGCACCCCGCAAAACCTTTGTGCCCAGAATGAATTTGAGAAATGCCCACAGATATAGAAGCAGAGGCACAATTGGTGTCTAGCGCGAGTACTTCCAAGGCCGTTCCAAAAGTCAAAAGCACTTCTGAGCAGAGGTGCTTCTCGCCACCTGTGCTAAAAAGATCTTCAGGGGAATCATCAGAATCAGAAGAGCCACCAGAACATTTTTTCGGCTTCCAGCTAATAGATCCATATATTATGGCAGTAAACATACAGAATCGTTGTATGAAATTACATCCATTCAGAACCTCGGACGCTGCCTTTTAGGAGACTCCTCCAGGAGTAGACACAGCCATGGCACATATCCCTGCCTTTAGAGGATTCTACTACCTTCAGAGACCCAATGGACAGGTGAGTGGATTCAGACCTTAGAAAGATCTATTCTACTGCAGGTGCAGCCCGTCACCTGGCCATAGCTCTAACCTCCACTTCTCAGGCTCTAAAGAGTCGTGAATGTAGAAACGTCACTAAAGTCAGTGGTGGAGACAGCCAGAATTGTTACAGCACTAGAGAAACTCAACCTGATAGCTGCTTTTCTGACAAAATCATCCATAGACCCAGGGGTGTATTTGCCGCAAGGAAGACAAGGCATTTGCCTTGGGCGGCAGTTTTCAGGGAGGCGGAGCCACACCCAGACTCCCTCTTCCTGCCACTTCACCCCGCTGCACTGACCCCCGCAAACCCGATGCCCTGCATCGGGTTTGCGGGGTCGGCTTCCCTCCTCTGCCCTCCCGCTGACTTTGGGAGCTGCAGGGCATCCATAGATTTGTTTGTCCACATAGATCCCCCACTGCTCCTCCGACCCTTTCTTTAGCGCCCCCCACCTCCCTGATAGCCTGGCGCCCTTTCCATGCAGTTGCTGGCCAGCTCTCCCACCGGATGCAGCAGCTGCTTATGCGGGAGATGTGGATGGATGAAGAGCAGGGAGGGGGGCTACTCCGTGTAGCGGCTGGCCGGCTCTCCCGATGGATGGCTATAAAGCGGGGCGGGGTGCTGCTCTGTGTAGCGGCTGGCCGACTCTTCTGATGGATGGATGAAGAGCGGGGAGGGGGGCTGCTCTGTGTAGCGGCTGGCCGGTGTTCTGTCGAGAAGTGCCCGGCTATTGAATAATGCCCGGGTGGAACTGTGCATGCGCTGCACGCAGAACAGCTAAGTTTACGACCAGCTGTTGTCTCCCGTGGCCGAGGCACGTTCATGTAGGTGAGGGGTGGAAATTGTACATGAAGGGGCGGATTTTTCAATGATGGGCAGTGCTGGGGGCGGATTTTTTATTGATGGCAAAACAAATCTGCAAAATAAATCTTTAATATGGAAAAAGCCGCCCTTCAATTGACTAAAGACGCCCCGCAAGCGTCCAGAAAGAGTAGCAGATAAAGATTTATTTTGAAGATTTGTTTGGCCATCGATAAAAATTCCACCCCCAGCACTGCCCATCATTAAAAAATCTGCCCCCTTCATGTAAATATCCGCTCCTCACCTACATGAACGTGCCTCGGCAACGCGAGACAACAGCTGATCGTAAACTCAGCTGTTCTGCGGCTCTGTACTGCGCATGCGCAGTTCCACCATTTCTCGATAGTCGGCACTTCTCGACAGAACACTGTCTCTCTCGATGGATGGATGAGCAGAGAGGGGGGCTGCTCTGTGTAGCGGCTGGCCGGCCCTCCTGCCTCCCCCTCCTGCCAGATGCAGCCACTGCTAGTGAGGGAAGTGTGGATAAATGGAAGGCGAGGGGAGCTGCTCCATGCAGCTGCTGGTCGGCTCCCCCCCCCCCCCCCGCCGGCTGCAGCCACTGCTAGTGCAGGAGATCTGGATGGATGGAGAATGGGTGGCTGGTAAACATCTGTTTACCAGCCCCTTTTCTGAAAGAATACAGACAGCAATCACAGTACTGATCGCTTCTGTATTCATTAATTAATGACACATAGTGAACTGTGTTTACTATTTGTCAGTTTGTGAATGAAATATAGTAAGCCCTGTTTACTATATTTAATTTTATCAATGAATAGGCGTCTCTATACAGACTCCTATCTCATTCATCCAGTGAAGCTCAGGCTGCAAAGTAAGGGACTGTATTCAGTCCCTTTCTCTGTCTCAAAAAAGAGACAGAGGTTTAGACTCCTGATGTCTCTCCAAAGCCCCCCAAAAATTTTACCTATATAAAAAAAAAAAATTGTACAAAAAATTTAAATAAAACCAAAAACATAGTAAGAGCCCTTTTACACAGGTTCTGTAAAGCAGATCCACATGCTCAGCAGGGGATCTGTCTGCTATGTGGACACGGACACAGCTTGCTCTTCTCTATGGGGCGGTTGGACGGAATTGGACCACCTGTCCATTTCCATCAGACTGCCATCCAATCTGCCAGACAGATGGGGAATAGATCCCCCATCTGTCTGTTTTTGCGGGATCGGATGGTGGTGGGAGTCAACGGACAGGAAGGGGTGGGACAAATTTAAATGGGGGGGGCGCACCCAATTTTAGTCTTGCCTAGGGCAGCACAAAACCAAAATACAGTACACCACTGCATAGACCTGTAAAACTGCTAGCAAAGCCTGTGACTCAATCAATAATGACAAAGAGAGCCCTGTGGTTGCAGCATTAGGTGGCAAATGCCACATCGAAACAGGCTGTTAGCATCCTACCATTATACTGGATGGTACAATTTGGAGAGCTTAGATGCATCGGCAGCCTTAGATGAAGCTATCAAGTGAGTTACTGGAGGAAAGTCTGGTCTCTTACCACAAAGAACCAGAAGGAGACAACAAGCCGCCCATTCTGGCCAATACAATTTTAGAAGAGCCGAAAGGCCAGACCGCGAAAACGCCAGAGCCCAATGGAGAGGGATACAAAGCTCTTTTCTACAAAGTCCAGAGAAGCTCAGATGGCTAAGAAAGCAAAGAAGCCTTTTTGAAGGTTTACGTGTCCAAGCCCTGCGGGTGGGCACCAGGCTGGAAGCCTTTTGGAGGGTGTGGACATAGAAGGTTGAGAACCAATGGGTCCAGAAGACGATAAGACAAGGATACAAAATAATTTTTCAGGAAAAACCACCAGATATTTGTGTTCAAAAAGAATGGCCACAAGTTTAGAGGGAATTAAGATTCTTGCGGGAAAATGTGACCCAATTACGTTACAAGGATACAATTTCACCATTTCCTCTGGATCAGCAGGAAAAAGGGGTCTATTCACCATTTTCCACATCCTGTGTGTTGGCGGACCCCCTCTGTTACCTTTTTAGCTCTCGGTGTCAGGAAAACTTGTCAGAAGTGACTCGTTAGAAGGCTGGCCGCAGGCTAGCCTGAATTTGTAGGAGGAGTCTGGGGGCTATTTATCCCCCCTCCTCTCTCGGCTCAGGCGTCGGCTGGGTTTCTGCGTCCAGCCATGATGTCATTTCCGGGTTCCGCGTCACTTCCGCTTTTCGTCACTGTGCGACGGTCGGCTGCAGGAGTCGTGGCCAGCCTTCTTGTTCCAGGATTCATGCCAGGTTTTTTCATTCAGGGGGGCCGCCCGCCCGCCGCCACTGCTTTGGCTCATGCCGGGCTTCATAGGGGGGCTCTTTCTTCCCACACTCAAGCCGGGGGTCAGGGGGGGTGTCGCGTTCACTCCTTCTGCTCATACCTCCCGCTCGCCTGCTTATTTCTCCTGGTGCGCACGCTAGGTGTCAGGGAGGGGGTGGGGGTTGGTGGTTGTCCTGGTATAGTATCTCCTGATGGTTTCTCTCCCGTGCTCACGCTGGACATCGTGGGTGGGGGGCACTCGCCAGCTACCTACCTTCTTTCCTCTCCGCTTCTCCCGGGGTACACGCCGGGTATCATTGAGGGGGGGCCGCCCGCCACCTACCTTATCTTGCTCATGCCGGCAGCATGGGGGGGGGGCGCACTTCGGCTGTTCCTAGCTTAGTCTCCGGAATCTGCCTTGCACCCCCGCCTGGCTGCTCGCTTGCGCCGTTTTTCTCCGCCTTGGGGCCTTAGTTTTTACCCCCAGCCTGCTGTTGTTTCCGGCATGGGCTGGATAGGTGCTGGGGTATGATCCTTTGTCCCCACCGAGGCTTCATCCAGTTTCATCCCGCATGGTCGGGGGGGCCACCTGCCATCCACCCACTCCTCCTCTGAGCTCACGCCGGCATCTGCTTCATGAGGGGGATCCATCCATCCACTCCTCCAAGGTTATTGCGGGCAGCTTAAGGGGGGGCATCCATCCACCCACCCTCCCTCTTCGTTGAGGCCCCATCCATCCACCCTCCCTCTCCGCCGAGGCCCCACCTGCTCGCGGTGGGGGGGCGTCCAGCCATCCAGGTTTCCTTGTGGCATCATGGAGGCCGCCCGTCTGCTTCTCCGGGGCTCACGCCGGGGAAGGGGGTCTGTCCTTCCATCCACCTACTTAACTTCCACAGGGCTCATCCCGCATCGTGGGGGAGGGGGGGTGCCCGTTTTTCTCCCGGTGCTGTCAGTGCTCTGAGTGGCAGCACGGTCGGCCGGGAGTCTAGTGGTGGTTCACCGCACCAGTGGAGGGGGACACCTGTCAGATGGTGAGTATTCCACATGGTGCATTGTTCGGGTCATATCACACAGGTAGGTCGCACCCCACTGACATTGCCTTATGTTTTTATCACAGGGAGTGACATTATGTTCATCTTTCTGCATCCGCATACGTTTCCACGTATCTATCACTGTACATGTTATGCAGGGGGGGGGGTGGCATCTGTGTCAGGGGAGTCTGTCCGGTTACTTCTCCCCTCGCTCACGGGACTCGTTCAGCTTATATCCTGTTCGCCAGGCAGGGGGGCGTCCGTTCACCCTTCCCACTCCTCCGGGCACTCACTCCTCTGGGCTCGCTCTGGCATGGCGCCCACCGTGAGGCGGGGCAGTATGGGAGGGGGACCATCCTCCTGCCCTGCTTATTCCTCCCGGTGCTCGCCGGGCAGCAGAGAGGCGGGGGGTGGCGGTTTCAGCTGTGGTCACTGGTTTGGATGGGCTAGGGGGGGGACTGCTCGCTGCACTGCAGGGTGGCCTTGGCATCCATACCTTGGTCCAGGTTATCCCATCCCCAGATCCTCAGCTATGCCAGTGAGGATATGCTTGGCTGGGTGTGTCCTGGCATGGCTCTGTGAGCCAGGGGTGCAAGCCAGCCGAATCTTGGCTCGGATCCAGTCTACCTTGGGGGTCACTGGTGTTATTGTCAGTTTGCTGGGCTGTATTGGCTTATGGGGGGGGGCGTCTGTCCACCCACCTCTCCAGGGGTTACGCTGGCAGCATGGGGGGGGGACTGTCCACCCACGTCTCCACAGGTCACGCTGGCAGTTTTCTGTGCGTTATTCTGGTGGTGTCCTGACTTGGCTCTGCGAGCCGGGGTGCTAGCCAGCCGCATCTTGCTCAACGTATCCAGTCTACCTTGGGGTCTCTGAGCCAGGGGTGGGGGGATGCTGTTCAGGAAAGGGGGGCTGTTTGGTGGGGTAGCTTCACTTCCACGGTCGTTCGGGTATTCATGCGTCACGTGGTTTCTGTCTTAGCGGTTCTGTCGGCAGCATGTTGCTTTCAGTGGCCTGTGAGCGCTTTGCTGTCATGGCTTTTCCGGTCATGGCGTGTTCCTGTCGTAGCGTTTTCCTGTCATGGCGTTTTTTTCCTGTCAGCTTGTGCAGGTTTCAGCTTACACCGGTAGCTGTTTTCTTCTTCGTTCAGTTCCGTATCATCTTACTTTCGTAGGTTCTTGCATTCCTGGTTCAGTTGGCTAGGTTTCACATCTCGGGTTCTGTCACGTCTACAGTTCCTTGCGGGCTCAGGTTTTCGTTGATTTGATCATTGCCCACAATCTTCTCGCCTGTTACGGCACGTCGTACGATTGCGTTCCTTTCGTTACATCTGCAAGACTACCCACCACGGTCTGTGGGTACACAGGTCCTAAGTATTCAGTTTTCTACGTTCTGTCATTGCGTAATAGTTTCCTTGCGCTCACTCACGTCTCACGCCAGGGGGGGGGGGGGTCGTTTTCAGGTTCATTACGTGCTGTGGTCCCACCTTTACTGCTCATGTCTTCGCACGGGGGTTGGTACAGAGGGGGTTGTGTTCTGTCATAGCATGTTTTACCCCAGCGTGTTTCAGTATAGCAGGTCTCAGCCAGTCCAGCGTGTTCTGTCATAGCTTGTCGGTGCCGTGCAGTCACCGCACACACGCACAGCCGTTGCAGCGTTGTTTGTTTTCTTTGTCTCGTCACACCTTTCGTTCAGGTTCTTGCATACCGGGTGTAGCTAGCCAGGGTGCGCATCTCAGGATCTGTCACGTCTACAGATCCATACGGGCTGAGGTTTCGTTTTTAATTGATTGTTGACCACAATCTTCTCGCCTGTATACCATATGTCATACGTGCACGTTCATTCTTACGCCTATACAACCACTACCCACCATGGTCCGTGGGTACATCGGCCCTGAGTGTTTCATTTTTTAATTACCTGTCTCTGCGCGGCAGGTTACTCGGGCTGACTTACTACATACACTTACTACGTACTCTAGGGTGGGGGTCTGTCGTCGGGTTCATTCACGCGCTGAGCTCTGGTCATTTCTGCTTACATCTTTGGCCCAGGCAGTTACAGAGGGGTGGTGTCTCGTGTCTGGTTGTCTGTTGTCTTTTTCTTTATGTGTTAGGGTTGCGCAGGCTGCACGTTTCGGCAGCATCACTTGCAGGTTCATCCCTTCTACTCCACGTGGGGGTTTCTGACCAGGGTGGTACTCCGCCGATGAAGAGTTGGTTGTACTTGGCTCTGCATTACGGTGAGTCAACTCAGGGGTTTCCTTTGCCAGCCACTACAGGGTAGGTGGTACGTTTCAGTTTGTTTCCTGTTCTGCCCTAGCTACCAGCATAAAGCATGTTCTGGGCCGTATTCTTAAGCGCGGTTGGATGCGGGCCAATCAGGCTCTCCATGGCCTCTCATGTTTTCTGGACAGGTTGTATGTGTTCAAACTCTCTTGGTCAGGGGCGGGGTGTCAGCACACCCCTAGCTCCTGCATTTCGGCAGGCAAGTTCAGCATCTCCTTGGTTCACCGGTTTGGCGAGCCTAGGTTCAACATGCCCAGCCTGTTCTGAGGGGAGCTCACTGTCACTCGGGTAGGTTGGGTCATGCCATGTCTGGTCCTGTGCATTCATCGTGACATGAATGTCGCTACAGCGGGTTGACATTGTCCGTCTACTCCTGCAACACTTCTTTCAGGTATCCGGCTCGTAGACCCCGTTACTCCTATCAGTTCGTCCTTTTTTGGCATCTCCCTCTCACGTCCCCTTACCATGCATCGACAGTTAGGCCAGGGGTTGTAGGTGTTCACGGAGCTACTTATCTTTCATCCTGTGGGCTGGGTGCAACCTTTGCATTATTCCCCAGGGCTCCTCGGGTCAGCCCTTGTTCCGTTCCTCCCACATGTCCGCTCGCCTCAAGCGGTTAGTTCCCATGTCTGTGTTTTGTCTGGTTGTAGGCTTATCCAGTCAGTTACGGAACAGTAACCCAATGTGACCCAATTACGTTACAAGGATACAATTTCACCATTTCCTCCGGATCAGCAGGAAAAAGGGGTCTATTCACCATTTTCTACATCCTGTGTGTTGGCGGACCCCCCTCTGTTACCTTTTTAGCTCTTGGTGTCAGGAAAACTTGTCAGAAGTGACTCATGCAGATAATAGAGGAACTAGAGAGCAGAGAGGCAGGTAAAGACTGTAGATATATGTGCTTTGTTCAGATTTCATGTCTGAGGATTACAACCACTGTAAGCTTTTAAAAAAAAATCACTGCTCCTGGCTGAATGGAATTTTTAAATAATCTTTTGCATTGGTGCCTGTTCCCAGGGCAATGCCCCCTCCATGTTTAGGACTCCTCACCTATTATCCCAAATAATGGACATTTTTATTTGACACACTTGGCTTAACAGGGTTCAGGTTTGGCCTCGGAGCTTCTTTGAAGTTTTCTGAACCCTGCTCGATACAAACCCAGGTGAGTTCAGCTCATCCCTATTAGAGAGTCAGTGTCCATGGGCATCCCGACAACCAGTGACTCATCCTCACCCGTCACATTCAACCGTCAGCCAGCAATTCCTGGCACACTGGTGAATGTAAACAAAGGGGCATGAAGCCAATCCTTTCAGGAGTGACCCAATCCTCATAGACTGCACATTCTATCTGTTGATGAACAGGGAATGCTTTGTAAGTCATTGCAGGTCTCTTTGTGCCCAAATGGTGATGGTGAAATGGAGGAGATTCAAGTGGCATAATGCCAAGGCTTTTGCTGACAGAGGCAATAAACTTTACAATGATAGCAAGCATGTTATGTGAAGCTCCTTCTTCAAAATAATGGCAATCCTTCACACCTTCCTCCAGTACGGCATCCATATCCTCTTCATTCATTTCTGTCTCTGCATCCTCTAGGAGCAGCATATCAGGCTCTGACTCCAGTTGAGAAATTAGAGTGGGGGAAGAGGTGGGGTGTTTTTAAACTCTGGCCAAATATGGGTGTTTTGGTAGGTTGAAGTTAGTTAAGTGCTGCCCTTGATGGGAGATTAGGGGTTGATTCATTTTACAAGGGTTTCTGGTTTTGGCAGGCTGCCTGGACCCAGCCCACTGAGCCTGTGATATAAATTGGGACAGTGGTCAAGGGCTGAGTGAGAGAACCATTGGTCCTGCTAGTCAGTTGGGAGAGTGGTCACCTTCTTTAACCAGAAACCCTGTCATCTACAAGATCTTCGCAGAGTTCAGGAGGACCAGCCAGGGAGGGCTTTGCCCCCAAAGATGTGACCCATCCATGATCGGAGAGTGTCAGGAAAGGTTTCACCTGCTGGTGGCACTGTCAGATCTATGGGCCGCAGTAATGGTGTCCACCAGCGGGTCTGGTGTCCACCGGTGGGTGTCTCCTGGCAATTTGGAGCCGATATCATCTCCTGCAATTGGGCATCACCTGAGACTGATTGCAGGAGCTGTGTATAAATGCCCGGCAGATGATGTGCACATTTGCCTTGGTATTGTTCCTTGAGCCCTGACCTGTGTCTGCTAACCTGTTATCCTGATCCTGTTTCTTGCATCTGTTCCTGGACCCCTGTCCTGCAGCCTGATTCTTTCCACCTGTTCCCCCTGTCTCCGGTTACCCTCTGCTTGTCCTGTCCCCAGTCCAAATCTGCTTGATCTCCCGTGTATGACCCTGGCTTGTTTACGATTACATCTTACTCTTGTATATTCTTTTGGTTTAGGCAGTTATGTGTTGTGTGTCACTGGGGTTGGTTGCTGGTTAAATCACTGTTTGTCATATTGGAGGTGTGTTTACTTCTGTTCATTTACTTTTCTTACAATAAATTACATTACTTTTCACTTTACACGTGTTTAGTTCACTCTGTCGCAGTCCACACTGCTTTGGTCGCATTAGTTCCTGACAGAGTGTACCTGAAGTTGCCAATGTGTGTCCCTGGAACTTTGGGCTTTGCCTCTGGATTTCACCTTGGCAGGTATGCCGGGGTACCATGTAGCCTGTTTAGGTTAGGGATTATGGAATTATGTTGGACTGTTCTACTCCTAACTGTTATCATGTTTGCACTTTATTTGAAGTAAACTGTTAAACTTCCTATTCTGCCTAGTCTGAAGTTCTCAAAAAGGGTGCAATGCAAGTAAATGCCACTTCTGTCATAGTAGTCTACAACTTGGGTCATTGATACATGGGGTATGAAGAATAACCTGCTAAAGTCACCTTAATGCGAGTCATACATGTGGTTGCCACTGGCAATGAGGGGTACAAGTCAGCAAGCAGCCAGTCTACGTGTACCTGCTGAGGTTGGATTCGCCTCTAGCTCAGAGGGAGGAGTTGTTGGCACTCCCTTCGCCGCATTCTGGTTCCCACAGCAACTGGAGCGGAACTGCTTTGCAGACGTCTCCATCCTGGACAGAGGTCCAAGAGTTAGGTCAAGTGCACGTTGGGGCCTGTGCTAAGTGCACGGCAGGGTTCCATCACGCTAAAGGACAGGTGGCTGTTGTTAGTGTTCGGCACGGCCCACCTAATTGCATGCTACTTGGAGGATGCACATCAGCACAGGAATCTGAGAGATAACTTGGAAGCAGTCATGTGTAATGTACATGGTGCATCGCTCATCTTTGATGTTGGAGGTCTGCGTTAAGGTTGAATTTCCCCCACAGTGACTTTAGCCTTGTGGCAAGGCCAGGTACCCCATGTGTAGGAGCCAGACCCTGTTCTTAGTACCCATCGTAGCCCAGAAGAACCCACGCCAGAGGGATGACCCTCACATGTACCCACAGCTCTGGTGCCCAACGAGTTAAGTGAGACAATATGGAGGAAAGTAACCTCTGCCCCTTCAGCTAGCCTTTTCGTTGTCAGTACTTGGCAGAGATGTGTGGTAGGTTTCAGGCCTAGCCTAATCAGTATATCAGGTATATACAGGTGTATTAAGGCTGTAATCTCTCCAAGGAATAGTGACAGAATATTGTACTTTTGTCAGGTAGGTCACATGTTGTATTCCCAAGATAGAGCTAGAAGCGGATACAGACATTGTTTTTAAATCCGGGTTCTGCTCCTGCGCAGGGGATGCATTGTCACTCTGAGTGTTCAGCAGACCTTCAGCTGAGTAAATGCTCTTGGTATTTGATCACCACTGGGTTAATTTATTTCTTATTATATAAATTAAAAAATACTGCATATTAAAAAAATAAAAATAAATACAAACAATATTTTCTACTTTCTTTTATAAAACAAATCCAATAAATATTTTTTTTTACATATCTTCATAAAATTAGGCCAAAATATATTCTGCTATATATCTTTGGTAAAAATAAATAAAATAAAAAAAATTCAAAATAAGTGTATATTGATTGGTTTGTGTGAAAGTTATAGAGTCTACAAACTATGGAAAATTATGTTGCAGCCTACAGTTGTTTAAATTATTTTTATTTCTTCTCCATAATCTACACTCAGTACCCCATAATGACATAGTGAAAACAGAATTTTAGAAAAATATTAGCAAATTTATAGAAAAGGAAAACCTGAAATATCACATTGGCATACAGTAAGGCCTCATTACACTGCTGCTGGTAAACGGACGTTTAGGAGCAGTTGGGCATTTTTTTCAACTGCTCCTGAACTCTCCTCTATGTTATCTTATCAGTACATGTACACAGGGTCGTTTATAGTCGTTTCTAGGCAGTTGTGTTTAGAGGCTTTTTCTTGAACCCCAAAAAATGCGTTTAGAGGCAAATGAAGAGCCAAACGCGGCAACTCGCGTATAGCAGCGTTTTGTTTACAGACGTTTTTCATTTTTTTCTTCAAATGCTTCTAGACGCAAACGTGGCTAAACGCGGCTAAGCGGCCGTTTTTAGACACTGGCTTCTAGCTGTCAAGTTAAATCGTTCAGGAGAGGTTGAATAACGTCCCGTGTACATGAAGCCTAAGTATTCAGACCATTTGCAACAAGACTTGAAATTTATCTCAGGTGCCTCCCATTTCTCCTGATCATTGCTGAGATGTTTCTACGCCTTGATTGGAGTCCACCTGTGGTAAATTACATTGACTGGACATGATTTGGAAAGGCATGCACCTCTCTATAAAAGGCATCACAGGTGTCAATGCATACTTTATCAGAGCAAAAGCCATGAGGTCAAAGGAACTGCCTACAAAGCTCAGAGACAGGATTACTGCAAGGCACAGATCTAGGGAAGGCTACAAAAAATATTTCTGATGCACTGAAGGTTTTCAAGAACATAGTGTCCTCCAAAATTCCTCAAGTGGAGGAATTTTGGCACAACCAGGGCTCTTCCAAGAGCTGGTCGTCTGGCCACACTGAGCAATTGGGGAAGAAGGGCCTCAGTAAGAAAGGTGACCAAGAACCGGATGGTCACTCTAACTGAGCTTCAGAGATCCTGAGTGGAGATGAGACAAAGTTCCAGAAGGACAACCATCACTGCGGCCCTTCAACCATCTGAACCATCTGGGCTTTATGGCAGAGTGGCTAGACGGAAGCCTCTCATCAGTGCAAAACACAGGAAAGTCTGCTTGGAAATATTTCTCCTTGAATGATCCCACCCAAACATCCCCCACGCGTGTATGGGTTGCTCATAAGGCCACAGTGTGTGGCATTTTGATTCAAATAGCCACCAGATATAAGAAGCACTATGAATCAACACTTCAACAAAAAGAGAAGGCCTTGCACGACTACCACAAAAGGAATTCTCAGGCTCATCTACATAGCCAGATAAAGGCTATTTAGAACTGAATGTCTACAAAGGCCGAAAAGAGCCTGTGATGGTCTAAAGCTAAATTTTATTCCCAAACCGATAAACCTGGTAGATTGTTGGCAGTCGAATTGGCCCCTAGGTGCCCTGCCCCTCAAATTCCCAAGATACGGAGAACGTTTGCTGACTTTTCTAGATCATTCCAACCACTCTGATTAAGTGGGATTCCTTCCCTATAGGCAAGCGGCAGAGCTATATACCTAATTTCAATACAACCTTTCTCATGGGATGGAGAGGGTGCTAGACACAGGATGTTCTTATCCCTCGATATATGGAAGGCATTTGATTCCCTCTCCTGGTCCTACCTTTTTCAGATGCTGGAACGATGGAACTTTGGTCCCAAATTTATTGCCTCGCTTCATTCATTTTACAGCAATCCCACAGCACAAATATATTTGCGAGGCCATAGATCAGAACCATTTGCTATCTCCTCTGACACTCCTCAATGGTGTCCGCTTTCTCTTCTATTCTTCATTCTGTAATAGCAATGGAGACCTTAGCTATAGCGATTCATCAAGATTCTAACATATTAGGGATCACAAGTGGAGATTGGAACCACAAATGCATGCTTTTCGCAGATGCCTCCCACTTTTTAAAGGGACCAAAAGTAATGGGACAGATTAACAATCATCAATCAAACTTTCACTTTTTAATACTTGGTTGCAAATCCTTTGCAGTCAATTACAGCCTGAAGTCTGGAACGCATAGACATCACCAGACACTGGGTTTCATCCCTGGTGATGCTCTGCCAGGCCTCTACTGCAACTGTCTTCAGTTCCTGCTTGTTCTTGGGGCATTTTCCCTTCAGTTTTGTCTTCAGCAAGTGAAATGCATGCTCAATCGGATTCAGGTCAGGTGATTGACTTGGCCATTGCATAACATTCCACTTCTTTCCCTTAAAAAACTCTTTGGTTGCTTTTGCAGTATGCTTCGGGTCATTGTCCATCTGCACTGTGAAGCGTCGTCCAATGAGTTCTGAAGCATTTGGCTGAATATGAGCAGATAATAATATTGCCCGAAACACTTCAGAATTTATCCTGCTGCTTTTGTCAGCAGTCACATCATCAATAAATACAAGAAAACCAGTTCCATTGGCAGCCATACATGCCCACGCCATGACACTACCACCACCATGCTTCACTGATGAGGTGGTATGTTTTGGATCATGAGCAGTTCCTTTCCTTCTCCATACTCTTCTCTTCCCATCACTCTGGTACAAGTTGATCTTGGTCTCATCTGTCCATAGGATGTTGTTCCAGAACTGTGAAGGCTTTTTTAGATGTTGTTTGGCAAACTCTAATCTGGCCTTCCTGTTTTTGAGGCTCACCAATGGTTTACATCTTGTGGTGAACCCTCTGTATTCACTCTGGTGAAGTCTTCTCTTGATTGTTGACTTTGACACACACACACACCTACCTCCTGGAGAGTGTTCTTGATCTGGCCAACTGTTGTGAAGGGTGTTTTCTTCACCAGGGAAAGAATTCTTCGGTCATCCACCACAGTTGTTTTCCGTGGTCTTCCGGGTCTTTTGGTGTTGCTGAGCTCACCGGTACGTTCTTTCTTTTTAAGGATGTCCCAAACAGTTGATTTGGCCACACCTAATGTTTTTGCTATCTCTCTGATGGGTTTGTTTTGTTTTTTCAGCCTAATGATGGCTTGCCTCACTGATAATGACAGCTCTTTGGATCTCATATTGAGAGTTGACAGCAACAGATTCCAAATGCAAATAGCACACTTGAAAAGAACTCTGGACCTTTTATCTGCTCCTTGTAAATGGGATAATGAGGAAATAAACACACACCTGGCCATGGAACAGCTGAGCAGCCAATTGTCCCATTACTTTTGGTCCCTTAAAAAGTGGGAGGCACATATACAAACTGTTGGAATTCCTACACTGTTCACCTGATTTGGATGTAAATACCCTCAAATTAAAGCTGAAAGTCTGCAGTTAAAGCACATCTTGTTCTTTTCATTTCAAATCTATTGTGGTGGTGTATAGAGCCAAAAAGATTAGAATTGTGTCGATGTCCCAATATTTATGGACCTGAATGTATGTCAACTACATCATACTTATTATGTAAAGAAAATATTTGGGGATTTGAGCAAATACTTGCTCAGGGATTTTTTAACGGTGTTCGTTAGAGATAATTCATTTAAGAAATTTCATAAAATAAGAAAAAAGTTTATTAATACATACAAAATATAATAATATGCAAAAGAATATTTTTTAAGATTTTTTAAGAAGGAACCATTCACATTCATAGAAAAATACACAATGGCTACAACTAATGACAGACTGGTGCTTTACATTACTAGTTTCGCTTTTAGCAAGCTTCTTCAGGAGTCTGATAATGCACGTAGGTCATGCTGGAAAATATAATATTGAAAATTGCATATAATGTAGGAACAAACCAGTAAGAACATGTGTATGTAAAGTATTGATGCCCACAAGCCAAAGTTTGCGGGACACCAGTAAAGTAATATCAGATTGAAGTACCAAAAGGTATATTTAACAAGTACAAATAAATTTTAATTGTGAAGAGAACCCAAGCCGCACAGCAAGACTCACCCAGAGACCACAAAGTTGCACAGACGTGTAGAGATCACATGGAATGCAGTGAATGTTTTAAATTCCCCAAATTTGAACAGGACCGACCGCCGAGGACGGAGAGTATGCGTGTGCATTGTCGTTTCCTTACAATAATTGGATCGGCACAACCTATACCAGTTTGGCCAAGCAGTTGGTATGTTTTGGTTTAATTAGCTATATAATGTTTCATTGGCCAGATATCCATGATATGTGTCTTATGACATTATCAATTGTTCCACCCACCCAATAGGTGTTTATCATCTTTATGCTCTCTATGGCTTGGACTACTTCCATGATGTGTCTCTCCTTCCTCGGCGGTCGGTCCTGTTCAAATTTGGGGAATTTAAAACATTCACTGCATTCCATGTGATCTCTACACGTCTGTGCAACTTTGTGGTCTCTGGGTGAGTCTTGCTGTGCGGCTTGGGTTCTCTTCACAATTAAAATGTATTTTTACTTGTTAAATATACCTTTTGGTACTTCAATCTGATATTACTTTACTGGTGTCCCGCAAACTTTGGCTTGTGGGCATCAATACTTTACATACACATGTTCTTACTGGTTTGTTCCTACATTATATGCAATTTTCAATATTATATTTTCCAGCATGACCTACGTGCATTATCAGACTACTGAAGAAGCTTGCTAAAAGCGAAACTAGTAGAGTAATGTAAAGCACTAGTCTGTCATTAGTTGTAACCATTGTGTATTTTTCTATGAATGTGAATGGTTCCTTCTTAAAAAATCTTAAAAAATATTCTTTTGCATATTATTATATTTTGTATGTATTAATAAACTTTTTTCTTATTTTATGAAATTTCTTGAATGAATTATCTCTAACGAACACCGTTAAAAAATCCCTGAGCAAGTATTTGCTCAAATCCCCAAATATTTTCTTTACATACAAAAATTGGGATAAGGTGTTCAAATATCTGTTTGTAGTGTGGCCCCTATTTTATGAAAATACATCATACTTATTACAGGCTGGACTGGGTAATTATAGAGGCCCAAGCATGCCCCCCGCTGCCCATAGACTTAGTGCTTTGGACCCACTTAAGATAACGAAAGGCCATTTTGTGCTTTACGCTCTCCCATTCCCTTAACCTTTGGGACTCAACTTGCAGACAATGGCCTCTCTGCTCCCCCAAACTCCAGTGGTGCCCTTATCCAATGACCCACAATTCCCCCAGTTAGGTCACCTGCTCAATTTAGCTGGTGGACGAATAAGGGACTTTATCGAATAGGACACTTCCTTGACCATAGAGGGGTGCACCCCCTTCATATTTTGCGCAGGATTTGGAGATTCCCCCGGCTGAGAGGTTCGCTCCTTTGCAGAAGAAAAGGCCTGATCTGGTAGTTCGCACACAGTTTGAAAATGGATGTATACAAGAGACTCTTCAGCGGGGCTGCATCTCCACGCTGTACGACTCTTTATCGAAACTCCCCAATCAAATTGCTTGGGAGACGGACCTCAGCATGGCCCCTGAGGTGGAGGATTGGAGATCCTGGACTACACGCATACACAAGGGCATTATGAATGTTCATAGATAGTTCCTGACTTTTCCATTTGCAATATTTATATAATTTTTTCTTATCATATGGTTATTTATACGTTAATTAACTGATGCTGGTATTGGTATTTATTTATCCCGTTTGGGAAATTCTATATATCGGTTATGTGTACATTTTTTTTTAGATATGTTTTTATATACTGTATTTATTGGCGTATAACACTCACTTTTTTACCCTGAAAATAGAGGGTAGTAGTTTGTTATATTTATTATATCTATGAATGTAGCCAAACATTTATAATTGCAGCCAGTTTAATTTAATATATGGAATTTATTTATATTACAGTCAAATGTGAGGTGCTAACATTGTTCCTGGATGCGGAAGTACCTTGTTTTCTTCCTTTAGGAACACTCAAGTTTGTGTGGGGCTGGTTTGTTCTACTTCACTGTGTTTCGTCAGATTAAGCGACCCATCAGAATTTGTAACGGAAGTGACGTTTCGTCAACGCCATCTTGCTACACCCCGCACTCGTCCACAGTAAGGATACAGTGGGGTTCGAGGGGCGTGACCAGGATGTGAGAGTGGTAGGCGGATGTCTCTCCCCCCCCCTCTCGTGCCCCGTGTCTATCATGCCGAAAAAGGCAGTAGCGTGTGATGTGTAATGCGGCCAGAGAAACTGCCCCTGTCTGCTGGATGTGACGAGACTCCTCTGCCTACATCTCCCAGAACCGCCAGCGTGGAACATACGTTGTCCTAACCAGGAAGTGAAGGCGGCCCGAGATGCGGAAGAACTGAGGCGCGGGAGCGGTGCTCGAGCGGCGTTCTGTGTACCAACGAGGGGGGTGAGTGAAGCCGGGGCTGAGCTGCAATAGTTTATCAACTCATACCGAGGAGTCTGAGGAGCCCATTGGTAGTCGGGGGGCGAATGTCGGGGAGAGATTTCCCCCCCCCGCAGGAATAGCAGCAAGCAGCCCAGAGGAACTCCCTGCCTTCCATAGTAGGGGGTGATTTGTGATCTCCAACCCCCCCCCTCCCCAGCGCATCAAGGGTCTACTACTGCTTCGCTGTGCCAGCTCTGTGGGAGCTCTGTGGGCGCTTCAAGCAACCCTCCCCACACACCGACTCCAGAGGCCAGAGAGATCTCCTGCTCTCTATCTGTCTACAACTGCCACCTCCATATCCCAGGAGAATAATCTGTCGGATGGGTGAGAGACTTCCATTGTGTTATTATTGTTTATTCTCATATTGACATTTAATCTTATTTTAAGCCTATTAAGGGGGATACAGTCTTCGGCTAGAGAACTTTCTTAAAGGAAAGGGAAAGACTTTTTTTTTTTTCCCATCTCCTCTACAATTTAGCTATGATACAGCGGGTAGGGTAAAAACAGCAGGAAAATATAAAACCCTTGATAGTAAGCCAGGCCTTATAATGGCAACACAAAGGACTACAAAAGCAAGTATAGCAGCAAGCCAGGCGGCAGCAAAGCTAGGAAGATACTCCCATAATCCAGACCAACCTGTAGTTCAGACCCCCCCGAAAAATCATCAGCAATCACAACCTAAGCAACAACCTGGTGCCATGGGGATAAGGAAAAGCCAGGGACAAGCACAGTCACTCTTAGAAGTAAGTGAGACGGAGAGAAGACTCTCGGGGACCAACGAGAAAAAAGGGACACTTGGACTCCTTGCTGAGAGCGGAAGTGAGGGGGACACAGAGCCATCATTAAAGGAGGTGTTAGCAGCAATTAACTTTTGCAAAACCTCTTTAAGTGCAGTAACTATCCAGCTTAGCTCCATACAGGAAGAATTGTCTTTGGCTAGACATGACTTGCAAAAAGCAAATGAGAGAACAACAGCCTTGGAGGTGAGGGTCAGCCTTGTGGAGGATGAACTAGCCCCCCTTAGAAGAGAAATGAGAGAAATGAGGGAACAAATGGCCAAACAAGAGTTGAAAATGGATGAAATCGAAAATAGAATGAGGAGGAAGAATATTAGAATTGTGGGTCTTCCGGAGCAGAGCGAGAGAGTAGACCCAGTAGCATTTGTGGAAAAATGGCTTAGAGAAACATTTGGCCAGGAAGTCTTCTCACCGTTTCTAGCGATTGAAAGAGCGCATAGGGTTCCAGCTAGACCTCTCAGATCGGGTGGTCCACCCCGCCCCCTTCTAGTGAAAATGTTTTACTATAAAGACAAAATGTTAATCATCCAGAAATCCAGAGAACTGGGCAACATTCTATACAATGGATCCAGGATATCTATATATCCCGACTTCTCACCGGAATTGCAAAAGAAAAGAGCTAGATTCGGAGAAATAAAGCGCAAGCTACAACAGATAAAAACTACATACGCACTATTATACCCAGCAAGACTAAGGGTGAATGCAACAGAAGGAATAAAATTCTTTGATACGCCTGAGGAAGCGACGGAGTGGTTACAATCTTATAAAGAATCCACATAGAAGACAGGACATGGATAGTTGTTCGTTACATTTTTCACGGAGGGAAAGAGAAGAGAAAGGGGATTTTCTTTTCTTTTTCTTTTTTTTTTTTTTCCTGTGTTTCACACCTTACACACAGGCTTTTTAATTTTTTTGAATTTTGGAATAATTTTCCCCTTTTTTTTTTTTTGCCTTCTCTCCCCCTCTCCCACTTTGGGGGTAACCCCAGTGGCTGCAGGGGAGGTGAGGGGAAGAGACGAGTAGACACGTATAGAAGTAATTGGGAATAAGTAACACAATTTAAAATGCATGAATTTTTTTTTTTTTTTTTTTGGGACGGCATGAGGGAGATACGGGGGGGTGGGGGAGGGGGCAAGGGGAGAGATCAAACTGAAGGGAGGGAGACGCATATTGCCCCCTTTTATAAGGGGGAGATGCGTGGAACTCCTTAAGTTAAAGCGAAAGCAAAGTATTTTATTAAGTATTGAGTGTATGAGACATAGGGGTATGAGAAACCACCATAGGGGTATAGATGTATTTTGTTTTGGAAGGGAGGGAGGGAGGGAGGGTGGGAGAGGGAGTGAGAAAGATTTCAAACACTAGCAGGGTGTATGGTTGTTGAAAGAAATTAGAGAGGGTCACAATAGGAAGCTCCAACCCAAGCCACGGAAGGCGGTGAGAAGGGTATTTGAGAGAGGGAGTGGGTATGTATGGGGGATACGGAGTGGTAGAACTACGATGACACTTACACAAAGAAATCACATAAAGAAAAAATTAAAAGAAGAAGTAAATAGGCACGTATTAGTAATTAAAGGTTCCACAATACAATTTGGGTATTCTTCACTGCATACGAATGAATAGTAGAGCACAAGTGAAAAATTTGACAATATGTTCATGGAATGTCCGGGGATTGGGAGAACCAGGGAAAAGAGCAGCAGTAATCTCACTGATGAGAACATATGGTTCTTCAATAATATGTCTTTTTACATTGTAAGGTAGAAGATAGAACTTGTATCTTGGTTAATTTGTACATTCCTCCCCCCTTTAACACCTCGATATTGGGCAATCTGATGGAGTTTGTTCTGGAGAGGCCGGGAATACCGGTGCTCGTAATGGGCGATTTTAATATGGTCCTAGATTGGGATAAAGACAGATTTCCTAGTCAGTTGCTTCAGGGTAAAACAAGAGATGCTAGACTAGTCAAATTCTTGGAAGAAATAGGGTTAAGAGATATATGGAGATTACACAACCCTTCAGCCCGGCAATACTCCTGCCTCTCCAGGACACACTCCACGCTCCCGAGAATAGATTTAGTATTGGGCAATGAGGAAGCAATACCAATAATAAATAAGGTGAACTATATGCCGAGAAGCCTCTCTGACCATTCCCCAATGCTGGTTGTTCTTGATACGGGAGTAGCAAGGTACCAGAGAGAGGGGAGAATTAACCCTGGATGGAATTAATGAATGACACACAAGAGATATCGGGGGAGATTAGGGAATTTATAGAAATAAATCAAGGTACCGCCTCAGAACAAGTGGTATGGGACACACTGAAAGCCTTTTTCAGGGGCATAATGATACAAAAAATATCTAGATTAAAAAGACAATCCAGTCAGGAAGAGAGAACCGCTAGTGAATTAGTAAGCGAAAAAGAAGCGCAATACATTAAAGACCCAACACCTAAAAAATCCAGTGTCTGGATGCAAGCACAACAGAATTACCGCCTAATAATGTTGAAGAAAGTAGAAAACAAGCAAATTTTTCAAAGACAAGTAGTGTTTGCGGAAGGGGAAAGTGCAGGCAGGATGCTAGCTCATTTAATTAAAACTAACGCACCTAGCTCAGGGGTGCCAGCAATAAGGGTAAATGTAGATAGGGTGGCCCACCAAACATCAGAAACAGCACAAAGATTCCGTGATTTCTATGCAGACTTGTATAGTTCAAGTCAAGAGGAAAGGAGAGAAGAAATGGACAAATTTTTTGGAAGTCTAGTGTTGCCCTCGCTCTCTGAGCTGGATAGACAGGAATTAGACAAACTCCTGACCTTAGAAGAACTACAGTTGACCGTACAGGAGATGGCAGGGCATAAAACCCCAGGCCCAGACGGCCTCCCAGTAGAGACCTACCGGTATTTCGGGAAGGAGTTACTCCCGGTACTTACTAGGGTTCTAAAAACTGCGCATTAGCTAAAGGAGAACTCCCCACGTCCATGATGGACTCCACAATAATAGTTATTCACAAAGAGGGTAAGGACCCACTTGAAACCGCCTTGTATAGACCTATCTCCTTACTCAACACTGACATAAAAATACTGTCGAAGCTCTTGGCAACTAGATTAAATAAAATAGTTGAGAAACTGGTACATCCCGATCAATCGGGTTTTATACCAGGTAGGGCCACCTCTACAAATATAAGAAGAGTTTTTTTGAACCTCCAGATTCCAACAGAGGAAGATGGAAAAAGAGCAGTTGTTTCGTTGGATGCTGCCAAGGCCTTCGACAGTATAGAGTGGCAATATCTATGGAGAGCCTTAAGGGAGTTTGGGGTTGGCCCTATTTTTATGAAATGGGTCAAGATGCTGTATAGCACCCCAGAGGCCAGAGTGAAAGTGAACAATGTGTATTCCGAGAGGTTCAGGTTGCAGAGGGGAACGAGACAGGGGTGCCCTTTGTCCCCCCTTCTCTTCGCCCTCGCAATCGAGCCCCTTGCGATTGCACTTAGGTCGGACTCTGAGATAAGAGGATTTATAAGAGGTGAGGTAGAGGAGAAAGTGGTACTATACGCAGATGATCTCCTCTTGTTACTGGGAGATACACAGCGCTCCCTTGGTAAGGCCATGAAACAAATAGAGTTTTTTGGATGTTTTTCAGGCCTTAACATAAACTGGGGAAAATCTATGCTGCTACCGGTGGACCCTCTGTCAAACCCACTCCCGCAAGAGGCTTCTCAAATTCAAATAACAGCACAAATTAAATATTTGGGGGTGTACATATCTAGAGACCCTAACCAGTATATTTTAGATAATTTGATTCCTCTACTTAAAAAATACAAAAGGGAAAATCAAGGTGTGGAAATCCCTCCCATTGTCAGTAGCAGGCCGCTG
The DNA here is from genome assembly GCA_029206835.1 of Rana muscosa. Lineage (NCBI taxonomy): Eukaryota > Metazoa > Chordata > Amphibia > Anura > Ranidae > Rana > Rana muscosa. The sequence goes on along the minus strand of JARGYO010000094.1, from coordinate 26,904,955 downwards.
CAATTTAATAAAAATGGTGTGGATGCCACAGCTCCTATACGTCTTACAAAACTCACCAGTTTGGATATACAATAAATGGTTTCAGAAAATAGACACTACGTTTAGGGAGTTGATTTGGAAAGGAGGGGTAGGTAGAATAAAATTAAATACCTTACAGAGGACAAAACAAGAGGGGGGAGTGGCACTCCCACACCCATTTAGTTACTTTTTGGCGGCACAGATTCAATACATGAAGGGTAGTAACATGCAGGGAGAAGAAATAAGGAAGAGAACATTACTACAACATTCTATACATGACTCTATAGTAGAAGCCATGGAAGCAGGATCTCTCCCACGGAAATTACCTACCCTTGACCTTATGATTAGAATATGGAAAGCAGTGAAAATAGCGTTGGGATATGATGGTATCACGGAGTATACCCCCCTATGGGAGAATGACAATTTAAAGGAGGTACAGAAGATGGGGACAGTTAAGGAATGGGAAAGACAGGGGATTAAATATATCTCCCAGCTGTACCAAGATGGCACACTAAAAACTTTTCAGACATTAAAAGAACAATATAATCTCTCAAATAAATCCTTTTTTAAATATTTGCAGATCAGACATGCCTTAACAAAACAATATAAAGGTATAGTAATGACCTGGAGCAAGATCCCCCTGTTAAAATAAATCATCAACACCAAAACAACCAAGGGCTCAATAACAAAAATATACCTAAAATTACATAAGGGAATCTCAGGGCCAGGTACAAAAGAGGAAGTGGGAAAGAGATATTGGTAACTTATCTAACGAACAGTGGAAAATAATTTTGGAACTTGCTTCGTCAGTCTCACTGTCTCCCTCGCAGAGGATGTCTCACTTGTTTTTCCTAAATAGAGCATACTATACTCCGTATAAACTTTTCCGCTTTGGCCGTAGAACAGATGCCAGCTGTCCCAGATGTGGTGGAGTAAACGGTGATATAATCCATATGTTCTGGCGATGCCTGAAGTTATTCCGGTATTGGAGGGAGGTAGTGAGAACAATTGAGCAAGTTTTTGAGGTTGACATAGAGCTGGAACCCCTACAATGTGTATTGGGTTGGATAAAGGGCGAGGGGACAAATGCCTACACTCAGTTAGCAATAACAAGATGCTTATTTCAAGCAAGGAGGCTGATTGCACAGAGATGGCAATCAATCTCCCCCCCCCCCCCTTAGTAAGGATTGGGAGCAAAACATGAACATAACTATCCTAAAGGAAAGGACAACCTACGTTAGACAAGGAGCCCTAAAAAAATTTGACAAGATTTGGCAACCGTGGCAAGAAAAAAAAGTAAAAGAAAATTATATATAATAAGTAAAGCAGTCGTAGAAGGGAATGGATGTTATGGAGGAAGGAAGTGTGAGTGTGGTCTAGGTCAATTAGTGGCTGGATGAGAAATGTAGAATGGAGGGTGAGATAAGAAGTATCGGGGTAGAGGAGTTCTGGATTGAAATGATTTTAATGAGAAACAATGTTTTGATTAATTATTTTTTTGTATGGGAGATAGGGGGGAGGGAAGGAGGGAATGTATGAATTGTTGGAAAATGGAAAATGTTTAATAAAGATATGAAAAAATAGGATTTTTATAACAGCTTACCTGTAAAATCCTTTTCTTGGAGTACATCACGGGACACAGAGCGACATAGTCATTACTATGTGGGTTATATAGTTTACCTTCAGGTGCTGGCACTGGCAACTTCCAAACCGGAAGTACCCTCCCCTATATAAGCCCCTTCCATCCGGGAGCACCTCAGTTTTGTAGCAAAGCAATAAGTGTCCCCAAAAGAGGGGTGGGAGCTCTGTGTCCCGTGATGTACTCCAAGAAAAGGATTTTACAGGTAAGCTGTTATAAAAATCCTATTTTCTTTCTCGTACATCACGGGACACAGAGCGGCATAGTCATTACTATGTGGGACGTCCCAAAGCAATGCCCAATGAGGGGGGGGATACACCATACATAAGCTGAGCGCTATCAGACATGAGGATCTTTTGCGGCCTGCAACACACTGCGCCCAAAGGCGACATCCTCCTGACTTCTAACGTCCACCTGGTAGAACCTAGTAAACGTGTGTACTGAAGACCATGTTGGGGCCTTACAGATTTGAGCCAGGGAGGCCTGGTGATGCACTGCCCATGAAGTTCCAACTGCTCTCGTGGAGTGCGCCCTAACTTTGAACGGAGGCGGTCTCCTTCTCAAGCCATAGGCTTGCATAATGACCTGTCGAATCCACTTGGCTAAAGTAGATTTTGACGCTGCCTGACCCTTTCTGGGGCCTTCTGGCAGAATAAACAAAGTATCCGTTCTGCGAATCTGAGCAGTGGCTTTTAGATAAGCTTTAACTGCTCTTACTACATCCAAAGAATGTAATAACTTTTCCTCTACCGAACTAGGTTTGGGGAAAAAGGAAGGAAGAACCACATCTTGGTTCAAATGAAACCTCGATACCACCTTAGGAAGAAAGGCTGGATGAGGACGTAACACTACTCTGTCCTTATGGATAACCAGATATGGCTCTTTACAGGACATAGCGGCTAATTCCGACACTCTTTTAGCCGAACAAATGGCTACTAGAAAAATCAATTTCCTGGTGAGAAGAACCAAGGAAATGTGCTGTAATGGTTCAAATGGTTGCTTCTGTAGAACCGACAGAACCAGGTTTAAGTCCCATGGACATATGGGAATATTAACCGGAGGGCTAATACGCATCACTCCTTGTATAAAGGCTTTGGCTAGTGAATGCGAAGCCAAGGGCCTTTGAAAAAATATTGACAAGGCCGAAATCTGACCCTTGATAGTACTCAAGGCAAGCTTCCTATCTACAGCCCACTCTAGGAAGTCCAGAATCCTACCTATTATGTACTTATGTGGATGCCATTTCTTGGCCTCACACCAGGCGATGTATGCCTTCCAGATTCTATAGTAGATCTGCCTGGATACCGGCTTCCTGGCATTGATCATGGTAGATACCACAGGATTAGAGAGACCTCTCTTTTTTAGAATGTGGGCTTCAATAGCCAGGCCGTCAAACCTAGGGCTGGTAAGGAAGGGTGGTATATCGGTCCTTGCGAAAGCAGGTCCGGACGATGTGGGAGGGTCCAAGGACTCCCCACAGACATTTTTACAATCTCCGCGTACCATGCTCTTCGGGGCCACGCTGGAGCCACCAGAATCACTGGTTTCTTTTCTACCCTGATTCTGCGGAGTAATCGAGGTAACAATTGTGGCGGTGGAAATGCATATATCAGCTTGAACTGATCCCAAGGGAACACTAGGGCATCCGAGCCACAAGCTAGGGGATCCCTTGTCCGAGAGACAAACCTGTCCACCTTTGCGTTGAATCTGGATGCTAGCAGATCTACATCCGGTGTTCCCCACCGCTGACATATTGTCCGGAAAACCTCGGGGTGAAGGGACCATTCCCCTGGGCATAATTGTTGGCGACTTAGAAAGTCCGCCTTCCAATTCTCCACTCCTGGAATGAATACCGCGGATATGGCTGGGACATATCTTTCTGCCCATTTCAGGATGCAATTTACTTCCCTCTGGGCTGCACGACTCCTGGTGCCACCCTGATGATTGATATATGCCACTGCCGTGGCATTGTCCGATTGAATTCTGACAGGGGACCTTTGGAGTTTGGATGTCCATGCTACTAGGGCATACCGGGCTGCTCGTATCTCTAAGAGATTGATGGGCAGGGCCTTTTCTGCATCCGACCATCTGCCCTGGAGAGACCATTGCTCCAATACTGCTCCCCAGCCTATAAGGCTGGCATCTGTAGTGACCACCTTCCAAGAAATCAGACTGAAGGATTTCCCTTTTTCCAGATTCTGGGGAACCAACCACCAACGGAGGCTCTTGCGAACGGAAGGGGACAAGGACATTGGTAAGTCTAGGGCCTGAACTTTTTTGTTCCAGGCTGACAGTATAGCCCTTTGCAAATTCCTTGAATGGAATTGACCGTAGGGTACTGCTTCGAATGATGCCACCATTTTTCCCAGCAGCCTCATGCACAGGCGAATGGACGGCTGTCTTTTTGTACCCACTAGGTGGATCAAATCTCTCAAAGACGACACCTTTTCTTGAGGCAAGAAAATTTTTCTCTGGTCTGAATCCAGCCTTAGCCCCAAGTATTCCAGACTTTTGACTGGTTTTAGGGCTGACTTGTCTCGGTTGATAATCCAACCGTGAGATTCCAGATACTTGATTGTCTTGTGAACGACCACTTCTAGTTTTTCCACTGAGTGGTCTATCAGCAACAAGTCGTCTAGATATGCCATTATCGTTACACCTTGTGTTCTTAGATTGGCCAATAATGGGGCCAGAATTTTTGTGAACACTCTTGGTGCTGTGGCCAGACCGAAGGGTAAGGCTCTGAACTGAAAATGGCGCCCTTCTACTGCAAAGCGTAGACATTTTTGGTGGACTGGAAAGATGGGAATGTGCAAATAAGCATCTTTGATGTCGATCGAGGCTAACCATTCCTCCCCTTGTAGGGCAGTGGCCACCGATCGGATCGACTCCATCCGGAAAGTCCTGATATGTAGGAATTTGTTTAGCCCTTTTAGATTTAATATGGGCCTCACGTCCCCGTTTGGCTTCGGGACTGTAAAGAGGTTTGAGTAAAACCCGAACCCCCATTCTTCCAGGGGAACCTCCATAATTACTCCTTGGAGCAATAGTTGTTCTAGTGCCAACAGGAGGGATCCTCTCTTCCGGGGATCCCTTGGCACGTTTGACCTTATAAAATGGGAAGGAGGGGAGTCTTTTAACTCCAATTTGTATCCCAGACTTACTGCGGAGAGCACCCATCTGTCTCTGATCGTGTCCCGCCAGGTCTCTGCGAACAACTGAAGTCTTCCCCCCACCCGATTGAGTGGGGGCAACCCTTCATACATTTGACTTTGGGGGAGGTTTTGTACCTCTCCTGACCCAGGGTTTCTTGTTACCCTGCGATTGTCCCTGATTTTTACCCCCCGGGATTTGACCGAGGAGGCCGTCGGAACTGTTTCACAGCCGATGTCCTAGGAACTGGAGAAGCAGGCCTCTTAAAAGAGGGACCTCTAACTCTGTTTTTAACCGGCAAGAGTGTACTTTTACCGCTGGAAATTTTCTGGATATATTTGTCCAGGTCTTCCCCGAATAAGCGTTCACCATGAAATGGGAAGCTGACCAGCAATTTTTTACAGGGAGCTTCAGCAGACCAGTTTTTGAGCCATAGAAGCCTGCGCATATGTATTACAGACAGCGTAAGGCGGGAGGCCTGATGGATTGAATCCTTTATAGCGTCCACCGCAAAGCATAAGGCTCTAGGTAGATCAGCTAGGGCAAGAGCCTGCTGATCTGGCAAGTCCCTTAAGACCTGTTTCAACTGATCCTTCACTGCTTGGCAGACCCCAATAGCTGCCACTGCTGGTTGTGTCACCAAGCCTGCTGTAGAGAAAGCAGATTTTAATAAGGACTCCAATTTTTTATCTATTGGGTCCTTGAACATTTGGACATTATCTACTGGACATGTCAGTGATTTATTCACACAAGAGATGGCTGCGTCCACTGTAGGGACCCTCCATTTTTTGATGAACTTATCCTCCATGGGATAGACCACCGGAAATCTCTTGGGGGGAGTAAATATTTTATCAGGATGTTCCCAATCCTGGTAAATGAGCCCTTCCAGTAAAGGATGGATTGGAAAGGAACAAACAGTCGGGGGAGCTTTTAGCGACCTCAACGAGGAGACAGAAGTGGATGATGGCTCCGCAAGGGGCATTTTAAATGCTGATCGGACCATGTTAGTCAGGGACTGAACCCATAACCTCTCAGCATGTGATGCTGAGAATGGCTCTTCCACTGTTGATTCCTCTACAACAGAATCAACCTCATCCTGATCCCCTTCAGGCAGGTCGATCCCTGTATGGGACTGTTGCTCTGCTAACAGGTACTCTGAGGGAGGAGACGGAGATCGGGCACGCTTTCCCTCTGACAGGGAAGCAGCGATCAATGTTGTCAATCTCTCTTCCAGTCCTCCCAGAGCTGAGGAAAAAACCTCCTCTGTTATATACACAGGAGCAGGTGAACTGAGGACAGCCACAGTACCAGGTACTCCTGAGGGTGCTCTACGGTCACTAACCTCTGATTTTTCAGGGGAGATTGGTGCAGCCGAAGCATGCCCAAGATCCTCAGAGCCCGATGGAGACCCCCTATGCTTCCTGGGATTCTTAGTCCCGGAGACTTTAGACGGCATATTCCTAAGCCCAAAGCTGAGGTATTCCAGCCGAAATACACCACTTACTGACAATAGTCTAGCACAATTGCTGCTATATAAACAGTTGGTGTCTACTAATGTGCCTTTCTATGGGGATGCCTGCATCAACCGCCTGCTGTATGCCTTTCTAAATGTTGCCAGCTCTGTTTCTGCCTTCCATAACCAGCTGACAACACCTAATTGTGCTTTTTATCATGCTGGGACGCCCGCACATGCGCAGAAGCGCTGCGGCGCGCACAGAGCGTCATCCACCAAGCTCCGCCCCTTTTTCCAGCTTACCTCTATAAATAGAGGCGCTCTTTTTTGAAAGGAACTAGGGACAGAAGCCAGGGCCCTGTTTGCCACAGGGCCAGGGGATGGACGAGCATTGCAACATGGCAGAGGAAACAGTTTCCCATCCAGAGAACTCACCATCTGCCTGGATTTTGACTTGGAAAGAAAAAATCCACATGACAAGAAAACAACGTTCCACAGCGGCCTCTAGTGGTTTAACACAGGTACCGCGGTTTAACCATTTTTTTTCTTTTTTTTTTTTCTTGACCACTCTTAAAATTATTACATTTTTTAGTAGTTGTAGGCATGCACAGATATTTAGCGGGAATACCGTTAGGTAACAGGCAGAAAGACATATTAGGCTTGGGGGTCCCCTCAATAGAACCAAGTTCCTGAGGGGCCCCCACTTACCTTTTCCCCGCCGCAGGACTCTGTTTGGTCCACAGAAGCCCAAACTTCACCTTTCACGGCAGGCATTGTAATTAAACCTTCAGGGACCGGGTTCCCAAGGATTCCACTCCCCTGGACCTGTATAGCACCCTGCACAGAAAACATCTTGGTCGTGGGTATGACCAGAGCTCTGGATCCCAGGGTCCAGCCCTCCTAAGAGAGGCATTACAGGCAAAACCTTGCTCTTCTCTGCAAGGCCCGGGTACCGACCGTTTAGCTATGAAGCTTTTTTGGTCAGATCCGGAATAGCTTACTGAGGCCCAAAAGAACCTGTACGCAAGCTCAGTGAAAAACACATGTTACTTCTTGGCCAACACCTTAGACACTGGCAAAAAACTGAGGTGCTCCCGGATGGGAGGGGCTTATATAGGGGAGGGTACTTCCGGTTTGGAAGTTGCCAGTGCCAGCACCTGAAGGTAAACTATATAACCCATTAGTAATGACTATGCCGCTCTGTGTCCCGTGATGTACGAGAAAGAAATTAATGATACAGTGAGAAGGCGGCAAGCGACATGTTGTTTCACCCATCAGCGTCTTGCATTTTACACTTATTTTTAACAGTAAACGGAATTTAAAACATGTTCTATTTTTTCTCACCGATGGAAAAAAGACCGATGGGGCCCATACACGATCGGTTTGTCCGATGAGAAAAGTCTATTGGACTGTTTTCATCGGTAAAACCGATCGTGTGTACACGGCATAAGAGTTTGGATATGAGTCCAGGCACAAGACAAATTATGAATTCACTACTTGTTCCTCAAGTAGGCTTAGCTCACCTGGATAGTTCCCTATGAAAGCGGATCCTAGCAGCCGAAGTGATGCTCGGACATTTCTTTAGTTTTCCCTTTTTAGATGCGACTAGGAGATTCTCTGCCACAGAACAGTTAATCCCAATCCTCTAGTGTTGGATGGATCTAATCCCTCCAGAGAGTTACCAGGCCCTTCTTTCTCCGTGAACTTTTCACCGGTCCTTCAGAAGGGTCCTCCCCCGGCCTCCTCATCTCAGAAAGGGTCCCCATGCCAGAGGCACCCTGGGATTTCTCCTTCCAGGACGCAGGCCCCAGCTGAAGGTGCTGGGCCCAAGGTTGTTGCTGCAGCCCCAGGGCTAAAGGTGCCTGGAACTGATGCGTACGTGGGCCCCTGGCCAGGAACCACGCTCCACAATGGCCCCCTGGGCTCGAACCGGAACCAACTACCAAAAAGAAGAAGCCCCTCGCAAGCAGCGTCTGCCCCTTTTATATCCTCTCCCGGCGTGCACAGCAGGCCGACCACGCCCACCACACAACCGCCGAGAGAGGACATCCAAGGCACAGCACTATACCAGCGGTTCAACCCTGGCCCATTATGGCAGCGCCACCTACAGGCCACAGGGAACTACACACCAGTATACTACCTGCGGTGTAAAATAGAATGTCCTAACAATTAAGGTGGTCTGAGCCCAACTACAGCTCAAACCTTCCCCTAAATTTGGGTATAGCGGGGTTAAATTTGGGGACCCCGCTACACATGTTTGGATGTTCTGCGACGGCCTCCTTCCTTTTTTTACCATGCAATGCTGTTTTTACTATGGATACGTGCATGTGTAATACTTTATATTAAATGCAACCCTTAAGAGGTTTTACACTATCCAGCGTTTTATTTGGAACTGACTACACGATCGTCGTTTGAGTGAAGTCCCCTGGATGCTCTGGAGCTGTTCCTGACGTGGTTCCTTTGTACATCCCCTGCTGATGACCCCTACCGAGACATATTCATCAAGCCTGTTTTATCCTTCCTAATAAAGGGTCCAGGCTCTCTGGTAAGAGTCCAACCTATTGTGGTGGTGGCGTGTTCACTTGGTGAATGGATTGGATAACCTTATCCACAGTTGAATCATGGAGTTTGCCATTTGACCATTATGGTCCATTTGAGAGACTGATTTTTCTGGACTGTTTAATTATTTATAATATTTTTATTATCAATCACTGTAGCACAACACACTTTTATTTTGTTTCTTGTGGTGATATCTCACATTTTTGGTGCTGTTTTATTTCACACTGAATAATCTTTTCACATACGCGGTATTATTTTTGTATTCAATATGAATGTTGCCCTGATCGAGGCAGGGTACAAGGTTTTTGCGAGATGGTATTTGGTACCAGAATGCCGTGCTAAGATGGACCCGGATTCATCACCCTCTTGTTTCCGGGGCTGTGGCCAGGTAGGTTCTGTCTTCTATGTGTAGTGGACCTGCCCTAAGGTCCAGCGTTTCTGGATAGGGGGTCCACTCCTTAATCTACTCGGTCACTATGGTTAACATTAGAAATAAAGATTAATCACTGTGCTATGATTTCTACAGAGCAGCTAGCATTAAATTGTTGGTAACAATAAGACAAAGGGAAATCCAGATATATGCAGCGCTAGAAACAGAAGCATAAAAAAATGCTAGAAAAAAATGTTATATCTAAAAATTCCACTGATGTTTAGCATGAAGAGTCCGTATTCATAAAACTGGAATCACCCACAGTGTATATAGGACAAAACGAGGTGAATTAATATATCCTCCACCGAACACCAAGGGCCTCTTACCGCAAACAGTGGACCACTCGATTATAGGTGGTGAAACAGGCATGTATAATGTATCCAGATCATCACAAATCCACTCAGATAACAGACAGATGTATCTCATACAGTCCCCACAAGCAATGGGTCCACAGGTTCTTGCATTAAATAAAAATAAAAAAAAACTATGGTTAACATCACAAAAGATCCTCAGATCGCCCTACTCAACTAACCTGTCGAAAACATCTCAAGATCCACACAGACCGTAATATACTACATGTACATGGCAGCAAAAATAGCCATTAGAATTGTGCACAACGGAAAAATTAGTTTAGTTTTGGTTCGTTTCTTTTCGGTCCTGTTGATTCATAATCGTTCGTAATTTTGCTAGACGGGATTTCTCGTGTTCGGACTAATTCGTATTTTCGTTGAATCGGAATGATTCATATTAATGGAAGCCTTATTTTTAGTTGATTTATAATGCGTACTTTCGGTAGAGTACATTGTTTTTCGTTGATTCTGGACACAACTCCTACTTTCGTAACTTTTTTTGGGTTTGTTGATTCGTAATTTTCCGTGTCTCTCTCACAACGACGCTGCCTATTATGCCTAATGTGCTTCGAATGGATTTTTACTTTTCAAAATACATAGCGGTTATTTGTAACGATTCGAAATCTCGTATTTTACTTTCGTTTTTTACATGCGGCTATAGCCTCCGCCCCCCTGTACACTATTTTGAGAGGGAGTTCAGCACGGTGAGGGAGAAGCAGAGAGCAGAGCAGAGTGTTATTGTGCTTCGAATGGATTCGTACATTCGTAACTTTTTTCATAACGAATTATGCCGAAGACATTCGGGCATTCGCTATTTGCGATATAATTTATTTCGGATTCGGTTTTATTCGTAATTGCTTTGTTCGGAAATTCGAATGCTTCCGAATGTCCGAAAGTTGCTAAATTCAGACGAATTTCGATTCGTTACGAAACTAATTGCACAAGCCTAATAGCCATTATGTAGACAAAAAACTCACCCAAGCTCTACCGCATGATTGTAGAACGATAAGCTGAATAACGGTGCTCAGGCTTGGTTGTGTTCCATAAATATCAAAATAGCAAGAAATACCGGAAACTCGATTGCTTCTTTTTAAATCTTTATTGAGCACTAACAGCAGCGCGACATCTAAAATGCTAACATGTTTCGGCCGGAGCCTTCCTCAAAAATAGCCATTGCAGCCTCTTGGAAAAGCCCCGTGATTTATTTAGCCCTAATGAAGCGAATGCTTACCTGGATCATGTTACATGAAAAACTAGTCCCTGTCCTATTTGAAAGGATATGGCTCTCTTATCTTCAGGTCTCGGACACCTGCGGCTGACACCGGTTTGATGGCTGGATGGGATTCTGGACAGACGGGCTCCCACTCTCTTCTTTCTCTTTCCTTGTTTTCTCCTCTCCCCTTTTTCTTATTCTGCTTCCCATTTTTTCTCTTTCTCTCTTTATATCTTACATTTTTTAACTTTTTCGATGTATTGTTGGCCCTATAGTTGGACCTTAATCCTCGTTTTATGGTTAATTGTAAGGTTTTGCTCATGATACTCGGATAGAGATTTTGTCTCTAGTAGATAGAGGTTTGTCACACCTACTTGTGAACTGCTTATGGGATCATACTGAAACACTTTCCATCTTCTATCTATTATTGTCATAAAATGTTTTCTTTTATTATGCACTGACTGTTTATGTTGACAGGTTTTTGTTTTTTTGTACTACTTTGTGCTGCCCAATGTTTTATCTTGTTACTTAAAACTTTAATAAAAAGATTGGCACAGAAAGTCTGCTTGGAGTTTGCAAAAGCTTTTCTTTTTACAGATTTTTTGCAATTTTTTTATAAATTTTTTTACATTTTGTATTCTTTTTTTTTACATCATGTCATCAGAGCAGCTCACTGTCACCATCGTGCCACTGTAGATAAAAGAAAGCCAGCAGCTCGATCTTCTGCATGAAATAAATGTATTAATCCAGGTGTGGTACAAAAGAATACAGGGCTTACGCGTTTTGGCATGTAGCCTTAATCATAGCCATGGCCATGTGGGATTTCTGATGTACAGGAAGACAGAACTTCAGTGAATAACAATTCCCTCTCAGAACAGGAGAAGGGCTTCTCTCCTGTGTGCAATCTCTGATGTCTGTAAAGATTGGATTTCTGTGAAAAACATTTCCCACACTCCGAACAGCAATATGACTTTTCACTTATGTGCAATTTCTGATGTCTGTAAAGATTGGACTTATCTGAAAAACATTTCCCGCACTCCTGACAGGAATAAGGCTGTTCCCTGGTGTGACACCTCTGATGTTTGACAAGTTTTGATTTTTGTACAAAACATTTCCCGCACTCAGGACAGGAATGTGTTTTTTCACTCATGTGCAATTTCTGATGGCTGCAAAGATTGGACTTATCTGAAAAACATCTCCCGCACTCAGGACAGGAGTACGGCTTTTCCTTTGTGTGAGATCTCTGATGTGTGACAAGTACCGATTTTTGTTTAAAACATTTTCCGCACTCAGTACAGGAAAACGGCTTTTCCCCTGTGTGACACCTCTGATGTGAGACAAGTTCTGATTTTTGTTTAAAACATTTCCCGCACTCAGAACAAGAATAAGGCTTCTCCCCAGTGTGAGACCTTTTATGAGTGATAAGATGGGACTTCACTGAAAAACATTTCCCGCAATCAAGGCAGGAATACGGCTTCTCCCCTGTGTGAGATCTTTTATGCACAATAAAATGGGATTTAAATTGGAAAAACTTCCCGCACTCAGTACAGGGAAACCTCTTATCTGTTGGAAGGACGGCACCGTCCCGCACAGTCTGAGGTTCCTCAGGATAAGAGGAATACGATGGTCCATCTACACTGTGTGGTGCCGGATGGACATTTGAGGTAGTCGGGTTTTCTCCTGGACTATACTGTGTGATGTCCTCATCTTCTACTTTACAGTCTGGAGACAAAGTGAGACAATCCTCTGAGGTTTTCCTCATCTCCCGTCCATCTACTAAAATAGAAATAAAAAGATTATTACTAGACATGAGCAGATTGGTTCCCCTAAACCAGGACTCCGCCCACATCAGTCAGCTTTGTCTCTGAGGATCTTACAATTCCCCCCTCAAGGTAACTAGTAAATGGGTCCTCTGATCTCCTACCAGATCATTTCTTTATTCATGGACCTTAGTCAGAGAGTGAGGAAACAACGAGAACGGTCTTTTATAGGAGTGACAGTGATGAGGGGATTATAGGACGAGTGTCCCCACCCCCTCTATCACTCATTGCCATCTTCCCAACACAAGTAGTACTGCACTTCCTTATTTAGTCCATGATTTAGTCATAAATAACAGCGGGGCTGAGCCCCACCAGAGGTCAGAGAGTGAGGATGGGGGGAGTACAACCAAGATGAAGACTTGACTAATCCTAAAGGCCACCATCATTGGGTTATTGACTCCTCCCTCATGATCACTTTCTGTTTAAGGTTCCAAAATTTGAGGATGTTATCACATTATTATCAACTTGTAAAAGTCTGTGCGCCAATCAAACCAAATCATCAGATATACACTAAAATGTCCAGCTAGTAGGAAATTAATGTAACAAAGGAAAATACAGTTGCGCTCAAAAGTGTGTACACCCTGGCAGAAATAGTAAAATTTTGGCATATATTTTCCATCTTAATAAGTTCCATTTACCTTGTTATGCAGGTCTTTTGACAGTTCTTTTTTGCTCCCAATGGCTCAGTGCATTCACGTGAGAGCTAACAAACTCATTGACAATTTATACACAAATACTAATTGTAATTAAAAAAGACACAGATGTGGGAAATTAACCTTTAATTGCCATTTTAACCTGCGTGTGTCCTCTTGTGTGTCTGTACCAAGGCCAAACATTCCAGGGTATGAAAACTTTTCATCAGGGCCATTTGGGTTATTTCTCTTATTATGATTTAAAAAGGAGCCAAACAACTATGTGATAATAAATGGCTTCATATCTTCACCATCCTTAAATAAATAAAAATTTGGCATGATCAGTCATATTTTCAATATTATTGCCAATATTTCAAGATTTTTGCCTGGGGATGCAAACTTTGTAGCACAATTGTACATATTATGTTTATTTCTCCACCTGGCACAGCCAGCAGACAACAGAGTAAGTATTTAAGGAATTAAACAGCTACAATATGATATGGAGAAACAAAAAAGAGTAAGAGCAGGTTCACACAGAGGCGTCTTTGGATCCGACTCCAAATCGCCCCAGGTCGCCCCTAGTCGCCTCAGGTCGCGCTGGCTGAAGAAATCCATGTAAGTTAATGGAGCCATCCTTATGCACACTACTGCAGTCGCTCCAACTTCAAAAAAGGTCCCTGTACTACTTCAATCCGACTCCTAGGCGACCTGTACCCATTCATTTCAATGGGAGTCGCCTCTCAGGCCTCGTACACATGGCCGAGATTCTCGTTGAAAAAAACATGTCGTTTTTTTCGACGAGATTCTTGGACAAGAAACTTGTCCCGGCCGAGTGTACACACGCTCGTTTCAAAGAACCCGCGGTTCTTTGAATGGAGCGTACGCGGTGACGTCATCGACTACGACGAGCATGCGCTCGTCACATTCGATGCCGTCGCCGCCATCTTGGTATACCCTACGTATGCCTAGGAAGCTACCGCGCATGCGTCAAATTCATTTCGAACATGCGCGGGCTTCCGGGAGGACAGGTAAGTGTACACACACTCACTTTTCTCGTCGAGAAACAGGCTGACGAGAATCTCGACGAGAAAATAGAGAGCAGGTTCTCTATTTTCTCGTCGAGGTTACTTGTCGGTTTTCTCGACGAGAAACCCGATAGCAGCATACACACGACCGATTTACTCGGCAAGACCTCTCTGCCAGCAAGTTTCTTGCTGGTTCTTGCTGAGAAAATCGGTCGTGTGTACGAGGCCTCACTGTCTTAATAGGAGCAACTCTCCAGGAAGAAAACATACATTTCTCAGGCAAACCTCTCCCTCCCCCCTCCCTCCCACAGAGCTGATTCTTGTTTGATTGGCCACTGGAATGTCTCCTGTCCTGCAGGCAACTTGGAGTTGCCTTGTAAATAGCTCCAGGTCGTGCTGTGATTCATACTCAAGTCGTGTCTGAGTTGCCTCATAAAATCGCGCTGGAAGTCGTGTTGCCCCAGTGTGAACCGGCTCTAAGTAACCCTGGGAGAATTGTTCTGTCAGAGATCTTGCTACTCGAGCATGGAGCAGAAGACCCAAAGTACATACCCCAGGTGCCTAGATCTAGTAACACCTAAGGTGATAATAAACATTTTGCTGCCAGCTGAACCCCAGAATCTCCATAAATCCAGTCTAGATACATAAATTGTGTCTGCAGCACAGAGAAGGAAGATAATCCGAGAGAAATACAGGAATACAGGACGGGGAACACAGCTCAGGAAAGTGACCAGGGGATTACAGGCTGATATCACCCAGTCCTTGCCCTACTCTGGACCAATCAGTGAGCAGTATGGGTGGAGGAATGTATTTAGTGTTAATGACCCACCTGTGCTGATCTCTGTAGGAGTGTCCTCCTCTATAATTAGCCTGATTATTCCATCCTCCTCCATAGACTGTCGATCATCCCTCACATACCTCTCTTCTTCTTCGGTTTTAACCTCAACTTTCATATCTATTGGATCTTCACCCTAAGCCAAGAGTTGGATAGAAAATATATGTAAGACACAAGCTTTAATATTGTGACATCACATAGAAAATCCACACATCACATCTATAAAGGCCATGTTGTAGATGTTCCATCCCACCAACCTTGTAACAGTGAGGGATGGTGTGACCTTCCTGTGTGGAATCCCGGGAATACAGAGGACCGGGACATCTCTCTGGTGGGTTCCTGGTATTAGGTGGCTCCATCATATTCTTGTGTTCTTCTGAAAACTCCTCCATCACTCCATACTCCTCATCCTCCTCTTTATACTCTTCTTTAACAACAATATTATCAGCCCCGAGGTTTCCACTCTGAAAGATATAATAAAACATTCATTGTAACAAACATGCTGTGTATAAATCCGAACCGCAAATAATTGTCAATCATCTACCTGATGATGGTGAGGGATGGTGTGACCTTCCTGTATGGAATCCCGGGAATACAGAGGATGGGGACATCTCTCTGATGGTTTTCTGTTACTTGATGACTCCATCATGATGCCCTTGTAGAGATCCCTGTGTCCTTCAGAAAGGTGCCTCATCACTCCATATTCCCCATCCTCTTCTTCAGACTCTTCTTTAATAACAATATTATAACCCCCAAGGTTTTCACTCTGAAATATATAATAAAACATTCATTGTAACAGACATACTTCTGTAAAAAAATCATAATTACCAGTGGTTGTTCCTCATCTACCTGATGATGGTGAGGGATGGTGTGACCTTCCTGTGTGGAATCCCGGGAATACAGAGGATGGGGACATCTCTCTGGTGGGTTCCCATTACTGGATCCATCTGTAGGAAACACACACACTGACTGAATACATTGTTTCTATGTGTTTATCAGATGATGGGGGATCTAGGTGGACCCTCCGTACTGCTCTCTCCTTTACAATAAAGTCTCCTCTTACCCGGTGATGTGAGGGGCGGCTGATTCTCCATCATGACGTCCTTGTAGAGATCCTTGTGTCCTTCTAAATACTCCCACTCCTCCATGGAGAAATAGACAGTGACATCCTGACACCTTATAGGAACCTGACACACACAATGACAGTCACCATCCAAACACATCCCTTGTCTGTTACTGGATAATGTCCCAGAATTCCAGGCACCGCTCACCTCTCCTCCATCATCTCTCTGGTGACTTCTAGAATCTTCTTTGTATTTCTCTATTCTATCAGGAAGGGAGGTGGAGGCAATGTGATGGTCATGTGATCACCAGACTTCACAGGAGGAAAACTCTAGATTTGAACACAAATAGTAAAATCAATCGATATTCCCAGAATCCTCCTCACCTCTCCGGTCAGGTCTCAAATTTATTACAGCCTCATTGAGATACAATTTACCCACACAGTTTTTCCACAATGTAGGCAAAAGGCATTTTGACACCATTACACACACCGCAGGACCAGCCCGCAGGACCAGCCGTCCTGTTTTGCTAATGAGGATGCTAAGGATCCGCCCACATTCTAAGACCATTGAATAAAAAGAAAAGTGCCAGATGGAAGGACATTGGGAAGAGGAGCTGTGAGGTCAGTGTGATGTCATAGTATTCTCTGACTCTGATTGGAGGGACATTTGGAGAAGGAGCTGTAGGGGGCGCTCTATGAGATTTCTGTACACACAGAATCATTTCTCCCATGTGTGTCCCACCTCTCCTAAACTGAAGGGTGAACTTTGTCTTTGGGCTTTGCCAGGACACATCATATGCCTGTGATCTCTGTGTACTCCTCAGACTTTACTGATCACATTTTAGGATGAATATCCATATCCCAAATTTTTGAGATGGAAATGAGGGACGCTTATTAGTAAAAGTATGTAGGCATAGGACACACCCCCACCATGTCCCCTTGAAGGAGAATTATACAAATTATATATATATATATATATATATATATATATATATTAGTCAAACACACTACTATTCCTTTATATTGGCTTTTGAAATGTACAAATGCAGCAATTTAGAAATTGGATGAAAGGTTTAGCACTGGGAAACACTTTTTGATAGTAGTGCATTTTATATACAACTATATAGATCAGACCAAAATTAGGGACAAATGAGGAGGAAAGAGGGACAGAGGGACTTTGTTCCAAATCAGGGACAGTTGGGAGCTATGGAAGATCTTAGACTGGGATCATTATGAAAAAATACGTTTTCAGGACATTTAGTACAAATTACATTTTTCCCCTCTTTATTCCTATTTGAATCTTTTAAAATAGACATACATATTCCAATCCCAGGGGTGGCTCCAGACCCTTTTATTTAGGGGTGCTATGCTGGAAGCAAGAGTGGGGGTGCTTATGTGGCATGCTGGTGGGTGTGGCAGAAAGTGGGTGTGGCCAGCAAGTGGATATTTATTCATGGTCTACTCTATAGCTTGTAGTGCAACACTTTTCGCCCTTTGTGTAGACCAAATAAGACCTGGTAAACTGAACAGACTGTGGGATTAAAATAGGGCCCCCCAGCTTGTGTCAAGTTAAGCAAAAAACCCCAGCACAGCAAAAGCATTAACTCTCAGCACTTCACAATAATTAACCCACAGTAGAACACAGAAAATAATCCCTAGCACAGTAATTAAAAAAGTATGGGGTTATTTTTTTTTTCTGCCAATCTTACTTACCTAGGTGGATGCATCATCAGTCTGATGCTGCATCTGTCCCCCGCTGGCTCAAACACTAAGTGATCTACCACAGCCGATCGCTCGGTTCTCAGGGCTCTCTACCCTGTCCCTGTCTGGGGCATCCGGAAAAAACCTTGTCTGGAGAGGAAAAGGTGAGCGCTACCATCAGTCTTGTGTCATGCCAACAGTAAAGCATCCTGAGACCATTCATGTATTGGGTTGCTTCTCAGCCAAGGGAGTGGACTCACTCACAATTTTGCCTAAGAACACAGCCAAGAATAAAGAATGGTACAAAAACAAAAACAGAGCAACTTCTCCCAACCAGCCAAGAACAGTTTGGTGAGGGAAAAATGCCTTTTCCAGCATGATGGAGCACCTGGCCATAAGGCAAAACGTGATAACTAAGTGGCTTGGGGAACAAAACATCGAAATTTGCGTCCATAGCCAGGAAACTCCCTAGACCCCAATCCTATTGAGAACTTCTGGCCAATCCTCAATAGTCCGGTGAACAAAAAATCCCACAAATTCTGACAAACTCCAAACATTGATTGTGCGAGAATAGGCTGCCATCAGTCAGGATTAGGGATAAGCTTTGTGTTTGAGTCAAACTCATGTTCGACTCTAACATCGGCTGTTCGCTCATTTGCCGAATTTTGAACATTATGGGCCGTTCGCGCCAAATTCGAAATTGCGCGTCACGACCCATAATTGACTGCGTTATCGTACTGCATTGCTGGCTGATGATTGGCCAAGCATGCACTATGACCCGTATGCTTTGGCCAATCACAGCGCCGTCAGCACAGAGAGCCATAATTGGCCAAAGGAAGGGTGCCTTTGTCCAATCATGGTTTAGGGGAGTAGGTACACGCCCCACACTATACAAGGCCGCCTGCGTGTCGGCCTTGTGTAGTGTGTTGCGGCGTTGAGAGTCTGAGATAGAGAGAGTCAGAGTGTCATTTCATTTCAGTTAGATAGAGCAGGCAGGTGATTCAGGTAGCTGCATTCAGTGTATTTAGTATATATATGCATCCCAGGAGTTGTGTGTGTGTGTGTGTGTGTGTGTGTGTGTGTATATATATACACACACACACACACACACACACACTGTATTCAGTTTAGCTAGATCTCACTTCAGAGTGTTCCTGTTATTCTCGCTGCAGTATATTAAGTCAGTGTACTGTATACTGGGCTCAGTGTGCAGCTAAAGCTGACTGCAGACCATCCCTGTTCTCTTCCTAATAATATAGGCAGACAGTTGATTGAGCTAAGCTGCAGTATATTAAGTCAGTGTACTGTATACTGGGCACAGTGTGCAGGTAAATCTGACTGCAGACTATTCCTGTTCTATTCCTAATAATACAGGCAGTTGATTGAGCTAGCCTGCAGTAGATTAAGTCAGTGTACTGTATACTGGGCACAGTATGCAGCTAAAGCTGACTGCAGACAATTCCTTGTGTACCTATTCCAATACATCAAATATAGTATGCCTGGAAGGCCAACAAGGAGAGGCAGACACACACAGGCCAATAAAAGAGGGCAAGCAGGCTCTGTGTCTAGAGGCAACAGTGCTGGTCGTGGACACGTTGCATCCTCATCAGCACGTGGCCGTGTGGCACGCTTGTCCTTTTTTTCGGCAGCTGGCCGTGTTGAGCCGTAACATGCCGAAGAGTTGGTAGAGTGGATGACCAAGCCGTCCTCATCCTCCTCATCCTCTCTCAGCCAGGCTCAGGGTACATTGTCTGCCAAAGCGGCCTCTTTCATCGGCTCAATGGCATCAGTCACTCCTTGCCTAGCCCCACCATGTCCTGGGGAGTCCCCCGAACTGTTTGACCACAGTGTTGGGTACATGCTGCAGGAGGATGCACAGCTTTTGAAGGCTCCGATGATGGTACCCAGCTTGAGGAAGGCAGTAACGTGAGCCCAGAGAGAGGACAAGAAGGACAACAAACTGGCAGTCATGTTCCCCAGCTGCAGCATACTGCCATGTTTGCTCCAGTGACGAGGAGGGAGGGGATGATGAGGTCACTGACTCTACGTGGGTGCCTGAGAGGAGGAGGAGGAGGAGGCACATCTCCAAGATGCCCTCCAGGGGCCAGCTTAAGGGCAGCCAACCGACTGCATCACACTGCAGAGCTCCGCATGTGCAGGGTGCTGCTGTCTCTGCGCGTTATTCCAAAAGTTCTTTGGTGTGGGCCTGTTTTGAGACGTGTGCAGGAGATCGCACCGTTGCTATTTGCAACATATGTCTGAAGCGTATCTTGTGTGGCCAAAACATCAGCCGCTTGGGCACCACATGCTTGACCAGACATATGTCGACCTGCCATGCAGTCCGTTGGCAAGCGTACATAAAAGACCCACACCAAAGAACAAAGCGGACCTCTCCTTGCTCCTCATCAGCTGGGATCTCCAACCCCACTATACCTTCAGTCCTCTCAGAAACCTGCACTGAGAGGAATGAAGGTGTAGAATTAGGTGTGTCACAGCCAAGTACTTGCGGGCAATCTGTACCAGGCAAATTTCCCTGCCCCAACTGCTGCACCGCCGAAAGAAATTAGCTCCCAGCCATCCACGTGCCCAGCGGTTGAATGCTAGCTTGGCTAAATTGCTAGCACTTTAACTGCTGCCTTTTCCGTTGGTAGACTCTGCCCCCTTTCGTGAGTTTGTGGAATGTGCGGTACCTCAGTGGCAGGTTCCCAAACGCCACTTTTTTTCACGGAAGGCAATTCCGGCTCTCTACCGGTGTGTGGAAGGCAATGTCTTGGCCTCGCTGGACAGGGCGGTCAGCGGTAAGGTGCATATTACCGCTGACTCATGGTCCAGCAGACATGGACAGGGACGTTACCTATCTTTCACGGCCCACTGGGTGACTCTGCTGGCAGCTGGGAAGGATGCAGGATAGGGTGCAGTAGTTTTGGAGGTTGTCCCGCCACCACGCCTCCAAAATGCTACTAGTGGTGATTCTGACACACCTCTCTCCTCCACCCCCTCCTCTTCTTCTTCCTCCAGGGCCTCTTCCTATGCTGATTTGACCTCGGAACCAGCAGTGCTCCATAGGCGTTCAAGGGGCTACGTAAGTACGCAGGCAAAAAGATGCCATGCGGTGCTTGATGAGCTGGTGTGCTTGGGGGACAGGAGCCACACTGGGGCAGAGATTCTGTCAGCTCTGCAGGGGCAGGCTCAGGCTCAGAGGTGGTTGACGCCACGCCAGCTTCAGCCAGGAATGGTGGTTTGCGACAATGGCACCAACCTCCTCTCCGCCCTCCGACAGGGACACCTGACCCATGTGCCCTGTTTGGCTCATGTCCTTAACTTGGTGGTGCAGCGGTTCTTGGGCAGGTACCCGGGCTTACAAGATGTCCTGAGGCAGGCCAGGAAAGTCTGTGTGCATTTCCACTGGTCATATAATGCCAGTGCTCGGCTGGCTGACCTCAAAAAGGAATACAACCTGCCCAAGAACCGCCTAATCTGTGACATGCCCACCAGGTGGAACTCAACGTTGGCCATGCTGCAGCGGCTGCACACGCAGCAGAGGGCCATCAATGAGTACCTGTGCGACTATGGCACCAGGACAGGGTCAGGGGAGCTTGGTTTTTTTTTGCCACGCCAGTGGGTCATGATCAGGGATGCATGCACTGTCCTGTCACCATTTGAGGGGGCCACGAGGATGGTGAGCAGTGACAGTGCATGCATCAGTGACACTGTCCCTCTTGTCCACCTGTTGGAACATACGCTGCGTGGAATAATGGACAGGGCACTTGAGGCAGAACAGAGGTGAGGAAGAGGAGGACTTCCTTACCTCTCAAGGCCCCCTTTATCCAGACAGTGTTCCTGCTGGCCCGCCGATCACACTCACACAGGAAGAGGATGAGGAGGAGGAGGATTGTGTCAGCATGGAGGTGGAGCCTAGCATCAGCAGCAGTCTTCAAGGGATCATTTACAGTCCCAAGAAACCCATGGACTTGTGCTTGGCTGGGAGGAGGTGGCTGCGGATCATGTCGTCCTTAGTGACCCAGAGGACTCCGGACCGAATGCCTCAGCAAACCTACGCTGCATGGCCTCCCTGATCCTGCAAAGTCTTCGAAAGGATCCTCGTATTCGTGGTATTAAGGAGAGGGATCATTACTGGCTGGAAACCCTCCTTGATCCACGTTACAAGGGTAAGGTTGTGGATCTTATCCACCTGTCGCAGAGGGAACAGAGGATGAAACATCTTCAGGAGGCCTTGCAGAAAGGTTTGTGCAAGGCGTTTCCAGAGCCTGGGAGGTTTCACATTTCTGGTCCTGGACAACGTGTTGCTGAGGCTTTGGTCAGTCACAGAAGGAGTGGTGGAGAAGGTGGCCGTCTGACCGATGCATTCAGACAATTTTTTAGTTTGCAGCCCCAAGGTATGATCGCAACCATCGCCAGCGTCTGATTCACATTGTGCAGGAATACCTAGGGGCAAGATCACCTTTCCCACCGAAAATCCTCTGGGTTACTGGTTCTTGAGGATAGATCACTGGCCAGAGCTTGCACAGTATGCAATTGAGCTACTGGCCTGTCCTGCATCCAGCGTTCTTTCGGAACGCACATTCAGTGATGCTGGAGGCTTTGTAACCGATCACAGGGTGCACCAGTGGCTAAGGCCCAATTTTTTTGCCCCTGTTTAACAGAGGCGTGCAATTACAATTTTTGCTGCAATACTGTCAGGGAAGGTTCTATCCGCTGGTGACACTGCCTGAAATTTGGGATGCAGTACTGTGGTCCACCAGCAGGTGTCTTCTGGCAGTCTGGAACTGCCAGGGGAGCTTTCCCCTGGTGATGGTATTATGTGATCTTTGGGCCGTTGTACTGGTGTCCACCAGCGGGTGGTTCCTGGCAGTGTGGGGCCGACATCATCTCCTGCAATTAGGCATCACTTGAGTCTGATTGCAGGAGATGTTTATAAATACCTGGCAGACACACTCTTACTTTGCCTTGGTATCTCTCCTTGCGCCCTGATCCTGAACCTGAGAAGCTCTGTATTTGTACCTGATCCTGTTCCTGTCTGTTACCTGAACCCTGAGCTTTGTACCTGTACCCGTCCCTCCTGTGATCCATCCATCCTCTCCTTGTCCTGTTTGTTTTCCCTTTCCCCAGCTGCTGATCTCCCGTTGACGACCCTGGCCTTGCCCTGTTTATGATTCTGGTTTTCCCCAGACAAATTGTCTGTAAGGCCACTTTCACACTGAGGCGCTTGAAAAACTGCCAGTAAAACACTGAGCGCTTTTCAGGCGCTTTTGAAGCGCTTTCAATTCATTTCAAGGGAGAGGGGCGTTTTTTCAGCACACTGCCCCAGTGTGAAAGGATTCATTGATTTTAATGGAAATAAGTTTTCAGGCGCTTTTTTATAGCGTGAAAGCACCTGAAAAGTGTGAAAGTGGTCTTACTGTTATTATTTGTGGGTTCTGTTTGGTATTGGTTGTTGTGCACTGTGTGGTATTCTTTAATAAATCTTTATATTTCACTTACACACGTTTGGGTTTCCTCTGTTGCAGTCCACATAGTTCTGGTCTTATCTGATACGTGACAAATACTTTGCAGCAGGGCTCATTCCTGTGCTCCAACTAGAGTATCTGTGAGGGGTTGCAGTGTTGTGGCACCAGCACCAGTGCCTAAGGCCCAGTTTTTCTGCCCCTGTTCAACAAGGGCATGTAATTACAATTCTTGATCTAATATTTCACAGCAGGGCCCATTCCTGCGCCCACCAAGAGTAACTGTGAGGGCTTACATTGTTGTGGCAACACTACCACCACCAAAGGCCCAATTTTTCTGCCCCTGTTCAACAGGTGCATGTAATTACAATTCTTGATATAATATTTCACAGCAGGGCCCGTTCCAGCGCCCACCAAGAGTAACTGTGAGGACTTACAGTGTTGTGGCACCAGCACCACCACCACCACCACAGGCACAATTTTTCTGCCACTGTTCAACAATGGCATGTAATTACAATTCTTGATATAATAGTTCACAGCAGGGTGTTCCAGCGCCCACCAAGAGTAACTGTGAGGGCTTACAGTGTTGTGGCGACACCAACACCTAAGGCCCAAATTTCAGCAGAGTATATAGGGCAGGCCCCTACTTTCAAACATCCGACTTTCAAACGACTCCTACTTACAAACGGAGGGAGACAACAGGAAGTGAGAGGAAATCTACCCCTAGGATGGGAAATTCTCACCTGTAAGAGTTAATATGGGAAAAAGGTGTCTCCTCTTTATCACCAATCCTTGTTTCCCTAAAAAACCCAAATTTTCAAAATCCAATTGTCATTGGGACAGAAAGTGCGGTGAAATCTTCTGAACAGGGGCACAGACAGCAAAACAAATGTTACAGGGGTGATAACCCTTCCCGATGTTTGCCAAAAAGATTAAAAATGTATTTTTTGGCTGGAGCTACACTTTAAAAATGTACCAGTTCAAAATTACAAACAGATTCTACTTAAGAACAAACCTACAGTCCCTGTCTTGTTTGCACCGCCTGTATACTGCTGTTCAGAGTATATAGGGCCTGGGGGGCCCCCGCCTTTCCTTTTTTTAATTTGGGTATGGGGTTCCCCTTAATATCCAGGCTGGAAATGGGCTGGGGGGGGACCCATGCCGTTTTTCTCAATGATTTTCATCCATATTGCCGGGACCAGACATTACATTAAAGCCGCAAGCAGTTTTAAATTACTTTTATTCCTTTAGAAATTTCATTTTGTGCAGGGACAGTTATAAACACGGGAAACACGGGCCACTTTACAGGCATACTATAGACACCCCCCAGGCAGGATATTTAAAGGAATATTTAACTTTTATTTTTTCACTTTAAGCATCATTAAAATCACTCCTCCTGAAAAAACTACAGTTTTTAAAACAGTTTTTTGCATTGATACATGTCCCCTGGGGCAGGACCCGGGTCCCCAAACCCTTTTTAGGAGGATAACTTGCATATTAGCCTTTAAAATTTGCACTTTTGATTTCTCCCGTTCGCGTCCCATAGACTTTAACGGGGTTCGAAAGTTGGCGCGAACTATCGGTCCGTTTGCATGTTCTGGATGCAAACCGAACCGGGGGGTGTTCGGCTCATCCCTAGTCAGGATGTGGCCCAGAAGTTGAGTGACAGCACGACAGGGCGAATTGCAGAGGTCTTGCAAAAGAAGGGTCGACACTGCAAATATTGACTCTTTGCATAAACTTAATATAATTATCAATAAAAGCCTTTCGCACTTATGAAATTCTTGTAATTATACTTCAGTATCCCATTGTAACATCTGACAAAAAGATCTAAAAACACTGAAGAAGCAGACTTTGTGAAAATGTATATTTGTGTCATCCTCAAAACCTTTGGCCAAGACTATACTTCTCCATAAGGTTGGGTTCACACTATTGCGAATTGGAGCTCAGAGGAACAGCAGCCCTGAGAAACGTCTCATAGGTGTCCATTTATCAAGCATCGGAAAATAACCGCTGCTGAGTTCTCTGGCGTTCTCAAAGGACACCACTCTTCTCAGTACCTCACACTAGACATCATATTAATAAAATAATAATGTTAAAGTCCCCCTACACAATATAGATATCTATATATAGATATATATATATATACAGTATATACACCCATAAATATCTGGTGGGATATCTGGAGGTGTAATCAGAGTGGAAGAATCTGGTGGGGGACCTGGAGGTGTGATCAGACTGAAGAGATGGGGGGAATCTGGGGGTGTCAGATGGGAGGGATCTGAGGTGTAATCAGAGAGGAGTGATCAGAGTTAAGGGATCTGGGGGTGTGATCTGAGTGGGGGTATAGAAAATAAAATCTTATTACCTCTTCTACTGCCACAGCAATGTGTCCTCTGTACTTCCTGCCACACGGAAAGTCCTGCCTTTATCTGACATCACTTCCTGTCTTGTCCTGGCATCACTTCCTGTCTGTCTTCTATAGCGACTTCCTTTCTGGGTAGAAATTAGATCACCACCTTGTGGAGCTCAGAGGAACAGCAGCCCTGAGAAACATCTCATAGGTGTCTATTTTTCAAGCAGCAGAAAATAACCGCTGCTGAGTTCTCTGACATTCTCAAAAGAGACCGCTTCCCTCAGTACCTCACACTAGACATCATATTAAAAAAATAATAATGTTAAAGTCCCCCTACACAATATATATTTATTGTATATACAGTATATACATACATAAATATCTTGTGGGATATCTAGAGGTGTAATCAGAGTGGAAGAATCTGGTGGGGGAACCTGGAGGTGTGATCAGAGTGGGGGGATCTGGAGTAGGGTGACCACATTTCCAAACTGCCATTCAGGGACAATTTTTTTTGCCAAGGACCGGGGGGGGGGGGGGGCAGCTTGGTTGTGTTAAATGTAGTTTCGGGGTTGACGGGATTTCGGTGGCGAGTGATTTGTCGGGTGAATGGCTGGTTATAGCACTTATATCATCCCAATACCATGCTTGGAATTTATTTCTATTATTACATTGTAATAATAGACCCCCTTCCCTCAGTATAGACCCCCTTTCTTTCTCGTACATCACGGGACACAGAGCGACATAGTCATTACTAATGGGTTATATAGTTACCGTCAGGTGCTGGCACTGGCAACTTCCAAAACCGGAAGTACCCTCCCCTATATAAGCCCCTCCCATCCGGGAGCACCTCAGTTTTTTGCCAGTGTCTAAGGTGTTGGCCAAGAAGAAACATGTGTTTTTCACTGAGCTTGCGTACAGGTTCTTTTGGGCCTCAGTAAGCTATTCCGGATCCGACCAAAAAAGCTTCATAGCTAAACGGTCGGTACCCGGGCCTTGCAGAGAAGAGCAAGGTTCTGCCTGTAATGCTTCTCTTAGGAGAGCTGGACCCTGGGATCCAGAGCTCAGGGTGCTATACAGGTCCAGGGGAGTGG
Source organism: Rana muscosa (assembly GCA_029206835.1). Taxonomy (NCBI): domain Eukaryota; kingdom Metazoa; phylum Chordata; class Amphibia; order Anura; family Ranidae; genus Rana; species Rana muscosa. The sequence continues at coordinate 26,878,152 of JARGYO010000094.1, read as the reverse complement.
AATCCTTGGGAACCCGGTCCCTGAAGGTTTGATTACAATGCCTGCCGTGATAGGTGAAGTTTGGGCTTTTGTGGACCAAACAAAGTCCTGCGGCGGGGAACAGGTAAGTGGGGGCCCCCAGGAACTTGGTTCTATTGGGGGACCCCCAAGCCTAATTTGTCTTTCTGTCTGTTACCTAACGGTATTCCCGCTAATATCTGTGCATGCCTGTAACTACTAAAAAAATGTAATAATTTTTAATGGTGGTCAAGAAAAAAAAAAAAAAAAAAAAAGAATGTTTTTTTATATATATGTTTAGTATATTAAACTGCGGTACCTGTGTTTGTCCACTAGAGGCCGCTGTGGAATGTTTTTCTTGTCATATGGACTAGTTTCTTCTCAGAGAGCAAAGTCCAGGCAGCTGGTGAGTTCTCCTACAGGAAACTGTTTCCTCTGCCATGTTGCAGTGTTCGTCTATCCCCCGGCCTGCGGCAAAGGGGGCCCTGGCTCCTGTCCCTGGTTTCCATGTTTGAAAATTAGCGCCGAGGCGCACGTGGCCGCGCGCGTGCACGCGCCTCTATATATAGAGGTGGCCGGAAAAAGGGGCGGGGCCTGGGGGATGACGCTCTGTGCGCGCCGCAGCACTTCTGCGCATGTGCGGGCGTCCCAGCAGGTTTTTAAAAAGCCACATTATTGCAGTAAGCTGGCTATGAAGTACAGAGACAGAGCTGGCAACATTTAAAGGCATACAGCAAGCGGTTGATACAGGCATCCCCTAGAAAGGCACATTAGTAGACACCAACTGTGATATAGCAGCAATTGTGCTAGACTATTCTCAGTAAAAGTGGTGTATTACGGCTGGAATACCTCAGCTTTAGGCTTAGGAATATGCCGTCCAGTAGCTCCGGAACTGAATCTTCCAGGAAGCGAAGGGGGTCTCATCGGGCTCTGAGGATCTTGGGCATACTTCTGCTGCACCAGTCTCCCCTGAAGTTCAGAGGTAAGTGACCGTAGAGACCCCGCAGGGGTACTTGGTACTGTGGCTGTCCTCAGTCACCTGCTCCTGTGTATGTAACAGAGGAGGTTTTTTCCTCAGCTCTGGGAGGATTAGAGAGAGATTGTCAAAATTTATCGCTGCCTCCCTGTCAGGGAAAGCACGCCCGATCTCCGTCTCCTCCTTCAGAGTGCCTGTTAGCAGAGCAACAGTCCCATACAGGGATCGACCTGCCTGAAGGGGATCAGGATAAGGTTGATTCTGTTATAGAGGAATCAACAGTGGGGGAACCTTTTCTCAGCATCTCAAGCTGAAAGATTATGGGTTCAGTCTCTGACTAACATGGTCCGATCAGCATTTAAAAATGCACCTTGCGGAACCATCAACCACTACTGTATCCTCGTTGGGGTCGCTAGAAGCCCCCAGACTGTTTGTTCTTTTCCACTTCACCCTTTACTGAAAGGGCTCATTTACCAGGATTGGGAACGTCCTGAGAAAATATTTATTCCCCCAAGAGATTTCCGGTGGTCTATCCCATGGAGGATAAGTTCATCAAAAAAAAAAAAAAAATGGAAGGTTCCTACAGTGGACGCAGCCATCTCTTGTATGTATAAATCACTGACATGTCCAGTGGATAATGTCCAAATGTTCAAGAACCCAATAGATAAAAGATTGGAGTCCTTATGAAAATCTGCTTGGTGATACAACCAGCAGTAGCAGCTATTGGGGTCTGCTAAGCAGTGAAGGATCAGTTGAAACAGGTCTTGAGGGACTTGACAGATCAGCAGGCTTTGCCCTAGCTGATCTACCTAGAGCCTTAGGCTTTGCGGTTGACGCCATAGAGGATTCAGTCCATCAGGCCTCCCGCCTTACGCTGTCTATAGTACATATGCGTAGGCTCCTATGGCTCAGAAACTGGTCTGCTGAAGCTCCCTGTAAAGAATGGCTGGTTAGCGTCCCATTTCATGGTGAACGCTTATTCAGGGAAAACCTGGACAAATATATCCAGAAAATTTCCAGCGGTAAAAATACGCTCTTGCCGGTTAAAAGCAGAGTTAGAGGTCCCTCTTTAAGAGGCCTGCTTCTCCAGTCCCTGGGGCATCGGCTGTGTAACAGTTCCGACGGCCTCCTCGGTCAAATCCCGGGGGTAAAAAACAGGGACAGTAGCAGGGTAATGAGAAACCCTGGGTCAGGGGAGGTACAAAACCTCCCCCAAAGTTAAATTCATGAAGCCCCCACTCAGTCGGGTGGGGGGAGGACTCCAGTTGTTCGCAAAGAGACCTGGCGGGACACGATCAAGACAGATAGGTGCTCTCCGCAGTAGGTTTGGGATACAGTTTGGAGTTAAAAGACTCTCCTCCTTCCCATTTTGAGGTCAAACGTGCCAAGGGATCCCCGGAAGAGAGAGTCCCTCCTGTTGGCACTAGAACAACTATTGCTCCAAGGAGTAATTATGGAGGTTCCCCTGGAAGAATGAGGGTTCGGGTTTTACTCAAACCTCTTTACAGTCCCGAAGCAAACGCGGACGGGAGGCCCATATTAATTCTAAAAGGGCTATACAAATTCCTGTATATCAGGACTTTCCGATGGAGTCGATCCGATCGGTGGCCACTGCCCTACAAGGGGAGGATTGGTTAGCCACGATCGACATCAAAGATGCTTATTTGCACATTCCCATCTTTCCAGTCCACCAAAAATTTCTACGCTTTGCAGTAGAAGGGCGCCATTTTCAGTTCAGAGCCTTACCCTTCGGTTTGGCCACAGCACCAAGAGTGTTCACAAAAATTCTGGCCCTTTATTCGCCAATCTAAGAACACAAGGTGTAATGATAATGGCATATCTGGATGACTTGTTGCTGATAGACCACTCAGTGAAAAAACTAGACGTGGTCGTTCACAAGACGATCAAGTATCTGGAATCTCACGGTTGGATTATCAACCGAGACAAGTCAGCCCTAAAAACCAGTCAAAAGTCTGGAATACTTGGGGCTAAGGTTGGATTCAGGCCAGAGAAAAATATTCTTGCCTCGAGGAAAGGTGTTGTCTTTGAAAGATTTGATCCACTTAGTGGGTACAAAAAAGACAGCCGTCCATACGCCTGTATATGAGGCTGCTGGGAAAAATGGTGGCATCATTCGAAGCAGTACCCTACGGTCAATTCCATTCAAGGAATTTGCAAGGGGCCATACTGTCAGCCTGGAACAAAAAAGTTCAGGCCCTAGACTTACAATGTCCTTGTCCCCTTCCGTTCGCAAGAGCCTCCGTTGGTGGTGGGTTCCCCAGAATCTGGAAAAAAGGAAATCCTTCAGTCCGATTTCTTGGAAGGTGGTCACTACAGATGCCAGCCTTATAGGCTGGGGAGCAGTACTGGAGCAATAGTCTCTCCAGGGCAGATGGTCGGATGCAGAAAAGGCCCTGCCCATCAATCTCTTAGAGATACGAGCAGCCCGGTATGCCCTAGTAGCATGGACATCCAAACTCCAAGGGTCCCCTGTCAGAATTCAATCAGACAATGCCACAGCAGTGGCATATATCAATCATCAGGGGGGCACCAGGAGTCGTGCAGCCCAGAGGGAAGTAAATTACATCCTGAAATGGGCAGGAAAAATATGTCCCAGCCATATCTGCGGTATTCATTCCAGGAGTGGAGAATTGGAAGGCGGACTTTCTAAGTCGCCAGCAATTAGGCCCAGAGGAAGGGTCCCTTCACCCCGAGGTTTTCTGGACAATATGTCAGCGGTGGGGAACATCGGATGTAGATCTTCTAGCATCCAGATTCAACGCAAAGGGGGATAGGTTTGTCTCTCGGACAAGGGATCCCCTAGCTTGCGGCTCGGATGCCCTAGTGTTCCCTGGGGATCAGTTCAAGCTGATATATGCATTCACACCGCCACAATGGTTACCTCGATTACTCCGCAGAATCAGGGTAGAAAAGAAACCAGTGATTCCGGTGGCTCCAGCGTGGCCCCGAAGAGCGTGGTACGCGGAGATTGTAAAATTTCAGTGGGGAGTCCTTGGACTCTCCCACGTCGTCCGGCTTTCGCAAGGACCGATATACCACCCTTCCTTACCAGCCCTAGGTTTGACGGCCTGGCTATTGAAGCCCACATTCTAAGAAAGAGAGGGCTCTCTAATGCTGTGGTATCTACCATGATCAATGCCAGGAAGCCGGTATCCAGGCAGATCTACTATAAAATCTGGAAGGCGTACATCGCGTGGTGTGAGGCCAAGAAATGGCATCCACATAAGTACGTAATAGGTAGGATTCTGGACTTCCTACAGTGGGCTGTAGATAGGAAGCTTGCCTTGAGTACTATCAAGGGTCAGATTTCGGCCTTGCCAATATTTTTTCAAAGGCCCTTGGCTTCGCATTCACTAGTCAAAGCCTTTATACAAGGAGTGATGCGTATTAGGCCTCCGGTTAATATTCCCATATGTTCATGGGATCTAAACTTGGTTCTGTCGGTTCTACAGAAACAACCATTTGAACCATTACAGCATATTTCCTTGGTGCTTCTCACCAGGAAATTGATTTTTCTAGTAGCCATTTGTTCGGCTAAAAGAGTATCGGAATTAGCAGCTATGTCCTGTAGGGAGCCATATCTGGTTATCCATAAGGACAGAGTAGTGTTACGTCCTCATCCAGCCTTTCTTCCTAAGGTGGTATCGAGGTTTCATTTGAACCAAGATGTGGTTCTTCCTTCTTTTTTCCCCAAACCTACTTCGGTAGAGGAAAAGTTATTGCATTCTTTGGATGTAGTAAGAGCAGTTAAAGCTTATCTAAAAGCCACTGCTCAGATTCGCAGAACGGATACTTTGTTTATTCTGCCGGAAGGCCCCAGAAAGGGTCAGGCAGCGTCAAAGTCTACTTTAGCCAAGTGGATTCGACAGGTCATTATGCAAGCTTATGGCTTGAGAAGGAGACCGCCTCCGTTCAAAGTTAGAGCGCACTCCACGAGAGCAGTTGGAACTTCATGGGCAGTGCATCACCAGGCCTCCCTGGCTCAAATCTGTAAGGCCGCAACATGGTCTTCGGTACACACGTTTACTAGGTCCTACCAGGTGGACGTTAGAAGTCAGGAGGATGTCGCCTTTGGGAGCATTGTGTTGCAGGCCGCAAAAGATCCTCATGTCTGATAGCGCTCAGCTTATATATGGTGTATCCCCCCCCTCATTTGGCATTGCTTTAGGACATCCCATTAGTAATGACTATGTCGCTCTGTGTCCCGTGATGTACGAGAAAGAAAATAGGATTTTTATAACAGCTTACCTGTAAAATCCTTTTCTTGGAGTACATCACGGGACACAGAGCTCCCGCCCCTCTTTGGGGACACTTATTGCTTTGCTACAAAACTGAGGTGCTCCCGGATGGGAGGGGCTTATATAGGGGAGGGTACTTCCGGTTTTGGAAGTTGCCAGTGCCAGCACCTGACGGTAACTATATAACCCATTAGTAATGACTATGTCGCTCTGTGTCCCGTGATGTACTCCAAGAAAAGGATTTTACAGGTAAGCTGTTATAAAAATCCTATTTTCCACTAAGTATAGGCCCCCTCCCTCAGTACAGACCCCCTCCACTAACTATAGACCCCCTCACTCAGTACAGACCCCCCTCTCCACTAAGTATAGACCCCCTCCCTCAGTACGGACCCCCCTCTCCACTAAGTATAGGCCCCCTCCCTCAGTATGGACCCCCCTCTTCACTAAGTATAGGCCCCCTCTCTCAATACGGACCCCCTCCACTAACTATAGACCCCCTCCCTCAGTACAGATCCCCTCCACTAACTATAGACCCCCTCCCTCCCCACTAAGTTTAGACCCCCTCCCTCAGTACAGACCCCCCCGCTCCACTAAGTATATACCCCCTCAGTAAAGACCATGCTTTCTTGTACCTAAAAAATATGCTTTGATTGCTTTGTCTGAGCCTAACTCAAAGAACTTCATTAAAATAGTCAGAGACTGCATAGCAGAGGTATGGACATAATACAGAAGATGGTCAGAGACTGCAGACATGATATAAGAGATGGTCAGAGACTGCAGACATGATACAACAGATGGTCAGTAACTGCAGATATCAAACAAGAGATGGTCAGAGACTGCGGACATGATACAGGAGACATGCTCCAAGAGACTGCAGACATGCTCCAAGAGACTGTCAGAGACTACAGACATGATACAAGAGATTTTCAGAGACTGCAGACATGATTCAGAAAATGGTCAGACTGCAGACATGATATAAGAGATGATCAGAGACTGCAGACATGATACAGAAAATGCTCAGAGACTGCAGACCTGATACAGAAATTGGTCCACCCGTAGCCTGCCACCAGATGCAGTGTGCCACTTTCCACCCATAGCCTGCCACCAGATGCAGTGTGCCACTTTCCACCCATAGCCTGCCACAAGATGCAGTGTGCCACTTGTCACCTATAGCCTGCCACCAGTCCGACACACCGGAGCCCCGGGAAAGTGAACACCCCTCCCGCCGCTGGCTGCTGATGTGACTCCTCTCATGCGGTGGTCAGGGTTTTCACATCTTCAGCTCTGAGGGGTTCATGCTGGGACCTGGGTCACATTCCCCAAAAGTGAAGGACTACAAGTCCCAGCATGAACCCCTGATATCTAAGGATGTGATCCCCCCCAAATTGAAGGGTGTGAGCCCATAGATTTCACACGCTAATGCTGGGACCTGTAGTTCTTCACTGATTAAGGGGGGGCATCTTCAGTTCTGGGGGGAGTTCATGCTGGGACCTGTAGTCTTTCACTTTTTGGGGGGGGGTCACATCCCAGCATGAACCTTGCACTGATATCTAAGGATCTGTCCTCCTTCCATCCCTCAGAGGGTGTAATCTCATCTGTCAGTGTCCTCTCTTCTTCAGCTGACCCCTTATCTGCCTTCTGTCCTCTTATCAGTGCTAGCTCCAGGCTAACACACACTCGAGCTCCTGTGAAGTGCTGACAGTTCAGCACAGAACTGGCTGCTTGGGAGAGCTGACTGAGGATTTTAACCCCATCTGTCATGGTGAGTGCTTTGGATTGTACTTGCCTTTCATTCATCTCTCCTTCTTGAACTTCTGCATGCTGCTGGTTGGAAGATGCAGGGAGGAGGTGGGTGGAGCTAATGAGTAGGCGTGGAGGAGGAAGTTAAATCTTCCTGCTCACGCGCTGTGCATGCTGGGGCTCTACCTCTCTCCTCCTCATGACGTCACTGGTTGCTACACGCCAAGCGGGCGGCAGAGCTAGCAACCATTTGGGCACTGAGCCAGCGGCTAATGGAAAAAGGGTCTCACCAGCCAGGGGTCCACCACAGGCTGTCAGTGAGTGACAGCAGCGATGTGAGGGATATTTTAGGGGGCATCAGATCGGTCCAGGGCCAGGGGGCTATTCCGGGACACTCTATTGTCCTGGAATGAAGGTGCCCGGGACAGACCTGCTAATTGCGGGAATGTCCCGGGCAATCGGGGACACGTGGGCACCCTAATCTGGAGGTGTGATCAGACTGAATAGATGGGGGGAATCTGGGGTTGGGATCTGGTGGGGGATCTAAGGTGTGATCAGAGAGTGGAGGGATCTGGAGGTGTGATCAGAGTGGAGGGGGGTATCTGGGGGTGTGATTAGGGTGGGGGCATAGAAAATAAGATCTTATTACCTCCTCTACTTCCACAGCAATGTGTCCTCTGTACTTCCTGCCACACGGAAAGTCCTGTCTGTATCTGACATCACTTTCTGTCTTTCCTGACATCGCTTCCTGTCTGTCTTCTATAGCATTTTCCTGCTTAGGTACAAGTGAGATCACCACCTTGTGGAGCTCAGAGGAACAGCAGGCCTGAAAAACATTTCATAGGTGTCCATTTATCAAGCAGTGAAAAATAACCGCTGCTTAGTTCTCCGGCATTCTCAAAGAACACCGCTCTCCTCAGTACCTCACACTAGACATTATATTAATAAAATAATAATGTTATGCCTTGTTTCCACTGAACGGAACGGTTCGGGTCGGTACAGAATGGAACGGTTTGAATGGTCCGGTCTATTCTGGTGAGCGTTTCCACTGCAAGTCGGACCGTCAGGGACCATTCAGGGTTTAGAAAAAATGCCTCGCGTGTCCGCCAATCAGTGGAATGTATTGTAGCTCCACCCTAACCGAACCGTTCCATTTTCTATGGCCCCACATCTGAAGCAGGACCCAGAATGGTGCGGTACGGTTCGGTTTTATGGCACGCTTTTATAATGGAAACACCCAAAATAGCGTACCGTACCGAACCGATCCGCTCAGTGGAAACGAGGCATTAGAGTCCCCCTACACAATATATATATATATATTGTGAGGGGGTTAGCTCGGCAGCGGGTGTGTGTGACCCCCGGGATGGGCTCCCCACACAAAAACAGGCCCAGCAAACGGAGGTTGTGGTTTTCAAAATCAAAAAGGTGCGGTTTATTTTCTATTTACAGTGACAAAACACAGCAAAGCAAAAGAAACATAAATAAAATAAATCCTGGTCAACTTGACCTCTGACTAAACATACAGGTTTCCTAACTAACAACTGGGATCAGCCTAGTGCTGTCCTAGTCCCTAAGTCCCTGGTTTTAAATGTCCAAGCAAATAGCCACACAGGCTTTGTCTCACCGCACAGGGGTTCACTCTCCCTAGACAGTCCACACAGGTCTGGGTCCAGGCATGAGCAAACACCTAATGAATCTGGGAGTTCTTATAGAGGCCTAAATGAGCTGACAAGCTTCAGCTGGTCTCATCAACTCCCTGTCTGCACGACGCCCCACACTCTCCCTAGAGGTATGAGTCATCCATGAGCCCACTAGCCTCAGCTGGGCTTATACAACTCTCCACCTAGTTGTATAAGTCGGCGTAAAGCCTGAATCTGGGCGAAATATATCTACCCCCCTGGATGCAACCAGGTGACTTTACCTTCCTGCTGTCACATACCCCCCCCTCTTGTTTTAACCTCGGGGTTGGAACACCAGCAATCAGGCATTCATGTACTCGAGACAAAGCATCCACATTCCCCATTTGAACGCCAGGGCGATGCTTTACTGTGAAGTTGAATTCCTGGAGGGCCAGGAACCACCTATTCACTCTTCTATTTGTTTCCTTGTTTTGAGCCATCCACTTTAACGGAGCGTGATCCGTAACCATGTCAAAGTGCCTACCTAGCAGGTAGTACCGAAGGGAATCTAGAGCCCACTTCACCGCTAAACACTCCTTTTCAACGGTGGCGTAATTTACCTCATGGGACTTCAACTTCCTGCTGAGGTAAATGACTGGGTGCTCTTCCCCGTTCCAGACCTGGGACAATACTGCTCCTAACCCCACATCTGACGCATCACTTTGTACGACAAAGTCTTTAGAGAAGTCGGGTGAGTACAACACTGGCTGGCTACATAAGGCTTGTTTCAAGAATTGGAATGCTGCCTCAGCCTCGGGGGTCCATTTAATCATGACCGACCCTTTCCCCTTCGTCAGGTTGGTTAGGGGCACAGCCTTAGAAGCAAAGTGGGGAATGAATCGCCGATAATACCCAGCGATTCCCAGAAAGGCTCGTACCTGCTTCTTGCTGTTGGGACGTGGCCAACTCTGGATGGCCTCGACTTTGTTGAGTTGGGGTTTTATTACTCCCCTCCCAATGGTGTACCCAAGATATTTGGCCTCCTCCTGCCCAATGGTACACTTCTTGGGGTTAGCCGTAAACCCCGCTTCCCGAACAGAGTCCAGGACTGCTTGCACTTTTGGCAGATGTGAGGCCCAATCTGTGCTATGGACAATTACGTCATCCAGGTAAGCCGCAGCATACTTCCGATGGGGCCTCAGCATCTGGTCCATTTTCCGCTGGAATGTGGCCGGCGCATTCTGTAACCCGAACGGCATTCTTTTATATTGGAACGCCCCGTCTGGGGTTACAAATGCGGTTTTCTCTTTGGCCGACTTGGCCAGGGGGATTTGCCAATACCCTTTTGTGAGGTCAAGAGTCGTCATGTATCGGGCTGTTCCCAGCCGGTCGATCAACTCATCTATACGTGGCATGGGGTAGGTGTCAAATTTTGTAACTTTGTTCAACTGACGAAAATCGTTACAAAATCGCCAGCTCCCATCCGGTTTAGGCACCAACACAATGGGACTAGACCAATCACTTTGGGACTCCTCTATCACCCCTAAGTTCAGCATTTTCTGTACTTCCTCCCGTATTGCCTCCCGTCGGGCCTCTGGGATCCGATAGGGTTTTAACTTCACCCTTTCACCGGGCGGGGTAATGATGTCATGCTCTACCCCAGATGTTTGTCCCGGCAGCTCAGAGAATACCTCCTTGTTGCGAAGCACAAACTCCTTAACCTCCTGTTGTTGGGGTTGTGACAAGGTGGCTGCTATTCCAACCTCAGGAATCACGCAACCAGTTTGAGCTGGTGACCAAGTGTCTGCGACTAGGGACTCTCTATCCCTCCAGGCTTTCAACAGATTAACGTGATAGATCTGTTCGGGCTTTCGCCTTCCTGGTTGTCTGACCTTGTAATTCACTTCGCTCACTTTTTCCATTATCTCATAGGGGCCTTGCCATTTGGCAAGGAATTTACTTTCAACCGTAGGGACAAGTACCAGTATCCTATCCCCCGGGGAAAAGGTACGGGTCTTGGCTCCACGGTTGTACACTCTCTGCTGTGCTAACTGCGCTTGGGCCAAATGTTCCTTCACGATGGGCATTACCTGTGCAATTCGGTCTTGCATCAGGGCGACATGCTCAATCACACTCCTGTGGGGAGAACTCTCACTTTCCCAAGTTTCCTTGGCAATATCCAACAGCCCTCTTGGGTGTCTCCCATACAGTAACTCAAAGGGGGAGAATCCCGTAGAGGATTGGGGCACCTCCCTAATAGCAAACATCAGATAAGGAAGTAGACAGTCCCAATCCTTTCCATCTCTATCCACCACTTTCTTCAACATTTGTTTTAGGGTTTTGTTGAATCTTTCAACCAGCCCATCGGTTTGGGGGTGATACACAGATGTACGTAATTGCGTCACTTTGAACAATTTACACAGCTCCTTCATAACCCGGGACATAAAGGGTGTACCTTGGTCCGTAAGCAGTTCTTTACAAATACCCACCCGGCTAAACACAAGAGATAGCTCTTTGGCTATGGTTTTGGCCAAGGTATTTCGGAGAGGGATCGCTTCTGGATAACGGGTGGCATAGTCCATTATAACTAATATGTACTGGTGCCCCCTAGCGGACTTGATTATAGGCCCTACCAAATCCATGGCGATCCTCTCAAACGGGACCTCAATGATGGGTAGAGGGACCAGCGGGCTACGGAAATGTGGCATCGGGGCCGACCTCTGACACACAGGGCAGGAGGAACAATAATTTTCTATGTCCTTCATCACCCCCGGCCAATAGAATCTCTGTAATACCCTCTCTCGGGTTTTCTCTGTCCCCAGATGACCTCCAAGAATGTGCCCATGGGCCAACTCCAACACCAACTTCCTGTAAGGTTTGGGCACCACAAGCTGCTCAACGGTTTCTTCTGCCCTTTTTGCCACCCGATACAGTAGGTCCTTCTCTACGCTGAAGTATGGGTAAGTGCAGGTATTATCTGGGTTCACTAACTCGCCATCTATTTTCACTACGTTTTCCCGTGCCTTTATTAGGGCGGGGTCTTTCAACTGTTCTGTGGCAAAGTTTTCCCTGTGAACCTCAAGATCAGAAAACTCCACAGACGGTAGGTTTTCGTCTGAGGAGGTGGGCTCCTCTCCAGTTTCTTGAGTCTCCCCTGCCAATACTGATAAGGGAAATTCCGGAGAGTCCTCACCACTCTCAGGGGAGTTCTGGCTATCACATTCCTGGTACATAGGGGCACCAGTGGGGGGCTCAGGATCATCCCACAGTTCCCAGAACTTCGGAAAATCCCTTCCCACAATGGCGTCATGCGGTAACTGAGATACTAAGCCCACTGGATGAGAGAGGGTACCTTTGGGGGTCTCGAAACACACTGTAGTCACTGGATACTCTCGGGTGTCCCCATGCACACAAATAACAGCTACCTTGCTATTCCCAAAGACCTCTGTTTTAACTAACTCAGCCTTTATCAGGGTCACAAGGCTACCTGAATCCAGCAATACCACAACATTTCTACCATTAACACACATTTTGCATAAATGTTTCTCAGTTCCTCGAATGGCAGTGCATGCGACTGTCGCACACAGCGACTGACGTCTGCCCGTCAGAAAGTCACACTGCATGGGTTCCTCCACAACCGGGCAATTGGCTGCAATATGTCCCGCTTGCCGGCAGCGGTAGCAAACGATCCTTCTTGCCGCCTCTTGAGCCGCTGATTTCCCAGGCTGTTCTCGCCAAACTTGGGGTAGAGCTCCCACCCTCTCACTCTCTCCACCCTCACCCCTTGGAATCCTCTTATCCGCCCCTGGGGATGGTCTGGTCTTAGGGTGGAAAGTCCGAGTGTCTCTGGAAGAGGCCGTCAGGTTCTCTGTAGCCAAGTATTTCTCCACACGATCCACAAGACCATCGGCCGTCTCTGGGTCTCCATGGCTTACCCACTTTTGGATGGCAGTAGGAAGAGCTCTCAAAAACCGATCCATTACAACACGTTCCACAATCTTTGGTGCGGACAAAGTCTCTGGCTGTAGCCACTTTCTGCTCAGGTGAATGAGATCATACATTTGAGACCTGGGGGTTTTTCCAAGCTGGAAAGTCCAGTTATGCACACGCTGAGCCCGGACAGCCTGGGTGACACCCAGCCTTGCCAAAATTTCAGCTTTTAGCATCACATAGTCTTTTGCTTGGTTAGGCTCTAGGTCATAGTAAGCTTTCTGCGATTCACCAGTTAACAGAGGAGCCACCAGTCCAGCCCACTGCTCCTCAGGCCACTTTTCTCTTTCAGCGGTCCTTTCAAATGTGGTCAAAAATACCTCTGGATCATCCTCTCCAGTCATTTTTGTCAATAAACGACTCACCCCAAAGGACGCGGTATTAGTGGGACGGCTTTCCTCACTGGTCTGCGGATGTTGCTGCATTACTGCTTCCATCTGTTGTTGTAGTCTCTGCTCTTGCTTCTGCAACAGGTCTATGAAGCGGGCCTCAGATTGCTGCTGGGCTTGTTGCTGAGCCTCCAGACTCTGTTGCAAAGTTGCGTTTGTCTGCTGCTGGGCTGTAAGGCTCTGTTGATGAGCTTGCTGCTGGGCTGCGAAGTTCTGTTGTTGAGCTGCAAGGCTCTGTTGATGAGCTGCAAGGCTCTTTTGCAAACCTGCATTTGTCTGCTGTTGATTGGCATTTGCTAGAGCCAGCTGCTTCAGTATCTCCTCCATGCTGGCTTAAAAAAAAACTGCCACTGGTTCTCCACCAACTGTGAGGGGGTTAGCTCGGCAGCGGGTGTGTGTGACCCCCGGGATGGGCTCCCCACACAAAAACAGGCCCAGCAAACGGAGGTTGTGGTTTTCAAAATCAAAAAGGTGCGGTTTATTTTCTATTTACAGTGACAAAACACAGCAAAGCAAAAGAAACATAAATAAAATAAATCCTGGTCAACTTGACCTCTGACTAAACATACAGGTTTCCTAACTAACAACTGGGATCAGCCTAGTGCTGTCCTAGTCCCTAAGTCCCTGGTTTTAAATGTCCAAGCAAATAGCCACACAGGCTTTGTCTCACCGCACAGGGGTTCACTCTCCCTAGACAGTCCACACAGGTCTGGGTCCAGGCATGAGCAAACACCTAATGAATCTGGGAGTTCTTATAGAGGCCTAAATGAGCTGACAAGCTTCAGCTGGTCTCATCAACTCCCTGTCTGCACGACGCCCCACACTCTCCCTAGAGGTATGAGTCATCCATGAGCCCACTAGCCTCAGCTGGGCTTATACAACTCTCCACCTAGTTGTATAAGTCGGCGTAAAGCCTGAATCTGGGCGAAATATATCTACCCCCCTGGATGCAACCAGGTGACTTTACCTTCCTGCTGTCACAATATATATGTTGTGAGGGGGTTAGCTCGGCAGCGGGTATGTGTGACCCCCGGGATGGGCTCCCCACCCAAAAACAGGCCCAGCAGACGGAGGTTGTGGTTTTCAAAATCAAAAAGGTGCGGTTTATTTTCTATTTACAGTGACAAAAACACAGCAAGGCAAAAAAAACATAAACAAAATAAATCCTGGTCAACTTGACCTCTGACTAAACTTACAGGTTTCCTAACTAACGACTGGGATCAGCCTAGTGCTGTCCTAGTCCCTGGTTTTAAATGTCCAAGCAAAATATAGCCACACAGGCTTTCTCTCACCGCACAGGGGTTCACTCTCCCTAGACAGTCCACACAGGTCTGCTTCCAGGCATGAGCTAACATCTAATGAAGCTGGGAGTTTTTTATAGAGGCCTAAATGAGCTGACAAGCTTCAGCTGGCCTCATCAACTCCCTGTCTGCACGACGCCCAGCCCTCTCCCTAGAGGTATGAGTCATCAATGAGCCCACTAGCCTTATACAACTCTCCACCTAGTTGTATAAATCGGCGTAAAGCCTGAATCTGGGCGAAATATATCTACCCCCCTGGATGCAACCAGGTGACTTTACCTTCCTGCTGTCACATACCCCCCCCTCTTGTTTTAACCTCGGGGTTGGAACACCAGCAATCAGGCATTCATGTACTCGAGACAAAGCATCCACATTCCCCATTTGAACGCCAGGGCGATGCTTTACTGTGAAGTTGAATTCCTGGAGGGCCAGGAACCACCTATTCACTCTTCTATTTGTTTCCTTGTTTTGAGCCATCCACTTTAACGGAGCGTGATCCGTAATCATGTCAAAGTGCCTACCTAGCAGGTAGTACCGAAGGGAATCTAGAGCCCACTTCACCGCTAAACACTCCTTTTCAACGGTGGCGTAATTTACCTCATGGGACTTCAACTTCCTGCTGAGGTAAATGACTGGGTGCTCTTCCCCGTTCCAGACCTGGGACAATACTGCTCCTAACCCCACATCTGACGCATCACTTTGTACGACAAAGTCTCTAGAGAAGTCGGGTGAGTACAACACTGGCTGGCTACATAAGGCTTGTTTCAAGAACTGGAATGCTGCCTCAGCCTCGGGGGTCCATTTAATCATGACCGACCCTTTCCCCTTCGTCAGGTTGGTTAGGGGCACAGCCTTAGAAGCAAAGTGGGGAATGAATCGCCGATAATACCCAGCGATTCCCAGAAAGGCTCGTACCTGCTTCTTGCTGTTGGGACGTGGCCAACTCTGGATGGCCTCGACTTTGTTGAGTTGGGGTTTTATTACTCCCCTCCCAATGGTGTACCCAAGATATTTGGCCTCCTCCTGCCCAATGGTACACTTCTTGGGGTTAGCCGTAAACCCTGCTTCCCGAACAGAGTCCAGGACTGCTTGCACTTTTGGCAGATGTGAGGCCCAATCTGTGCTATGGACAATTATGTCATCCAGGTAAGCCGCAGCATACTTCCGATGGGGCCTCAGCATCTGGTCCATTTTCCGCTGGAATGTGGCCGGCGCATTCTGTAACCCGAACGGCATTCTTTTATATTGGAACGCCCCGTCTGGGGTTACAAATGCGGTTTTCTCTTTGGCCGACTTGGCCAGGGGGATTTGCCAATACCCTTTTGTGAGGTCAAGAGTCGTCATGTATCGGGCTGTTCCCAGCCGGTCGATCAACTCATCTATACGTGGCATGGGGTAGGTGTCGAATTTTGTAACTTTGTTCAACTGACGAAAATCGTTACAAAATCGCCAGCTCCCATCCGGTTTAGGCACCAACACAATGGGACTAGACCAATCACTTTGGGACTCCTCTATCACCCCTAAGTTCAGCATTTTCTGTACTTCCTCCCGTATTGCCTCCCGTCGGGCCTCTGGGATCCGATAGGGTTTTAACTTCACCCTTTCACCGGGCGGGGTAATAATGTCATGCTCTACCCCAGATGTTTGTCCCGGCAGCTCAGAGAATACCTCCTTGTTGCGAAGCACAAACTCCTTAACCTCCTGTTGTTGGGGTTGTGACAAGGTGGCTGCGATTCCAACCTCAGGAATCACGCAACCAGTTTGAGCTGGTGACCAAGTGTCTGCGACTAGGGACTCTCTATCCCTCCAGGCTTTCAACAGATTAACGTGATAGATCTGTTCGGGCTTTCGCCTTCCTGGTTGTCTGACCTTGTAATTCACTTCGCTCACTTTTTCCATTATCTCGTAGGGGCCTTGCCATTTGGCAAGGAATTTACTTTCAACCGTAGGGACAAGTACCAATATCCTATCCCCCGGGGAAAAGGTACGGGTCTTGGCTCCACGGTTGTACACTCTCTGCTGTGCCAACTGCGCTTGGGCCAAATGTTCCTTCACGATGGGCATTACCTGTGCAATTCGATCTTGCATCAGGGCGACATGCTCAATCACACTCCTGTGGGGAGAACTCTCACTTTCCCAAGTTTCCTTGGCAATATCCAACAGCCCTCTTGGGTGTCTCCCATACAGTAACTCAAAGGGGGAGAATCCCGTAGAGGATTGGGGCACCTCCCTAATAGCAAACATCAAATAAGGAAGTAAACAGTCCCAATCCCTTCCATCTCTATCCACCACTTTCTTCAACATTTGTTTTAGGGTTTTGTTGAATCTTTCAACCAGCCCATCGGTTTGGGGGTGATACACAGATGTACGCAATTGCGTCACTTTGAACAATTTACACAGCTCTTTCATAACCCGGGACATAAAGGGTGTACCTTGGTCCGTAAGCAGTTCTTTACAAATACCCACCCGGCTAAAAACAAGAGATAGCTCTTTGGCTATGGTTTTGGCCGAGGTATTTCTGAGAGGGATCGCTTCTGGATAACGGGTGGCATAGTCCATTATAACCAATATGTACTGGTGCCCCCTAGCGGACTTGATTATAGGACCTACCAAATCCATTG
Organism: Rana muscosa; assembly: GCA_029206835.1. Classification (NCBI taxonomy): domain Eukaryota; kingdom Metazoa; phylum Chordata; class Amphibia; order Anura; family Ranidae; genus Rana; species Rana muscosa. Next base: position 26,861,260 of record JARGYO010000094.1, on the reverse strand, counting down.
CGATTCTCTCAAACGGGACCTCAATGATGGGTAGAGGGACCAGCGGGCTATGGAAATGTGGCATCGGGGCCGACCTCTGACACACAGGGCAGGAGGAACAATAATTTTCTATGTCCTTCATCACCCCAGGCCAATAGAATCTCTGTAATACCCTCTCTCGGGTTTTCTCTGTCCCCAGATGACCTCCAAGAATGTGCCCATGGGCCAACTCCAACACCAACTTCCTGTAAGGTTTGGGCACCACAAGCTGCTCAACGGTTTCTTCTGCCCTTTTTGCCACCCGATACAGTAGGTCCTTCTCTACGCTGAAGTATGGGTAAGTGCCGGTATTATCTGGGTTCACTAACTCGCCATCTATTTTCACTACGTTTTCCCGTGCCTTTATTAGGGCGGGGTCTTTCAACTGTTCTGTGGCAAAGTTTTCCCTGTGAACCTCAAGATCAGAAAACTCCACAGACGGTAGGTTTTCGTCTGAGGAGGTGGGCTCCTCTCCAGTTTCTTGAGTCTCCCCTGCCAATACTGACAAGGGAAATTCCGGAGAGTCCTCACCACTCTCAGGGGAGTTCTGGCTATCACATTCCTGGTACATAGGGGCACCAGTGGGGGGCTCAGGATCATCCCACAGTTCCCAGAACTTCGGAAAATCCCTTCCCACAATGGCGTCATGCGGTAACTGAGATACTAAGCCCACTGGATGAGAGAGGGTACCTTTGGGGGTCTCGAAACACACTGTAGTCACTGGATACTCTCGGGTGTCCCCATGCACACAAATAACGGCTACCTTGCTATTCCCAGAGACCTCTGTTTTAACTAACTCAGCCTTTATCAGGGTCACAAGGCTACCTGAATCCAGCAATACCACAACATTTCTACCATTAATACACATTTTGCATAAATGTTTCTCAGTTCCCCGAATGGCAGTGCATGCGACTGTCGCACACAGCGACTGACGTCTGCCCGTCAGAAAGTCACACTGCATGGGTTCCTCCAAAACCGGGCAATTTGCTGCAATATGTCCCGCTTGCCGGCAGCGGTAGCAAACGATCCTTCTTGCCGCCTCTTGAGCCGCTGATTTCCCAGGCTGTTCTCGCCAAACTTGGGGTAGAGCTCCCACCCTCTCACTCTCTCCACCCTTACCCCTTGGAATCATCTTATCCGCCCCTGGGGATGGTCTGGTCTTAGGGTGGAAAGTCCGAGTGTCTCTGGAAGAGGCCGTCAGGTTCTCTGTAGCCAAGTATTTCTCCACACGATCCACAAGACCATCGGCCGTCTCTGGGTCTCCATGGCTTACCCACTTTTGGATGGCAGTAGGAAGAGCTCTCAAAAACCGATCCATTACAACACGTTCCACAATCTTTGGTGCGGACAAAGTCTCTGGCTGTAGCCACTTTCTGCTCAGGTGAATGAGATCATACATTTGAGACCTGGGGGGTTTTCCAAGCTGGAAAGTCCAGTTATGCACACGCTGAGCCCGGACAGCCAGGGTGACACCCAGCCTTGCCAATATTTCAGCTTTTAGCATCACATAGTCTTTTGCTTGGTTAGGCTCTAGGTCATAGTAAGCTTTCTGCGATTCACCAGTTAACAGAGGAGCCACTAGTCCAGCCCACTGCTCCTCAGGCCACTTTTCTCTTTCAGCGGTCCTTTCAAATGTGGTCAAAAATACCTCTGGATCATCCTCTCCAGTCATTTTTGTCAATAAACGACTCACCCCAAAGGACGCGGTATTAGTGGGACGGCTTTCCTCACTGGTCTGCGGACGTTGCTGCATTACTGCTTCCATCTGTTGTTGTAGTCTCTGCTCTTGCTTCTGCAACAGGTCTATGAAGCGGGCCTCAGATTGCTGTTGGGCTTGTTGCTGAGCCTCCAGACTCTGTTGTAAAGTTGCAAGGCTCTGTTGATGAGCTTGCTGCTGGGCTGCAAGGCTCCTTTGCAAACCTGCATTTGTCTGCTGTTGATTGGCATTTGCTAGAGCCAGCTGTTTCAGTATCTCCTCCATGCTGGCTTAAAAAAAAACTGCCCGCATTCTCCACCAACTGTGAGGGGGTTAGCTCGGCAGCGGGTATGTGTGACCCCCGGGATGGGCTCCCCACCCAAAAACAGGCCCAGCAGACGGAGGTTGTGGTTTTCAAAATCAAAAAGGTGCGGTTTATTTTCTATTTACAGTGACAAAAACACAGCAAGGCAAAAAAAACATAAACAAAATAAATCCTGGTCAACTTGACCTCTGACTAAACTTACAGGTTTCCTAACTAACGACTGGGATCAGCCTAGTGCTGTCCTAGTCCCTGGTTTTAAATGTCCAAGCAAAATATAGCCACACAGGCTTTCTCTCACCGCACAGGGGTTCACTCTCCCTAGACAGTCCACACAGGTCTGCTTCCAGGCATGAGCTAACATCTAATGAAGCTGGGAGTTTTTTATAGAGGCCTAAATGAGCTGACAAGCTTCAGCTGGCCTCATCAACTCCCTGTCTGCACGACGCCCAGCCCTCTCCCTAGAGGTATGAGTCATCAATGAGCCCACTAGCCTTATACAACTCTCCACCTAGTTGTATAAATCGGCGTAAAGCCTGAATCTGGGCGAAATATATCTACCCCCCTGGATGCAACCAGGTGACTTTACCTTCCTGCTGTCACAATGTATATATATATATAGATAGATATATATATATAGATATATACAGTGGAACCTCGGATTGCGAGTAACGCGGTTAACAAGCGTTTCGCAATACGAGCACTGTATTTAAAAAAATCGTAACTCGGTTTGCGAGTGTTGTCTTGCAAAATGAGCACGATTCAGGCCAAAGCGGTGTGCAGTACTGCTTTTGGATTGAGGTGGGGGGCTGGAGCCGAGCAGAGCCGAACGTCGTCGATCGCAGCCGATTGGCGCCGTTCGGAAATGCACGGAAAGGCCCAAGGACAGCACTGCTGACCTCGGCAAATCTCGGGTAGAAAGTCTTTCCGAGGTCAGCAGAAGTGTCTTTGGGCCTTTTCGGACATTTTCCAGGCTCTCCGGCGCCCCCCCGCCTCTGGCCACATGCGGTATTGCATCCCATTGAAGTCAATACAGAACGAAAATCTTATTACCTCCTCTACTGCCACAGCAACGTGTCCTCTGTACTTCCTGCCACACGGAAAGTCCTGCCTGTATCTGACATCACTTCCTCGCTTGTCCTGACATCACTTTCTGTCTGTCTTCTATAGCATCTTCCTGTCTGGGTAGAAGTGAGATCACCACCTTGTGGAGCTCAGAGGAACAGCAGGCCTGAAAAACATCTCATAGGTGTTCATTTATCAAGCAGCGGAAAATAACCGCTGCTGAGTTCTCCGACATTCTCAAAGAACACCGCTCTCCTCAATACTTCACACTAGACATTATAGTAATAAAATAATAATGTTAAAGTCCCCCTACACAATATATCTATCTTTTCCTGAAAGCCTGATGGTTTTCTTCCATGCGGATGTCTGTGGGTAGAGCGTTTCATAGCCGTGGTCCTTGGACTGCAAATCTTCATCCTCCCTTCGACTGCCCCCTTCATACCCTCCGCACTCCTCTCCTGTACATACCGCCCACTGTCATATCCTCCACACTCCTCTTCTGTACATATCCCCCCCATCATACCCTCCACACTCCTCTCCTGTACATACCGCCCACTGTCATATCCTCCACACTCCTCTCCTGTACATATCCCCCCATCATACCCTCCACACTCTCTTTGTAGACAGATAACTTTGGTAAATGAAAGGGTAGCGGGCATTTACATTTGGGGGGGAGCATCTGGGTTATTCAACCCAGATGTACTAATTGTTAGGGAGTCTGAGAATCCCTTTTGTGGTTCTTGGAGGACTCTGGTGGTGCAAGGTTCCCTGCGGCCTGCAGGTGGCGTTGTCGCCCTGGGCCGGAGTTGAACCCGCACCGCGAGACTGTTCCTTTTTGTTCTTTCCTGGCGCTGGTACAGCGGGGTGGGGAACCCGCTGTGACGCAAAGGGAGAGGAGATAAAAGGGGCGGACGCCCTGACCTTGGGGTTTCAGAGTTGGAGGACGCAGGCGCGTCCAGGCACCTTCAGCCTGGGTGCTGGCGTTCCAGAGTTCCGGGCCCAGGTGCCCTTGACCTGGCCGGAGCGAGGGATGGAGTCCATCCCAGGCACCTTAAGCCTGGGGTGAGGTACTATGACCAAGGCCTGGGGCCCAGTAACTTCGACTGGGTTCCGCAAGGGTGGAGGAGTCCGAGGGGCCCTAAGGTGTTGGGACCCGTATCTGAGGTGAGGAGGCCGGGGAGTGTAACCCTTCCAAATAGCCCGGTACAGCATTAACCCGGTGACGGCGGGGCCTCTGGTAACTCTCTTGGAGGGATGTCTTCCCCCTGACAGGGGCTGCAACGTAGCAAAGGTAACTCCAGTTCCTGTTCATTAGAATCGCTGGAAGAGACTCTGAAGCCAAAAAGTAAGTTTTACAGCCACTGTGCTTAGCAACCGTTGGTGAAACTTCAACGGTTTAGTTTTCTTTGAGGATTGTGCCTTGACCTACTCCTAGGGTTGCCACCTTTTCTTCAAGCCAAACCCGAACACTTTCGCAGCGCACGGCAATTTTTTGGTAGTACACGCTATAGGATTGTAAAATACCTGGGACACCTTTGGGGTTACCCAAAGAGAGTAGTAATGAGGTGTGCTACAATGAACAGTGGCTGTGGCCAAATTGCAGTGGTGGGGGGGGGGGGGTACTTAAAGGGGCATGGTTAAATAAAACAAAAGCATTAGTGTACCCATAAAATATGATTCAATTAATAAAAGAAATGTCAGTTAAAATATGAAACTAACCTACCTTAAAAGTGGACATTGTCAGCCAGTAGAGCAGTGGATGGTGTCAGTAGAGAAGTTGATGGTGTCACCCGGTGAAAACTCTATATATGTATGGTGTATGGGGGGGGGACTGTATATATGGATGATGTATGGGGGGGGAGAACTGTATATATGGGGGTGACTGTATATATGTACAGTGTATGGGGGGGGAACTGTATATATGTATGGTGTATGGGGGGAGAACTGTATATATGTATGGTGTATGGGGGGGGGACTGTATATATGTATGGTGTATGGGGGGAGAACTGTATATGTGTATGGTGTATGGGGGGAGAGAACTGTATATATGTATGGTGTATGGGTGGGAAAGCTGTATATATGTATGGTGTATGGGGGGGGAGAACTGTATATATGTATGGTGTATGGGGGGAGAACTGTATATATGTATGGTGTATGGGGGGGCTGTATATATGTATGGTGGGGTGGGGGAGAACTGTATATATGTATGGTGTATGGGGGGGGGAGAACTGTATATATGTATGGTGTATGGGGGGAACTGTATATATGTATGGTGTATGGGGGGGAGCTGTATATATGTATGGTGTATGGGGACGACGACTGTATATATGTATGGTGTATGGGAGAACTGTGTGTATGTATATATATATGGTGTATGGGGGGACTGTATATATGTATGGTGTATGGGGGGAGAACTGTATATATGTATGGTGTATGGGGGGAGAACTGTAAATATGTATGGTGTATGGGGGGAAAACTGTATATATGTATGGTGTATGGGGAGAGAACTGTATATATGTATGGTGTATGGGGGGGAGAACTGTATATATGTATGGTGTATGGGGGGAGAACTGTATATATGTATGGTGTATGGGGGGGAGAACTGTATATATGTATAATGTATGGGGGGAGAACTGTATATATGTATGGTGTATGGGGGGAGAACTATATATATGTTTGGTGTATGGGGTGAGAACTGGGGGAGAACTGTATATATGTATGGTGGGGTGGGGGAGAACTGTAGTTCCCCCTGCCCGCCGCAGCCAGCTTCTGCCCCAGACAGCTGAAAGGGCAAACGTCGGTGCCCCCAGCTGGGACCAAACCCGTGACTTAGCCACACTCAGTTGGATCGCACAGGGCCCATGGACTGCGTGACGGCGGCGGCCTATGCCGACGCACGCGTGAGATACTGCACCCCCCCGTGCGGCTAGTGCCGCTTCTTGTTCCCCCATGCCCGCCGCTGCCAGCTCCCTCCCCCAGACGGCTCCCAGGGCGGGCGCCGCTGCCCACCGCTGGGCCAAACTCGGGACTCAGCCACCCTCAGGTTGAAGGCACAGGGCTGCATGTACTCCAGCGGCCTATACTGCCGCACACGTGGGATCCTGCGCCCCCTGCGGCTGGTGCCGCATCTTGTTCCCCCCATGCCCACCGCTAACCTGCTCTCTTCCCCAGTCGGCTCCCAGGGGGACGCCGCCGCCTGCAGCTGGGCAAGGACCCGGGACTCGGCCACATGCAGGATGCCTGCTCAGGGCCCAGGGGCTGCGTGTCAAGCTTCTTCCTCTTCTGCTGCAGGACTGACTGTATGTCACTTCCTGCTCTCAGACTCTTACACCAGGGAACACCTCCAACCCCCAGGACACCCCCCTTTTCTTAAAGGGAAAACGACCTGCTTTCCTTTTGTCCTGTACTGTCCCACCCTGTCATGCCGTCCCTGCGCCTATCTGTTTCTTTCTTGCTCCGGGACTCTCTGTATATATGTATGGTGTATGGGGGGAGAACTGTATATATGTATGGTGTATGGGGGGGAGAACTGTATATATGTATGGTGTATGGGGGGGCTGTATATATGTATGGTGGGGTGGGGGAGAACTGTATATATGTATGGTGTATAGGGGGGAACTGTATATATGGGGGGCTGTATATATGTATGGTGTATGGGGGGAGAACTGTATATATGTATGGTGTATGGGGGGGAGAACTGTATATATGTATGGTGTATGGGGGGGCTGTATATATGTATGGTGGGGTGGGGGAGAACTGTATATATGTATGGTGTATAGGGGGGGAGGACTGTATATATGGGGGGCTGTATATATGTATGGTGTATGGGGGGAGAACTGTATATATGTATGGTGTATGGGGGGGCTGTATATATGTATGGTGGGGTGGGGGAGAACTGTATATATGTATGGTGTATGGGGGGGGAGAACTGTATATATGGGGGGCTGTATATATGTATGGTGGGGGGGGAGAACTGTATATATGGATGGTGTATGAGGAGGAGAGGGAGAACTATATGGATGGATAGTGTATGGGAGGGGGGTGGCAAAACTATATGCATAGTGTATGGTGGGAGGGGGGGGGAAAAACTTACCTTGCAAGCTGAGCTCCAATCCCAGCGCGATATCTGCAAACTTTCCATCAGAGCAGCGCCTTCAACCCCACCTCCTTGTCCCTTCTGCAGCCAACCAGAGGAGAGTCCCCGGCAACATGGAGGTTCCGCCTCTTCGATCTGCCTCTGTGTCTCCCGTCTGCAGTACACAGAGCGGACAGAGGTGCACTGACAGTGTGGGGGGAGGGAAGGGGGTAGATAGGAAGGGGGCAGGAGTGGACCGAACTCGAGACGCACACGGCACAGGGAGCCACTGGCGGGTCTGAATAATGTGCCCGCGTCTCAGGCGGGCAGAGAACCGGGCACATGTTTCAAAACCCGTACTGTCCGGGTGAATCCCGGACAGGTGGCAACCCTACAGCACACAGGGGGGCCCAGACAGCAGGGGGTTTGCAGCGGCGGGCGTGGGGGGCAATTACAGAGGAGGGGGGTGCAAATACAGAGAAGGGGCAAATACAGAGGAGGAGGAACAATTACAGAGATTGGTGGGGCAATTACAGAGGAGGGTGGTGCAAAGACAGAGGAGGGGGGGTAATTAAAGGAGGGGGGTAATTACAGAGGATGGGGGGTAATTACAGAGGATGGGGGGGTAATTACAGAGGGGGGGAGGCAAACACAGAGGAGTCAAAACATAAGAGAGAGAGAGAGGTAACAGGCTGGTGCAGACGTTTTTAATAAAATAAATGCTTAAAAAAAATCCACGCACTGTTCATGTCAGAGCTGTAGGCATGTCAGTCTGTGAAGTCGGCTGTCCCATTCTCCCCTCCGATCCACGCTGCTGTTTCACTGAATCACTGGAGGAAACAGAGAGCCGCAGGAAATTCATGTGAACTGTCTCTGATGATGGAGGCGTGGTTAAGCCTCCGGAACACTCTGATTGGTCACAGCATCCCAGGCTGACAGCTCACTGCAGATTCCCCACGGCTTTGTGTCTTTGGCTTCCTCCAGTGAAACAGCAGCATGGATCGGAGGGGGAGAACGGGACAGCGGAGTTTACAGACTGACATACTTACAGCTACAGCACTGACATGAAGAGTGAGTGGATTGTTGTTAAACATTTACTTCAATAAAAACTTCCGCACCAGCAGCTGCCTGTCGCCTCTCTCTCTCCCTTTGTTTTACTTGATCTGTAATTCTTCTCCCGGCCCACCGCTCCGATCCCTGCTGTCCGGGTCCCGCTGTGTGTCGGGGCTCGTGAAAGGAGGCTCCATGGTACCCAATGTCAGCTGGAAATTGTGTCCAGGTGAGAGGCAGAGGGAAACCCGGGCACAGCCTCCTAAACTCGTACTGTCTGGGTCAAAACAGGACAGGTGGCAACCCTACCTACTCCCCACCAATACTGAACTGTTCTATGGGTCTCAAACTGTCTGCTCGCAAAGGACTATTTGTTTGCCGTTATGGAATAAATAAGTGTTGGCCCTTTTCAGTGTGTGGTACTCCAATTACTGGGAGCAAAGGGGGTTATCAGCAGAACAGACTTGGCTCTGAGCGTATACACAGCCCGAAGGTAATCTGGTGCTGGCCTTCACCTCTACATGCAGTAATCTAGAGGACATGGGCCGTGGCGCACCTCGCTCACCCCTTCAAGGTACCCCTAGACCGGAGCCAAAGTAACCACTAAAGAAGAGAGTGAGGGTGAGGCCGCTACAAAAGTAAGAATTATTTGGATGGTATTGGTCACACAATAAAAGGATGTGGATATGAGGAGAATTTACGTACAAAAGAAAACTACTGCCCCCATTGGGACACATTTAGTTTGGACTGTATATAGTTTGCTACATTTTCATGAACCCAGAACAGCCCCCGAAACATAAAGTACATTACACTACTCGTTTCTAAATGTCCCACTCCAGATCCATCTCAGATCTAGGCTACCAAGTGGCACATCTTCAGCGGAAATAGCATAAAAAGTTTATATAAAGTTGGTAGTAGCCAGGGCAAAATGGGCAAATGCTGCAGTATTCAGCCCTCGAGGACTACCCAGGGCAAGATAAGAACTATGCCCAAGCAGAGTTCCATATCCCTGTCTGGTGAAGATGTGTCTACACAATGTTCCCGTAGACACAGCACTGTTCTGGGGACTTCCTGGCTGCATAAACCCAGTGACTACTCCCAGACAGTCAAAGGATTTTATGACCTGGTTCTCCTCCATGCTCTGACCAGGAGAAGCAGCCAAAATCCTTGGTCTCCTCCATGGGCCATAATCATGGAGGCTAACCCATAGTCCCCTCCAAAACCCCTGGGTCGATTGGGTCTGTCACAGTCCCCACGTCATTTCAGTGGAGGGTGTTAATGACGGAGTAGAGAGCTCTAGGAAAGGAGTCTGTTCCCCCCCCTCCCATAATGGCAGCCCAGCGTGTGTAGGAGGTGAGAGGTTTCTTCTGTTGGATGCCAAGTATACTGTAGTATCCAGGACATTGTACAGAGTTGCGGTCAAGTTCCTGGTGCTCTGAATTCCAGAACTGGGCACTGTCAGATCCTGTGTCATGGGAAGATATTGGACTGCCTCACCTCAACACATAGTACCGACCCCTGACCACCCTCTAGATCAGGGATACTGAATCAAAATTCACAGAGGTCCGATTTGAATTTTTTTATTCCAGTGACAGTCCGAATCGCATTCTTGTGTAAAGACTCAGATCTGTCACATCACAGCCCTCTCCTTTTTTTCATAACCCCATTCTTTCATCAGTTTCCTCAGTCCCCCTGAATATCATTATCCCCCCTCACATCACAGTTTCCCTTCACAGTAGTGTTCTGAACCCCTCTTCACAATAGTATCCTCTGCCCCCCTTCGCAGCAATTCCCCACAGTTGCAATTCCCTCTGCCCCTTTTCATATCTCAACCCCCCTGCAGCTCTGATCCCCTTCGCATCACAGCCTGGCCCCCCTTCACATTACACCCCCCTGCACCTCTGCCCCCCATTCACTTCACAGCCCCCTACATCTCTGGCCCCCCTTCACATCACAGTCCCTACATCTTTGCCCGCCCCCCCTCTCATATCACAGCCCCATGCTCCTCTAATCCCCCTTCACAATTTTAGCACAGATGTTCTCCTGGAGCATAGTCACATTTACAGAATTGCCATTACATGGCTAGAGCTAGATTTTGATTCTGAATGGGACCTACAATCAGAGGCAGGGAGAAAGAACTGGCTCCTAAATGGTGGGACCGCGGCAGGCCAGATGGAACAGTAACTCAGTCCGCTATCTAGTGATTCCTGCGCTAGATAATGCTGCACATTCAGACCGCCTCTAATGCCGCGTACACACGACCATTTTTCATGACGAGAAAAATGCAATTTTTTAATTTGGTCATTAAAAATGATCGTGTGTGGGCTCCAGAGCATTTTTCGCGACGTGAAAAATGGGCATTAAAAATTTGGAACATGCTCTATTTTTTCTCTTTGTGAAAAACGGCCATGTGTAGGCTTTAACGACGTGCAAAAAATGCGCATGCTCAGAAGCAAGTTATGAGACGGTAGCGCTCGTTATGGTAAAACTAGCGTTCATAATGGAGATAGCACATTCGTCACGCTGTAACGGACTGAAAAGCAAGAGGCTGAAAAGCAAGAGGCTGAAAAGCGCGAATCGTCTCAAACCAAAAACTTTACCAACACGAGGATCAGCAAAAGCAGCCCAAAGGGTGGCGCCATCCTAATGGAACTTCCCCTTTATAGTGCCGTCGTACGTGTTGTACGTCACCGCGCTTTGCTCAAGCATTTTTTTCACGATAGCAATAGCTCACGTCCCCCTGCTCCGTGAGCTATTGCTTGTATGCTGAAGTTTCAGACCTTTTTTCGGTCTGTAGGATTGCTCAGCTCGTGTCAAAACTCAGATTCCTCCCTCTCCAAACCATTTCTCTGCTGGTTTTAACCGTCCCTTATTTTGTCCTCTGTGACCAATAGGGACAGTCCTCAAGCCCCTAGGGGGAATCTTGTCTGATCCTGGGATCCCATCGGTGATTTCATCTGCCGGGGTTTCACAGCGGGTTGTTAATGTTAGTATCGAGCACTATCGCACTCCCCCTGAAGAAGCTACATAATCGAAACATGTCGGGTTAATGCGACGGCTCTCCGCTATCTACTTGAATAATGACCTGTATACTGTGACCATTCTCCAACTGTATCACAACCACCTTGGTTCTATTCAATGTGTCTCTTCTGACATTTCAGGATCAATGTTTTATGAATTTGTTTAATAAATTGTAACTTTTTTATGAATAACAATCTCCTTCTCATCAATACGCTACTGTTTGCACCGTTAAAATCCCATCATCCTCTCCCTCCCCATTTTTTGAATATATCTTTCTGGGATGTGGTGCCAACTTGCTCTGGTGTTTCGCCTGTGATTGGACAAAAACCTATGAAATCCTATTTATACCTGACATCACTTCCTGACTTCCATAGAGACTGCCAATCTGGGTAGAAGTGAGATCGCCATCTTGTGGAGCTCAGAGGAACTGCACCCTGAGAAACAACTCATAATGTTAACAGGGCCTTGTGCTGTGTGTGTGTGTGTGTGTGTGTGTGTGTGTGTGTGTGTGTGTGCTGTATATCCCTATAGATGGGTCATCTTCACTCCCACCAAGGGGGATAGAAATATATTACTGCCTAGTCCAGCCTTTCTCAGCCGGTGTTCCTCCAAAGGGTCTTAGGGGCCCATTATTCAATCAACAATTTCTGTCTTTCAGTAACAACTGACATCAATGATCTTTAAGGGGACAGTCTTCCCACTGATGAAAAACATCTCCTCCTCACACTGATATAACGGCATTCTTCTCCCACAGAACACCACTGTAAGGGACCACTACACTGACCACTGATAAAAGGGGATCTTCTCTCATTGTTAAAGACAAAGTCGAGCTAGCCCAAGATGGGTGATGGTGATGCTCAGTCCCCAATATTATGCACACAACAAAAATGCCCTTGGGACTTTTAAAAAGGACACCTCAAGTAAAAAGTATAAATGATTTATTTAACAAACATTTAACAACAATTGATACAGAAAAGAAACCACATATTAAATGTCAACATATAAATCAATATTGCATTTTTGTCATAGACCTTTCCATGAGATCGGTTTATGTCATGCAGATGACTGTCACAGACCTCACTGCCCAGATTCCGGGACTGAGCTGTAGCGGGACAATTACTATAAATTGTGACTGTCCCGGGTAATCTAATCGGGGACAGTTGGCAGGTATGTGTTATGTTGTGTGTTTTATTTTAATATACTGTATATTGACTATTGTTATTGTGTGGTTCCGGTTGCCCTGCTTGTATTTGTACAACTGTATATTGCAATTTGGGTCAATTACACAGTTTTGTTTTCCTGCAGAGTTGGCAAGCCCCAAGAAGCAAGGGTTAACTGGGGCTTTTTTGGAAGGTACTGCCCTCTCATGGGAAATCATATAAAAGGAAAAAGTTACTTCTAGAGAATTCTGCTCTATGCATGGGAAATGAATAGGAGCTGTACCAGTATGAGATTGCTACCATGCCTGAAACCACTCCTGGTATGGACTTATGCTGGTGAAATGGACTGTGACAGGGATCACTTTGGGCATAGGGTGACTGAGGAAATATATCTTGGACTACCTAAAATGGGATAGTAATATTAATCCACAATATTTACTGTTTGTTGATCCTGAACTCAACAGGTTAATTGAAAGGGCTGATGTGTTCAACTTCAATCACCCACCTGCCTGTTGTGATGTAAATGAATCTAGGATGGCTTCTGAAGACCCTTTCATTGTGAATAGTGATAATTAACTCTGTACTTGTGTGTATTGTAAAACAGACAGACAGTCTGGTGAATATAAAGGTCATGCTTAGTCATTTAAGATGTAAAGGGATTAGCTAATGAACTCACCTGTTGTCTAAGAGATGTCAGAATATGTGTATTGGGAGCTCGTTATGTAACCATTGTGTGATGTTGTGGGTGTAGTTGGACCATTGTTCATTTAGATTAATGCAGTATTATTTTGGTGTATAAAAAGAGCCTGCTCTCATTAAAGATTGTCAGACCTGCTGGAAACTTCATACAGAGTGTTTGTCTCGTATATCTGGAAGGATTATTCCTATGGGAAGCGGTCGCCTGACTGTGGAGTGTCTGGTAGCTGCTGTGTGTTCGGAAATGGAATATATCTAAACGACGATTACCCCTGTCGTTACATTGGTGGCAGCAGTGGGATTGATTCCCACAGCCGGAAGGACAGCTACAGGAGGACACTCCAAACCATTACAGTGAATGACCAGCTATGCAGCCTGCAGGAAAGCCACGCTAAAAGACTTACTTGAGAGCCGTGGAGGGACCAGGAGGACAAAAGAACAAAGCCACCCTGATCAATGAGCTAGCCAAGATGGATCAGAGGGATGCTGATGCAGGACCCCAGTCAGTTGAAGACTTGTTTCAGCAACGAGTTCGAGAGCGGTTGGCATTATATGGTGCTAACCCATCAGAGACCGCCATACAGAATGCCATTAGAGACATCCAGCTGCAGGATGAGCGACAAGAGAGAGAACTAGAGCGGCAACATGAATGGAGAATGGCGGAAATACGGAAATCGGAGACAACACCTAAAGATGCAGCGCCTTTCCGTAAGTTGCCCTTTCGGGCGTTCAAACTATTTAAGGAAGGAGAGGAGGAAATTGAAGCGTTCCTGCAGGACTTTGAGAGACTATGCCAGATACATGAAGTACTGCCCCAAGATCGGGTCGCCTTACTGGCGAGTAATTTAACTGGCAGAGCGGGGTATGCGTATCGGGCCCTGGAGGATGAGGACGCTAAAGACTATGACCGGGTAAAAGAAGCTCTGCTAGCCCGATTTGCCATTACACCCGAAGCCAGCCAGATTAAGTTTAGAGAATCCCGGAAACAAACCCACATAACATACGTGGAGTGGGCACATCGTCTGCAGCGAGACCTTAAGGGCTGGTTCCAGGGAAGCCACGCTCATACCATAGAGGACATCACACAACTAGTACTCTTAGAACAGTTCTTTAACCACACCCCTCTGGTATTACAGGATTGGGTGCAAGATAAGCGACCACGGACTGTACAGCAAGCGGCTACATTGGCCAATGAATATCTAGACTCTCGAAGGTCAGGCGAAAGCGAGCGCTATCCACTATCTCGGCCCAGTTTACCAGCCTCTAACCCAACTTCAGCATCACCTCCAGCGACCACTTATCCTCAGCAGCCCAGGTTCAACTCCCAGGACTACTCACAACCCATCAGGTGTTTCGGGTGTAAACAGCTAGGGCACAAAAAGCCAGACTGTCCATTGAATCCAGCCAGGCAGTCCCAGTCGTGGAGACAGCCAGCAGGGGGGAACCCACGCACATCCATGCCTGCGGCCCACTGTGTTGAGGAGGAAAAACATTGGGGCATCCTGCACGAGGCTGATCCAATACAAGCAGCTAACCGGGACAACAGGCAACAACACAGGCAGACTGTCTGGGTTAATGAAACGGTAGCCAATGGCCTACGTGATAGTGGCGCTACCATGACCCTACTACAGAAGAACCCCATCCCAGAGAGCCAACACACCGGAGACACTGAAGCCCTAAGAGTAGCGGGAGGTACCATCTTCTGGCTACCCGTTGCCCGTGTTCACCTGGATTGGGGGGTTGGTTCGGGACACGTGAATGTGGGGGTGATGAAGGATTTGCCAGCGGATGTACTACTGGGGAATGATTTGGCCCCCCTCGTTTCTGCTTACGCCCCGATGGGCCCCGCTGAAGCCAACCCAGTGACTACCTGTGCCCAGACCCATGCTGCTGGAACCGGCCCGCTTATGGCTGAGAACTGGGTAAGACTATCTCCCCCAACACGTACCTTAGATCAGTCAAAATATCACAGTCTAGAATTGGAACGTGACAAGTTGGCCAGGAAGAAATCGGAGATGCAACAACACTACGTCATGTATTATGAAATGTCCCATGGCTTGAACATTGAAATGCACAAACAGGCTGAAATTATCAAAAGGTTAAATGGGATTTGCGCCCAGGTTTTGCCTTACCTTTCCCAAGAGTATCAGCAACAAGTTTTGGGAGCCATTGAGAGAGCAAAGCAAGTGACTGTTCCAGAACTGAATTCCATTATTCGCCCTGCAACCTTACAACTTCCCCATCAGCTACTGACCCCGTAGGCAAAAGTGCAATGCTGATGGGTTGTCCAGGCATTAGAGGAATGGAACTATGGACTAACTTTGGAATCAACCCGTCTGGGGTCTCCTCCTGTGTTAGTCTCCTGCCGAAAGGGGAGATGTGTGACAGGGGTCACTTTGGGCATAGGGTGACTGAGGAAATATATCTTGGACTACCTAAAATGGGATAGTAATATTAATCCACATTATTTACTGTTTGTTGATCCTGAACTCAACAGGTTAATTGAAAGGGCTGATGTGTTCAACTTCAATCACCCACTTGCCTGTTGTGATGTAAATTAATCTAGGATGGCTTCTGAAGACCCTTTCATTGTGAATAGTGATAATTAACTCTGTACTTGTGTATATTGTAAAACAGACAGACAGTCTGAGGAATATAAAGGTCATGCATATTCATTTAAGATGTAAAGGGATTAGCTAATGAACTCACCTGTTGTCTAAGAGATGTCAGAATATGTGTATTGGGAGCTCGTTATGTAACCATTGTGTGATGTTGTGGGTGGAGTTGGACCATTGTTCATTTAGCTTAATGCAGTATTATTTTGGTGTATAAAAAGAGCCTGCTCTCATTAACCACTTAAGCCCCAGACCATTTTGTAGCTAAAGGACCAGAGGTGATTTCAGAATTTTGCACTGCGCTGATTTAACTGTAAATTGTGCGGACATGCAATGTTGTACCCAAACGAAATTTGCGTCCTTTTCTTCCCACAAATAGAGCTTTCTTTTAATGGTATTTGATTGCCTCTGCGATTTTTTTTTTTTGCGATATAAACGGAAATAGACCGAAAATTTTGAAAAAAAATGATATTTTCTACTTTTTGTTAGAAGAAAAATCGAATAAACTCAATTTTAGTCATACATTTAGGCCAAAATGTATTCAGCCACATGTCTTTAGTAAAAAAAAATGTCAATAAGCGTATATTTTTTGGTTTGCGCAAAACTTAGAGCGTCTACAAACTAGGGTACATTTTCTGAAATTTACACAGCTTTTAGTTTATGACTGCCTATCTCATTTCTTGAGGTGCTAAAATGGCAGGGCAGTACAAAACCCCCCCAAATGACCCCATTTTGGAAAGTAGACATCCCAAGGAAATTGCTGAGAGGCATGTTGAGCCCATTGAATATTTTTTTTTGTCTCAAGTGATTGAATAATGACTAAAAGAAAAAAAAATTACAAAATGTTGTCACTAAATGATATATTGCTCACACATGCCATGGTTATATGCGGAGTTGCACCCCAAAATACATTTTGCTGCTTCTCCTGAGTACGGGAATACCACATGTGTGGGACTTTTTAGGAGCCTAGCCACGTACGGGACCCCGAAAACCAAGCACCGCCTTCAGGATTTCTAGGCACAAATTTTTGATTTCACTCCTCACTACCTATCACAGTTTCGAAGGCCATAAAATGCCAAAATAGCACAAACCCCCCCAAATGACCCCATTTTGGAAAGTAGACACCCCAAGCTATTTGCTGAGAGGCATGGTGAGTATTTTGCAGCTCTCATTTTGTTTTTGAAAATGAAGAAAGAATTTTTTATTTTTTTTTTTCAATTTTCAAAACTTTGTGACAAAAAGCGAGATCTGCAAAATACTCACAATACCTCTCAGCAAATAGCTTGGGGTGTCTACTTTCCAAAATGGGGTCATTTGGGGGGGTTTGTGCCATCTGGGCATTCCATGGCCTCCGAAACTGTGATAGGCAGTGAGAAGTGAAATCAAAAATTTACACCCTTAGAAAGCCTGAAGGCGGTGCTTGGTTTTTGGGGTCCCGTACGCGGCTAGGCTCCCAAAAAGTCTCACATGTGGTATCCCCGTACTCAGGAGAAGCAACAGAATGTATTTTGGGGTGTAATTCCACATATGCCCATGGCATGTTTGAGCAATATATCATTTAGTGACAACTTTGTGCAAAAAAAAACAAAAAAACTTGTCTTTTTTCCACAACTTGTGTCAACATATAAAATATTCCATGGACTCAACATGCCTCTCAGTATACAGCTTGTGTCTACTTTCCAAAATGGGGTCATTTGGGGGGGTTTTGAACTGTTCTGGCATTTTATACACAACATTATGAAGCTTACATCCACTCTTCTAACCACTTGAAGACAAAGCCCTTTTTGACACTTTTTGTTTACATGAAAACATATATTTTTTTGCAAGAAGATTATGTTGAACCCCCAAACATTATATATATTTTTAAAGCAAAGGCCCTACAGATTAAAATGGTGGGTGTTGCATTTTTTTTTTCTACACAGTATTTGCGCAGCGATTTTTCAAATGCATTTTTTTGGGAAAAAATACACTTTTTTTTTATTTTAATGCACTAAAACACACTATATTGCCCAAATGTTTGATGAAATAAAGATGATCTTAGGCCGAGTATATAGATACCAAACATGACATGCTTTAAAATTTCGCACAAACGCGCATTGGCGACAAACTACATACATTTTTAAAAGCCTTTAAAAGCCTTTACAGGTTACCCCGTTAGATTTACAGAGGAGGTCTACTGCTAAAATTACTGCCCTCGATCTGACCTTTGCGGTGATACCTCACATGCATGGTGCAATTGCTGTTTACATATGACGCCAGACCGACGCTTGTGTTCGCCATTGGGCAAGAGCAGGGCAGGACAGGGGTGCTTTTTTTTTTTTTATTAATTTTGCTTTTTTATTTTATTTTTAAATTATTCCTTCAATATTTTTTTTTTTTTTTTATCATTTTATTGTTATCTCAGGGAATGTAAATATCCCCTATGATAGCAATAGGTAGTGACAGGTACTCTTTTTGAAAAAACTGGGGTCTTCTAGACCCTAGATCTTTCCTCTGCCCTCAAAGCATCTGACCACACCAAGATCGGTGTGATAAAATGCTTTCCCAATTTCCCAATGGCGCTTTTTATATCCGGGGGGGACATTCCCTCCCACTGCTTGTAAAAGCAGTCCAGAGGCTAATTAGCCACTAGGATTGCTTTTACATGAAAGCCGGCCGCTGGCTGAAAAGAATGCTACCAAGATGATACCGAAACCCGCAGGCATCATTCTGGTATAAACATTCAAAGTCCAGCAACATACCAGTACGTTGCTGGTCCTTGTTGGACATGTATTGTAATCTTTTTTTTTCATGCAGCCAGTTGGCTGAACGAAAAAAGAGATTGATCGGTGGGTATGCCCACCATTAGAATACCGCCCTTCATCCACCCACTTCTAATGATGGGCATACATGCACCATTTATATATGCCGAAGCATGGGGGCATCCTCCCGCAAAAAAGTTATGCCGCACACACATGGTCGGACTTTTCCACGGGCAAGCCTCCGTCGGAATTTCGACCGTATGTACACGGCATTAGGAGCAAAATCGCTCCTCCGCCCCTGCTGCCCCAATGCTTCGGCATATATGCTTTTTTTTTTTTTAACTGTGGTGGTGAAATCACCTCCTACAGCACTGGAGTCGCAGGGATCAGGCCTGTCTCTGCGAACGCTGCAGTTATGTGTGTTGTGTTTTGTAAGTGACAGTGATCGATTGATACTGCAGTTGGGTGGCCTGGGCTGGACAGAGGGGCAAAACGCAGGTGCTAGCAGGTATCTGGGCTGATCCCGCTAACACTGCGTTTTTGGGAACCCTAAACTGCTGGGGATGCTAGTATAGATCTGATCAGATCAGATATTGATCTGATCAGATACTATACCACCAAGGGGGGTGTATGCTTCACGCGTGGGTGTTAGCGTTACTGGCACTAACCTGACGCTGCCTGGGGTGTGACGCAGACCCTCTCGGACGCTAAAACCTAATTGATATCACCCGCCGGGCGATCAGGGGGTTAAACCTTTATTGGGTTATATATACGGCGGGTGCCCTGACACTATAAAAAGCAAACTAACCAACCAGCGTCACCCGTAACACCTATATGGTGATCACTGGTGAAAGGGTTAACTAGGGGCAATTAGGGGGTTAAAACCTTTATTAGATAATATATGGGGGTACCTGACGCTATAAAAATCTGCGGCGAACCTAAAAAAAATTACTGGCTACCGATCTGCATCACCAACACTAAGACAGCGATCAGAAAAATGATCGCTTAGCGACAGTGGTGAAAGGGTTACCTGGGGGGCGATCAATAGGGTTAAACCTTTATTAGATAATTTATGGGGGTACCTGACGCTATAAAAACCTGCGGCGAACCTAAAAAAAATTACTGGCTACCGATCTGCATCACCATCACTAAGACAGCGATCAGCAAAACGATCGCTTAGCGACAGTGGTGATAGGGGGTGAAAGGGTTACCTGGGGGGCGATCAAGGGGGTTAAACCTTTATTAGATAATTTATGGGGGTACCCGACGCTATAAAAACCTGCGGCGAACCTAAAAAAAATTACTGGCTACCGATCTGCATCACCTACGCTAAGGCAGCGATCAGAAAAATGATCGCTTAGCGACAGTGGTGATAGGGGGTGAAAGGGTTACCTGGGGGGCGATCAAGGGGGTTAAATCTTTTAGATAATTTATGGGGGTACCCGACGCTATAAAAACCTGCGGCGAACCTAAAAATAATTACTGGCTACCGATCTGCATCACCGACGCTAAGACAGCGATCAGAAAAATGATCGATTAGCGATGGCGGTGCTAGGGGGTGAAAGGGTTATCTGGGGGGTGATCAGGGGGTTAAACCTTTATTAGGGGGGGTTAGGGGGCTACACTGGACCTAAAACTATTTTTAGTGACACTTTTACAGTCACAAATGTCACCGATTGCAGTGATCAGTAAATAAATGGTCACTGCAATCAGTGACACTGTGACTGGGGGCTGGGGGGCCATTTGTGTGCCTATGTGTCCTGGTGTCAGTGTAGTGTTAGTGCACTGACCTGTGTGTCTTCTCTTGTACGGCGCTCGGTATATGTGAGCGCCGCATGAGAGATGACATCACTTCCTCCTGCTTCCTCTGCCTGTGTAAACATTACACAGCAGAGGGAGCATTTCCATTCGCTGGGAGCGGTCGCGGGGGGGTGGCCGGAATCGAATGGCCGCCCCCTCATCTCGGAACGCTCCCCAACGAATACCGACCGCTCACTGTATAGGAGGGGGGTCCGATCGGACCCCCCAACTGTACAAAGGCAATCACGTACACTGTACGTGATTGTGCCCGTCGATGCCATTCTGCCGACGTACATATACAGTGAGCGGTCGTTAAGTGGTTAAAGATTGTCAGACCTGCTGGAAACTTCATGCAGAGTGTTTGTCTTGTATATCTGGAAGGATTATTCCTATGGGAAGCGGTCACCTGACTGTGGAGTGTCTGGTAGCTGCTGTGTGTTCGGAAATGGAATATATTTAAACAACGATTACCCCTGTCATTACATGGACTTATGGACTAAAAGACTTTCTGATCTGTTAAAGGGATAATTACCTCATGGGGCAATTGATGAACACCAGGGGCACAACTAAAAGGTCACTTTGAGGATTTCGTACTGGAATGTGTATGGAGGATGTCTCGGAGAATCATTGGTTTGTTATATATAACAACTACTTCAGTAATAGAACTTTGTTATGCCTGATCTGAAATTACTAAAGGGAGCATGCATGGCGTATTAAAAGAACAGGGCTTGGCAGGGGGCGAGAGGAGTTAGTGAAGATGTTGTTCCAATGTTCAATAAGCAGAGAAGCTTTCCAGAGGAGGCTATATTGTCGTGGTCAATGACTACAGTGCTAGCGTCACATGCATAAGCAACAAGCCAGTGGGGAAGCGGGTGACATAGGCCCTGGTAGTGAAGGAGCTTTGTGCTTAGGTTTTTTCTGGCAACCTGTTTCCCACATTTCGGGACTGACCTTGCAACACAGGGCACCCTAAGGAATCAAAGGAGATGGAGCGAGGCCTCAGGAAAAGAGTAAGCATGGGATATGTACAAGATTTTACCTTCATAGAATCTACACGCAACATATAGATCAATGTCACTGGGAGTCAGGTGACAGGCTACTGAGTTGGTGGAGTTCGGTACAAGCTCTCCAGATCTGGCTCAGAAATGCTGTACAATTTAAGTGAGAGAAATAGAGTATTCTGAAGTGAGAGAAATAGAGTATTCTGAAGCATGAGGAACTGTGTCCATAGTGATCAATGAAGTAAACAGAAGTGTACCACGGATTACAAAGAGTTTACTGTGTTCTAGCAGAGGAGCATCGCTTTTAACCACTTCCCACCTGCTGTAAACATACATGCTGCCTCTCGTCGGGTGGGCTTTGACACCGAGCAACCACATATATGCATCCCTATGTAAACACTTTACTGTGCTAAGAGCGTACACTCCCTGCTTACTTGCGATCGAGCATACTTGCGCTTATGTCAATCACAGCAGTCAGTGACGTGAGGCAGTGGCGGAAAGGGGTTAAGATGGAGTGCCGCCTTATTTCTGTATAATTATGAAAGTCAACCTCAGCCCGCCTCTGGGGGCACTAGCGAGAGCTCGCTCCCGGTCCCGCACTTGGTGGTCACATTACATAGTGACGTGCACGCTTGAGTGAGAGCAATTATTCTTGGGCATTATTCAGGGTGAACTCTAAACTGAATACCTGTAAAGGATTCTAAAGCGTCACCTATGAGCAATGTTTGGATACTGAAGTTTCTCATCATTGCACCATCAAACAACATTTTTTTCATTCAATAACTTTTTTATTATAAAATTAATTTTTTAACAAGATTGCAGTAATAAAAATAATAAATCGGGAAATAGTAAAAGGTAGAAATCCAATTGGTCAGGAAAATTACTCGTCTGGAATGTCAAGACTTGAGTAGTAATTAATTTGTGTCCAAGACAATCAGGGCTGCTGTTAGAAATTATGGGGCCCCGTACAACCTACCTGACAGGGCTCCCCCCTCAAAAAATATCAAATCACTAAAAAAAATAATAAAATCATTATTAGTGGACACAAACGTAACATAACTTACACAATTACTACTAAATCTGAAGGATAAAACTGTACCGAGTTAAAAAATCTCTGTGTGGGAATGCGGTGGCATACCTCCCAACTGGCATGGATTCTGCGAGTTTTACCCGCATAAGCTCCTCCTTCCCGCAGTCCCGCGAGACTCGAGACTGTCAGTCTTCCCGCACAGCATGAAGACATGAAGAAGAGGAAACGCAGCAGGTAAGAGCGCCCCCCCCCCACGATTGGTGGACAAGTATTTTTTTTAATGTCCCGCACCCCCCCCCGCTCAACAACTCAGGGAGAGGGGACATCTGAATGTCCCGCGATGGGACTTATGCGGTGGGGCTCATTCACATGGGCACTTGGGCCTGTACAGTGTAAATCAGTATTATTTTATATATGACACGAGTCCCTGGAGCTGTGTGCAGGCAACCTATGTTACACTATGGGGATACAGCAGCTGTATGAACACAGCCGCAGGTCCTAATTTGACAGGTGTGTGGGTATAGGTGTACAGCCCGAGCACAGACAATATTCAAAGCGATAGTGTGGGGTTGAAGGAGTTAAAGTAGGCGATGAGAAGGGAATAAACTGCATACAATCAAATTCACTCTGGAGATTGATCTGAACAGGGAAGTAAGTGTGAATGAGCCCTTAATTATCATTTTCTAATTATTTTTTACAACCTTGTTGGGGGGGCTTTGGTAATATATTGGGATCTAAACAGACCCGATGTCTCACTTTTGAGACAGAGAAAGCAATTAAGGGCACAGATTCCCCAGTCCTTTTTCATGCAGCCTCAGCTGCACTGCAGATAAATGAACAGGATGTGTTCTATACAGAGGCTCCCTGCTCACTCATAAACTGAAGCATAGTGAACACAAATTACTATGCTTCAATTACAATAGAACACAGGAGTGATCAATACCGATTAATCACTGTGTTCATACAGGAAAGGAAGGGGCCAGTAAATATGACGACAACAGAGTTGCAGAAGGATGAGCAGCTTGAGGAGGGGGGAATCAGAGAGGCAGGGGAACTGATCCCTCTGTGGCTCCACCTGCAGCAGCTGAAAGCCAGCAGGATGGAGAGGAGTAGAAGCTGGCTGTGCTGCAGTGGAAGCCACAGGGGGGGTTTGTGTTTTGTTGAGTGAGAAGGCAGTACAGCCAGCCCTTCTGCTTGTAAGGTGCCTGGGAACCCCCTGTTGAACTAATGGGGCCTGGGCCCCGTACAAGAGGGCCGGTTGTACTGCCTTATCAGCGGCCCTGATTACACCACACAACTTGTTACATTATTAAAACAAAGTATTGTAGAAAAGATGGAGAAAGTAAAAAAACATTGATTTGTTCTGCTGTGTTCACACACTAAACATTAGAGCTCCCCCTAGCTGCAGCCTGGTAATAACATTGCTAGGAGGTCTAGTCATTTATCTGCTACATACTTCCCATCTTTAAATAAAGCTCTCCTGACATTTAGGGCTCCATTCATTAAAAAAAAAGTGCATAGCAATTCATCCGGTGAAAGTGCTTGTACATTCCTTCTGTGTGAATGGGGGGGTAAAAAAAACAAAAAAAAAACAACAACAAATGTTATTAGGCTATTTGCGGTGCTGGTCAAATGGTTTTCCATTAATCTAAAATTTAAAATACCATATGTAGCCACTAGATGGTGGTATTTTCTATCATTCGTCCTTTTCCTTGCAGCCTCAGCTGCACTACAGGTGAATGAACAGGAAGTGCCCTATACAGAGGCTCCCTGTTCATTCACAAACTGAAGCATAGTAGGCACAATTTACTATGCTTCAGTTATGAATAAACACAGGAGTTATCAGTACCAATCGCTGACAGTGTTCATACACAGTCCAAGTCTGGTATTTTTCATTTTAAATTATTGGTTGGTTTAAAGGGGGTGTAAATAAAAAATGTATTTTTTTTTTTTTAAATAACAAACGTGTTATACTTACCTCCACTGTGCAGCTCGTTTTGCACAGAGTGGCCCCGAACCTGGTCTTCTGGGGTCCCTCGGTGGCTGTCTCGGCTCCTCCCCGCTCCAGTGATACAGCCGGCGGCTATAGCCGCTCACTGTATCACTCGGCCCCACCCTGGGCGCGCCGCGTCATTGGAGGTGATTGACAGCAGCGTGAGCCTATGGCTACGCTGCTTTCAATCCATCCAGTGTAGCCAATCAACGGCCAGGCTCAGAAACGAGGAGGGTCACGGGGGCGAGCGCTGGACCTTCGAGGGCTCAGGTAAGTAAAACGGGGGATCGGGGCGGCATTGTCGGATGTTTTTTCACCTGCATGATCTCAGTTATTAGTAAGAAATCATGGCTAATGTGGGAATCAAAGGGGGTCTATAAAAAAAAAAAAAAAAAAAACGATTTCCTATGATCCTCGGCTCCATCTAGTGGCCATAATTCAGTATTAGTCCCAAAATACCTCAATGAAAAAATAGCACATTATGGCCATTAGATGAAACTGACGATTATAGGAAATCGCTATTCACCAATGTACTCGGCCAATGAAAGATAAGGACTCCATTTTTATTTTTCTACTGCTACCAATGTCCAGCAACATTCATATAGAAGACATTTCCCACACTCAAGACACTAATACACCTCGAGGGCTGTGTGGGATCCCTGATGTGCAGGAAGACAGAACTTTATTGAAGAACAATTCCCTCAGTCAGTACAGGAAAGTGTCTTCTTCTACTCTGATGTGTGTAAAGATTGGACTTCACTGTAAAACATTTCTCGCACTCAGAACAGGAATATGGCTTCTCCCCCGTGTGAGATCTCTGATGTGTGGAAAGACTGGACTTTAATGAAAAACATTTCCCACACTCAGAACAGGTATACGGCTTCTCACCTGTGTGAAATCTCTGATGTTTGAAAAGATTGGACGTCAATGAAAAACATTTCCCGCACTCAGAACAGGAATATGGCTTCTCACCTGTGTGAGATCTCTGATGTTTGGTAAGACAGGACTTCCGTGAAAAGCATTTTTGGCACTCAGGACAGGAATAAGGCTTTTTCTCTGTGTGACACCTCTGATGTTCATTAAGTTGGGACTGATCTGAGAAACATTTCCCACACTCAGGACAATAAAACAATGGCTTCTTTCCACAGTGGGACCTTTGATGTTTATAAAGCTGGGATGCCTGTAAAAAACCATTCCCACACTCAGGGCAGGAATGTGGCTTCTCCCCTGTGTGCGTTCTCCGATGTGTATACAGGTGGGGTAACTGTGAAAAACATTCCCCGCACTCAGAACAGGAATATGGTTTTTCATCCGTATGCAATCTCTGATGTCTGTAAAGACTGTATTTCAACAAAAAACATTTCCTGCACTCAGGACAGGAATACTCCTTTTCACCCGTATGAGATTTTTTATGCGCAATAAATCTGCATTTATAACGAAAATATTTCCCGCACTCAGTACAGGAAAACCTCTTATCTGTTGGAAGGACGGCACCGTCCCGTACAGTCTGAGGTTCCTCAGGATAAGAGGAATACGATGGTCCGGCACCGTCCCGCACAGTCTGAGGTTCCTCAGGATAAGAGGAATACGATGGTCCGGCACCGTCCCGCACAGTCTGAGGTTCCTCAGGATAAGAGGAATACGATGGTCCGGCACCGTCCCGCACAGTCTGAGGTTCCTCAGGATAAGAGGAATACGATGGTCCGGCACCGTCCCGCACAGTCTGAGGTTCCTCAGGATAAGAGGAATACGATGGTCCGGCACCGTCCCGCACAGTCTGAGGTTCCTCAGGATAAGAGGAATACGATGGTCCGGCACCGTCCCGCACAGTCTGAGGTTCCTCAGGATAAGAGGAATACGATGGTCCGGCACCGTCCCGCACAGTCTGAGGTTCCTCAGGATAAGAGGAATACGATGGTCCGGCACCGTCCCGCACAGTCTGAGGTTCCTCAGGATAAGAGGAATACGATGGTCCGGCACCGTCCCGCACAGTCTGAGGTTCCTCAGGATAAGAGGAATACGATGGTCCGGCACCGTCCCGCACAGTCTGAGGTTCCTCAGGATAAGAGGAATACGATGGTCCGGCACCGTCCCGCACAGTCTGAGGTTCCTCAGGATAAGAGGAATACGATGGTCCGGCACCGTCCCTCACAGTCTGAGGTTCCTCAGGATAAGAGGAATACGAGGGTCCGGCACCGTCCCGCACAGTCTGAGGTTCCTCAGGATAAGAGGAATACGATGGTCCGGCACCGTCCCGCACAGTCTGAGGTTCCTCAGGATAAGAGGAATACGATGGTCCGGCACCGTCCCGCACAGTCTGAGGTTCCTCAGGATAAGAGGAATACGATGGTCCGGCACCGTCCCGCACAGTCTGAGGTTCCTCAGGATAAGAGGAATACGATGGTCCGGCACCGTCCCGCACAGTCTGAGGTTCCTCAGGATAAGAGGAATACGATGGTCCGGCACCGTCCCGCACAGTCTGAGGTTCCTCAGGATAAGAGGAATACGATGGTCCATCTACACTGTGTGGTGCCGGATGGACATTTGAGGTAGTCGGGTTTTCTCCTGGACTATACTGTGTGATGTCCTCATCTTCTACTTTACAGTCTGGAGACAAAGTGAGACAATCCTCTGAGGTTTTCCTCATCTCCCGTCCATCTACTAAAATAGAAATAAAAAGATTATTACTAGACATGAGCAGATTGGTTCCCCTAAACCAGGACTCCGCCCACATCAGGCAGCTTTGTCTCTGAGGATCTTACAATTCCCCCCTCAAGGTAACTAGTAAATGGGTCCTCTGATCTCCTACCAGATCATTTCCTTATTCATGGACCTTAGTCAGAGAGTGAGGAAACAACGAGAACTGTCTTTTATAGGAGTGACAGTGATGAGGGGGATTATAGGATGAGTGTCCCCACCCCCTTTATCACTAATTGTCATCTTCGCAACGCAAGAAGTCCTGCACTTCCTTAATTAGTCCATGATTTAGTCATGAATAACAGCGGGTCTGAGCCCCACCAGAGGTCAGAGAGTGAGGATGGGGAGAGAATAACCAAGATGAAGACTGGACTGATCCTGAAGACCACCATCATTGGGTTATTGACTCTTCAATAATTATAACTTTCTGTTAAAATTTTCCAAAGTTTGAAGATGTAATTACATTATTATCAACATGTAAAAGTCTGTGCTCCAATCAAATCATCAGATATAAAATGTCCAGCTGGTAGGAAATGGGTGTAACAAAAGAGAAATTACTAATATATATATATATATATATATATATATATATATATATATATATATATATAGATGATCTTAGAGTTCGGGGCGAACCCATGTTCGACTCGAACATCGGATTTCAAACATTATGGGCCGTTCGCGCCAAATTCGAGTGGCGCGTCACGGCCCATAATTCACTGCGACATCGCAGTGCATTGCTGGCTGATGATTGGCCAAGCATGCACTATGACCCACATGCTTTGGCCAATCACAGAGCAGTAAGAACGGAGAGCCGTAATTGGCCAAAGCAAGGGTGGCTTTGGCCAATCATGGCTCAGAGGAGTAGGTACACGCCCCACACTATATAAGGCCGCCGGCTTGGCGGCCTTGTGTAGTGTGTTGGTTAAAGAGAGAGCTGAGAGAGAGAGAGCTGAGAGAGAGAGAGAGAGAGAGAGAGCAGAGAGAGAGAGAGCAGAGAGAGAGAGAGAGAGCAGAGAGAGAGAGAGCAGAGAGAGAGAGAGAGAGAGCAGAGAGAGAGAGAGAGCAGAGAGAGCGAGCGAGAGAGCGAGAGAGAGAGAGCGAGAGAGAGAGAGCGAGAGAGAGAGAGCGAGAGAGAGAGAGACACAGACAGTGTCATTTATATTGAGTTAGATAGAGCAGGCAGGCGAGTCAGTTAGCTGCAGTTACAGTGTGTAGAGGATATATATGCATCCTAGGTGTTGTATATATATATTTATACACTGTATTCAGTTTAGCTAGATCCGTTCCTGTTATTCTCTATACTGTGACAGGCAGGCAGGTGATTGTGCTAGCTGCAGTCAGCGTTTCACTTAGTGTACGGTGTGCTTTGCATAGCATTCACCTAAAGCTTACCTGAATACAGTTAGTGGTGTTCTCATAATAAACCCACAGGCAGAGTGCTGCATTAATTTCATGTAGTGTACTGCAGTACTTCTGTCCTTTGCACAGCGTTCACTTAAAGGATCCTGAATACAAAATAGGGGATTGATTTATGGCATTTTTATTTTTTTTACTAGTAATGGCGGCGATCTTCGATTTTTATTGTGACCGTGACATTGCGGCTAACATATCGGACACTTTTGACACGTTTTTGGGACCATTCACATTTATACAGCGATTAGTGCTATAAAAATGCATTGATTACTGTGTAAATGTGACTGGCAGGGAAGGGGTTAACACTATGGGGCGCTGAAGGGGTTAATATGTTCCCTATTGAGTGATTCTAACTGTAGGGGAGGGGCCTCACAAGGGGAGGAGATCAAAAGTGTGTTCCTCTGTACTGGGAACACACATCGGTCTCCTCACCTCTGACAGGAGGTGGATCTGTGTGTTTACACACACAGATCCACACTCCTGCCGTGATCGCAGGAAATCGCGGGTGCCCGGCGCACATCGCGGCCACAAGCAGTGGATGGCCGGGAAGAAAAGGCCGGAGGGAGGGTTCCTGCCAGCATCATATGACTATGGCTCGGTAAGGAAGGGGTTAAGCATCATTAAAATCACTGCTCCCGAAAAAACTGACGTTTTTAAAACTTATTTTTGCATTGATACATGTCCCCTGGTGCAGAACCCGGGTTCCCAAACCCTTTTTAGGACAATAACATGCATAATAGTCGTTATAATTAGCACTTTTGATTTTGAACGTTCGCATCCATTGTATTTAATAGGGTTCTAAAGTTTGCGCAAACTTTCGGTCCGTTCGCGGGTTCTTGTGTGAACCGAACCCGGGGGGTGTTCAGCTCATCCCTATTTATATATAGCAGTGGGTAGAAGGGAGAGAGCAGAAGTCAGGACTATGTAATGTACAAAATATTGTATGTAGCGATACCCCCGAAGGAGCTGCTGGATTAATTTTGGGTCCTGCCGTTACCCCACACTTCACCGTCCCAGAACTTAAGAGTCTATGGGGTTGATTTACTAAAGGAAAATCCACTTTGCACTTGAAAGTGCACATGGAAGTGCAGTCGCTGTAGATCGCTGTAAATCTGAGGGGAAGCTCTGAAATTAGAGGAAGCTCTGCTGATTTTATCATCCAATCATGTGCAAGCTAAAATGCTGTTTTTTATTTTCCTTGCATGCCCCCCTTAGATGTACAGCATCTGCACTTCCATGTGCACTTTCAAGTGCAAAGTGGATTTTCCTTTAGTAAATCAACCCCTATGTTAGTAGTTTTGAAAAATGTGATTGCCAGTCACTAATGCGGCGTACACACGATCGTTTTTCATGCCATTTTTTAAACCGACGTTTTTCTCGTCGTTTTTTTTCATGTTTCCTCTGAAGCCTGTCTTGCGTTCACACGATCATTTTAAAAAAACGTTCAAGCAAAGCGCAGTGACGTACAACACTTACGATGGCACTATAAAGGGGAAGTTCCGTTCGGATGGCGCCACCCTTCATGTTAGTAAAAGTTTGTTGAGAGACGATTCGCGCTTTTCAGCCTCGTGCTTTTCAGTCCGTTACAGCGTGACGAATGTGCTATCTCCATTACGAACGCTAGTTTTACCAGAACGAGCGCTCCCGTCTCATACTTGATTCTGAGCATGCGCGTTTTTTTTCACCTCGTAAAAGCATACACACTATCGTTTTTCACGTCGTTAAAAAAAAACACATGAAAAACGACGTGAAAAAATAGAGCATGTTCGAAATTTTTAATGCCCGTTTTTCATGTCGTTAAAAATGCTCTGGAGCATACACACGATCGGTTTTAATGCCCATTTTTAAAAATGGAATTTTTAACGGCATGAAAAACGATCGTGTGTATGGGGCATTAGTCTTTTTCTCAATTGCTTTATTACACAACTTCAGGTAGGGGATAGAGGGTTAGGGGAAGTTCAGATACCTTGGTTTCTTTCAGATCACTAATGCGATTCTTGAATCCAGATGACAGCTTTCTGTCTCTGGTTCTTGCGACTACCGGATAGGCCTCTCACACCGACCTAGCAGCCGGTATGAAGCACGGACAAAGTCTCTGCCACAGACTTGAGCGATAAATAGAAACTCCTGGATAATCCCCTGCCACAGGATTGTTAGCCAGTAGTCAGTTAGTTAGGTCAACTGCACAGTACCTGAACCTTTAAGCCATCCGACAGTACTGTGAGGTAGGTTACTTGGGTGCATCCTCCAAACAAGTCACCAGGCCCTTCCTGAGATACCAGCCATCAGCTTGGTCCTCTCCAGCAAGGTCCTCCCCTGGAATATTCTCTGCTTGAGTGGCTTCTTCCCACAGGACAGACAGTACAGGATCACCTTTCGTTAAGTAGGCCCCAGACAGGCTTCTGGGCCTACTTGCAGCAGACACATCAGCATAGCCTCCGGCCTGGAGAGCCATGAGGCAAGATGAACACCGGAGCACATGGCACTGCCCCTTAAATATCCTTCCCCCAGCCTGCCCAGCTACAAAGAAGCTCCTGATCGGACTGTTTTCTAGGAGAAAAAATATCCAATAGAATTACAGAAATACAGGATGGGGAACACAGCTTAGGAAAGCAACCAGGGTATTACAGGCTGATATCACCCAGTCCTTGCCCAACTCCGAACCAATCAATGAGCAGTATGAGTGGAGGACTGTATTTGGTGTTAATGACCCACCTGTGCTGATCTCTGTAGGAGTGTCCTCCTCTATAAATGTCCCCGTTATTCCATCCTCCTCCATAGACTGCTGATCTCCCCTCACATACCTCTCTTCTTCTTCTGTTTTACCCTCAACTTTTATATGTATCAGATCTTCACCCTAAACCAGGAGGATGAGATAGAATATCACCTGTAAAACATAAGCTTTAATATTGTAACATTCTCCCCAAAAAAATCCACATTATTTCCAAAAGTCCATGTTCTAGATATTCCATCCCACAAACCTTGTTATGGTAAGGGATGGTGTGATCTTCCTGTGTGGAATATCGGGAATACAGAGAATGGGGACATCTCTTCCTGGTATTTGGTGGCTCCATCCTATCATTGTGTCCTTCTGAAAACTCCTCCATAACTCCATACTCCTCATCCTCCCCCTTAAACTCTTCTTTAACCGGTTCACTATACATAAATAGCTGGGTGGGAGCTTCGACATTCTGACTGGATATACCCATCTGAACCTGGAACCGCACCAGCGGTGCAATCATGTGATGGCTGTGTCCCTCGGACACACATCAAACAATGTAAAACAAAGACACGTGTCTCTGTAGCGGCTCTCTAAGTGAGCTCAGTGCAGGGGGGGGGGGGGGGAGATGGGGATGCTGCAACATGTCAGATCTGTGTCTGTAGCTTATGATATTAATGTTCAGCTACACACAGATCAGTCAGTGCAGCCACCCCACAAAGTACACAAAGCACCATCTGTCCCTTTCCAAGTGTCCCATCAACATCTGTACCAGTGTCACATTAACATCTGTCACAGTGTAATAGTGCACATAATTATCAGCAATAGTGTTCTATTTCAAAGTCAATGTCCCTAGTAGACTGTCCACCGGTGGACACCGACAGATGTTGACAATCAACATCTGTCACAGTGTACAAGTGCACAAAAATATTGGTCAATAAAACAATTTAAAGCGCCCCCATCTCCTCGTACTTGTGTGCAAAAGGCAAATGCATGCGTTGGCCCCGTGCACATACGTAAATGGCAATCTCACCACACATGTGAAATATTGCTGCGAACGTCATAGCAAGAGCAATAATTCTAACACCAGACCTCCTCTGTAACTGTAAACTGGTGACCTGAAAAAGGCTATTAAATGTTGCTTATGGAGATTTTTAAACACCAAATTTTGCCGCCATTTTACAATTCACAATTTTAATCAAATATAATATAAGATATAACAAAACATTCATTGTAACAAACATGCTGTGTTATAATCATTACCACCAATAACTGTCAATCATCTACCTGATGATGATGAGGGATGGTGTAACCTTCCTGTGTGGAATCCCGGGAATACAGAGGACGGGGACATCTCTCTGGTGGGTTTCTGTAGCTGGATGACTCCACCATGGTGTCCTGGTACAGATCTTTGTATACTTTTACAAACCCTGACTCCTCCATCACCCCATCCTCATCCACCTCTTTTATCTCTTCTTTAACATCAACTTTTGAATCTCTCAAGTTTCTACTCTGAATATATAATAAAAACAACACCAATTGTAACAATGCAGATAATGTACAGATCCTAATGATACTATCAGTGATTGTTCCTCATCTACCTGATGATGGTGAGGGATGGTGTGACCTTCCTGTGTGGAATCCCGGGAATACAGAGGACAGGGACATCTCTCTGGTGGGTTCCCATCACTGGATCCATCTGTAGGAAACACACACACACACACACACACACACACACACTCTCTGACTGAATACATTGTTTCGATGTGTTTATCAGATGATGGAGGATCTAGGTCAGTGATGGCGAACCTTGGCACCCCAGATGTTTTTGAACTACAATTCCCATGATGCTCATGCACTCTGCAGTGTAGCTGAGCATCATGGGAAATGTAGTTCCAAAAACATCTGTGGTGCCAAGGTTCGCCATCACTGATCTAGGAGAAACCTCCGTACTGCTCTCTCCTTTACAATAAAGTCTCCTCTTACCCGGTGATGTGAGGGGCGGCTGATTGTCCATCATGACGTCCTTGTAGAGATCCTTGTGTCCTTCTAAATACTCCCACTCCTCCATGGAGAAATAGACAGTGACATCCTGACACCTTATAGGAACCTGACACACACAATGAT
The DNA here is from genome assembly GCA_029206835.1 of Rana muscosa. Taxonomy (NCBI): domain Eukaryota; kingdom Metazoa; phylum Chordata; class Amphibia; order Anura; family Ranidae; genus Rana; species Rana muscosa. The sequence goes on along the minus strand of JARGYO010000094.1, from coordinate 26,828,018 downwards.
ACAGTCACCATCCAGACACATCCCTTGTCTGTTACTGGATAATGTCCCAGAATTCCAAGCACCGCTCACCTCTCCTGTCAGCAGCTCCATCATCTTCTTGGTGACTTCTAGAATATTTTGCATGTTGTGTCTCTCAGGTTTTAGGGAGTCACATGGAGGCACTGTGATGGTCATATGATCACCCGACTTCAGACGAGAAAATCTCTATATTGGAAATCCAATAGGAATATTATGTTAGAATACCAGAATCCTCCTCACCTGTCTGGTCAGGTCTGGGTTTTATTAATAGAGATAAGAGTGATGTCATGTGACCTCCCAGAATCCTCCTCACCTCTCCAGTCAGCAGGTAGATGATCTCCAGGGTGAAGTTTAGTATCCTCTCAGTTATGTGGCTCTGGCCCTCCTCCATCTTAAGTGATGTAGTCATGAGGTCTATGCAGGTTTCCCTGAAAACAGAGAATTATCTGGACTGTATTAGTTGCACAATAGGATGGGGATTTAAAGGGTTTATAGGTAAGCTGCCCCAAGTGGGAATTGGCATGTGTGTAGGGAGGTGCTTCCTTCTAATATCTGTATTTGTAAAAAGCTGTTGCTTGTTAAATATCAAATAATTTGTTATAGACAGGTACTTTCTGTACCTGCTAGAGGGATCAGAAATCACAGGATTAGAGGCCTATGATATCTTATAAAAAGGAGTATTTCCAGGAAGAAGACACAGAATTGGACCACATGGCTTTCCATGGAAGAACTGCATTTCATCCAGACCAGAAGCAGAGATTATTAAGCAAGTGTTCCTTTGTTCTAATAGTTTAACTGTAGCAGCTTCTGTGTATATCTGAAGAATGGAGATAGAAGTTTTTCTGTCCTATTGTTATTATCTCACATTACCAGTGCCAGATAGCTAGATCTGTGCTACTGTATGTGTATAGTGGTCACATTGCAGTATATGAGTAGGTGAACCTCTTTATTTAAATAGAGCTTCTATCAAGCTCCTGTTTCCTTAGTTAAACTTCTGTTCCTTCTGGTCTCTACTAAGCCCTGAAATAAAGATAGCTAAACAGCTTAGGGTAAATACAGATTAGGAATCCAATGGCCCATAGGTAGCTAGAGGTCCAACTGCATGGCAGATTAGAAACTGAGGGGCTGAGAAGCAGATTACATAGGCTGATCCTTTAGTGCATCACCACTAACCCAGTGTTTAGCTTTGCTACTGATAAGCATCTATTTTCTTTTGGTTGTTATACACTCGGTGAAGTATTTCCTCTCCTCACAAGCATTTTTCTTGGATTTCTGAAGAATTTATTATTGTTAACTCCTTTATTTGGGGGTGGAAGAAGAGCTCTGTACTGGGGCGGTGGTCTGGGGAGAATTTAAGGTTGAGTTCATTTTCGGTTGTAAACTGGCCTGTGAGATATGCATTGCTGAATCCTGCACTCTGTGCATAGCGTATTCCTAAATTCTGCACCTTCTTCATAATGCACTCCTGAACCCTGCGTGTAATTCACTCCTGAACCCTCACCCTGTGTGTAATTTACTCCTGAACCCCGCACCCCTGTGCATAAAGCACTCCTGAACCCCGCACCCCTGTGCATAAAGCACTCCTGAACCCTGCACCCCTGTGCATAAAGCACTCCTGAACCCCGCACCCCTGTGCATAAAGCACTCCTGAACCCCGCACCCCTGTGCATAAAGCACTCCTGAACCCCGCACCCCTGTGCATAAAGCACTCCTGAACCCCGCACCCCTGTGCATAAAGCACTCCTGAACCCCGCACCCCTGTGCATAAAGCACTCCCGAACCCAGCGAATAATGCACTCCTGACCCCTCACCCTGTACATAATGCACTCCTGAACCCTGCAACCTGTGCATAATGCACTCCTGAACGCTGACACTCCTGGTGCTGTTTAACATTTCCCCTTTAAGACCCTTGCATGACAATTTGCCCACACCCACCATTTAACACGGCACACTTAATGCATCACATCGCTACTCTGCCCCATGGGTGGGGTGTTGTGAGTTCCTGCACCTATTCGTTGACAAAAACAGCCCTTGTTATGATGCAGCAACTGAAGATGAAGAAGAGGGAAAAAGGACAGGACTGTTGTTGCTGCTGAGTTCTTCACCCCCCCCCCCCCCCCCCCATGTTCTCAACACACCATACTCTGTGGTGGAGGTTCATGTCTCAAAATCAGGTAGTGCCCTAGCTGCTGCCACAAGAGTACATAGAAACAAAAGAGTGACGGCAGACAAAAGAGCAAGTGGTCCATCTAGTCGGCCCCATTTCTTTGTGAACTTTTATGTGCGAGTATAGATCTAAGTTTGTCCCAAGCAGGTTTGAGTCCACTTACTGTTGACTGACTCCCTACCTCTGCTGGAGGCCTATTCCAAACGTCAACTACCCTTTTGGTAAAAATTGGATTTTTTTTGTACTCACCATAAAATCCTTTTCTCTGTCATCCATGGACGGACACAGCTCCTTAAATCTTGACAAAGTGGGTTATGTTATTGTTCATAGGAGAGGACTAGGCAGAACATGTTAGTTATCTTAAAACATGTAACTTTAACAGAGTTGAACAGCCCCGCCTAGGGAGCGGTCCCTCCATACATAACCCTCCACCCTGTTAGTCAGCAGCCTCAGTTCGTAAAAAAGCAGTGCAAACTAAAAAAAAAAAAAAAAAAAAAGGGGGGGGGGGTGTGCTGTGTCCTTCCATGGACGACAGAGAAAAGGATTTTACGGTGAGTACAAAAAAAAAAATCCTATTTTCTCTTTTCATCCATGGACGGACACAGCTCCTTAAATCTTGACAAAGTGGCACGTCCCCAAGCAGTGTCAGATAAAAACAAGGTGTGGGAACAGCAATCAAAGAAGACTTACCTTCACCCCAAAGAAACAGAGCTCCTCAACGGAGGAGTTGCAACCTCAAACAGCCGCCTGCAAAACCTTACGGCCAAAAGGAAGCATCCGAAGATGCACTCACATCAACCTTGTAAAACTTTGAGAAAGTGTGAACAGACGACCAGGTCGCCGCCTTACACACCTGCGAGACAGATGCTTGATGTCGGGAAGCCCAAGAGGCACCAATTGCCCTGGGTGAATGCGCCGTTACAGGAAAGGGAGGCACCAGCCCCTTAAGGGCATAGGCCTGGATGACGGTCTGTCTGATCCACCTAGAAAGGTGGCCAACGAGACCCCCCAGGCCCTTCTGTGGACCAGACACCGACACGAACAGTGAGTCAGATCTCCGGAACGGAGTTGTAGCAGACAGGTACACCCGTAGGGCACGTACCACGTCCAAAGTATGTAGCGCAACCACCTCCTTGGGATGCGTCAGCCGAGGACACAAGGATGGAAGTACAATGTCGTTGTTTAGGTGAAAGGCCGAAACTACCTTAGGAAGGAATGACGGCTGCGGGCGTAGTATCGCTTTATCCTTATGGAGGCCCAAGTAAGGTGAGTTACAAGACAAGGCCGCCAATTCAGAAACCCTTCTGACCAATGTAATGCCAACTAGAAAGGCAACTTTCTGAGAAAGCGTTGAGAGGAAACTCCCTGAAGTTCTCAAGGGAGATTCCTGAAGTGCCGAGAGTGCCAAATTCACGTCCCACAGAGGAAGCAGTGGTCTAATCGGGGGAACCACGTGTCGGACCCTCTGTACAAACGTACTTACCAGTGAGTGAGCCGCGAGGGATCATTGGAAGAAGACAGCCAGGGCTGAAATCTGCCCCTTAATAGTGCTTAAGGCAAGTTCCAGATCCACTCCGCACTGTAAGAACAGCAGGATCCGAGAAACCGAATATGCTCGTGGGCGCCAATCCATGTCTTCACACAGAGATGCAGGCCTTCCAAGTGCGATGGTAGATCTTCCGGGAAGAAGATTTCCGGGCCCTCAACATGGTGGAGATTACCGAATCTGATAGACCACGGTCCCTGGCTTTCAATAGCCATGCCGGTAAAGCCAGCGACTGTAAAGCAGGATGAAGTATGGGACCTTGAGACAGAAGGTCCTCCCGCATTGGCAGCCGCCAGGGAGCGTCTGCTACCAGTCTCACGAGGTGGGCATACCAGGGACGCCAGGGCCAGTCTGGGGCGATTAGAATCACCAGAATCCCCTCCGCGGAGCAGACGAGGAAGCAATTTCATTGGGGGAAAGGCACAAATTATCCGATACTGACCCCACAAACCTCGACATCTTGCGATTGAGTCGAGAGGCTAGGAGATCCACAACTGGCGTGCCCCATTTCTGACAAAGGAGTTGAAACACCTTTGGGTGTAACAACCATTCCCCTTGGTCCAGCATCTGGCGACTCAGATAGTCCGCCTGCCAGTTTTCCACGCCCGGAATGTAAACAGCCGATGGGCCGAAAGGAACGTGCCGGCTCTATCTTAAGATGTGAGCAACTTCTGACGCTGCGGCCGAGCTCCTTGTACCTCCCTGATGGTTGACAGAAGCCACCGCCGTGGCGTTGTCCGACTGGATCCTGACCAGACGCCCTTGAAGTCTCTGCGACCACTTGGAGAGACACAGTCTGATCGCTCGAAGTTGAGGACATTGATTGGCAGGCGAGATTCGTCCGGAGTCCAGCAACCCAGGGCCGACTAGACCCCCCAGACCCCCCCCCCCCCAACCTGTGAGGCTGGCGTCCGTTGTGATCACAGTCCAATGGAAAGGAAGGAACGACCTCCCGGACTGAAGAGCCGGGGATCTCAGCCACCAACCAGGGAAGCCTCGACCAGGTGACTTACGTGAATCCAGAGACAATGGAGATCTGTTCCATTTGGACAGGATCTCCTCCTGCAATACTCGAGTGTGGAATTGGGCATACGGTACTGCCTCAAAGGAGGCCACCATGAGGCCCAGAACTTGCATGCAAAAAAAACGGAGAGACGACCATTTGCGGGATGCTAACAATTTCACTGCCGACTGGAGCGTCTGCAGCTGCTCCAAAAGGAAGGAAGACCTTTGCCTCCGAGGAGTCCAGGATCAAGCCTAGGTACTCCAGATGCTGAGTTCAGTACCCAACCAATTTCCCGGAGGGTCTGACTGGCTACAGACATGTCCTCCTCTAATTCTGAGCCAGAAGCAGCTCTCAGAAGAAGATCGTCCAAGTAGCCCACGATAGCAATGTCTTGCTGTCCCAGCAAAGCCAGATCAGGGCGAGCACCTAGTTAAAAACTTTTGGTGCTGACTCTATGCCAAATCGCAAAGCGCAGAAACCTCTGGTGGCTGTTGCAGATGGGGACATGCAAGTATGTGTCCTTGACGTCCAAACGAATGGATTCCATCCTGAACTTTCGCACCCTCACAAAAGGTATTGAGGGCCCTGAGGTCCAAGATTGGACAGACACCGTCCTTCTTTGGGACTATCAACAGATTCTAATAGAATCCCTGAAACCTTTCCTCCAGGGGCAGAGGTAAAAATACCCCGCACCTAAGCAAGTCTGGTACAGCTCCCAGCTAGAAGGAGAGGAAGATTTGAGGGAAAGATCTGTTTGGTGGACAAGAAAGAAACTCTATCTTATACCCCGAAGGCCACCTCGCAGACCCACTGTGCCAGAGAACAGGGAGGTCCACCGAGCTGCAAACTCGCTAAGCCGTCCCCCCACCCTTGAGTCGGGCAGGGGAAAAATTATAACGGTAGCAGGTATGTTAGCCGGCTTGTTAGGCTTCTGCACCCAGGGACGCTTCTGTCCCCCAGCTGGAGCCTTGTCAGTCTGGTAGGATCTGCCGGCTGACCAACTGACGAAAATACTGCTTCTGCGCGGAATAGGAGGGCCCCGGCCAACGGCGCGGCTCCTTCTCCTTAGAGGACCGCGGGAGAAGTGTGCTCTTACCTCCAGTGACATCCTTAAAAATGTCGTCCAGCGAGGTACCAAAAAACCTCTGAAAGGCAATCTGCCAGAGCTCACTTGGATGCTTGGTCAGCGGACCAGCATTCCAGCCAATCAGGCGGCGCAGTACCACCGCAGATACAGGAGGCTCTGGAAATCATGTTACACACACACCGAGTATGCATTAGTGTATATGTTTTTACTGTGGTGCCGAAGGCGCGCATGTCTTTGGGGTGTGGGAGGAAACCGGAGTACCCAGGGAAACCCACGCAGAAACAGGGAGAACATGCAAACACCAGGCAGATGGTGACGGGGTTCGGGTCGAACCAGTGACCCCCTACCTGCCAAAAAAAAAACGAAAGATACAGTGCAAAATTAAAATCATGTATAATTTGTGATAAAACAAATAAATTATATACTTCTACAATCAGAGATAAATGATGGTTAATGTTCAGATAATATTTACATACATTTCTATGCAAGCTCTATTTTACAAGACATATTCACAGTTCAATACTTAAATGATACTTGTACATTTAAAACTTGGTAACTCTTGTGAAATGTCTTTCCGTTACTTCACGGAAGGTGTAAACAAATTTTGTTTACTTTAGCACAGGGTTTCCTTCTCAAAACAAACAGATCTCCTGCTTACACTTCTTAAACGTGTACAGACCAAATGTCATATTACGCACACGGCTTGACAATACAATCAAGGCTTATGTTAAATTTAGAAAGAATCTATTTTACACAGGCATCACCCTAAAACCATTGTACAACTGTTGGCATTTAGCTTTTTAAAAGACAAACAAAAATTGTGTATGTCTCTTAATATTTGAAATATAATTATTTCATACTGCAGTTAAAAATAATATAACTCCAACACTTGCTCTGCCATATATTTAAATGGTTTTAGTAATGGACATTTAAAAACAATTCAATTACCAAAAGGTATAACTAAAAGATTTATACGTTACCAGTAGTTAAAGTTCTGTCTGTTTGAGAAGCTTCCATTATGAGTCCCACAGGACTCCTTCCAACATTGCTACATGTTTGCGTTCAAGATCTCCTCCTTCCAGCTTCAGTCTCCCGAGAGAGATAGCGAGGTGTTCCTTCAGAGATCCTTTCAGAGAGAGAGTCCTCAGAGCTAGAGTGAGAGATCCCCCTACTGCTATATCAACTGCTACTTTTATCTTACTCCTCAAAAGGAGGTGTGTGTCTCATTACTATCTAACTGACGACGTCAAATGATGCTGTGTTTTGATGGTTGCCATAGCAATCAAATATCACATCATCTTGAACAATTAACTATTTTTACCACCAGAGGGCAGTAGCGTATTAGAAATAATTTCTAATATTATTTCCATTCGAGTCAAAGACAATTCACGACACCCTGTGATTTAAGATTCACAAAACACCATTAACCACTTGCCGACCGCTCACGGCATATATACGTTGGCAGAATGGCTCGTACAGGCACAATCACGTACCTGTACGTGGCCCTTTAACTGCCGACGTCGGGGGCGCGCTCGCGACCCCCCTGCCTTCCCCGTGAGTGGGACTGCGGGTCTCGCGGACTCGATCGCCGTGGGGATCCCCGCGATCGTCTCACGGAGGCTCGGAGTGGGGAGATGTGTGTGTAAACACAGCATCTCCCCGCTCCTCTACTGACAGACACTGTCAGCGATCTCCGCTCTGTGTAATCAGAGCGGGGATCGGTGACGTGTCAGTCTTAGCCACGCCCCCCTCAGTTAGTAACACGCCCCTAGGCACACTTAACCCCTTCAGCGCCCCTAGTGGTTAACCCCTTCACTGCCAGTGTCATTTTCACAGTAACCAGTGCATTTTTATTGCACTGATCACTGTGAAAATGACAATGGTCCCAAAAATGTGTCAAAAGTGTCCGCCATAATGTCGCAGTCACGAGAAAAAATAAAAATAAATAATTAAAAAAAAAAAAAAAAAAAAACGCTGATCGCGCCATTACCAGTAAAAATAAAATAATTAATAAAAATGCCTTAAAACTATACCCTATTTTGTAAAACGCTATAATTTTTGCGCAAACCAATCAATAAACGCTGATTGCGATCTTTTTTACCAAAAATATGTAGAAGAATACGTATCAGCCTAAACTGAGGAAAATTTTTTTTTTTTTTATATTTTTTGGGGATATTTATTATATAAAAAAAAAAGTAAAAAATATGTATTTTTTCCAAATTTTTGCTCTATTTTTGTTTATAGCGCAAAAAATAAAAACCGCAGGTGGTGATCAAATACCACCAAAAGAAAGCTCCAATTGTGGGAAAAAAAGGACGCCAATTTTGTTTGGGAGCCACGTCGCACGACCGCGCAATTGTCAAAGCGACGCAGTGCCGAATCGCAAAAAGGGGCCTGGTCATAATGGCCCGGGGCTTAAGTGGTTAATTGTCAAAAACTATCAAACACATGTCAAGTTCTTCAGTCATACCGGCGACTGGCTCAGATTAATGTCTTGGGAAAATCCACCCACATATTAGCTAATGGACAGTAACATTCCTCAAGATTAAAGTCATTAGAATACAACTCTAAGCAAAACAGTTACTAATGCTTTCACAAGATCATATACTTGTGACCCTTTTACCATAATCATATATATGTATTAAACAGGTTTATATATGGATTACTAATACAGATATTTTGTTAAGATATTTGAAAGAAACAATTTAAGATATACAATACAACAGGAATTTTGAATAAGCCCTATAGTGAAGGAAATTATGGGCCACTCATAGTGAGTGAGAGGATACTGGAATTGTCCCCAGTAATTGTTGTGTAATGTCTCTCTGGCGGAGGATCTGGATCTCTGCTGAGGATGCTGCCCTTTAAGGAAAACCTGCACCGTCTCTCCTCCACTGGTTCATTTTCCTGTCATTACACCTATTCTCTCCCCGACAAGAGAGGTTCTGTTTCTATCCTACTCCCACAATGTGGGTGCACCTAAATGACCCAGGGAGTGCTATGTAATCACTTCTGTGGCCAAGGTGGCTTCCCAAATCTTACGGGATTTCCGCATCCAAAAGGAGATGCTGTCCTCCCCAAGATGGCTGCTTGGAGACCCTGATAGGGAACAATTTAGCCCTCAATGGGCTCTGGTCAACCTGATGAGGCAAAACTGTGCCCCCTTCCGATCAGTTGTGAATGAGTACCCCTTACTCATTTATGCAGGGTTAGGCAGTATCTGGGGGCCCCTTATTATTAAAGGGGGTTGCCAGCCTCAAACAAGCCCCCTGCCTGCTAAACCCTACAACTGCCAGCCAGAATTGTGTGAGAGTGTCCCTTGTACCCCTTGCCAAGGTATGGTTCAGGAGGAGAGGAAGGGCATGCTCATTCCAAACTTTCCTGGATCTGACAGCTATCGGGGGATCTACTCCCCCCTCCACTAGCTGTCACAATTGAAAAAAAAACATGGCCGAGGGAAGCTCCGCCCACCCGACTGCGTCGCTAATTTATAGTCTCCTGTGAATGGAAAACTATCAGCTTGTAGTTTTCAATGAACTACCATGGTGCTGTGGAGCACCGTGGTAGTTCACTCTCTCTTCCTGTCAGTGTATCTGCTTATCTGTATGGGCTTTAACCACTTCCGGACCGCCGAACACCGATATATTCCTCTTCAAACAGCTGATGTATCTTTGTTATGGCAGCAGCTAGCTGCCATAACCCAGGTATCCTCTTCTTCAGCGGGCGGTCCGGTTTCTGATAATAGTGGTCTCCGTGGCGGATTCGCCACAAAATCACTTTTATCGGCGGCGGGAGAGGCCCCCCACCCGGCGCCCTCGGCAGCGGCAGAGGCGATCGGGTCCTTCTGATAAACTGGGTATGGCTACGGAGTGAGGGGAAGATGGCCCCCACCCGTCTACATACTATAGCAGGGCAGAAGCAACGTCAAAACGTCACTTCCGCCCATAGGTCTTTTTGACCCCAGATCTCATATTTAAAGCGGTTGTATACCGCAAAACTTTTTTTTTTCTTCACAACCTGCAAGGCAAAGTCATAATGAGCTAGTATGACTAGCATACTAGCTCATTATCAATCACTTACCTTAGATCGAAGCCCCCGCAGCGGTCCTTGGACACGTCCTCCGTCGCATCCATGATACCCGGAGTGACTTCCGGGTATCGCCGCTCCGGCGCTGTGATTGGCCGGAGCGGCGATGACGTCACTCCCGCGCATGCGCGTGGAACGGCACGATCCCCGCGCATGCGCGAATTCCGGCAGTGTCCGGCAGGCTGCCATTCAAAGAGCCTCCGCGCTCAGTGCGCATGCGCCGTAGATAGCGGTGCACTCTTATTTGCAAATATCTCCGAGACCGTGTAGGTCTCAGAGATATTGCAAGCACCTACAGGTAAGCCTTAATGTAGGCTTACCTGTAGGTGCATTTCATATTTGTGGGTATACAACCACTTTAAGAGGACCTGTCATGCTTTTTTTCTATTACAAGGGATGTTTACATTCCTTGTAATAGGAATAAAAGTGACACAATTTTTTTAAAGAACAGTGTAAAAAATAAAAAAGGTAAAATAAATAAGAACTTTTTTTTTTTTTTTTTTTTAAACGCGCCCTGTCCCGCCGAGCTCGCAAATGCATACGTGAGCAGCGCCCACATATGAAAACTGTGTTCAAACCACACATGTGAGGTATCGCCGCGATCAGTAGAGCGAGAGCAATAATTCTAGACCACCCCTGTAACTCAAAACATGCAACCTGTAGAATTTTTTAAATGTGGAGATTTTAAAAGGGTAAAAGTTTGTTGCCATTCCACGAGTGGGCGCAATTTTGAAGCGTGACATGTTGGGAATCAATTTACTCAGCGTAACATTATCTTTCACAATATAAAAGAAATTGGGCTAACTTTACTGTTGTCTTACTTTTTAATTCAAAAACTTGCATTTTATTCAAAATAAAAGTGCGCTTGTAATACCGCTGCGCAAATACGGTGTGACAAAAAGTATTGCGATGACCGCCATTTTATTCTCTAGGGTGTTAGAAAAAACAAATGTATACTGTTTAGGGGCTCTAACTAATTTTCTAGCAAAAAAAACGTTTTTTAACTTGTAAACAACAAGTGTCAGAAAGAGGCTTGGTCCTTAAGTGGTTAAGGGCACACAGATATACGGATAGATCTGCAGGAGACCTGCATGGCACCAACAATCTGCCGATCGCTGGTGCAATGCTTTACAGGTTCCAAAAACAAAAAATTATAAATGCACCTTTTTAACCTGTTAAAAATAGGATTTTTGTACTCACCGTAAAATCCGTTTCTCTGGCATCCATGGACTGACACAGCGTGTCTTATACACCTTTACACGTGGGTTATGTCCCTGCTTGCAGGAGAAGACCTAGGCAGAATGTGAGATGTTATACATACATTCTAAACAGCCAGAGCTGAACAGCCCCGCCCAGGGGGGCGGTCCCTCCGGGCATAACCCTCCCACTGCAGTCAGCAGACCTCAGTTCGTAACAAAGCAGTACAAACTTAAAAAGAAGGGTGGGTGCTGTGTCAGTCCATGGATGCCAGAGAAACGGATTTTACGGTGAGTACAAAAATCCTATTTTCTCTTGTCATCCATGGACTGACACAGCGTGTCTTATACACCTTTACACGTGGGATGTCCCAAAGCAGTGTCAAGAGGGATGGGAGCAGTATAAATGGAAAACCAAAAACTTCACTCCAAACAAGGCAGAGCTCCTCAACGGAGGAGTTGCAACATCAAACAGCGGCCTGCAACACCTTGCGGCCGAAGGAAGCATCCGAAGATGCAGCCACATCAACCTTATAAAACTTAGAAAAGGTATGAACAGACGACCAGGTCGCCGCCTTGCACACTTGTGCAACCGACGCTTGATGTCGGAAAGCCCAGGAAGCACCAATTGCCCTGGTGGAATGTGCCGTAACCGGAAAGGGAGGCGCCCGCCCCTTGAGAGCATAATCTTGAATGACGGTTTGTCTGATCCACCTAGAAATGGTGGCAGACGAAACCGCTTGGCCCTGTTTTGGCCCAGAGACAGCCACAAATAGTGAGTCAGACTTCCGAATAGAAGCAGTAGCAGACAGGTACACCCGCAAGGCTCGTACCACATCCAAAGTGTGTAGCGCAAACTCTCTGGGATGCGATGGGTGAGGACACAAGGACGGGGGGACAATGTCCTCGTTTAAGTGGAAGGCCGAGACCACCTTTGGCAGAAAGGAAGGTCGCGGACGTAACACCGCCTTATCCTTATGGATGATCAAAAAGGGCGACTTGCAGGACAAGGCCGCCAATTCAGACACTCGTCTAATGGAAGTAATGGCCACCAAGAAGGCCACCTTCTGAGACAAAGTCAAGAGGGGAATATCTCTAATATTTTCAAAGGGAGGTTCCTGGAGGACCGAGAGCACCAAATTCAGATCCCACGGGGGGAGAGGAGGCTTGACAGGGGGGAGCACATGTCGAACCCCCTGCACAAAGGTGCTAACCAAGGGATGACCCGCCAGCGGACGCTAATAGAAGATGGCCAAGGCCGAAATCTGACCCTTAATGGTACTCAAAGCGAGCTTTTGGGTCACGCCACGCTGCAGAAAATGCAGGATTCTGGGAACGGAATACGTTCGTGGGCGCCAGTCCAGCTCTTCGCACATGGCGATGTAAGCTCTCCAAGTACGGTGATAGATCCTTCTGGAGGAAGACTTCCGTGCCCTTAACATGGTCGAAATGACCGAATCCGAGAGACCTCGGTCTCTCAGCACCTGGCTTTCAATAACCATGCCGTTAAAACCAGAGACTGTAAAGCAGGATGAAATATAGGACCTTGAGACAGAAGGTCCCCCCGTATCGGTAACCGCCAGGGAACGTCTGCGACGAGACGTACCAGATCGGCGTACCAGTGACGCCGAGGCCAATCCGGAGCAATGAGGATCACCGGAATTCCCTCGGTCGCTACCCTGCGGAGCAGGCGAGGGAGCAACTGCAGCGGAGGATAAACGTATACCAGGCGATACTGACCCCATGGGGCCACCAACGCATCCGAGGCATCCGCCCAGGGATCCCTGGATCTGGCCACAAACCGACACCTTGCGATTGAGTCGAGAAGCCATCAGGTCCACATCCGGCGTGCCCCACCGTCTGCAAAGAAGTTGAAAGACCTCCGGGTGCAAGGACCACTCCCCCTGGTCCAGCGTCTGGCGACTTAGATAGTCCGCCTGCCAATTGTCTACGCCCGGAATGTAGACGGCCGACAGAGCCGGCACGCTTCTTTCGGCCCACCTCAGGATGCGGGCGACCTCGGAAGCCGCAGCTGAGCTCCGAGTCCCCCCTTGATGGTTGACATACGCCACTGCTGTGGCGTTGTCCGATTGTATCCTGATGGAGTGACCCTGTAGTTTCTCCGACCATGAGGAGAGGCACAGTCTGATTGCCCGTATCTCCAGCACATTGATCGGTAAGAGGGCTTCGTCCGGAGTCCAAAGCCCTTGGGCCGACAGGACTCCCCAGACTCCCCCCCCAGCCCGTCAGGCTGGCGTCCGTCGTGATCACCGTCCATTGGATGGGGAGGAACGACTTCCCGGACCGAAGAGCCGGGGACCTCAACCACCACGTCAGGGATGCCCTGACCAGGTGACTCACCTGGATCTGAAGATCCAAGGACAACTGGGATTTGTCCCAAGTGGACAAGATCTCTTTCTGTAAGGCCCTGGTGTGCGCTTGGGCATAAGGAACGGCCTCGAAGGAGGCCACCATGAGTCCCAGGACTCTCATGCAAAAGCGGATTGACGACCATTTCCGGGACGTCAGCACCCGTACTGCAGACTGAAGTGTCAGTAGTTTGTCTGGAGGTAGGAAGACTCTTGCTTCCAAGGAGTCCAGAATCAGACCTAGATACTCCAGACGCTGAGTCGGGACTAGAACCGACTTCTGAACGTTCAGGAGCCACCCAAACTCCCTGAGGGTCTGACTGACGATAGTCACACTTTCTTCCAATTCTGAGCCACTGTCTGCTCTTAGAAGGAAATCGTCCAGATAGCCCACGATAGCAATGCCTCGCTGTCTCAGCAAAGCTAGGACCGGAGCAAGCACCTCGGTGAACACCCTCGGTGCCGAGGCCAGGCCGAAGGGAAGAGCCACAAATTGATAGTGGACTTCGCCGACCGCAAAGCGCAGAAACTTCTGGTGGCTTGCGCAGATCGGAACATGCAAGTAGGCGTCCTTGATGTCCAAGGATGCCAGAAAATCCCCTTGACGGAGTGTAGCGACCACCGTGCGAATGGATTCCATGCGGAATTTTTGCACCTTCACGAAGGCATTCAGGGCCTTGAGGTCCAGGATCGGCCGAACCCCGTCCTTTTTTGGAACAACAAACAGATTCGAGTAGAACCCCTGAAACCTCTCCTGGGACGGAACCGGCACAATTACTCCGGACCCGATCAAATCCTGTACAGCCCCCAAGAGGGCTGCCCGACGGGCAGGAAGGAGAGGGAGATTTGAGGGAAAGAATCTGTCTGGGGGCCAGGAGCGGAACTCTATTCTGTATCCTGAGGTGACCACCCCGCACACCCACCGGTCGGAGATCCGGGAGGTCCACCGATCCGTGAACCTGCGAAGTCGTCCCCCCACCCCAGAGACGGGCGGGGGCAAGACTTCACGCGGAGGCGGGCTTGGGAGCCGGCTTGTTCGGCTTACGCACCCAGGGGCGCTTGTGCCCGCCAGCCGCACTGTTGTCAGTCTGGGATGGCTTACCCGTGGACTCTGACGGACGAAAAAAACCCTTTTTTGCTGGAAAGGAAGGACCCGGTTTACGTCGGGCCTCCTTACCCTTGATAGTTTGAGGAAGGAGAGTGCTTTTACCTCCCGTGACATCCTTGATGATGTCATCCAGAGCAGCACCAAAAAGTCTACCACCCTTAAAAGGTAGATCCGTCAGGAGCTTCTTAGAGGCTAGGTCAGCAGACCAGCATTTCAACCAGATGAGACGACGCAATACCACCGCCGAGACAGAGGCCCTGGATATTAAAGGGGCCGCGTCCAACGTGGCGTCGCACACATATATCAGACCCTGCACCATCTGGTGGGCCAGAGCAATAGTGTCTGGAGGAAGGTTATACTCTTGCACAGTTTGGTGCAAAATTTTTGCCCATTCCGTGAGTGTCTGAGACACAAGGGTCGCCGCTACTACGGGCCGTAGGGCGGATCCCAACAAGGCGAACATGGCTCTACTCACCACTTCTGACCTCCTGTCAGTGGGGTCCTTAAACGCAGGAGTCCCCTCCATCGGGAGAGTGGTGGCCTTGTTTAAACGGGCGACTGGAGGGTCGACCACCGGGGGAGAAGCCCACTTTTTAAGCAGGGCGTCTTCAAAGGGGTATCTAATAGACAAACGCCGCGGGACCATAAAAGTCTTCTGCGGCTTTTCCCAGACCTGGTCAATGAGCTGGTCAAAAAAAGGTACATATGGAAAAACCTTTTTAGAAGGCTTGGTCTTAAAAGAACCAAAGGAGACTGTATCCGCCTGAGGTTCTGCGGTCGCAGCATCTAGCTTGAGAGTGTCCCTCACAGCATCAATGAGTTCACTAACAAGCGCCCTGTCATTTACTGACTCAGAACTGGAGTCTTCCTCACAAGGAATGTCCTGTTCAAAACCATCCAAATATTCAGAGCTAGGGTCCTAAGCAGCAATAACTAGGCCCATATCTGAAGCAGAGCACTCCCCTTGTGGAGATAAAGTGGGGAGAGGGCGCTTTTTTGCTCCCTTGTGCTCACACACAGCCTCCATCCTGGTCAGAAATGATTCCAGGACTGCCGACAACTGGTCCATAGGGACCGCAGGTGCTGGAGCACTGGCTGCTGCCTCTGGCATGTTAGGGGAAGCTGGTGACTCTGACTCCATAATGTCCCTCTCAGACCACCCACAGGCCGTGCTGACTGAAGTAGGGGAATGCCCAGGGAACCCACCAACCTGACCAGGACCGCTCGGTTCCGCCGCTCTGTCTCACTGCGCCGCGCTGCTCAGCGTGAGTGAGCTGAGAGGAGAGAGTGTGAGGAGATTCGCGCCGTTTCCAGCGGCGCTAGAGGCCAAACTAGTGCCAGAAAAGACGTGCAGCTACAAGAAAATGGCCGCCGCAATGTGCTCCGGCGGGCCCCGGCAAGATGGCCGCCAATGTAAAAATCAGCACACACACAAAACATGGCGCCGAACGGCGCCCAGGCCCCTCACCTCCAAAAACAAAACAGCCCCAGCGAGTGCAGAGCAGCATGAGCCCCCCCAGGACAGTATGGCCCCCAGGCACCCCCCATAGTACAGCGCCAGCACTAGTGAACAGAGAGTGACATTAAAAACACAGGGGGAGACAGGGAAATCCCCCCACACAAGAAACACACAGCATGTACTCACCTGCAGCCAGGAGAGACTACTTACCCGTCCCCTGAGGGACCCGCTGGTGTGTTCCTGACAGAACTATCACAGTGCGGTACTGAGTAGCTGTCGGCCCGGTCCACCGCGAAAGATACAGCCGGACTGTTCCATCTTGAGAGGACCGCGGAGCTGGAAGCCCACCGGCCACCCCTGGAGTCGTGGGGCATGTCGTGAACTGAGTCTCACGCACACAAGGCGAGGATCAGCACGCTCGATGGTCGGACAGGCAAGACTACGAGGATATCTTGTACCCAACCTGTTGCCCAGCCGACAGTTGATAGAAGATCTCAAAAAAATAAAATAAAAAAATAAAATAGGAAAAAAATTTCCAAAGAATAAAAATAGGTCAGGAGACTGGCTCCTGAGAGAGCCACGTCTTCTCCTTCTGCTAGGCAGAAAAAAACTGAGGTCTGCTGACTGCAGTGGGAGGGTTATGCCCGGAGGCACCGCCCCCCTGGGCGGGGCTGTTCAGCTCTGGCTGTTTAGAATGTATGTATAACATCTCACATTCTGCCTAGGTCTTCTCCTGCAAGCAGGGACATAACCCACGTGTAAAGGTGTATAAGACACGCTGTGTCAGTCCATGGATGACAAGAGAAAGGTGAACTTATGCTTTAAACTAAGGGTCTGGTGTGGTTTTTAGAAAGAAATCAAGCTTTTTATTTTTTTATTTTGTGTGAGATACCCCCTTAAAATCCATACCAGTTTTAAAAAGGTGCTGGTATGTGTTTTGGGTAGGGTTGCCCCGATACCGATACTAGCATCGGTATCGGGACCGATACCAAGCATTTGCGCGAGTACTTGTACTCGCGCAAATGCTCCCGATGCTTCACCCGATACTTTTTTATTTTTTTTTGTGGCCGGAGAGGGCGGGAGGAGTCAGTGGCTGGAGAGGGCGGGGGAGTGCGGGCGTAGTCTGGCCGGAGAGGGCGGGAGGAGTGAGTGGCTGGGGAGGGCGGGAGAGGAAAGTGCGGGCGGAGTCTGGCTGGAGAGGGCCGGCACAGTCGGTGGACAGAGTCCACGGGCGGAGAGCTAGTCCCTCACCTGCAGTTGAACCTGGTAAGCTGGCAGGGGTTCAGGGCGCAGCCGCATCAGAATCGGTGACCGGTGCTGTCACATTCGGTCGCCGTCAGCGGCTGAACGTCCCCACGCCCATCTTGGTACACCCTGCACTCGGCTGCAGTAAGCAGCAGCAGACATCTTGTTACACCCAGCCCGAGCTATATGGGCTGGGTGTAACAAGATGTCTGCTGCTGCTTACTGCAGCCGAGTGCAGGGTGTATCAAGATGGGCGTTGCAGCAGTTTTTTTTAATCCGGTGTCATTTTTTCCCCCCCGCAGCATTTCAGTGCCAATCACCTATCAGTACCCACAAGTGCTACCTATCAGTGCAATCAGTGCCACCTATCAGGTGGCACTGGTAGATGGCACTGATAGGTGGCACTTATGGGCACTGATTGCCATCTATCAGTGCAATCAGTGCCCACAAGTGACACCTATCACTGCCCACAAGTGCCATCTATCAGTGCCCATAAATGCCACCTATCAGTGCCCCCAAGTGCCATCCATCAGTGCCCCCAAGTGCCATCCATCAGTGCCCCCAAGTGCCATCCATCAGTGCCCCCAAGTGCCATCCATCAGTGCCCCCAAGTGCCATCCATCAGTGCCCCCAAGTGCCATCCATCAGTGCCCCCAAGTGCCATCCATCAGTGCCAAGTGCCATCCATCAGTGCCAAGTGCCATCCATCAGTGCCCCCAAGTGCCATCCATCAGTGCCCATAAGTGCCATCCATCAGTGCCCATAAGTGCCATCCATCAGTGCCCATAAGTGCCATCCATCAGTCCCCATCTTTCAAACTGTCACATGACATTGAAAAAAAGTATCGGTAATCGGTATCGGCGAGTACTTGAAAAAAAGTATCGGTACTTGTACTCGGTCTTAAAAAAGTGGTATCGGGACAACCCTAGTTTTGGGTGGGAACTCTGGTCTTCCTCAACATGGTGACCAGGTATTTTGCCAAGGGGGTCCCCTCCTGGCAAGGCACCCCCTGATTTTTTTAACCCCTTAAAACTCATACTATACTCAAAAGGGTCTAGTATAAATTTTGGGGGGACACTAGGCAATGTTTTTCTTCATTCTTGCTGTACGATGTGTTACAGTAACATTTACAAACAGAAAATAAATTATACAACATAAATTGTTGGCAAATGATATTTAAATTGCCGGATCCTTGAAGAAGAAGAAGAAAAAAAAAGGGAAAGTACGCAGACCCCTATACAGGTCATTAATCACTTCCTGACCAGCCGCCGCAGTTTTACTGTGGCAGCATGGCACGGCTGGGCGAAATGACGTTACGTTACGTCGCTTTGCCCTTTGGCCACTAGGGGCGCGCAAGCGCCCGCTGCACGCCCCCCAGAGCCGATGCGAGTGCCCGGTGGGTACCCGCGATCGCTCGTGACACAGATCACGGTTCTTTCAGGGGAGAAATGACTGATCGTGTGTTCATACAAAAGTATAAACTGATCTGTCATTTCCCCTAGTAAGTCCCATCCCCCCTTCAGTTAGAACACAGAGAGAGGGAACACAGTTAACCCCTTGATCGCCCCCTAGTGTTAACCCCTTCCCTGCCAGTGAAATTTTTACAGTAATCAGTGCAATTTCTTTCTCGTACATCACGGGACACAGAGCGACATAGTCATTACTAATGGGTTATATAGTTACCGTCAGGTGCTGGCACTGGCAACTTCCAAAACCGGAAGTACCCTCCCCTATATAAGCCCCTCCCATCCGGGAGCACCTCAGTTTTTTGCCAGTGTCTAAGGTGTTGGCCAAGAAGAAACATGTGTTTTTCACTGAGCTTGCGTACAGGTTCTTTTGGGCCTCAGTAAGCTATTCCGGATCCGACCAAAAAAGCTTCATAGCTAAACGGTCGGTACCCGGGCCTTGCAGAGAAGAGCAAGGTTCTGCCTGTAATGCTTCTCTTAGGAGAGCTGGACCCTGGGATCCAGAGCTCTGGTCATACCCACGACCAAGATGTTTTCTGTGCAGGGTGCTATACAGGTCCAGGGGAGTGGAATCCTTGGGAACCCGGTCCCTGAAGGTTTGATTACAATGCCTGCCGTGATAGGTGAAGTTTGGGCTTTTGTGGACCAAACAAAGTCCTGCGGCGGGGAACAGGTAAGTGGGGGCCCCCAGGAACTTGGTTCTATTGGGGGACCCCCAAGCCTAATTTGTCTTTCTGTCTGTTACCTAACGGTATTCCCGCTAATATCTGTGCATGCCTGTAACTACTAAAAAAAATGTAATAATTTTTAATGGTGGTCAAGAAAAAAAAAAAAAAAAAAGAATGTTTTTTTATATATGTTTAGTATATTAAACTGCGGTACCTGTGTTTGTCCACTAGAGGCCGCTGTGGAATGTTTTTCTTGTCATATGGACTAGTTTCTTCTCAGAGAGCAAAGTCCAGGCAGCTGGTGAGTTCTCCTACAGGAAACTGTTTCCTCTGCCATGTTGCAGTGTTCGTCTATCCCCCGGCCTGCGGCAAAGGGGGCCCTGGCTCCTGTCCCTGGTTTCCATGTTTGAAAATTAGCGCCGAGGCGCACGTGGCCGCGCGCGTGCGCGTGCACGCGCCTCTATATATAGAGGTGGCCGGAAAAAGGGGCGGGGCCTGGGGGATGACGCTCTGTGCGCGCCGCAGCGCTTCTGCGCATGTGCGGGCGTCCCAGCAGGTTTTTAAAAAAGCCACATTATTGCAGTAAGCTGGCTATGAAGTACAGAGACAGAGCTGGCAACATTTAAAGGCATACAGCAAGCGGTTGATACAGGCATCCCCTAGAAAGGCACATTAGTAGACACCAACTGTTTATTATAGCAGCATTTATGCTAGACTATTATCAGTAACTGGTGTATTTTCGGCTGGAATACCTCAGCTTTGTGGCTTAGGAATATGCCGTCTAAAAACTCCGGGACTAGAAATTCCAGGAGGAATAGGGGGTCTCCATCGGGCTCTGAGGATCTTGGGCATGCTTTGGCTGCACCAGTCTCCCCTGAAGAATCAGAGGTTAGTGACCGTAGGGCACCCCCAGGAGTACCTGGTACTGTGGCTGTCCCCAGTTCACCTGCTCCTGTGTATGTAACAGAGGAGGTTTTTTCCTCAGCTCTGGGAGGGCTGGAAGAGAGATTGTCAGCACTAATTGCTGCTTCCCTGTCACAGGAGAAAAGCGCTCGATCTCCGTCTCCTCCCTCAGAGTGCCTGTTAACAGAGCAACAGTCCCATACAGAGAACGACCTACCTGAGGGGGATCAGGATGAGGTTGATTCAGTTGTAGAGGAATCAACAGTGGAGGAGCCGTTCTCAGCATCACATGCTGAGAGGTTATGGGTGCAGTCCCTGACTAATATGGTCCGATCAGCATTTAAAATGCCACTTGCGGAGCCATCCTCCTCTTCTGGCTCCTCGTTGGGGTCGCTAAAAGCTCCCCAGACTGTTTGTTCTTTTCCGATCCATCCTTTACTGGAGGGGCTCATTTACCAGGATTGGGAGCATCCTGACAAAATATTTACTCCCCCCAAGAGATTTCCGGTGGTCTATCCTATGGAGGATAAGTTCGTCAGAAAATGGAAGGTCCCTACAGTGGACGCAGCCATCTCTTGTGTGAATAAATCACTGACATGTCCGGTGGAAAATGTCCAAATGTTCAAGGACCCAATAGATAAAAAATTGGAGTCCTTATTGAAATCTGCTTTTTCTACAGCAGGATTGGTGACACAACCAGCAGTGGCAGCTATAGGGGTCTGCCAAGCAGTGAAGGATCAGTTGAAACAGGTCTTAAGGGACGTGCCAGATCAGCAGGCTCTTGCTCTAGCTGATCTACCTAGAGCCTTATGCTTTGCGGTGGACGCTATAAAGGATTCAATCCATCAGGCCTCCCGCCTTACGCTGTCTGTAGTACATATGCGCAGGCTTCTATGGCTCAAAAACTGGTCTGCTGAAGCTCCCTGTAAAAAATTGCTGGTCAGCTTCCCATTTCATGGGGAGCGCTTATTCGGGGAAGACCTGGACAAGTATATCCAGAGAATTTCCAGCGGTAAAAGTACACTCTTGCCGGTCAAAAATAGAGTTAGAGGTCCCTCTTTTAAGAGGCCGGCCTCTCCAGTCCCTAGGACATCGGCTGTGAAACAGTTCCGACGGCCTCCCCGGTCAAATCCCGGAGGTAAAAATCAGGGACAGTTGCAGGGTAACAAGAAGCCCTGGAGCAGGAGAGGTACAAAACCTCCCCCAAAGTCAAATGCATGAAGGGTTGCCCCCACCCAATCGGGTGGGGGGAAGACTTCAGTTGTTCACAGAAACCTGGCGGGACACGATCCGAGACAGATGGGTGCTCTCCGCAGTAAATCTGGGATACAAATTGGAGTTAAAAAACTCCCCTCCTTCCCGCTTTATAAGGTCGAACGTGCCAAGGGATCCCCAGAAGAGAGGATCCCTCCTGTTGGCACTGGAACAATTATTGCTTCAAGCAGTAATTATAGAGGTCCCCCTGGAAGAATGGGGGTTCGGGTTTTACTCAAACCTCTTTACAGTTCCGAAGCCAAACGGGGACGTGAGGCCCATATTAAATCTAAAAGGGCTAAACAAATTCCTACATATCAGGACTTTCCGGATGGAGTCGATCCGATCGGTAGCCACTGCCCTACAAGGGGAGGAATGGTTAGCCTCGATCGACATCAAAGATGCGTATTTGCACATCCCCATCTTTCCAGCCCACCAAAAATTTCTACGCTTTGCGATAGAAGGGCGCCATTTTCAGTTCAGAGCCTTCGGTCTGGCCACAGCACCAAGAGTGTTCACAAAAATTCTGGCCCCATTATTGGCCAATCTAAGAACACGAGGTGTAACGATAATGGCATATCTAGACGACTTGTTGCTGATAGACCACTCAGTGGAAAAACTAGAAGTGGTTGTTCACGAGACAATCAAGTATCTGGAATATCACGGTTGGATTATCAACCGAGACAAGTCAGCCCTAAAACCAGTCAAAAGTCTGGAATACTTGGGGCTAAGGCTGGATTCAGACCAGAGAAAAAATTTCTTGCCTCGAGAAAAGGGGTCGTCTTTGAGAGATTTGATCCACTTAGTGGGTTCAAAAAGACAGCCATCCATACGCCTGTGCATGAGGCTGCTGGGAAAAATGGTGGCATCATTCGAAGCAGTACCCTACGGTCAATTCCATTCAAGGAAGTTGCAAAGGGCCATACTGTCAGCCTGGAACAAAAAAGTTCAGGCTCTGGACGTACCAATGTCCTTGTCCCCTTCCGTTCGCAGAAGCCTCCGTTGGTGGTTGGTTCCCCGGAATCTGGAAAAAGGGAAATCCTTCAGTCCGATTTCTTGGAAGGTGGTCACTACAGATGCCAGCCTTTTAGGCTGGGGAGCAGTACTGGAGCAATGGTCTCTCCAGGGCAGATGGTCGGATGCGGAAAAGGCCCTGCCCATCAATCTCTTAGAGATACGAGCAGCCCGGTATGCCCTAGTAGCATGGACATCCAAACTCCAAGGGTCCCCTGTCAGAGTTCAGTCAGACAATGCCACAGCAGTGGCATATATCAATCGTCAGGGGGGCACCAGGAGTCGTGCAGCCCAAAGGGAAGTAAATTACATCCTGAGATGGGCAGAAAGATATGTCCCAGCCATATCTGCGGTATTCATTCCAGGGGTGGAGAATTGGAAGGCGGACTTTCTAAGTCGCCAACAATTATGCCCAGGGGAATGGTCCCTTCATCCCGAGGTTTTCCGGACAATATGTCAGTGGTGGGGAACACCGGATGTAGATCTGCTAGCATCCAGGTTCAACACGAAAGTGGACAGGTTTGTCTCTTGGACAAGGGATCCCCTAGCGTGCGGCTCGGATGCCCTAGTGTTCCCTTGGGATCAGTTCAAGCTGATATATGCATTCCCACCGCCACAATTGTTACCTCGATTACTCCGCAGAATCAGGGTAGAAAAGAAACCAGTGATTCTGGTGGCTCCAGCGTGGCCCCGAAGAGCATGGTACGCGGAGATTGTAAAAATGTCTGTGGGGAGTCCTTGGACCCTCCCACGTCGTCCGGACCTGCTTTCGCAGGGACCGATATACCACCCTTCCTTACCAGCCCTAGGTTTGACGGCCTGGCTATTGAAGCCCACATTCTAAAAAGGAGAGGGCTCTCTAATGCTGTGGTGTCTACCATGATCAATGCCAGGAAACCGGTATCCAGGCAGATCTACTATAGAATCTGGAAGGCGTACATCGCCTGGTGTGAGGCCAGGAAATGGCATCCACGTAAATACGTAATAGGTAGAATTCTGGACTTCCTACAATGGGCTGTAGATAGGAAGCTTGCCTTGAGTACTATCAAAGGTCAGATTTCGGCCTTGTCAATATTTTTTCAAAGGCCCTTGGCTTCGCATTCACTAGTCAAAGCCTTTATACAAGGAGTGATGCGTATTAGTCCTCCGGTTAATATTCCCATATGTCCATGGGATCTAAACTTGGTTCTGTCGGTTCTACAGAAACAACCATTTGAACCATTACAGCATATTTCCTTAGTGCTTCTCACCAGGAAATTGATTTTTCTAGTAGCCATTTGTTCGGCTAAAAGAGTATCGGAATTAGCAGCTATGTCCTGTAAGGAGCCATATCTGGTTATCCATAAGGACAGAGTAGTGTTACGTCCTCATCCAGCCTTTCTTCCTAAGGTGGTATCGAGTTTTCATTTGAACCAAGATGTGGTTCTTCCTTCTTTTTTCCCCAAGCCTACTTCGGTAGAGGAAAAGTTATTGCATTCTTTGGATGTAGTAAGAGCAGTTAAAGCTTATCTAAAAGCCACTGCTCAGATTCGCAGAACGGATACTTTGTTTATTCTGCCGGAAGGCCCCAGAAAGGGTCAGGCAGCGTCAAAATCTACTTTAGCCAAGTGGATTCGACAGGTCATAATACAAGCCTATAGCTTGAGAAGTAGACCGCCTCCGTTCAAAGTTAGGGCGCACTCCACGAGAGCAGTTGGAACTTCATGGGCAGTGCATCACCAGGCCTCCCTGGCTCAAGTCTGTAAGGCCGCAACATGGTCTTCCGTACACACGTTTACTAGGTTCTACCAGGTGGACGTTAGAAGTCAGGAGGATGTCGCCTTTGGGCGCAGTGTGTTGCAGGCCGCAAAAGATCCTCATGTCTGATAGCGCTCAGCTTATATATGGTGTATCCCCCCCCTCATTTGGCATTGCTTTAGGACATCCCATTAGTAATGACTATGTCGCTCTGTGTCCCGTGATGTACGAGAAAGAAAATAGGATTTTTATAACAGCTTACCTGTAAAATCCTTTTCTTGGAGTACATCACGGGACACAGAGCTCCCGCCCCTCTTTGGGGACACTTATTGCTTTGCTACAAAACTGAGGTGCTCCCGGATGGGAGGGGCTTATATAGGGGAGGGTACTTCCGGTTTTGGAAGTTGCCAGTGCCAGCACCTGACGGTAACTATATAACCCATTAGTAATGACTATGTCGCTCTGTGTCCCGTGATGTACTCCAAGAAAAGGATTTTACAGGTAAGCTGTTATAAAAATCCTATTTTTATAGCACTGATTGCTGTAAAATTGTCAATGGTCCCAAAAATGTGTCAAAAGTGTCCACCATAATGTCGCAGTCCCGATAAAAATCGCAGATTGCCGCCATTACTAGTAAAAAAAAAAAAAAAATGCCATAATTCGATCCCCTATTTTGTAGACGCTATAACTTTTGCGCAAACCAATCAATATACGCTTATTGCAATTTTTTTGCCAAAAATATGTAGAAGAATACGTATTGGCCTAAACTAAGGAATTTTTTTTTTTATTTTTTTTAAATTGGGATATTTATTATAGCAAAAAGATAGTGTTTTTTTCAAAATTGTCGCTGTTTTTGTTTATAGCTCAAAAAGTAAAAACCGCAGAGGTGATCAAATACCACCAAAAGAAAGCTCTATTTGTGGGGGGGGGGGGGGGGAAGGATGCAGAATTTTGTTTGGGTACAGCGTCGCAAGACCACGCAATTTTCAGTTAAAGCGACGCAGCGCCAAATTGTAAAAAGTGCTCTGGTCAGGAAGGGGGTAACATTTTCCGGGGCTGAAGCGGTTAAAAATACATAGCAAACTCTTGGAGGCCAGATGGAATTATTTAAAAATATTTGTTTGTATTGGTACATGTTCCCCAGGGCAGTGCCCACCCCCCATGCTATTGTTTTGACACTCCTTTGCCTATTAGCCCAGAAAACTGGCATGTTTAATCTGACAGATTTGGTTCCCATTGATTTCAATAGGGTATGGCATCCGAAGTTTCATCAAACAACATTCCAAGCGAACCCAGTTCATCTCACCTCCAGTGAGGAGGTGACAGATCTCCAAAATGAGAAAGTTCGGACCCCATAAGTGGGGAAATGTTCTGCCCCTGAAGAGGTTAATCTAGGTTTCCACACTATATATGTGTGTATCATCATCTGCTGGAGATAAAAGACGTCACAGTGACTATGGAGGAAGAGGACGGACATGACGGGGGTTACTGGGTGTAAATAGAAAATAAGATCTTATTACCTCCTCTGTTGCCACTTCCAGCAATGTCTTCTCTTTACTTCCTCCCCACTTACCTCTCACCTGAAACTTTATATTTATACCTAACATCACTTCCTGTCTGTATTCTATAGAGACATACTGTCTGGGTAGTAGTGAGATCACCACCTTGTGGAGCTCAGAGAAATTGCAGCCCGAGAAACGTCTCATAGTGTGAACACGCCCTTGTCATTTTTGCCAAGTGTCCTCCTGGATGTTTCACTTTCAGGACAATACCAGGATTTCAAATATTGTCCCATTGGGTCCTCATTCCACGCATTCCAGGACTCTGTACTGAGTGTTGTTGAGGGGATGACTGCTGGAACACTCTCCGGGTTCCATCACCAGGCACTGCAATTATACCAGACTGTTGGGAGCAGTCATTTCCTTTCTAACAGTGAAAGTATAACTCTGACATCAAAAAAGTGCAGTGCACCCATCTATATGATTACTATGTACTGTATGTGCTATGTCAAATAATGTGTGACCTGTTCCCCAGAAAAAAAAAAAAATGAATACAATAAATGTATCCACGTATCCATGTGTGTGTCTTGTGTTCCCACTATGCTTTATCTTCACTATAGACCTGTATTCAATGCCATTACATTCCCTTACATTTTTATTTGTAGTCAGAGTCTTCACTAGTGAATAGTCAGAGTCTTCACTTGAGAATGTGATACCCTAACTACCCAAGGCTTGAGTTGTGCCATAGCCTGCTGGTCAGTATGCCTAAAAGTGGGCATACCCTGAGTATGACTGAAGAAATGAAATAAGTAAATAATTGTATGCAAAAGGGGGAACGGGTGGGTGGGGACCCAGAAACCCCGCCGACACAGGAGAGGAGAGAGGAGGGGGGATAAATAGCCCCCAGACTCCTCCTACAAATTCAGGCTAGCCTGCGGCCAGCCTTCTAACTTGTAGTCAGAGTCTTCACTAGTGAATAGTCAGAGTCTTCACTTGAGAATGTGATACCCTAACTACCCAAGGCTTGAGTTGTGCCATAGCCTGCTGGTCAGTATGCCTAAAAGTGGGCAAAAAAGACCCGGACTAGGTGAGTTTGGAAAAGAAGAAGGGCCGGTAACAAACCGTCTGGATGACGTCAATGATTGGGACTGGTAAGTATCCGTTACGATAGCAGAAACCAGCGACCTCCGAACGAAGACTAGAAGGGCCCTAACCGACAGAACTTGAAAACCTGCCCAGCAACCAACCGACTTTCCCGTATCTGACTGGATAAGCCTACACCAGAAAACACGGACATGGGAACGAACCACTAGTGGCGAGCGGACACTTGGGAGAAACGGAACAAGGGCTGTCCCGAGGAGCCCCAGGGAATAATGCAAGGGTTGTGCCCAGCCACCAGGATGAAAGATGAGTATCTCCGTGAATACCTACAATCCCTGGCCTAACCGTCCATACATGGTAAGGGGACGTGAGAGGGAGAGATGCCAAAAAGGACAAACTGCCAGGAGTGAAGGGGGGTCTAAGAGCCGGATACCTGAAAGAAGTGTTGCAGGATGGATGGACGATGTCAACACGCTGAAACTGAACACCCCGATGACCGCACAGAACCAAACATGGCATGATTCAACCTACCCGAGTGACAGTGAGCTCCCCTCGGAACCGGCTGGGCCTGTAGAACCGAAGGCTTGCCAAACCCGGAACCAAGGAGATGCTGAACTGCCTGCTGACATGCAGGAGCTGGGGTGTGCTGACCCCCTGCCCAAGAGAGTTAGAACACATACAACCTGTCCAGTGAACAGGAGAGGCCGTGGGGAGCCTGATTGGCCCGCATCCAACTGCGCTAAGAATACGGCCCAGAGCATGCATCGTGCTGGTATCTAGGACAGAACAGGAAACAAACTGAAATGTACTGCCTACCCAGTAGTGGCTGGAAAAGGAAACCCCTGAGATGACTCACCGCCACGCAGAGCCAAGAACGACCACCTCCCCACCGGCAGAGTGGACCCCCCCACATGGAGTGGAAGGGATGAACCTGCCTGTGATGCCGCCGAAACGTGCAGCCTGCCCCAACCCTAACATACAAAGAAAAAGACAACAGACAACCAGACACAAGACACCACCCCTCTGTACCTGCCTGGGACAATTATGTGAGCAGAAATGACCAGACCTCAGCGCGTGAATGAACCTGCCGACAGAACCCACCCTAGAGTATGTAGTAAGTGTGTGTAGCAAGTGAGCCAGAGTAACCTGCCGTGCAGAGACAGGTAATTAAAAACGAAACACTCAGGGCCAATGTACCCACGGACCGTGGTGGGTAGTGGTTGTATAGGCGTAAGAATGAACGTGCACGTATGACGTATGGTATACAGGCGAGAAGATTGTGGTCAACAACCAATTAAAAACGAAACCTCAGCCCGTATGGATCTGTAGACGTGACAGATCCTGAGATGCGCACCCTGGCTAACTACCCCCGGTATGCAAGAACCTGAACGAAAAGTGTGACGAGACAAGGAAAACAAACAACGCTGCAACGGCTGTGGGTGCGAGCGGTGACTGCACGGCACCGCCAAGTTATGACAGAACATGCTAGGACTGGCTGACCTGCTAAACTGAAACACGCTGGGGTAAATATGCTAAGACAGAACACAACCCTCTCTGTACCAACCCCTGAGTGAAGACATAAGCAGTGAAGGTGGGACCATAGTATAAATGAACCTGAAAAACGACCCCCCCCCGGCGTGTGACGTGAGTGAGTGCAAGGAAACTATTTCGCAATGACAGATCGTAGAAACTGAACCCTCAGGACCTGAGTACCCACAGACCGTGGTGGGTAGTCCTGCAGATGAAATGAAACGAATGCAAACGTATGACGTAACGTAACGGGCGAGAAGATCGCGGTTAAAGAACAAGACCAACGAAAAAACCTGAGCCCGTAAGGATCTGTAGACGTGACAGAAACCGAGATGTGAAACCTAGCCAACTGGACCAGGAATGCAAGACCTACAAAAGTATGATGAAACCTACGGAAGTAAGATGATACGGAACTGAACAAAGAAGAAAACAGCTACCGGTGTAAGCTGAAACCTGCACACGCTGACAGGAAAAACGCCATGACAGGAAAACGCTACGACAGGAACACGCCATGACAGCAAAACACTCACAGGCCGCTGAAAGCAACATACTGCCGCCAGAACCGCTAAGACAGAAACCACGTGACGCATGAACACCCGAATGATCGTGGAAGAGAAGCTACTCCACCAAACAGCCCCCCTTTTCTGAACAGCATCCCCCCACCCCTGGCTCAGAGACCCCAAGGTAGACTGGATACATTGAGCAAGACGCAGCTGGACCTGCAGCCTGCATCCCCCCCCCCTCCCACGTGACCTGAGAAAACACAGATCTGGACTGAAAAGATGAAAGCAAGGATACCCACACCTAGTGCCTGAGGTAATACCCATGCAAGTCAGACCAACCAGAAACCCTGACAACTGACCACAGGTGACCCCCTCCCCTGATTCCGATGCCCCAGGAAGGATAACTGCTATACAGAGGTAGAGCCCCCCCCCAGCCTGACAGCAGCAACGGAGCGCCCCCCCACCCCCACTAACCAGCACCACGGGGACCGGAGAGGTGGATCACCCTCAGCACCAGAACCTGGTCGGCCGAGCTGCATCCCTGCGCTCCAGGAGAAACGGGCGGCCGGGCGGCCCCTGCATGAAGCAGGATGAATGGACGCCCCCCCTCTCCCTGGCATGGGCATTGGGAGAAGCGGGTGGCCTCCTCCATACCTGATAGAGCCCTGGGCAAGTGGGTGGGAAAACCATGCGGAATACTCACCATCTGACGAGCGTCCCCCTTCGCTGGTGCGGCGAATTATCCTTAGACTGCCAGCAGACCGTGCTGCCACTCTGAGCACTGGGAGAAATGGGCGCCCCCTGACAAGGGTGGACAGTCCCCCCCCCCATGCAGCTGGTGTGACCCCGGGAGAAAAGGATGATGCCCCCCCCCCTGCCAGCGTGTACCTGGGAAGAATGGACAGAAGAAACCCCCCCCCTCGAGATGCGGTGAGAACCAAGGAGGAGTGTATGGATGGACCCCCCCCCTCCCCAGCGTGAGCCTGGGAAGAGGAGTGGACGAGCAGGCGGCCCTGCAGATGTGCCGGCGTGAGCCCAGAGGAAGAGAGGGTGGATGGCAGGTGGCCCCCCGATCATGCGGGATGAACCCAAGGTGGATGGACAGCCTCCCGGTGCAAGTAGCTGGAGAACGCCCCCCCCATGCGAGAAGGCCCTATGGAAGTGGTGGGTGGACGAACAGCCCCCCCGCGTGAGTACCGAGGGAAGCACCCTGACAGCAGAGGAGAACGAGCCCCGGGTCAGTGTGTGGGTGGAGAAGCGAGCGGGCAGCCCTCACAATGCGGGCGGGCAGCTCCTATGCAGGCGGCACAATAGGAACCGGAGAGGTGGACCACCCTCCGCCCAGGCTCCTGGCTGAGCGTGCTGCTGCTCAGAGCTCCAGGAGAACAGGCGGCTGACCCCCCCAGATGCGGATTGAGCCTCGGAACGGATTGATGCCGCCCCCCCCGCCGCGAGTACCGGGGGGGGCGACCTCCTCCATGCCAGACGGAGCCCTGGCAACGCTGGAGGGTGGATGGCCGGACGGCAGCCCCCCTCCCCTGGCGTGAGCACTAGGAGAAGCAGGTGGGTGGCTTCCATGGAGCCCCGTACCACGTGGACGCCTCAGCGCGTGCCCCGAGGAGTGGGAGTGTGAGCCCCGGAGAAGGAGCGGGTAAACGAGCGGGCGGCCCTACAAAAGTGTGTCCGGAAGTAGTGAAACCTGGCATGAATCCTGGAACACGGCTTGGCCCCCGACTCCTGCAGCCGACCGCCGCACAGTGACGAAAAGCGGAAGTGACGCGGAAACCCGGAAATGACGTCATGGCTGGACCCAGAAACCCCACCGACACAGGAGAGGAGAGAGGAGGGGGGATAAATAGCTTCCAGACTCCTCCTACAAATTCAGGCTAGCCTGCGGCCAGTGGTCCCCAACCTTTTTAGCACCGGGGACCAGCGTTGTTGAAGAAAATTGTGGCAAGGCCCGGGGGCGGGGGGGTTGGGGTGTATGCGGCTTTTCACGGGCAAATTATCGGGGCAATGGCTGGTGTTGGCGCTTCAATCATCCCGGCACCATGGTTAATATGGTGTCAGGATGATTGAAGCGCATTATTTCTATTATTACATTGTAATATAAAATGAAATAGTTCAACTCACCATAATGCTGAATGTGGCAGAATGTCAATTGCCATGTCGCCTGCCACCAAATGAGGATTGTCACTTGCCACCAGATGCAGCTTGTCACTTGCCACGACGCTTGTCACCAATTGTATTTTGTCCCTTGCCACATCGCCTGCCACCAGATGCTTTTTTTGTCCCTTGCCACGTCACCTGCCACCAGATGCGGATTGTCACTTGCCACATCGCCTGCCTTCATATGCAGCTTGTCACTTGCCATGTCGCCTGCCACCAGATGCGGAGGGTCACTTGCCACGTCGCCTGCCACCAGATGCATTTTGTCCCTTGCCACATCGCCTGCCACCAGATTCAGATTGTCACCTGCCATCAGATGCAGCTTGTCATTTGCCACCAGATATGGATTGTCACCTGCCACCACATTAAGATTGTCACTGCAGTGGTGGCAGCACAGGTGTGCGCATTAGTTCAGAGGCAAGCCTGGAGTAGTGGGTAGTGAGGGAGAACAGCAGTAATGGGGGGGGGGGGTGTCGGGTGGTGAGAGAGGATTTCATCTCTCTGCTCCCCTGCCTCACCTCCAGCAGTGTATCGGTAATCTGCCGCGCTGTGTCGGTGGAGGAGCAGTGATGCGGTCGGGCAGTGAGAGATGATCTCCTCTCTCTGCTACCCCGCCACATCTGCAGCATTATAGCAGCCCCGCTGTGAGCATGGATGAGCGGCGATGCAGCAGGTGGGCGGTGAGAGATGATCTCATCTCTCTGCTCGCTCGCCTCAGTATAGCGGCCCCGCTGTGAGCACGGAACCGCGGTGATGAGGGCGGGCGGTGCGAGATGATGTCATCTCTCTGCTCGCTCCGCCGCCGCACGTCGGACAGTGTAGCCTTCACGGCCCGGCTGCAAACAGGCCACGGCCCGGCAGTGGGCCGCGGCCCGGGGGTTGATGACCCCTGTTCTAACATATATGTATGTAGCGGCCTCACCCCTCTCTCCCCTTCTTCTTGGCTTGTTGTCTCGTCTAGGGGGGAGTATGGGAGGAGGGATGCGGTACACCACGGCCCATGTCCTCTAATGTGTAGAGGTGAAGGCCAGAACCATTTTTACCATCGGGTCGTGTGCATAACCCAGAGCCAAGTCTTTTCTGTAAATGACTCCCTCTGCTCCCAGTAACTGGAGTTCCACACCACTGAAAAGGTCCAACTCGTATTTATTCTCTGATAGCAATAAATCGTCATTTAACACAGACAGGTTGTGACCCAAAGAACAGTTCAGTATAGGTGGGGAGTAGGTCGAGGCACAATCCTTAGATAAAACTAACCATTGTGGTGTCACCAACGGTTATGGCGCACAGCCGCTGCCACCGACTGTGTAGAACAGAAAGTGAATTACCTTCGCTAAGCGCAGCCCCTGTCAGGGGGAAAATATCCGTCCAAGAGAGTTACCAGAGGCCCCTCCGTCACCGGCGAATGCTGCACCGGACTATCTGGAGAAGTTCCGCTCACTGGCCTCCTCATCTCAGATTTGAGTGCCCAACGCCTTAGGGCCCCTCGGATTCCTCCACCCTCGTGGAACCCAGTCGAAGGTGCTAGGCCCCAGGCCTCCTTGATAGTACCTCACCCCAGGCTAAAGGTGCCTGGGATGGACTCCATCTCGAGCTCTTGCCAGGTCAAGGGCACCTGGGCCCGGAACTCCGGAAGGCCAGCACCCAGACTGAAGGTGTCTGGGCGCGGCTGTGACCTCCGACTCTGAACCCCGTGTTCAGGGCATCCGTCCCCTTTTATCTCCTCTCCCCAGCGTCACAGCAGGTTCCCCGCCCCACTGTACAACCGCCGGAAGAGGACAAAAAGGGCACAGTACTGCGGTGAGAGCTCAACCCCGGCCCAGGGCGACAGCGCCACCCTCGGGCCGCAGGGAACCTCACACCACCAGAGTCCTCCATGAACAACAAATGGTCTCAATTTCCTAACAATCAGTGCATCTGGGTTAGACTACCACCCAGATGCCTCCCCTAAATTTAAACACCCGCTACACTCTCCCCCTGGTGATTTGACACTGGTCCCCAGTGTCTGGTGCAAACCCATGTCTCCCAAAGGGTGGTAACATAAGTTCAACCCAGAGACCAAACTACACGTAGAACCAAGCTCTACAAACTTAGCCATGAATTGTGCCAGGACCTAAAATGGGAAAGGGAAACAGGAATATAAAACAATGAACTTTTTATCAAAAATACTTTAGGTATTTTACACATTGACATTCCCTCCCTTTCTGCTATCTAAGGACCATCCCATTCTCAGCAGCCTTGATAGATGAGTCTCCTGCAGAGGGGAAGAAGAGAAAGAAAAACACATCCTATCATAATGTGTGTTTTCTTTGGAATGAATGGGTCTATCCGAAAAGAAACCCATTCACTCCAATGAGTATGGTGCAAGTGTAAAAAAAACAAAACAATCGTTGCGCAGCACTGCCACCTGGTGACAGTGCCACGGTAAAGACACTTGGCCAAAATCCAGATGAAACTTTACTTCTCTGTGCTGTGGCCCTATGCTGACTATACCCCAAAGTCACTCTAATCTTTGCGGTGAGAGGAGGAGAAGGGAGAACAGTAACAGCTCCCATTTCTCCAAAGAGTAAAACACCCAAAAACTAGGGCACAGTCCCTGGGTTACGGTAAACACTCCGGAAAGTCCAGCAATGAAAAAACAAAAAGGAGTCTTTTACTCCTAGAGGTAGAACTTTGGGTGCGGCAGGAACAGGGGCTTTAAGTGCTTGTCAAAGGTCTCCACATTATATTCTACATTCTCTCCGTCCTTCCGACAGATAAGCACCCTGTCCGCATGGATGGGCCGACCCAACATCCACTCTGCCTTACAGTCTCTGAATCTCTTAGAAGCTGTAGGTGAACACGAGAGGTATCTGCAAGCGTGGGGTACCTTAATTTGTGTCCAGACAAACTCATCGTACCACCGCTGACGCAAGACCTCCACCTCATATAGCAAATCTCGGGGTAAATACGGGTATTCCCACCCATATTCACGGGCAACCTTCTGGCAAAAGAGTTGCTGTAGCCTGGCCAAAGGTGGCATTGTGGCACGATCTCCTTCTCCAGGCAGGACGATGGATTCAGGGTGACAAAGGACTTTAACTACCTCCGTAGACTTGGGCTTAGGAGCCCGCAGTGATTTGCGTTGCACTCCCGCAACAGGAGCTGATGACACAACAGATGATTCAGGGGGTGGAAAGGCAGACAGGGGACCAGATTCCTCCTCAGGCTCCAGGGCCTCCAACTGGGGTGTACTATCCCTAATGGACATGGGTGGGTCCTCTTGCATGGGACGAGGGTAACGGCATCTTGTCCCAACCTTTCCGGTGAAAAAGCTCATCAATTTCCCCGTCATCACCGGCATCAGATAATGATTCCAAGTCGGAGGTGTCATAGAGCTCCGCGGGCAGGTAATTTCCAGTGGACACGGAATCACTCCCCTGAACGGCCCCCACCGACTGTGGGCTGCCGACACCTCCAACCACACACACAGTCCCAACCCCTGGCTCACATGGGCCTTTAGTAGAACAGGGATGTCCAGGGCTCTTCCTTCCGGATCCATCCAGGCCAGGCAAGCGACGGGGCGAAGCTCTTCCACGTCCATAGGATGCCTTCACCAGGCCAACTTTCCTCTTCAGTGGTGGGAGCAGGGAGCTTGTGGTGACCGAGGCAGCATCCTCGGATTTCTCTTTCTCAGTCTCCGCTGGGGCCTTCTCCTCGCCCTGGTCAGTGCGCGCAGGAATGTCCGCATAGGCTCTGATCTCTCCCTCCAGGGTGGTGGTGCCTGTCAGGTAATCAAGGTGGAAGGCGCGAGGCCTTTCTGTGGATGGCTCCACCTCAAAGAAGAACTCCTTGCAGGCCTCACATTGCCCGAACGGCTTCAAGTGAACCACCAGTCCCGAACAGCCGGGACAGATCACACCGAGGGCCTCTATGTCTCTGCATGTGTACAGAGCCAAACGTCCTCGGGCCTTAACCTTATTCCTGTGTCTGTGATCGGAGCAGCAAAGGAAGTCATTGTCGTGGTAGAAGGAACCGAAATCCACGGGGGTACTTGAGGTCATCCCGACTGTCTGCTGCACCATTGCGCACTGACTAATTTGCGCCGGAATCTCCACGTGTGTCCCTCCACATGGCCAGACTCCTCCCATATTCTGCACTTGTTTGCGGGCTTTCTCTTTTCCCCGCCCACGAACTGCACAGCTATGGTGTGCGTCGTGGCGCGTTGGCCAATATGGCCGACCTACTCGGAACTCCTCCGGGCAGCAAAGTTCAAATTCAGACATTCTCAGCTCCATATGTATAACACACATCCCGGAACGATGCCCCATGTGTAGCGGCCTCACCCCTCTCTCCCCTTCTTCTTCTCGGCTTGTTGTCTCATCTAGGGGGGAGTATGGGAGGAGGGATGCGGTACACCACGGCCCATGTCCTCTAATGTGTAGAGGTGAAGGCCAGAACCATTTTTACCATCGGGTCGTGTGCATAACCCAGAGCCAAGTCTTTTCTGTAAATGACCCACTCTGCTCCCAGTAACTGGAGTTCCACACCACTGAAAAGGTCCAACTCATATTTGTGAGGCTGTGACCTCCGACTCTGAACCCCATGACCTCTGACTCTGAACCAAATGGTCTCAATTCCCTAACAATCAGTGCATCTGGGTTACACTACCACCCAGATGCCGCCCCTAAATTTAAACACCCGCTACATGTAGAAACCCTAAATATATATGTACAGGTGTGTGTTTATATATATACACTGTATATATAAATTATAATTGGATTTTTGATTAGTCATAGCAATCACATTTTGCTTACATATGTAGCGGGGTGTTCCCCTTTAATGCAGAGAGACAAGAAGTTCCAGGGGAGAGGTGACTCGGGAGGAAGTAAAGAGACATTATGGAAGTGAAAGCAGAGGAGAGAGAGACTACATCTCCCAGTACATCTTGCAGCACCCAGGGTGCATTGCTCCAGAACAGAGACTGCTGGGGCAGACTTTATAAAGGGGAGGCGGAGTTTTGGTCGGCCTCTTTGGACACCCCTCTCCTAGCAAGAGGATGTCTGTGCTGAACTGCTGTGTGCACAAGGCCTGAAGCCTGGGCCGTGTGCTCCTTTCCAAAGAGCCCTCTGCCAGCCTAGCAGAGCCTTAGAGACATCTAATCCTCCTTGCTGCAGTACACCAGAAGGATTGAAGACTTGGATGTCGGTGGATTCCTGTTCCTAGACGAATCGATGGAGGGAACGGACTTGGACTTGTCCAGGTGGTGAGAGCTGTTTAAAGACAGATCCTTTATCTTTACTATTCATTGGGATTACAAAGTTGTTCTTCAAGTGCACCACCGAGAGATTGCTAGCGAATATTGTTTCACTGAACTTCCATTTAGATCAGTCAGGCCTGACTGCATAGGTAGACATTGCTGGGTGTTAGTCTACCCATGAGGGGAAGTAGCTGTAAAAGGGCAGCGCTAGAGTTGCATAGCAATACTTTATTATTCTGATTACTCTGTTTGTCTTTATTACTGTTTATTGCAGGGATCTGCAACTTGTTATACTGTTGTTTATTACTTGCCCATTAGCCTCAGTAAAATATCTGGGTAAAGTACATTTGGTGTCAGTTCCGCTTACTTTAATAGGAGTTTTAAAGTATATTCTGTGTATGTTTGTTATAGGACTGCGTCACCAACAGTTGCGATCACGCGGTCCTATCTCTCTATCACCAGCTGTGCCACGGGAGGTTAGAGCCGATTGCCGGGGGTTGACAGCGGTGCACTGCAGGGCCCAAATCAATATCAGCGGCTCTCTTAACTGGGGGTAGCGCTACACGTGGGGGCTCGAGTCCGGGATCCTTGTACGTTGCACGCTGCAATCAAGCCGGTCAGAAGTACCAGCATGGACCCGCTGGCAATGTCACAGTGGTGCGCAGCGATTGGCGCCGATCCAACCGTGGCGGTAGTCATTGTACTCCCGGGGGAAAGATGGAAGGAAGAGGAGATAAAACAGCTCGTATTGTTACTGTCTCTGAGCCACAAAGCATGGGTGATGGATTTTAGGCCAGATCCAGTGATCTCGTTTACATACGCACTGGTAGAATGGAAAAACGAAATCCCAGAACATTTTAAAAGTCAGAGTATACAAGCCATAGATAATTAGATCTATCACTTGATACATACGCTGCCAGTGAAGAAAGAATGGTTTCAGACACCAAAGCCATCACTCCCACAATTATCTCCACCACTATCCCCTAAAGCAGAAAAGCTTAAGGAACTATTAAGCCCGGGATCACCGCTGGCCGCTATAGGGCCTGAATTGTTGAATGCTCTAGGAGACCTTGTAATTAAGTGCCAGAAAAGCAGTACGGTGCATGTGGAGGCCGGTTACCGGAAGCTTAGCACCTTCTCAGGGAAGCTCCCCGTCCCTGCGGGGGAGGAAGATTTTGACACTTGGATGGAACAGGCATTGCAGGCAGTAGAAGCATGGGAGGTGCCTGAGGCACAGAAGAGACAGCGAGTCTTAGAAAGTCTGAAAGGTGCCGCGGCAGAAGCGGTGAAGAGCTTCCGGTTTGGAAATGAAAACTGTACAGCTCAAGATTGCCTGGCCATGCTGCAGGAAGAGTTTGGTCAGCTGGAGAAGGTGTCAGAGATGATTTATCAAATTGAACACACTCTCCAGCAGCCGAATGAGAAACTGTCAGAATATGTTAGAAGGCTGAACAGGCAGTTATGCAAGATTGTACTGAAGAAGGGAATGCTGCCCAAAGATGCAGATGAAGCACGCATGAAGCAGATCATGAGGGGAGCGCGGCGCTCAGACCCGGTCTGGCTGCACCTGAAAACCTCAGGAGGAGGAATGTCACTAACCTACTCTGATCTAATAAAAATTATTAGGGACGAAGAGGCGCTGCAGGAAGATCAGCAGGTGGCCAAGGCGAATGTCACACCTGTACCAGTGTTGGTCCATTCTGTCAAGAGCCCAGAAAGAGATGCGGAGGTTGACACTCTGAAATTGCAAATGGCCCAAGTGTTGGAGATGCTGACCTCTTTGATGGAGAAAGATCAGAGAAGACGAGAGAAACCAAGCCCAAGAAAGGAGTTGTTCCCGAACACCTCAGCACCGGCCTCCCTACAGGACCGAGAAGAGGTGATTTGCTATAACTGCGGAGGGAGTGGCCACTTTGCTAACGTATGCTCCAGCCCAAAGAAGAAGAGAACAGATAATTGCAAGCCGGCGGGAAACTCCAAAGGGCCCCGGTGAAGGAGTCAACCGGGTGCCCATCATCTTCAGTGCGCTCCAAACTAAAAAAAAAGGCCAAGAATGGAGGAGACAAAACTCCTAGGAGGAGGTATAGTACACCCCCACCAAGATGTACCCCAGAGGGAGGGGGCAAGACCCCTCAGTGGAAGTACAGCACCCCAAAGAAGGAACATCCACCTAAAAGGAACAATAACATCCCTCAGCGGGTTTGTGCCCCCATTGAGAGGGAGAAAGTCAATGCATGCCAGGCTCAGGAAAAATTAAAGTCCAAAAGGAGCAGGGCAAGGGTCGAAAGCAAAAAAAAAGAGGTGACCCCAGTCCGGCCATACCCAAAGGAACTGGTGGGCCCGTCTCCTACTGTGCCCATTCAAGTGGAAGGAGTCTATACTAAAGCTCTTTTGGACACCGGAGCACAGGTGACTTTACTATACCGGGACTTCTATGATAGGCACTTGAGTCATCTGCCTATCCAGAAGATAGAAGAGCTGAAGATATGGGGACTTGGAACCCAGAGTTTCCCTTTATGATGGGTACCTGCCCATAAAGATGACTTTCGACCCATCCGTGGCTGGGAAGGCTGAAGTGTTTGACACCCTGGCAGTTGTGTGTCCCCGGCCGCCTGGAGCCAGCAAGATTTCCCTGATCATTGGGACAAACACGGATCTAGTCAGGAGACTCCTGACCCCTCTAGTGAAAGAGAGAAACCATTCAGCCACCAAAATCCATCCCATGCTAAAGACGGCCTACCAACGACTGGTCTTAGAGCAGAAGACCCCGGGAGAGGGGATAGGGAAGGTGTGGAGACTTGGCAGAGAAGGAGTAGTGCTACAGCCCGGAGAAGTAACCTGTCTTAGGGCCACTGTGAAGCTTTCGTGGGAACAACCTGGCCCCTTTGTCATGCTGGAATCAGACCCAAGGGAAGAGTCCTCAGGCCTGGAAGTGATACCAGAAGTGATTCCGTTCAAGGCCCTGAAGAAGGCCCATGGCAGAGTTCCGGTGAGTGTTAAGAACACTACGGGAGGACCCATGGAGATCCCTGCCAGAGTGTTGCTTGGTCAGGTGAGCCCTGCTGCCCCGGTCACTTGGTCCGAAGTCAAGGGGACGGGTGACGGAGGAGATGTTTGGGAGAAACTGTCCGTGGAAAACCCGAACCTACCCAGGGCTTGGAAAGAAAGAGCCAAGGCCCAGCTGACCAGGTGGGAGAAGATCTTTTCCGAAGATGAATTCGATGTGGGGTGTGCAAGAAGTGCCACCCATCGGATCCGCCTCCAAGAAGATAAGCCCTTCCGAGAGAGGGTCAGGCGGGTCCCCCTGGCAGATCTGGAGGATCTGAGGGAACAACTTGTAGAACTAAAGAAGACTGGTGTGATCCGGGAGTCTAGAAGTCCCTATGCCTCCCCAATCGTGGTGGTCAGAAAGAAGAATGGGTCGTTGAGGCTTTGTATCGATTACAGGACTCTCAACAGGAGAACCATCCCTGACCAATACACCACGCCAAGGATAGAAGATGCCCTACAAAGTTTGTCTGGAGCCAAATGGTTCAGTGTGATGGACCTCAAGACTGGGTACTATCAAATCCCTATGCACCCAGAAGACAGGGAGAAGACAGCCTTCATAACCCCGGTGGGATTCTTCGAATTCAATAGGATGCCTCAGGGTCTGTCTGGAGCTCCTGCTACCTTTCAACGCCTTATGGAGAAGACTGTTGGAGACATGAATCTTATAGAAGTCCTTGTGTACTTGGACGATGTCATTGTCTTTGGAAGAACCTTGGAAGAACATGAAGCCAGGTTGGAGAAAGTATTGAGAAGACTCAGCGAAGAGGGACTTAAGCTTTCCCCCGAGAAGTGTCGGTTCTACCAGTCTTCTGTGAACTATCTGGGGCACATAGTGTCTAAAGAAGGGGTGGCCACAGATCCTGAGAAGTTGGAAGCAGTCACTTCCTGGCCACGACCCAC
This sequence comes from Rana muscosa, assembly GCA_029206835.1. NCBI lineage: Eukaryota > Metazoa > Chordata > Amphibia > Anura > Ranidae > Rana > Rana muscosa. Next base: position 26,787,697 of record JARGYO010000094.1, on the reverse strand, counting down.
CACAGTAACAGAGCTCAGATCCTTCCTGGGGTTCTGCTCCTATTATAGGAGGTTTGTGGAGGGGTTTGCTCGGATTGCCCGCCCGTTGAATGAATTGCTAAAGGCAGAAGGGGAAGAGGATGACTCAGGGCCCAGGAGGCCTGGTGAGTCAGTTCAAGATCAGTGGAACCCAAGGTGTGAAGAGGCCTTTCATGCTCTCAAGAGGAGCTTAACCACTGCCCCAGTCCTGGCCTACGCCGACCCTACCAGACCTTATGAATTACATGTGGATGCCAGCCATGAGGGTCTAGGTGGTGTACTCTACCAAGAACATGAAGGACAACTGCGACCAGTGGCCTATGTGAGCAGGAGCCTGACCCCCTCAGAAAATAATTACCCCACTCATAAGCTGGAATTCCTGGCCCTCAAATGGGCGGTAGTAGACAAGCTAAAAGACTACTTGTATGGGGCAGAGTTTACTGTGAAGACAGATAACAACCCCCTGACCTACCTCTTCACCACCGCGAAACTAGATGCCACCGGACACAGGTGGTTGGCCGCATTGTCTGGATTCAACTTCAGTCTGAAGTACAGACCAGGAGCCGGAAATAGGGATGCAGATGCCCTGTCCCGGAGGTCTCATGCCACGACAAATGACTGGGAAGATTGGACCCAAGTGGCACCGGACGGGGTGCGGGCCCTTTGTCAAGGGGCTGAATTCCAAGCCAGAGGAGGCTCCAGAGCAGAAGAAATAGGGGTTACCATGGTAGGAGTCCCCAAACACTATTGTGGGGTAACTCAACTGGAGGAAGACAACCTACCGAGACTGTCCAAGAAGGAGTTGAGGTGTGACCAATTGGAAGACCCCATGGGGAGATTGGTCCTCGAAGCCCTGGAGAATCAGGATCCCAACAAATTCCTACATCACCCCTCAAAGGAGGCTCGCCTGTTGAGGAAGGAATTGGACAGGCTACAGGTACATCAGGGAGTGGTCTACCGAAGGGGCCCCTCTGATGACTCAGAAGATAAGTGGCAGTTATTTCTTCCAGAGAAGCACCGAGAGACTGTACTAATTGCCCTGCATGACCATCATGGTCACCTAGGGGCAGAAAGGACCTTCCAGCTTGTCAGAAATCGGTTCTATTGGCCCTGCATGAGGGCAGAAGTAGAGGAGTATTGCCATTCCTGTGCACGATGCATTCAGAGAAAGACCCTACCCCATCAAGCTGCCCCAATGGGCCACTTACAGAGTCAAGGCCCAATGGATCTGGTATGCATTGACTTTCTCTGCCTCGAACCCGACCTGAGTGGATTGGGGAATGTTCTGGTAATAACCGACCATTTCACCCGCTATGCTCAAGCTTTCCCAACCAAAGACCAGAAGGCATCCACCGTGGCCAAGATACTTATGGAGAAGTATTTTGTCCATTACGGACTACCACAGAGACTCCACTCAGATCAAGGAAGGGACTTTGAGAGTCGGTTGATCCGAAGACTTTTGGATTCATTAGGAATAAAGAAGACCAGAACCACGCCTTACCACCCACAAGGAGATGCTCAGCCGGAGAGATTTAACCGGACCCTGCTCAACATGTTGGGAACCTTAGAAACAGAGAAGAAGCAACACTGGAGTCAGCACATATCAGCCCTAGTACATGCCTATAACTGTACCACAAGTGACGCCACTGGCTACTCCCCTTATCGACTTATGTTTGGGAGAGAAGCAAGGCTACCTGTGGACCTGGCCTTTGGCACTTCTATAGACAATACCTCAGCTACATCCCACAAGGGATACGTGGACAGACTTAGACGTAGCTTGCAGGTGGCCTATGAACAAGCCCAGGCGGCTTCGGATCAAAGGGGGGCCCGCAACAAGAGAAATTTTGATCTGAAGGTTCGAGTGCAAGATCTGCAGCCCGGGGACCGAGTACTGCTACGCAATCTGGGGGTCCCTGGAAAACACAAGCTTGCCGACAGGTGGAGATCTGAGCCCTATGTTGTCTGTAGGAAGTTGCCCGGTTTGCCTGTCTACAAACTAAAGCCAGAAGGAAAGGTGGGTCCACTGAAGACGTGGCATCGGAACCACCTGCTCCCACTTGCTGAGGCAGTCAGAATACCTCCCGTGAGAGACTCCCCTGAACCGGCCACTATCCTGGATATTCCTAGGCCGAACACTCGGTCCCAGACCTCTCGAGCCAAAGATGGGGAGGCCTCCCAATTGAGTACAGAAGAAGGTGGAGAACTGGACTGGCTGTGGCCTCCCTCGACTCTGGGAACGTCCGCCATAGATCTCCCAAATGGAGGGGATACCCCAGATGCAACGCTGAATCCGGAGGCTACTGAATTCATACCCTTCAGTCCCTCAGCTGATTACTGGGAAGATGTTCCTGACACTTGCGCAGAGGAGGACTCTAGAGATTCCATACGTCAGTCGACTTCTGAATCAGAGGTTCCAGAACCAGCAATGTTACCTGAACTTACTCCTGAAGAAGAGCCTGTGGTGCCAGAGTCAGAAGCACCAAGAGAGCAGAGGGCTCGCAGAGTCATCAGGCCTCCCAAGAAACTAACTTACCCCCAAATGGGGACGAGCTCAGAGGACTCTGTTGTAACGGCTAGGAGAAGTGTTGAACAACCTGATCCTTCCACCGTCCATTTGGTGGAGGGCAACCCCAGCTCACTCTCTGGCACAGTTAGGCAGGCCACTCATGGTAGTGTGACCTGTGGGCAAGAGAGTTCCATCCCAAAGTTTTGGTGGGAATTCCCTATGCCAACATCATGCTCGACATTGTCCAAAATGGTAAACAGTATTTGTTGAAGTTTATCTTTGGGGACCAAAGAGTTCAAGTGGGGGGAGTGTGTAGCGGGGTGTTCCCCTTTAATGCAGAGAGACAAGAAGTTCCAGGTGAGAGGTGAGTCGGGAGGAAGTAAAGAGACATTATGGAAGTGAAAGCAGAGGAGAGAGAGACTACATCTCCCAGTACATCTTGCAGCACCCAGGGTGCATTGCTCCAGAACAGAGACTGCTGGGGCAGACTTTATAAAGGGGAGGCAGAGTTTTGGTCGGCCTCTTTGGACACCCCTATCCTAGCAAGAGGATGTCTGTGCTGAACTGCTGTGTGCACAAGGCCTGAAGCCTGGGCCGTGTGCTCCTTTCCAAAGAGCCCTCTGCCAGCCTAGCAGAGCCTTAGAGACATCTAATCCTCCTTGCTGCAGTACACCAGAAGGATTGAAGACTTGGATGTCGGTGGATTCCTGTTCCTAGATGAATCGATGGAGGGAACGGACTTGGACTTGTCCAGGTGGTGAGAGCTGTTTAAAGACAGATCCTTTATCTTTACTATTCGTTGGGATTACAAAGTTGTTCTTCAAGTGCACCACCGAGAGATTGCTAGCGAATATTGTTTCACTGAACTTCCATTTAGATCAGTCAGGCCTGACTGCATAGGTAGACATTGCTGGGTGTTAGTCTACCCATGAGGGGAAGTAGCTGTAAAAGGGCAGCGCTAGAGTTGCATAGCAATACTTTATTATTCTGATTACTCTGTTTATCTTTATTACTGTTTATTGCAGGGATCTGCAACTTGTTATACTGTTGTTTATTACTTGCCCATTAGCCTCAGTAAAATATCTGGGTAAAGTACATTTGGTGTCAGTTCCGCTTACTTTAATAGGAGTTTTAAAGTATATTCTGTGTATGTTTGTTATAGGACTGCGTCACCAACAGTTGCGATCACGCGGTCCTATCTCTCTATCACCAGCTGTGCCACGGGAGGTTAGAGCCGATTGCCGGGGGTTGACAGCGGTGCACTGCAGGGCCCAAATCAATATCAGCGGCTCTCTTAACTGGGGATAGCGCTACACATAGTTATAGTAACTGCTAGTTGATTTAGATTATGAGCCCTGTATATAGCGGCCGGCCAGCACATTACAGTGGAGTTCCACCCAAAAGGCCTCCTCCCCCCTCCGCTGCCATATTTGGCACCTTTTGGGGGGAGGGGAGCTGGTTTTGACAGGTACCCGCTCCCACTTCCAGCTGCCTTCGCCGCTGCAAACTCATCCAGAAGTTTGGCCCCCTTGCTCCTTCCCCCGCCACGCGGGGCCATTCACAAATCGCAGCGCACCTCGCGCATGTGTAGTAGAGAACCGGCTATGAAGCCGCAAGGCTTCACTGCCGGTTTCCCTTAACCAAGATCGTGGCCTCTAGTATTTGTCTTCGGCCTCCAGTATGGCTTCAATCTGTCTTCCTTCTTTGGCCTCTAGTATTTGTCTCTGGTCTCCAGTATAGCTTCAATATGGCTTCCATCTATGGCCACTAGTATTTATCTCCGGTCTCCATTATGGCTTCCATATGGCTTCCAGTATTTCTTCAATATGGCTTCCTTCTTTGGCCTCTAGTATTTGTCTCTGGTCTCCAGTATGGCTTCAATCTGGCTTCCTTCTTTGGCCTCTAGTATTTGTCTCCGGTCTCCAGTATGGCTTCCATATGGCTTCCATCTTTGAAAGACCTTTATACAGGGTTTTTACATTTACAAATGCAGCAATTTAGAAATTGGATGAAAGGTTTAGCGCTGGGAAACACTTTTTGATAGATAAATAGTGCATTTTATATACAACTATATAGATTAGACAAAAATGAGGGACAAATGTGTAGGAAAGAGGGACTTCAAATCAAGGACAGTCCCTCCAAATCAGGGACAGTTGGGAGCTATGTTTCAATATGGCTTCCTTCTTTGGCCTTTAGTATTGGTTTCCGGTGTTCTGTCAGATGAGCAAACCCGTCAGATTAGGTAACGGAAATAGGGATGCCCTTTTCTTCAAGTCAAATCCGCTTTAGCGACGCAGAGCAATTTTTTCTTATAGTATAAACTATACATATATTTTGCAACTAAATAACATTTCTAATCATATGAAGTTAATCACAAGAGTTCCCCTTTTACATCAGAGTCCACAGAGTTCCCTTTCACTGTAAGGGGGACTCTGCAGACTCTGATGTAAGGGACAACTCTGAGGACTCTAACATAAGGGATGCTCTGGGAAACCTGATCTAAGGGGGAACACTGAGAACTCTGATGTACGGAGAGGACTCTGATGTAAGGGGGAACAATGTGGCCTCTGGTGTAAAGGGGAACTCTGATGTAAGGTGTGCTCTGAGAACAATGATTTACCTTAGTGTACTCACTCAGAGGCAGAGATAGTAGTGGGAGACTTCAGTCACAGACAGGGATAGATGGTGAGCTCACTCATCATCCAGATGTAGCTAAAACTGCTTGACTTCAAATTTCCGACCCCCACTATCCTTATCTGAGGCACAATGCCGGGGATTAAAGTGTGGGCAGACCAGGGCCGGTCCTAGGCGGGTGCGCCGCGTGCACCGCACCCAGGCGCCTGCAGAGGGGGGGCGCTGAAGTGCCAGAGTGCTCCTCACCCGCCTCCTCCTTATGTGCGGAAATAAAATACTTCAGAACTGTCCCAGCTTTGGAACAGCACAGACAGTTCATGGCCGAATCTAGGGAGGTGTGCTGTGCCGTGTGCCAGCCTCCCAGGCAACAACTACCAGGATGTAGATTGTGCCTGGGCAGTGTTGCTAAATTTCAGTGAGAAGAAGCTGTCTCGGGGCATGGCAGGGCGGGGCGGGATGGACAGGCTGGCTGCACCTGTGAGTGTTGATTTTCCCCGAAGCCATGCTTTCTGCAGAGACGGGACAGGAGAGGAGAGAGATATTGATTTGCTCATCCTTCTCCCGCCCCTCTCCTCTGTGTCTGCCCCGCCCACACTCCAATCCCTGGATACTAGTGCACGAGAAAAGGGTGTGGGCGGGAAATTTTAAGCAATGGAGGAGACAGATCCACCTGAGTGTATGATTGCTACATCTACTGTCAGAGCCTGCAGAGACCAGCCCTGGAGTAAGTGAGTTCTACATTACTACTGGGCTCTCCCCAGGGAGTGAGTGTATGGGAGGGGTGGAAGGCTGCAATCTCCTCATGCTGTGTGGAGGACTGGTGGCAGCCCACTATGCTGGGACTTGTAGTGCCCTCTGTGGGGGGACTGAGGAATCTTCAGTTCCTCACAAAGGGCACTACAGGTCCCAGCATAGTGGAATGCATTCTTCAGTCCCCTCTAGTCTAGGGCACTACAAGTCCCAGCATAGTGGAATGCATTCTTCAGCCCCCTCTATTCTAGGGCACTACAAGTCCCAGCATAGTGGGAATGCATTCTTCAGTCCCCTCTAGGGCACTACAGGTCCCAGCATAGTGGGAATGCATTCTTCAGTCCCCTCTAGGGCACTACAAGTCCCAGCATAGTGGAATGCATTCTTCAGCCCCCTCTAGTCTAGGGCACTACAAGTCCCAGCATAGTGGAATGCATTCTTCAGTCCCCTCTAGGGCACTACAGGTCCCAGCATAGTGGAATGCATTCTTCAGTCCCCTCTAGGGCACTACAAGTCCCAGCATAGTGGGAATGCATTCTTCAGTCCCCTCTAGGGCACTACAAGTCCCAGCATAGTGGGAATGCATTCTTCAGCCCCCTCTAGTCTAGGGCACTACAAGTCCCAGCATAGTGGGAATGCATTCTTCAGTCCCCTCTAGGGCACTACAGGTCCCAACATAGTGGAATGCATTCTTCAGTCCCCTCTAGGGCACTACAGGTCCCAGCATAGTGGAATGCATTCTTCAGTCCCCTCTAGGGCACTACAGGTCTCAGCATAGTGGAATGCATTCTTCAGCCCCCTCTAGTCTAGGGCACTACAAGTCCCAGCATAGTGGAATGCATTCTTCAGCCCCCTCTAGTCTAGGGCACTACAAGTCCCAGCATAGTGGAATGCATTCTTCAGTCCCCTCTAGGGCACTACAGGTCCCAGCATAGTGGAATGCATTCTTCAGTCCCCTCTAGGGCACTACAAGTCCCAGCATAGTGGGAATGCATTCTTCAGTCCCCTCTAGGGCACTACAAGTCCCAGCATAGTGGGAATGCATTCTTCAGCCCCCTCTAGTCTAGGGCACTACAAGTCCCAGCATAGTGGGAATGCATTCTTCAGTCCCCTCTAGGGCACTACAGGTCCCAACATAGTGGAATGCATTCTTCAGTCCCCTCTAGGGCACTACAGGTCCCAGCATAGTGGAATGCATTCTTCAGTCCCCTCTAGGGCACTACAGGTCTCAGCATAGTGGAATGCATTCTTCAGTCCCCTCTAGGGCACTACAGGTCCCAGCATAGTGGGAATGCATTCTTCAGTCCCCTCTAGGGCACTACAGGTCTCAGCATAGTGGGAATGCATTCTTCAGTCCCCTCTAGTCTAGGGCACTACAAGTCCCAGCATAGTGGGAATGCATTCTTCAGTCCCCTCTAGGGCACTACAGGTCCCAGCATAGTGGAATGCATTCTTCAGTCCCCTCTAGGGCACTACAAGTCCCAGCATAGTGGGAATGCATTCTTCAGTCCCCTCTAGGGCACTACAGGTCTCAGCATAGTGGGAATGCATTCTTCAGTCCCCTCTAATCTAGGGCACTACAAGTCCCAGCATAGTGGAATGCATTCTTCAGTCCCCTCTAAGGCACTACAGGTCCCAGCATAGTGGGAATGCATTCTTCAGTCCCCTCTAGTCTAGGGCACTACAAGTCCCAGCATAGTGGGAATGCATTCTTCAGTCCCCTCTAGTCTAGGGCACTACAAGTCCCAGCATAGTGGGAATGCATTCTTCAGTCCCCTCTAGGGCACTACAGGTCCCAGCATAGTGGAATGCATTCTTCAGTCCCCTCTAGGGCACTACAAGTCCCAGCATAATGGGAATGCATTCTTCAGTCCCCTCTAAGGCACTACAGGTCCCAGCATAGTGGAATGCATTCTTCAGTCCCCTCTAGTCTAGGGCACTACAAGTCCCAGCATAATGGGAATGCATTCTTCAGTCCCCTCTAGTGCACTACAGGTCCCAGCATAGTGGGAATGCATTCTTCAGTCCCCTCTAGTCTGAAGCACTACAGGTCCCAGCATAGTGGGAATGCATTCTTCAGTCCCTTCTAGGGCACTACAAGTCCCAGCATAGTGGAATGCATTCTTCAGTCCCCTCTAGGGCACTACAGGTCCCAGCATAGTGGGAATGCATTCTTCAGTCCCCTCTAGGGCACTACAGGTCCCAGCATAGTGGGAATGCATTCTTCGGTCCCAGCATAGTGGGAATGCATTCTTCAGTCCCCTCTAGGGCACTACAGGTCCCAGCATAGGGGAATGCATTCTTCAGTCCCCTCTATGGCACTACAGGTCCCAGCATAGGGGAATGCATTCTTCAGTCCCCTCTATGGCACTACAGGTCCCAGCATAGTGGAATGCATTCTTCAGTCCCCTCTAGTGCACTACAGGTCCCAGCATAGTGGGAATGCATTCTTCGGTCCCAGCATAGTGGGAATGCATTCTTCAGTCCCCTCTAGGGCACTACAGGTCCCAGCATAGTGGGAATGCATTCTTCAGTCCCCTCTAGGGCACTACAGGTCCCAGCATAGGGGAATGCATTCTTCAGTCCCCTCTATGGCACTACAGGTCCCAGCATAGTGGAATGCATTCTTCAGTCCCCTCTAGTGCACTATAGGTCCCAGCATAGTGGGAATGCATTCTTCAGTCCCCTCTAGTGCACTACAGGTCCCAGCATAGTGGGAATGCATTCTTCAGTCCCCTCTAGTCTAAAGCACTACAGGTCCCAGCATAGTGGGAATGCATTCTTCAGTCCCCTCTAGGGCACTACAAGTCCCAGCATAGTGGAATGCATTCTTCAGTTCACTCTAGTCTAGGGCACTACAGGTCCCAGCATAGTGGGAATGCATTTTCAGTCCCCTCTAGGGCACTACAAGTCCCAGCATAGTGGAATGCATTCTTCAGTCCTTTCTATTCTAGTGCACTACAGGTCCCAGCATAGTGGGAATGCATTCTTCAGTCCCCTCTAGTGCACTACAGGTCCCAGCATAGCAGGTTGCTTTGACAGAACAGAAGAAGCCTGAGAAGATTGTCGCCACTCTGCGTGATCCAGGGGCACTGGCAAACTTAATTTGCTGGGCACTGCTAGGCTGCAATTGAGGTATTGATCTCTTGTATCATGTCTGCAGTCTCTGGCCATGTCTTGTATCATGTCTGCAGTCTCTGGCCATGTCTTGTATTATGTCTGCAGTCTCTGACCATGTCTTGTATCATGTCTGCAGTCTCTGACCATCTCCTGTACTATGTCTGCAGTATGTCTGGGGGCTCTTTCTAACAGCCCTCTCTGTGTCCGTTAGAGAGGCCCCCCTCCAGTTCCCATTAAAGCACTCTCTTCATGTATTTTGTTTATTGTTAAGAGATCATATGAGGATCCCAGGGTATCAAAGACTTCTTAGGGGAGCATCTCTGTGTTTAATTCGTTGCCATAGAAACATTTGTAAAGGGGAGGAGTTAGTATAATGAACACACCCATGAACACACCCATGCGAGGGCGCAGAAATATTTTTGCACCCAGGCGCCTGTGACCCTAGGATCGGCCCTGGGGCAGACACAGAGCGGTAGGGGCAGGAGGAAGAGGAGCAGATCAAGTCCTCTCTCCTCTCCCATCTGTATGTGGGGGGATTGTTAGTGATGGTTTGGACAGTGTGAAAGAGAGTGTAACAGACACTCTCAGCTTAGGCAACTGGAAGCAGCAACCCTGCTGGGAGGCCATAGTCCAGTCTGAATAATGTGTCCGGGTTTCAGGCAGTTTGAAACCCAGACACATGATTCCAAACCCGAACTGTCAGGGTGAAGTGACATTCCATCAGCTGCGCATGTGTTCCACTGCTACCAGGGTTGCTAATCTGACAGAATACCTGCAGTGAGAAGGCAGCAGTGGACATCTTACTACACCCAGCTATGTCTTGGTTTTCAGAGTAATTTTAGTAATAAAGTGAGCATATAATAATTAATATAGTATATTGACATCTGTGATGCTGTTTGGATGTTTAATTTTGAAAGCCTAAAGGTTTAGCGCTGAGCAGTGCGGGTTGTACCAACATGGCCTTTGCCACCTTTCTATTGCTGGCGTCCAGCTTCTTTCAAAATGTAACATCCAAAGTCACCTTCTGACTGCAGGTGTTCTGTCCGATTAGCAAACCTGGTAGCGGTGGAACGCATTCGCAGCTTACATAACATCACCGTAACCTAATCTGATGGGTTTGGTCATCTGACAGAACACCGGTCTCCAGTATTTCTTCAATATGGCTTCCTTCTTTGGCCTCTAGTATTTGTCTCTGGTCTCCAGTATGGCTTCCATCTTTGGCCTCTAGTATTTGTCTATATAGCCTCCAGTATGGCTTCAATCTGGCTTCCTTCTTTGGCCTCTAGTATTTATCTCCGGTTTCCAGTATTTCCTTCTTTGGCCTCTAGTATTTGTCTCCGGTCTCCAGTATGGCTTCAATATGGCTTCCTTCTTTGGCCTCTAGTATTTATCTCTGGTTTCCAGTATGGCTTTAATAGGGCTTCCTTCTTTGGCCTCTAGTATTTGTCTCTGGAATCTCTAAAATGGCACCTGGTGGTTAGTGATAGTAAATAGGAAGGCGGTTCAAATAGCACAAGAACAATGTCATGGCCATCTTTGTAAAAGTCACAGTAAAGTGATAAAACACATCAGTATCATGGCCATATGATGCTACCACACCGGGATCATTACCGGAAGTGAGGTTTTTACACATGTACCGATGTCTATGTATTCCTTAGGGTGACAATACAGCTATTGAGGAGGCGATATATCTGATCAATATATTGCACAATGAGAACTATCTTTTTTTATATTGAGCCAACTTTGCTGTTGTAGAGAGGATCTGGTGTGTGTTGCAGTAGGAGCAGCCAGCGCTTACAGACGGAGAGGAGACGGTTACACCCGGGATTACAGCGGCTCAGCTTATAGGGCAATGCGCATATTGACCATACTGTGCAGCAGGTCATATCAGAGTGTAGCACCCCCTAGGTAGGTAGGTGCTAGAGTGAAAATAAAGAAGGGAAGATTGGGGGAAGGAGGAGCAAGTTGGTTTGCCACTAATGCACGGTCAGATAAGTGAATTAACCTATGGTAGACCATTCGCCTCAGGAGGCGTTATTGCTGTAACCAAGCAGCATATAGAAGAAATAAAAGGTGCTAGAGTGAGGATTTTTCTGATAGAGTAGGAAAATTTAGGCAGGCCTAGCCTAAAGACCATTGGCCTGCGCTTGTGGCACCACTGTGGGCAGGGGACTCCCAAAAAGCCTACTTTGACTTGTCCATGGAGGATGCCCAAGATTATGACAAACTCAAAGCTGAGATCTTGCAGCATCTGGGGGTCACCATGGCAGTAAGAGCACAGCGAGTACACAGCTCGAATTTCAATCCAATGGATTCCCCCACTCTCAAATGTATGACCTAGTCAACCTGGTCAAAAGGTGGCTGCAGCCTGAGATACTCACAGGACCCCAAATAGCAGAGAGAGTTGCAATGGACCGGTTCCTGAGAGCTCTCCCTCCTGAGTTGCGGAGATGGGTAATGCAATCTGATCCAAGTTCAAAGGATGGTCTGGTTAAGCTGGTGGAATGCTACTTTGCGGCAGAGGATCTGGTTGCTGGGTCTGCAGTTTCACGATCCCTAACGGTCAAAAGACCCCCTCCTGTGGCCACCCGGTTAACCCCAGTATCACAGCTGGTCAAGCCGAAAAGGGGAAGTCCCGAGAGACCGGCGAGAGTGGTCAGAGTATCATCCAATGTTGAAAGACCACGTTGGCCTCTCCAGTGTTGGCAGTGCAGTGAGTGGGGTCACATCGCTGAAAAGTGTTCCCTGAATCCTGAGCCTATGGAGTGTGACGTAGTTCGATGCATGTCCCTGTTTGCTAGCCCGGGTCTAGTCGCTGATCCTGACATGTCGAGCTCTGTGAAAAAGATAAGGGGAAAAGGTGTGTGTGCCCTCCTGGACTGTGGAAGCCTGGTCACCCTGGTCCATACCCGGCTTGTGGACCCTGAACAGCTGACCCAGCATCAGGTAGAAACTGTATGTGTGCATGGTGACTGCAAGAAGTACCCCACAGCACTGGTGACCTTTGACACCAGTTTAGGATCTGTTTGCCATGAAGTGGCTGTGTCCCCTATCCTATTGCACAGTGTAATACTGGGGAGAGACTTTCCACTGTTCTAGGAACTCTGCAGTGGGAATGATAAGAGTCCTGAGCCTGGACTTCCTAGTGGAACTTCAAGGGGAACCTGTAGGGTGACCCCTGATGAAAATGTCTCTTTTCCCCTAGCAGTCTATGCGGGTGAACCAGAAGTGATCCTTGAGACCCTAGAGTTGCCCGGTGTGCCGGAGCTAGAGGTCTCTCGGACAACTTCGGGAACACCCAGTTACAGGATCCTACTCTGGTGCAAGCCTGTAAAAATGTGAAGGTAAACAATGGGACCTCAGTAGTGCCGGGGTTGGATAAGGTGTTTCCTCATATGGCGGTTAACCATGACATGTTGTATTGGGTTGACAAAATTCGGGGTGAGGTTGTGGAACAACTCATGGTGCCTGGCCCTTATAGAAGGACAGTGTTAAACCTGGCCCATACACATCCCCTGGGGGGTCACCTTGTCTAAGAAAAGACCAAAGAATGTATTTTACAGCGTTTCTTTTGGCCCGGCATACATGATGTGAAAAACTATTGTAAATCATGCCCTGAGCGTCAAAAGGCAGCCCCATACGCCCCATTACGGTAGCCCACTGGTGCCGTTGCCCGTGATTGAGGTTCCTTTTGATCAAATCGCTATGAATCTGATAGGGCTAGTAGTAGTAGAAGTCTTCTAGAGGCTGTTCCTTTAAGAAACACTTCCTTGAAGACAATAGCCAAAGAGTTGTTCCACATGTTTACCTGTACCGGAATCCCAAAAGAGATTCTAACCGACCAAGGGACTCCCTTTATGTCAAAAGTAATGAAAGAGTTGTGCAAGTTGTTCAACATTAAGCATTTGCATACTTTGATTTACCACCCTCAAACCGATGGGTTGGTAGAACAGTTTAACAAAACCCTCAAGAGTATGCCAAAGAAGGTGGTCAGTAAAGATGGGAGAGACTGGAATTGTCTACTGCCATATCTGTTATTTGGAAATTAGAGGTTCCCCGGTCTTCCATGGGGTTCTCACCCTTTGAACTATTTTATGGAAGGCATCCCAGAGGGTTGTTGGATGTTTCTAAGGAAACCTGGGAGACTGAAACTACTCCCTACTGGAGTGTCATAGAGCATATCTCAGCCATGCAGGATAGAATTGCTTTGGTAATGCCCATTTATTATTATAATTTTTATTATTATACAGGATTTATATAGCGCCAACAGTTTACGCAGAGCTTTATCATATGCAGCAAGCCCAGGAAGCACAGAGTCGAGTGTACAATAGGTCGACGAAGGTTCAAACTTTCCATCCTGGGGATCAAGTACTTGTTTTAGTCCCTACACTGGAAAGCAAGTTCCTAGCAAAAGGAAGGTTCCCAAGGTTCGAGTGCGGCTTAAGCCTTATCGTATTCCAGAGGCCTGCAGACAGGCCATAACAGAGGAAGTTCAGAGGCTGTTCGACCACGGGGTGATAGAGAAGTCCAAAAGTGAGTGGTGTAGTCCGATTGTCTTGGTTTCCAAACCAGATGGGTCCTTAAGATTTTATTTATTTATTTTTTTCCACAAAAGTTTTATTGAAAGTTTTTCACAGATAATACAGAGTACAAATAGTACCAAAAAAACATATAAGAAAAGTAAAAATACATGGTTCCAACTTAAGGGAGGCATAGGATTCAACGTACATGGAAGAAAAAAGCAAAAGAAACTGCCTCTAAGCATCATTTGTAAGAAGGCCACATAAGAAAACCTCTATTGATAAGGAGTGATCTGTTAAAGAAGGTACACTGCAGCATACAACAGGCCTATGTAACTCTCGTTGGAATGGAATACTGCAAGTCAAGGTACTCATTATAGCTTCTGGAGGTGCTAACGAACATACTGGGAAAAGGAGTAGCGGCCGACAACCATGTTGGACCTCGACTCCACATCTTTTTGTAAAATTAAACAAAATGAAAAAGAAAAGGAAGAACTGGGAAAATAAATAATGTTGAGAGAAGTGACAGAATGAGGGAAAGGGGGAGTGAGGGAGGCACTCTAAGGGGAGCATGTGGGTCCTTAAGATTTTGCAAAGACTTCCGGAAACTGAATGAAGTGTCAAAGTTTGATACGTATTCCATGCCCCGGGTTCATGAATTAGTGGAGAAGTTGGGCCCCGCCAGGTACATAACCACTCTTGATCTCACTAGAGGGTATTTGCAGGTTCCCCTGACAGAGAAAGCAAAAGAAAAAAATGCTTTTGCAACACCTGAGGGATTATGGCAGTATGCACAGATGCCCTTTGGGGTAAATGGAGCTCTTGCCACATTCCAGCAGATGACGGATGAGATCCTTAGCCCACATCAACGCTATTCTGCAGCCTATCTAGATGATGTGGTTATTTGGAGCACAGATTGGGAAAGTCACCTACCCAAATTCCAGGCTGTCATTACCTTAATTAGAAACAGCAGTTTAACCGCAAACTCAAAGAAGTGTGCCATAGGGTTAGAAGAGGCCCGGTATCTGTGATACACCATTGGGCGGGGCCTAATAAAAATCCCAGTCCATAAGGTAGAAGTCATTAAAGACTGGCCTACTCCTGCCACCAAGAAACAAGTGAGAACCTTCCTAGGCATGGTTGGGTATTATCGGAGGTTCACCCCAAACGTTGCTACAAGGGCAGCACTCTTAACGGACCTCACCAAGGGCACAAGCTCCTCTGTAGAGATTAAGTGGAATCCTGAGGCTGAAGCAGGTTTCCAAAGTCTGAAGGAGGCCCTGTGTAAAAAGCCTGTGCTAGTGGCCCCAGACTTTAGCAGAGTTTGTGGTCCAGACCGATGCCTTGAGTATAAGTTTGGGGGCTGTCTTTTCACAAGTGGTAGGCAGAGAACACCTGGTGGTCTATTTGAGTTGGAAGCTGACCCCGGCAGAGGGAAATTATAGTATTGTGGAGCAAGAGTATTTGGCCATTAGGTTATGGTGACCAAACATCCCCGGTTTCCGGGGACAGTCCCCGGATGGAGGACGTATATAAGTGATCCTGCATTTCTGGGACACTGTGACAGAGCCAGCCAGAGCCATGATAGAGAGCCTGGTGCCTGTGACTTATCATAATGCTGATAATGTTGACCAGTTGCTGATCGCCTGATAGGACGAGAAGACATCCGTGATAGGCAGAACACTGAACACAGTGTTTGCTGGGAAACTGAGTGTTCTGCCTATCATGGAACAGGACAAGGAATAGGACTAGGTCCAGACCGATCCCAAACTCAGCGTCCACCCGGCTCAGGACCGGAGACCAGGATCGGAGCGAGGTCGTTCTCCCCAGGTACCTTGCAACACAACCGGAACAGATTTTTTTTACAGTCCAGGTTATAGTTAGTCGGCTTGCTCTCTTTATGTCTAGCAGCTCCGACTCCCCCTAATTCCAGACCCTGCTGCGAGTTTAGACACTGGTGCAGCTCTTCATGTTTGCTCTAATTCCTCTGGGGTTCGCGGCTTTTTAAAACTGGACGCCTGCCGTCTGACTGCATGTAATGGGCTAAGCAGGTATGCAGATTGGCAAAGTGAAGCTGCAATGGGCACAGTAAGGTGAGGCGTGCAATGGGCACAGTGAGGCGTTCAAATGGGCACAGTGAGGCATGCAAATGGCCACAGTGAAGCTGCAAATTGGCATTGTTGACCCTCTTTTCCACTTACAGTAGCTGCTGCATTCTCACCCTAGGCTTATACTCGAGTCAATAAGTTTTCTCATTTTTTTGTGGTAAAAGTAGGTGCCTCAGGTTATACTCAAGTATATACGGTATATTTGTTTGATGGAGTTTTGCTTTGGACTATGTTTTCCACCCCTGTGCGGGAAACCTGTTTGCTTTATTTGCTGACCAAATAAACATGGGCAGGATGCCCTTAACTTTGCATACGACTTAATTACATTTCTGAAAACTATGCACTTGAAGCTAATTGCCCTGCGCAGTCATCACAAGATCCCATTCTCAGCTGGCTATGGTTTACTACAGACAACTGTTTCCAGTCCTGCCCTGTCACCAATCTCAGGGGATAAACAGAACAGGAGTGGTAAGGGAGCACTCTCATCAGTTCAGCCTCTACCAGGTATGTGATAGGGGTCTTAAGATATCTTTATATGTACTGTATGTGTCTGCCTCTAGACTGCTCTTTGAAGAGAGCGGTCTCGGCAGTGCCTGCACAGTATCTTCACCCTAGACCTAGAACTTTTCCAAGAGGCTGCACACTGATGGTGGGTCAGACGAAGGGCTGAGAGAGCCAGTGGCTGGAAGAGACAAAAACCCCCCTATGGAGTACAATCCTATCTACTACCTCCTCATCTATCTCCCTTTCCTGTCTGTGCTAAGCCTGTGTGTGGGGAAGGATACAACTGTCACTTATTAATGGCATTTAGTCCATCAGAATTGGATAATCCGGCATGTTTTCCATTCTTTTTCTTTTCAGAGGTCATTGGCACTCATTATGAGGATCTGCATTACTGGTCGATGCGATTGAAGATGAATTTACATCAACAAGTTCCCGCATCCGCTAGCCCGGAATGTGGGTAAAAGGCCCTTATTCTCATCACCATGGGGATAAGGTGCTTCCCCAGGGAAGCCCCTGGGCAAGGTACTCTTCACATATTGAGGGCTATGATCAACATGTACAAATATATAAGGGGTCCATATAGTGAACTTGGTGGTGAGTTATTCACTTTACGGTCAACACAAAGGTCAAGGGGGCACTCTTTACATCTAGAGGAAAAGAGATTTCACCTCCAAATACGGAAAGGGTTCTTCACAGTAAGAGCTGTGAAAATGTGGAATAGACTCCCTGCAGAGGTGGTTCTGGCCAGCTCAGTAGATTGCTTTAAGAAAGGCCTGGATTCTTTCCTAAATGTACATAATATAACTGAGTACTGACATTTAGGGGTAAAGTTGATCCGGGGAATATCCGATTGCCTCTCTGGGGATCAGGAAGGAATTTTTTCACCTGCTGTAGCAAATTGGATCGTGCTCTGCTGGGGTTTTTCGTCTTCCTCTGGATCAACTGTGTGTATAGAATTAGGTATATGGGATTGTATGATATTATTATTATTATTTTTTTATGGTCGAAGTGGATGGACTTGTGTCTTTTTTCAACCTGACTCACTATGTAACTATCAGCAAAGGATCAGCCACACAGTGATTTTTAATTGACCTTTACTGACTGTATGCAGGATAGAAAGGTACAACAAGATAATAACCCTCAATTTAAGACTGGTTATAAGAGATAAAACAGGTAACAGGAATACCAGTGACAATTCTTACATTTACTCATTGGGTGGAGATAAACAACGATATGGCAAAGAAGAGCCCCTGTCAAACAAAATATGTTGAACATGTACTGAAAATGAAGGTACAGTAAATACTTGTGGTGCCCTGGGAGGGAACACAGTCTATCTGTTGTCAGGGGACTGGCTGCCGAGGATAGCCGGGTAGTTGAGGAGTGGAATCCCACAACAGGCTTCCAAATAGGTACAGCTGCAGAAGTCTCTGGAAAAGCAGTCCAGACAGCTTTGAGCAATGCCACCCACCTGAATGGCTGTATTGGCAAAATCTATCCCAATGATGTCAACCAATGTGACTGGGAGTTACATTAATCCTGTGTGCTCTTATGCCCTTCAGTGGCCCACTCAACAACAGCTAGCCAGCCCGGCGTCAGCTGCTTCATCAGGCATGGCCCCATTGAACCCTCAGAAGGAGGGAGGAGCTGAAAATTGTATTCCCTGGACATGTCGAGAAGACCAGGGGATGATGGGAGCCCAGGAAGATTTGGGTGATAGCATTAAAGGGTCCTGTGCTGGCTGCTGAGTAAGGTGGGTAAAGGGGCACTCTGCTACATAAGCACACACACCTCTGAAAAGTCCTTCATTTAAAAAAAAACTCAATATTAAT
This sequence comes from Rana muscosa, assembly GCA_029206835.1. Classification (NCBI taxonomy): domain Eukaryota; kingdom Metazoa; phylum Chordata; class Amphibia; order Anura; family Ranidae; genus Rana; species Rana muscosa. The sequence goes on along the minus strand of JARGYO010000094.1, from coordinate 26,769,708 downwards.
AATTCATAACTCCCGTTGTCCAGCAAGCGTGTCACTGACTGATGCCTGCAGATTCCCCAAAATAAAGCACGCCAACGCGTCTTTTCCGAATGAAAACTCCCCACAAATGATAGGGGCAGGGTAACATCATTGACTACATATGGACATTCTGTATTTGGGTAAGTGATATCACAGGGGTTCCTGTGTGAAGTAATTGGCCAAATATAGTTGCGCCCTTTGTTTATATTCAGCTAAGGGATCTATCATTTATGGCGAGCATTCATTAGTGGATGTGTCATCCATCATGATTGGCCTGTATCTACATTGCTGGACAATGTGATTGACGATAGATTTACAGTGTGGGATTTTTTTTTTTTTTTAAACAAAGGACTTTGTCATGATGTGTGTTTTTTATAGTATAGGAATGTCTCACATTGTCATTCTGTTCATTTACTTTCTGAATTATTGTAAATACTGTATATAATCGAGTATAAGCCGACCCGAATATAAGCTTAGGCACCTAATGTTACCACAAAAAAATGGGAAAACGTATTAACTTGAGTATAAGCCTAGGGTGTCCATCTGCATGCCTCACTGTGCCCATGCCTCACTGTGCCCATGCCTAGACTGACGTTTAACATGGGAGTCTATGGAAGGGGTGCATGGCTTTGAAAAATCGGTGCTCCCGGGCTGTAGGTCCCCCAGACAACAAACTTTGCACACTTGTAGAGGAGAAATGGGGCTATATGTGTGCAAAGGGGACCTACGACCGGCCCATACCGGGTCCCCAAAATCACCAGAGAAATTACCATTTAACATGGGAGTCTATGGAAGGGGTGCACGGCTTTGAAAAATCGGTGCTCCCCGGCCAAAGGTCCCGTGGACAACAACCTTTTCACACTTGTAGAGGAAGAGGGGGCTACATGTGTACCAAGGTTGGGGTCCAGGGGACCTACGGCCGGCCGATACCGGGTCCCCAAATTCCGGGAGATCAGGCGCAAAAAGGTGACTCGAGTATAAGCCGAGGGGGGCATTTTCAGCACAAAAAAATGTGCTGAAAAGCTTGGCTTATACTCGAGTATATACGGTAGGTAACCAGGGGTACTATGTACCCCCTTCCTTTTTTATAGGTGTGCATCTGGGGGCCTGCCTATTTTCAAGTGAGTTTTAAGATTGTGTCTCCCCTGCAGGCCTTTCAACCACAAGGCCAGAGATTATGGGGGAGAAGGCCCTTGTCCTACATTTTTTTTATTATTATTTTTTTTATACTTTTTTAATTTTATTTGTATTGCTATCACTAGGAATTAACAACATCCCTTGTGTTACCCTAGGACAGGGGTAGGCAACCTCGGCCCTCTAGCTAATTTGAAACTACAAGTCCCATGAGACATTGCAAGACCTTGACAATCCTAGGCAGGACTCCTAGAGGCAGAAGCATGATGGGATTTGTAGTTTCACCACAGCTGGAGGGCCGAGGTTGTCTACCCTTGGCCTAGGCAATGACAAGTACTTTGTGGAGCGATTTCTCATCTGCCCATTAAAACAGCTGATCAAACACAGATCGGTCTGATTGGCTGCTTCAATGGCTGGTAAAAAAAACTGGTGGGACAGGATAGCCTGGAAATGGCAGTGAGTGGCTGCAGGAGGGTGGCTCCCTTCCACTCCCTGTAAAAGTGATTGGGTAGCTGTATAGGCACTTGAATCACATCGCCAGCAGAAATTTTTCATACCAGGATCATGGCTGAAGCTGCAACCATGATCCTAATATAATCACTTAAAGCGGAAGTAAACCCATCCATAAAACAGTTTCATTTCCGGCACGTGACGGAAATGTAACACTCCCATTGGTTGTGCTCTCAACAAAACTGTCAAACCATCCAATGGCTGGTGTCATAACTGATCACATGTGCAGCATCATGGCAGTTATAGATTAAACAAAGGCAAAGATGGTAACTTCCTTGGCTGAAAACAATAGGAGGGTTTACTTACACTTTAAACCCGAGGACGTACTGATACATCCTATTGCTGGAAGTGGTTAAAGATTCTGCTCTCATTGACTTAAAGCAAAACTATACTCACCTAAACTCCAGCAATGCGGCATCCTCAAGCTCCCCGTCCGTCTGCTGACATCTTCGGGCAGCCGGTATCCAGGTCTCGATCGCCAGCTGCTGTCATTGGCCGGGCGGGTATAACGTCACTCCCGTGCATGTGCTGGAGTTCAGTCAGATTCGGCATTGCCTGAATTTGTACAGCAAGCTGCGCAAGCATGGCTCACTGTACAGGGGCGGACAGGCAGGAGAGTAGCTTTAATGCAGAAGAGACAAAGCATTAAATATCTTGCCTGTCCACTCATGTTTGTTTTCTAGCCTAAAGTTCCACTTTAAGGTCAGTAAGGTTCGAAATAACATTCAGAACTTAGGAACAGTTCAGCGAACCTCCCGCAAACTGAGCCCGGGAATGTTCAACTCATCCCTACTCCCCTCTGTGTGTTCTCTGATGTCTAGCAAGGTCTGATTTTTCTGAAAAACATTTCCCGCACTCAGGGCAGGAATACGGCTTCTCCCCTGTGTGACATCTCTGATGTCTAGCAAGGTGTGATTTCCGTGTAAAACATTTTCTGCACTGAGGACAGGAATACGGCTTCTCCCCCGTGTGAGATCTCAGATGTATAAAAAGTTTTGATTTCCATGAAAAACATTTCCCACACTCAGAGCAGGAATATGGCTTGTCCTCTGTGTGAGTTGTCTGATGTGAGTAAAGAGAGGATAACTGTGTAAAACATTTCCCGCACTGAGGGCAGGAATACGGCTTCTCCCCTGTGTGAGATCTCTGGTGCATAACAAGTCTTGATTTCCATGAAAAACATTTCCCACACTCAGAGCAGGAATACGGCTTCTTTCCTCTGTGAATCTTCTGATGCAAGTAAAGATTGGACAGCCCTGAAAAACATTTCCCGCACTCGTTGCAAGAATATGGCTTCTCCCCCGTGTGCAATCTCTGATGTGAAACAAGGTGTGATTTCTGTGTATAACATTTCCCGCACTCAGGACAAGAATATGGCTTCACCCCCGTGTGAGATTTCTGATGTCTCACAAGATTTGATTTGTTTGTAAAACATTTCCTACATTGAGGACATGAATACGGCTTCTCTGCTGTGTGAGATCTGCAATGTATGACGAGTTCTGACTGATGAAGAAAACATTTCCCGCACTCAGAACAGGAATGAAACTTCTCACCCGTGTGAGATCTCTGATGTACAGTAAGAATTAATTCAGAGCTAAAACTTTCCCCACATTCAGGACAGGAAAATTTCTCCTCCCCCTGCATTTCGGCACCATCCCTCACAGTATGAGGTTGCTCAGAGTCAGAAGGATTTGATGGTCCATCCACACTGTGAAGTCCTCCATCCATAGCTGAGCTCATTGTCTTTTCTCCTGCACAGTCTCTTGTGATTTCCTCATCTTCCATTTTACACCCTGGAGATAAAGTGAGATGATCCTTTGAGGGTTTCTTGATGGCGTCTCCTGGAAAAATATAAAGACATGATCAATACATACAAGAGGATTAGCTCACTTAAATCAAGATTCCATCTGGATCAGGTAGATTTTAGCGAGCAGATGTTATCTGTGAACGTTCCAACCAGCTGGGACTTCCCCTCTTCAGCCAATGGGCCTTTGATCTTCTTCTCAGATCCCTTCTACATTTACACAGCCTTGTCAGAAGAGCAGGAACCAATGGGGACTGGGAGGTGCTTGTCACAAAACTACAATCCTAGGCACTGGGTCATGTGATCTCTGATAATGAACAGGTTTGAAGTTCAAACTGGTAGAGCCTTTAGCATTGAACAAGTGACCATAGGCCTAGGCTTCTGGTGAAAATATTTATTCTGCCCCACTTTTATGTCATTTTCTGTGTTGTATTGCACTGCATCAGGTTATCCACTTGCTGCCAAATGACGTACCTGTACATCATTTGACTTCAAGTGGTTGTCCCGGAGTACCGTGGTTGTACCGTTGTTTAGAGCCGGGGTTGGCTCTCTTGTAATAACAACCGATGCGGCTAAGCAGCCGCTTGGCTGTTATTTCAAGCAGTGGAACATTTCCCCGCTGCCTTACTTCTTCCACTTGCCCGAGCTCCGGCTATAATAAATATCCCCAAAAAAATATAAAAAAACATTTTTTTCCTCAGTTTAGCCCAATATGTATTCTTCTACATATTTTTGGTAAAAAAAATAAAAAAAAATGCAATAAGCGCTTGATTGGTTTGCGCAAAACTTATAGCGTCTACAAAATAGGGGATAGTTTTATGGCATTTTTATTAATAATTTTTTTTTACTAGTAATGGCGGCGATCAGCGATTTGTATCGTGACTGCGACATTATGGTGGACATATCGGACAATTTTGACATTATTTTGAGACCATTGTCATTTTTACAGCAATCAGTGCTATACAAAAGCACTGATTACTGTGAAAATGACACTGGCAGTGAAGGAGTTAACCTGTAGGGGGAGCTGAAGGGGTTAAGTGTAACCTAATGTGTGATTCTTACTGTGTGAGGGCGTGGCTTGGTGTGTGACGTCACTGATCGTTGTTCCCTATGACAGGGAACAGACGATCAGTGACACTCACACTAGGAAGCACGGGGAGAGGTTTGTTTACACTTACCTTTCCCCGTTCTTCAGCTCTGTGACCCGATCGCGGGACACCGGTGGCGATCGGGTCGCGCGGTCACGGAGCCCAGGACCGGGTCACGCGGGCGACCCACGGCTGGCCATCTTAAAGAGGATGTACCTGTACGTGCTTGTGCCCAGCCGTGCCATTCTGCTGACGTATATGTACAGGCGGTGGTCCTTAAGTGGTTAAAAGCGGTATTAAAAAAAAATAGAAAGTATTTAAAAATGCTGATCTTGGCGCTTTGAATGCTTTTAAGTGCAAAGGAGGGATTTGGGGTCTTATAGATCCCAGATCCCTCCATAAAGAGTACCTGTCATGTGCCTATTGCTGTCACAGGGATGTTTACATTCCTTGTGACAGCAATAAAAGTGCTAAAAAAAAAAGCAACGTTGTAAAAATAAAAAAATATCATACTGTAAATTAATATTGATAAAAAAAAAATTTAAGTGAGACCCGCCCAGTCCCCCCCCCCCCCCCCGTGCTAGTGCGCAAAGTCGAACGCGTGCGTCAGTCCTGAACGCACGCAAACCGCGATCGTCCCACACATGTGAGGTATCACCGCAAACGTCAGATCATGGGCAGTAATTCTCGCACTAGACCTCCTCTGTACATCTAAAGAATACTGCAATCACTGAACAGCACATAATATCACCTGTGATGTATTTTAGTTATCTTGCAAACCTGGCCTGTTAGTGGGTTCTGAGGACTGGAGTTGAGAACCACTGCTGTAAAGGCTTTTAAAGTGTCGCCTATGGATGGTAAAACTTACGTTGTTTGTCACCGTTGTGCGGACGTACACAATTTTAAAGTGTGACATGTTTGGTATCTATTTACCCGGCACAACATCATCTTCAATATTTTACAAAAAATTGGGTTATGTATTGTTTTTTTTTTTGCATTAAAATGTAAAAAAGTATTTATTTTTTTCCCCCCCAAAAACTGCAATTGCAAAACCGCTGCGCAAATATTGTGCGACATAAAAATATTGCAAAACAGACCATTTTATTTTCCAGGGACTCTGCCAAAATAAAAATGTATAATGTTTGGGGTTATAAGGAATTTTCTAGCAAAAAATACTGATTGAACTTGTAAACAAAAAGTTCCAGAAAAAGCCTGGTCTTCAACTCGTTATTATTGTTTTGTAGTATGCTGACATCTAGTGGCATTTTTTGGTCACTACAACTTGTTTCCTCTATGATTTTGGTTTCTACAAGCTGGTTTCTACAGTGTGGGAAGGTGAGCAGAGCAGCTCCAGAGAACAAAATTGTTTACCCAATCCATCCAGGCATTATTCTGACACCAGCGAAAATTGTGGTAAAGAGTCTGTGTGGGCCAGACAGAACACATACATCCTGCATTCCTTTCTGCCAGCACAAGTCATATGGTTCTTACAGAGACTCTGACAGGGAGAAAAGAATGCAGGATGTCTGAGTGTTCTGTCCATCCCTCCATCATCTTTAACATATACATTGCTGGTTCACAATACAAGAAGAATGCATTGAAAAATGAAAGAACAGTGGGGGTTATTTACTAAAGGCAAATCCACTTTGCACTACAAGTGCAAACTACAAGTGCAAAGTGCACTTGAAATTGCACTGAAAGTGCACTTGGAAGTGCAGTCGCTGTAGATCCGAAGGGGACATGCAAGGAAAATTAAAAAACTGCATTTTAGCTCGCACATGATTGGATGATAAAATCAGCAGAGCTTCCCCTCATTTCAGATCTACCCCTCAGATTTACAGCGACTGCACTTCCAAGTGCACTTTCAGTGCACTTTGCACTTGAAGTTTGCACTTGCTGTTCGCAAATAACCCCCATTGTCCTCTTGTGGCATTCTACGAGCTCTGTTTCTCACACTTTAGTAACAAGCAAGAGCTCTTGCACATAGCGCACTCCTGATCTCTGCATTGTGTGCATAGCGCACTCCTGATCTCTGCATTGTGTGCATCGCGCACTCCTGATCTCTGCATTGTGTGCATAGCGCACTCCTGATCTCTGCATTGTGTGCATAGCCCACTCCTGATCTCTGCATTGTGTGCATAGCCCACTCCTGATCTCTGCATTGTGTGCATAGCCCACTCCTGATCTCTGCATTGGGAGCATAGCCCACTCCTGATCTCTGCATTGGGAGCATAGCCCACTCCTGATCTCTGCATTGGGAGCATAGCCCACTCCTGATCTCTGCATTGGGAGCATAGCCCACTCCTGATCTCTGCATTGGGAGCATAGCCCACTCCTGATCTCTGCATTGGGAGCATAGCCCACTCCTGATCTCTGCATTGGGAGCATAGCCCACTCCTGATCTCTGCATTGGGAGCATAGCCCACTCCTGATCTCTGCATTGGGAGCATAGCCCACTCCTGATCTCTGCATTGGGAGCATAGCCCACTCCTGATCTCTGCATTGGGAGCATAGCCCACTCCTGATCTCTGCATTGGGAGCATAGCCCACTCCTGATCTCTGCATTGGGAGCATAGCCCACTCCTGATCTCTGCATTGGGAGCATAGCCCACTCCTGATCTCTGCATTGGGAGCATAGCCCACTCCTGATCTCTGCATTGGGAGCATAGCCCACTCCTGATCTCTGCATTGGGAGCATAGCCCACTCCTGATCTCTGCATTGGGAGCATAGCCCACTCCTGATCTCTGCATTGGGAGCATAGCCCACTCCTGATCTCTGCATTGGGAGCATAGCCCACTCCTGATCTCTGCATTGGGAGCATAGCCCACTCCTGATCTCTGCATTGGGAGCATAGCCCACTCCTGATCTCTGCATTGGGAGCATAGCCCACTCCTGATCTCTGCATTGGGAGCATAGCCCACTCCTGATCCCTGCATTGGGAACAGAGCGCACTCCTGATCCCTGCATTGGGAACAGAGCGCACTCCTGATCCCTGCATTGGGAACAGAGCGCACTCCTGATCCCTGCATTGGGAACAGAGCGCACTCCTGATCCCTGCATTGGGAACAGAGCGCACTCCTGATCCCTGCATTGGGAACAGAGCCCACACCTAATCTCTGCATTGGGAGCAGAGCCCACACCTAATCTCTGCATTGGGAGCAGAGCGCACTCCTAATCTCTGCATTGTATATGTAGCACACTCCTGAACCCTGCAATGTGTACGTAGCGCACTCCCCTGCACTTTGTATGTAGTGCAAGTTTGAACTCTGCACTCTGTACATAGCCCACTCCTGAACTCTGCAGTCTGTATGTCAGAGGTGTGGGACTTGAGTCACATGACTTGACTTAAGTCAGACTTGAGTCACCTGTTTGAGGACTTGCGACTTGCTTGACAGAAGTCAATAAATGACTTGACTTGACTTGTCACTAATGACTTGCGACTTGACTTTGACTTGGGCTACATGACTTGCAATGACTTGGCACCACTAACACTAACCGCAAGCCGCCGTCTGCCTACCTGATCAGCGTGTCATGCAGAGAGACGGCGGCCATTGCAGTGTTCAAAAGCCACGCCACCTTGTCTGTGATAGGCGGAACACTCAATTTCACAGCAGGCAGTGTTCAGCCTATCACGGACATCCTCTTATCCTCATCTGTGTTATGAGGATGAGCGGATGTCCGTGATAGGCGGAACACTGAATTCTGGGAAATTGAGTGTTCCACCTATCACAGACGAGGAGGCGGCGCGGCTTTTGAATACTGGAATGGCCGCCGGGATGCCGCCGATCAGGTACACGGCTGACGGGCACAGTGAAGCATGGGCACAGTGAGATACGGGCACAGTGAGACACGGGCACAGTGAAGCATGGGCACAGTGAAGCATGGGCACAGTGAGGCACAGGCACATAACCAATATTATTTATTGTTATCCCTCCTATTATTTTTATACAGTATGGGGTAGATCAGTGTTTTGACTTGATTTGTGACTTGACCAAAATAAATGACTTGACTTGCTTGACTTCTAGCAGGGACTCGACTTGACTTGCTTGCTTTTCGTCACAGTAACTTGGGACTTGCTTGAGACTTGAAGGTTAAGACTTGAGACTTGCTTGTGACTTACTCCCATGTCTGCTGTATGTAGTGCAAGCCTGAAACATGCACTGTGCATGTAGCGCACTCCTGAACCCTGCACTCTGTAAGTAACACACTACACACTTCTGAATCCCACACTCTGTGCATAATGTGTTCCTGAACTCTGCACCCTCTGTGTAACGATCTTCTGGTATTTACCAATGCCCCTTTAAGACCCTGCAACTATTAGTACATTTTGGCCAGACCCCCATTTGATGCGGCATGCACTCCCCCTTAGTAGGGGAGAGGGGGTCATTTTGTATTGTGGTGCATGGTTGAGATCCTGCACCTATTCTTTGAGAAAAAAGTCCTGGCCACCAATATATAGGGGCACAGTGACCATCAGTATGCAGGGCCACTGGTTACCAGTACAGTATACAGAGACATACCAAATCAAATAAAACTACCACGAAACCAACACAAATCTCAAAAGCTATAATCAAAGAATGTTTGGAGATGGTTTCCACATCCAACACGAGTCAATAAAAAGCAAAAAATGCAGCACAACCCTACACTTCATCTATAAAATTCTACAAATGGACTTATAAGTGCAATGGTAAAACCTATTAATGAATATCCAGTGCAAATCAACCAATGTATTGCAATATAGTAGTGATGGTATCACCCTCTCTGCAAAAATATTTTGAGAAATTGCAATGGTGAAACCCCTTACATTCAAGAATAATAACAGAGATGCAAATCAACCAGTGTATAAGAACATAGTAGTGATGGTGTCATCCTCTCTGCAAAAGGTAAGATATATTGCACAGCTGCAATGTGCAAATAGTGGTAAAACACCCTTTATATAATATTAATAAAATGTACAATTAATGTACATATTTTACATTTTTTATTATAATTATATAATGGGGGTTTCACCACTATTTGCACATTGAAGCTCTGCAATATTTCTTACCTTTTGCAGAGAGGGTGACACCATCACTAATATATTGCAATACATTGGTGGATTTGCACTGGATATTCATTTATAGGTTCTGCACTTTTTTGTACAATTTTAAAGAGGAAGTGTAGAGTTGGGCTAATTTTTTTTTGCTTTTTATTGATATACAGAGGTCAGGACATACTGATCACCATTGTACAGGGGCACACCACCCACCATTGTGCAGATGCACATTGACAACTAATGTACAGGGGCTCTCTGAGTATTGACCACCAATGTAAAAGGGTACATTGAGGAACTAATGTTGTACATAGTCCTGACCCCCACCCTCTATACGCTTTATAGAGCTAACCTCTTCACCCTGTATGCTATGTTGCACAATGAATGGGGCCAACTGATTGCAATACTACTGGGGTTTATTATTGTGCAATGTTGGGGGTTAATTATTGTGCATTTCTGGTTAATTACTGTGCTGTGCTTAGGATTTATTATTGTTTTATGCTGGGGGGTTATTACGGTGTTGTAATGGAGGTTAATTGTTGTGACAAGCTGCAGGTTTATTATCATGCAGGGTTGGGGGATAATTGTTGTGTCATTTAGGGGGCTAATTGTTGTATAATTATGGGGCTAATTGTTGTGCAATTTTGGGGGCTAATTGTTTTGCAATGCTGATGATGGTTAGCTACTGTGCAATGCTGAGAGTTAAGTATTGAACCATGCCCTGGTTAATTACTGTGCTGTGCTAAGGGTTAATTTTGGTGTCCTACTGTGAGTTAATTATTTTGTTGTGCTGTGGGTCATTGCTGAACTTGTCACATGCTTGTTCATTTCTGGCCCAAGCTGGGCTTTTTTAATCCCATAGTCTGTTCAGTTCAACCCCATGTCTTATTTGGTCTATACAAAGTCAGAAAAGTGTTACAGTACAAGCCATAGACCATGAAGAAACATCTATTTGCTCGACATGCCCCCTTGCTGGCCACTAGGGATGAGCTTTGAGTTCGAGTCGAACCCGTGTTTTTTATCTAGTATGGGGGCATACAGAGTGTGTCATGGAGAGGGATCTGTGATGGGAAGAGGGGTCTGTGATGAGAAGAGGGGTCTGTGATGAGAAGAGGGGTCTGTGATGAGAAGAGGGGTCTGTGATGAGAAGAGGGGTCTGTGATGGGAAGAGGGGTCTGTGATGGGAAGAGGGGTCTGTGATGGGAAGAGGGATCTGTGATGGGAAGAGGGATCTGTGATGGAAAGAGGGATCTGTGATGGAAAGAGGGATCTGTGATGGAAAGAGGGATCTGTGATGGAAAGAGGGATCTGTGATGGAAAGAGGGATCTGTGATGGAAAGAGGGATCTGTGATGGAAAGAGGGATCTGTGATGGGAAGAGGGATCTGTGATGGAAAGAGGGATCTGTGATGGGAAGAGGGATCTGTGATGGGAAGAGGGATCTGTGATGGGAAGAGGGATCTGTGATGGGAAGAGGGATCTGTGATGGGAAGAGGGGTCTGTGATGGGAAGAGGGGTCTGTGATGGGAAGAGGGGTCTGTCATGGAGAGGGATCTGTGATGGGAAGAGGGATCTGTCATGGAGAGGGATCTGTCATGGAGAGGGATCTGTCATGGAGAGGGATCTGTCATGGAGAGGGATCTGTCATGGAGAGGGATCTGTCATGGAGAGGGATCTGTCATGGGAAGAGGGATCTGTGATGGGAAGAGGGATCTGTGATGGGAAGAGGGATCTGTGATGGGAAGAGGGATCTGTGATGGGAAGAGGGATCTGTGATGGGAAGAGGGATCTGTGATGGGAAGAGGGATCTGTGATGGGAAGAGGGGTCTGTGATGGGAAGAGGGGTCTGTGATGGGAAGAGGGGTCTGTGATGGGAAGAGGGGTCTGTGATGGGAAGAGGGGTCTGTGATGGGAAGAGGGATTTGTGATGGGAAGAGGGATTTGTGATGGGAAGAGGGATTTGTGATGGGAAGAGGGATCTGTGATGGGAAGAGGGATCTGTGATGGGAAGAGGAGTCTGTGATGGGGGATTAGTGTATATTTTTTTCAAACTAGTCCGGCCCCCCAACAGTCTGAGGGACCGTGAACTGGCCCCCTGTTTAAAAAGTTTGAGGACCCCTGGTGTAGAGGATATATATGCATCCTAGGTGTTGTATATATATTTATACACTGTATTCAGTTTAGCTAAATCCGTTCCTGTTATTCTCTTCATAATATACTGACAGGCAGGCAGGTGATTGTGCTAGCTGCAGTATTTTCACTTAGTGTACTGTGTCCTTTGCACAGTGTGCACCTAAAACTTACCTGAATACAATTGCTGGTGTTCTCATACAAATACAGGCAGGGAGCTGCAGTATTTTGATCTAGTGTCTTTTGCACAGTGTGCACTTAAAGCTTACCTGAATACAATTGCTGGTGTTCTCATACTAATACCACAGGCAGGGAGCTGCAGTATTTTCAGTTAGTGTACTGTGTCCTCTGCACAGTGTGCAACTAAAGCTAACTGAAGACAATTGCTGGTGTTCTCATACTAATAATACTACAGGCAGGCAATTGATTCTGCTAGCTGTAGTATTAATCAGTATATATATATACATCCCAGCTTTGTGCAGCTACATCTCCCTGCAGGCCATTAGTATGTCTGGAAGGACAACAAGGAGAGGCAGACAGTCACGAGCCAATAAAAGAGGGCAAGCAGGCTCTGTGTCTAGAGGCAACAGTGCTGGTCGTGGACACTGTGCATCCTCATCAGCACGTGGCCGTAGGACACGCTTGTCCTTTTTTTGGCAGCTGGCCGTGTTGAGCCGCAACATGCCGAATACTTGGTAGAGTGGATGACCAACCGTCCTCATCCTCCTCATACTCTCTCACCCAGGCTCAGGGTACTTTGTCTGGCAAAGCAGCTGCCAAAGCGGCCTCTTCCCTCGGCTCAGTCCATGCTATCAATGGCATCAGTCACTCCTTCCCTAGCCCCACCATGTCCTCCTGAGGAGTCCCCCGAACTGTTTAACCACAGTGTTGGGTACATGCTCCAGGAGGATGCCCAGAGTTTTGAAGGCTCAGATGATGGTACCCAGCTAGAGGAAGGCAGTAACGTGAGCCCAGAGAGAGGGGGTGCCCAAGAAGGACAGCAATCTGACAGTCATGTTCCCCCAGCTGCAGCTGGTTTGCTACAGTGATGAGGAGGGAGGGGATGATGAGGTCACGGACTCTACGTGGGTGCCTGATAGGAGAGAGGAGGAGGAGGAGGAGGAGACACATCTCCAACGAGGCAGGATGCCCTCCAGGGGCCAGCTTAAGGGCAGCACACCGACAGCATCACACCGCAGAGCTCTGCATGTGCAGGGCGCTGCTGTCTCTGCGCGTTATTCCAAAAGTTCTTTGGTGTGGGCCTTTTTTGAGACGAGTGCATCAGATCGCAGCGCTGCTATTTGCAACATATGTCTCAGGCGTATCTCGCGTGGCCAAAACATCACCCGCTTGGGCACCACATGCTTGATCAGACATATGTCGACCTGCCATGCAGTTCGTTGGCAAGAACACCTAAAAGACCCACACCAAAGAACAAAGCGGACCTCTCCTTGCTCCTCATCAGCTGGGATCTCCAACCCCACTATACCTTCAGTCCTCTCTGAAACCTGCACTGAGAGGAATGAAGGTGTAGAATTAGGTGTGTCACAGCCAAGTACTTGCGGGCAATCTGCTATCGGTACACCAACATCAGATTGTACCAGGCAAATTTCCCTGCCCCAGCTTCTGCACCGCCGAAAGAAGTTCGCTCCCAGCCATCCACATGCCCAGCGGTTGAATACTAGCTTGGCTAAATTGCTAGCACTTCAACTGCTGCCTTTTCAGTTGGTAGATTCTGCCCCCTTCCGTGAGTTTGTGGAATGTGTGGTTCCTCAGTGGCAGGTTCCCAAATGCCACTTTTTTTCACGGAAGGCGATTCCGGCTCTCTACTGGCATGTGGAAGGCAATGTCTTGGCCTCGCTGGACAGGACAGTCAGCCGTAATGTGCATATTACCGCTGACTCATGGTCCAGCAGGCATGGACAGGGACGTTACCTATCTTTCACGGCGCATTGGGTGACTCTGCTGGCAGCTGGGAAGGATGCAGGACAAGGTGCATTAGTGTTGGAGGTTGTTCCACCGCCACGCCTCCAAAATGCTACTACTGGTTGTGACACACCTGTCTCCTCCACCCCCTCCTATTCTTCTTCCTCCATGGCCTCTTCCTGTGTTTTGTCCTCGGAACCAGCTGTGCTCCGTAGGCGTTAAAGGGGCTATGCAAGTACGCAGGCAAAGAGATGCCATGCAGTGCTTGAGCTGGTGTGCTTGGGGGAGAGGAGCCACACTGGGGCAGAGGTCCTGTCTGCTCTGCAGGGGCAGGTTTAGAGGTGGTTGACGCCACGCCAGCTTAAGCCAGGAATGGTGGTTTCCGACAATGGCACCAACCTCCTCTCCGCCCTCCGACAGGGACACCTGACCAATGTGCCCTGTGTGGCTCACGTCCTTAACCTGGTGGTGCAGTGGTCCTAGGGCAGGTACCCGGGCTTACAGGATGTCCTGAGGCAGGCCAGGAAAGTCTGTGTGCATTTCTGCCGGTCATATGATGCCAGTGCTTGGCTGGCTGACCTGCAAAAAGAAATTTAACCTGCCCAAGAACCGCCTAATCTGTGACATGCCCACCAGGTGGAACTCAACGTTGGCCATGCTGCAGCGTCTGCACACACAGCAGAGGGCTATCAATGAGTATCTGTGCCAATATGGCACCAGGACAGGGTCAGGGGAGCTTGGTTTTTTTTTGCCACGCCAGTGGGTCATGATCAGGGATGCATGCACTGTCCTGTCACCATTTGAGGAGGCCACGAGGATGGTGAGCAGTGACAGTGCAAGCAGTTTTAAATTACTTTTTTTCCTTTAGAAATGTCATTTTGTGCAGGGACAGTTCTAAACATGGGAAACACGTGCCACTTCACAGGTATACTATAGACACCCCCCAGGTATGATATTTAAAGGAATATTTTCCTTTTTTTTTTCACTTTATGTATCATTAAAATCACTGCTCCCGGAAAAACGGGCGTTTTTAAAACTTCTTTTTGCACTGATACATGTCCCCTGGGGCAGGACCCGGGTCCCCAAACCCTTTTTAGGACAATAACTTGCATATTAGCCTTTAAAATTAGCACTTTTGATTCCGAACGTTCGAGTCCCATAGACTTTAACGGGGTTCAATAGTTCGCGCAAACTTTCGGTCCATTCGCAGGTTCTGGTGCGAACCGAACCGGGGGGTGTTCGGCTCATCCCTACTGGCCACACCAATTTTTGGCCAGACACACTTCACAGGCCGCATTAGCTCCCCCACTCATACCTCAAGCAACACCAAAGCACACCCAAAGATATGTCTGGAGCCACCCCTGGTGACTATTATTGGCTGATATCACTGATCTCCCGCCCTACTCTGGACCAATCAGTGTGCAGTAACAGAGCAGAGATAAGAGAAGAATATATTATAGCTCACCTGTGCTGATCTCTGTAGGAGTGTCCTCCTCTTTGAATGTCCTCATCATTCCAGCCTCCTCCATATATTGCTGATCATCCCTCACATACGTCTCTTCTACCTCACCCTCAACTTTTATGATAATCAGATCTTCACCCTAAACCAACAGAATGGCAGAAAATAACATATGTAAACTGAAAATATTTATGATGTGAGATCCCATAGAAAATATTCCATCACTTCATGTTCCAGACTCTCAACTCCACCTACCTGATGATGGTGAGGAATGGTGTGACCTTCCTGTGTGGAATCCCGGGAATACAGAGGACGGGGACATCTCTCTGGTGGGTTCTCATTACTGGATCCATCTGTAGGAAACACACACACTGACTGAATACATTGTTTCTATGTGTTTATCAGATGATGGGGGATCTAGGTGGACCCTCCGTACTGCTCTCACTTTTACAATAAAGTCTCCTCTTACCCGGTGATGTGAGGGGCGGCTGATTGTCCATCATGACATCCTTGTAGAGATTCTTGTGTCCTTCTAAATACTCCCATTCCTCCATGGAGAAATAGACAGTGACATCCTGACACCTTATAGGAACCTGACACACACAATGATACAGTCACCATCCAAACACATCCCTTGTCTGTTACTGGATAATGTCCCAGAATTCCCGGCACCGCTCACCTCTCCTGTCAGCAGCTCCATCATCTTCTTGGTGACTTCTAGAATCTTCTCCATGTTGTGTCTCTCAGGTTTTAGGGAGTCACATGGAGGCACTGTGATGGTCATGTGATTACCTGACTTCACAAGAGGAAATCTCTGTATTGAGGAACCAATAGGAATATCATGTTAGAATCCCAGAATCCTCCTCACCTCTCCGGTCAGGTCTGTGTTTTATTAATAGAGATAAGAGTGATGTCATGTGACCTCCAAGAGTCATCCTCACCTCTCCGGTCAGCAGGTAGATGATCTCCATGGTGAGGTTTAGTATCCTCTCAGTCATGTGACTCCGGTCCTCCTCCATCTTAATTGACATGGTCATGTGATCTTTGTAGGTTTTCTGTAGACAGAGAATTATCTGGACTGTATTGGTTGTACAATATTAGGATGGGGATGTAAGGAGTTAATGAGCAGGCTGCCCCTGATGGGAGTTGACACATGTGTAGGGAGCTGTGTCCCTCCTAGTGTTTGCATTTCTAAAAAAACATTTGCTTGGTTAATTGATTACAGACAGGTGCCTCCGTTACCTGCTAGCTAGGTCTCAAACCCTGATTGAAGGTCTGTAATATCTTATAATGGGGAGTTTTCAGTAAATAGGGAAATAATTAGATGATATAACCTTCCATGCATGAGCTGCTGCTGCTGAATTTCATTCAGACCAGAAGCAGAGACTATTAGGTAAGTGTTCATGTGTTCTAAGAATTTTACTGTTGCAGCGTGTGTGTGTGTGTATCTGAGGCCTGGTGACAGAAGTGTCTCTGTCCTGTTGTTATTATCTCACATGCACAATGGCAGATACCTAGATCTGTGCTACTGTATGTGCACAGTGTTCACCTTACAGTATATTATTAGGTAAAGCTCTTTATTAAAACCCAACTCCAGGAAACATTAATATGATCCCTTGTAGAGGGGCTGTGTCCCCACTGCAAGTGATGGTTGCTTGTTTAGGTCAAGGGGACATAGAAAAGATATCTAAACACAAAACAAAATAAATACCCCGCTTGTGCATGGCAATGAGATTCTAAACATAATAAAAGCTGCAGGCACACCCATGAGAAATTTATCACAGCTAATACATCTTATAAACAATGTGCTGCGCTACACAAACAGAATGAATGTCTTTTAAAGAGTCCAAGTGCAAAATGAATTCCCAAGTGAAAATGACAAAAAGCTAAAATTCTTCTTTAAAACAAATGAAATAGTGAAAAACACGATGAACCGAAGAGTCTTCACCTCAAAGGTCAGACCACCACCAAAGGAGTCAGATGTATACTTACCATGTGGCAAGGACCTTTTAATTAAAGAGAGATGAAACAGGCTTTTTGGAGTATATCCCCACACAAAATCCACACTCTTCCAATGTTTCGACAAGGACATATAAAGAAGAAAGTGCTGGATAGTGTAAAACCTTCTAAAATGCTGTTTTACCATAATAAAATGCTACTCACGTGGAATAAAATGAAATGCGCATATCACAGAAACAATCCTGGTGGGTAACAATGGCGTTCGCCGTCACTTCTGGTATACGCAATAAGCATGTTGCTCCGCCCTAAGCGTTTAGTCACCAAAGGACTTCTTTCGGGGCCTGATGTTATATGTATTGTATGTAGCCAGGTATTACTTTCAGTGATTTTTCTGTGATATTTGCATGCTTTGTACACTCAACCTAGTGTTTCAGATGGGTTGATGTTTTTGAAGAGGTCAAGGCAAAGAACGGAGGACCTATCTTATCCAGTAGCTACTTTGGGATTAGCACTACATGTATTGGATGTAAGAGTTATTACTAATCTTTTATCATACAAAGTTTGTATAATTTCTATACTGTTGTGTATCTATATACTTATGGTTATTGTTCTATACTGGGTTCAGTAGATTCTCTGCTCACAATTACTTTGCTTAGATTATTTTCCCATGAAGACAACCCCATCTGCTCACAGTGGCCCTGTCCTGGGTGGAAGTACTGCCAAATTAAGCACTTTCCACCAGGCCACGTACCCGTACGTCACCCGACTTGCGTTGGTTATACCAGGATGTCCCGCTATTTTTCTTTTAGAGCCAGCAGAGCTCTTTCTTGTATCAGCAATCTTAGTGGCTAAATAGGCCCCCTTCCCACCGCATTCTCTAGTCCTCCCATCCCACCGGGGAACCTGGAATTGCAGCCGGCGGTTCCCCCAGCTGACCATAGAGCTGATCGAGGACCGTAGCAGACCAACTCGTCTCTATGGTCTAAGAAACCCGAAATGACGAGTATTTTGCCACTTCTGGTTTCGCCAGTTGTAAACAAACCATTAGTGGTTTGTAAAAAGCATTGGATTATACTGATCTTGTATTATCAGATGCTTTTAAGGGCAGAGGAAAGATTTGAGGTCTAATAGACTCCAGATGTCTCAGTAAAGATGACATGTCACCAGTGCCGGGACAAGTTCATCTAGCACCCAGGGCAAAGATGCCAAACTTTCAACCCCCCTAAGATGTATGAGGAAAATGTGTCAGCAAAATTCTCCCCCCCTCAAAAAAAATCAAGCACTAATCTGCACGCCAACCTCCTAAGCATATATTCCCTTTGCAAGCCATGATTCTCCCCAAACAAATCCCCCCTGCTGAAATCCCCACTCCTAGCACAAATCTTTGGCCCCCTTCTCAGCTAATATCCTCTCTCTCTCTCTGAATCTCCCTCCTAGCAAAATGTTCCCCCCACCCAAATCACACACCCTAGCAAAAATCCTTTATCCCTCAAATTTCCTCTGAGCACAAATCTCCCTCACATCCCCCATCTAGCACAACCCCCCCCCCCCCAAATTTCCCTATGATCAAAAATGCCCCCCCCTCCAGCAAAAAAACTCCCTTATTATTATTATTCCATCCCCCAAAATTTTCCTTGTGAGCATAAATCCCCCTCCAGGACAAATCCCCCCCAATCATCTCTAATAGAACAAATCTTCCCACCAAATCCCCCTTTCTTACACAAATGGCAGGAGGAGCAGGAGCGGAGAGAGAGCACAGTCCGCACCTTCTCCTGTCTCTCTTCTGCCCTCCAGATTTGGCTTATCACTTCCTGTGCTAAGCTGATAGGATTAGTGATGCTGCTGTCACTACTCCTGTTGTCTTGTAGCAGCAGGAAATCTCCATGAAGTACCCCCCACCTCACATGATACCACAGTGCCCAGGGCAGCCGCCATTCTGCCCACCCCTTGTTCCAACCCCGCCTGTCACTGCCTTTTACTATCACAAGGGATGTTTACATTCACTACGATAACGATAAAAGGGAATCACAAAAAAAAATAGAGGTACAGTAAAATTAGAGGTAGGTAAAATTTAAAGCGCCCCCATCAACCTGTGCTTGCGCACAAATGTGTTGGTCCCATGTCGGTATGTAAACAGTGATCGCCCCATGTGATATACCACCACAACATTAGATCGAGAGCAAAAATTCTAGCACCAAACCTCCTGCGTAACTCTAAAGTGGTAACTCGTAAGGGCTTTTAAAGCATGACATGTTGGGTATCTATTTACTTGGCATAACATTGTCTTTTATATTTTACCAAACAATTGGGTATTGTGTTTTGTGTGCATTAACCATACACATGTATTTTGGCTACATCATGTTTGTTGGGTTTCTTGCACCCTGCAAACCTGTTACATCCTGTCCTACCAGCCTGATCGGACATTAGAATCAGAAAGCAAAGTCTGTTTGGTCTCTATGTTTGCTCAGTTTTAGAAGGGTCCTTCTTACACAGCTTTGAGGAGAACACTGTGAACACACAAATCCTTTAAATGACAGGTTTGGGGGAAGCCTTAAATTTGTACATGGTGTACAGGGACCAACACAGTTTTCAGGAACAGGGTGAGCACTTAGGCAGAGCGTACTTGGGCTGTGGAATTATTTTTGTTCTTTTTTAAATTAGCTTTGATTACAAACACCACCAGCACCCTAATCTACTACTTTTTGGGCAGTTGTGACGGGGACATGTGACTTTTCCTCACGTGGTACTTGGCCTACTTTCACCAGCATAATTGGTGGCCCCAAAATAATTTTCATTTTTTACCACTTCCCATACGGAACAAGTGTTTATAACCATGTTCCTGCAAATCAGAATTTGCAACCGGCAATTGGCTGTTATTTAACCACTTCAATACCATGCACTTATACAGCTTCCTGCCCAAGCCAATTTTGAGCTTTCAGCACTGTCGCAATTTGAATGACAATTGCGCGGTCATGCTACACTGTACCCAAACAAATTTTTTATCATTTTGTTCCCACAAATAGAGCTCTCTTTCGGTGGTATTTGATCGCCTCTGCGATTTTTATTTTTTGCACAACAAATAAAAAAAGAGCGAAAATGTAAAAAAAAACTAAGTTTTTCTTTGTTTCTGTTAATTTTTTTTGTAAATAAGTACCTTTTCTACTTCAATGACGGGCACTGATAAGGCGGCACTGAAGGGCACTGATGAGGTGGCACCAATGAGGTGGCACCGATTAGGTGGCACTGATGGGCACTGATATGTGGCACTGGTATGCGGCACTGATTGGCACTCATAGGTGGCACTGATTGGCACTCATAGGCGGCACTGATTGGCACTCATAGGCGGCACTGATTGGCACTTATAGGCGGCACTGATGGGCACTGATAGGTGGCATGGACGGGCACTGATAGGTGAACACAGATTGGCACGGATGGGCACTGATGGACACTAGTAGGTGGCATTGGTGGCACTGGTGCCCAGCAATGCCAGCCACCACACATTGTGAAAGTGCCAGTCAGTGCCCATTTGTGGGCACTGATTGGCATATTTTTTTTATGTTTTTATTTTTTACTACATGTGGATGGCCATGGGGGCCATCCACATGATTGGGGCTTCCCTGGTGGTCCTGGGGGGCTTCCCTGGTGGTCTAGTGTGGGTATCCGAGGGGGGGCTGCGCTGAAACACAATCAGCGCGAACCCCCCCCTGTCAGGAGAGCCGCCGATCGGCTCTCCTCTACTCGCGTCTGTCAGACGCGAGTGGGAAGAGCCGATCAACGGCTCTTCCTGTTTACATTGTGATCAGCCGTGATTCGACACGGCTGATCACGTGGTAAAAAGCCTCTGATCCGTCGGAGGCTTTTTACCGAGATCAGTGTAGCGGTGGGTCAGACTGACCCACCGCTCCACCGATCGCCGCGATGCGCGCCCCCCGGGCGTGCGGCGGCTGTTATCCCACAGGACGTCATATGACGTCCAGTGTGGATAACTGAATCACTTCCCGGACGTCAATCTGCTATTGACGGGGCGGGAAGTGGTTAAAAGTAATCTGAGTGGCTCTACAGCCCCCTGATCACTTTTACAAGGCTCAAACGGAGCCTCCTCTTTCTCCCACTGTGGCCTGTTGCCATTCCCAAGTTTTCCTATTCTCCCGGGAGCATGGGACTGCTACACTCTGTTGGGCCTGGCTGCAGACAGAAGACAGGGAGGAACATCCGTTCCATCTCCTCTGTGATTAATGATCCCAGAAGCAATGTGTCAACCAGAGTGCCTTCAGGTTCCTTCAGGGGTGCCTGGGCAAAATGCCTAGAAATTGCCCCAAAAATTGTCAACAAGCCAGCGGGTGAATCAAGCTTGCCTTTTAGTTACACAAAGCCACAGGTACACATTTACAACTTTCCATTCACTAGCGTCCTAACAATCAAAGGCATCATCGGTTGATAAGGAGGACACTGGGCACCTGTACCCCCACTACGTCAGTACTGGGTTCACATTAGCGAAGTGAGGGAGAAGAAAAACACCAGTGTGTAAAAGTGTATTTGCTTTGAAAGAATAAAGGCCCGTAAACACGATCGGATATTCCGACAACATTTGTCCGATGGATGTGTTTTGACGGATAATCCGACCGTCTGTTTGCTCCATCGGACAACTGTTGTGGGAATTTCTGACAACAAATGTTGGATGGTCATGCTCTCAAATTGTTCGACAACAAATGTGTTCCGTCGGATTATCCGATCGTGTGTACACAAGTCCGACGGACTAAAATCCAAAGTACAAACACACATGCTCAGAACCAATGCTAACCATCAGACAACAATAGCAGAAGTTGCCCAAAGGGTGGCAGTAAAGAGCTCAAAAACCACGTAGTTTCGTGAATGTTGGCTGAAAAAGTTCTGCCGTTTGTTACTAGAACAAGTTCACGGCCAACGCCCTTCGGACAAAAATCCACGGACTTGTCCAATGGAAGTCCGATCGTGTGTATTAGGCTTAAGTCACCTCTAAAGCTGGGTGTCGTACGTTTGTGGATTATAACGCGATATGTAAAACTATTAGTTTTGTTCTTTACATTTTAAAAAAGGGTGCCTCGTGATTTCGCAGAATTTTAAAGGGTGCCTTGACTGAAAAAAAGGTTGGGAAATACTGCAGTAGACATGTGCAATTTGTTTGGTTTTTCGGATGAAAATTAGATTTTGGAAGATTCCGATGTATCCGAATCTCCGAATGGATACCGAAACGAATGGCAACGAATCCGAAAAAAAAAGTTAGAATGAAATGAACTAATACATTATTTCATTCAGGAGATGTCACATGATAGTAGCTCAGGGCCATGTTGAAATTAATTCAATTTTCTAACTTGTTTTGATAATTCGGATCCAAATTTTGTTCCATTCGTAAATTCGGATGCACGTGATGCCAGTCGATATTGTCCAATCAGCTAAAGATTTAGGATGGTACTGTTGTTGGTTCTTTCCGCTATCTACACCCACCGAGCTCTGTGGTGGATTTCTATGTTGTCCCAGATACAGGTAGTGCCCAAGCTGCTGCCACAATAAAGTGGAGACGCCATGGACACCACATGACGGGTGTGCTCTGATGTCTACTGTGAAGGGGCAAGGTTATTTACCTCCTCCACTAATATTGCCTTATCTCAAATGGTCTCTTATAGTGAGGGGCGGGGTTATCAGCCTCTTCCCTCATTAGTTGCTGACCTCAGACCCCTGTTATAGTTAGGGTTGTGGGTGGGGCTTATGAAGTGACACCAAGACATGGAAGCAGATGACACCACATCGATGCTTGGACGTAGATTTTATGGTAAAGTTCAAAACAAGAATATGACTGATTAGTGGAATGGCTCTGTCTGAGGGAGAACACTATGATGGAAGGCTTACAGGTTGCTGGGTGTATGAGGAGATCTTTTATAGTGAGAGGATACCGGAATTGTCCCCAGTAACTGTTGTGTAATGTAAGTGTAGCGGCCTCCTCACCCCGACCTCTTTAGCTAGGGGTATGTCGAGCGACAGAGTGAGGTGCGCTACGGCCCATGTCCTCCCCATGCATGTGGGTGAGGTGAAGGCCAATATCAATCTTTTCCTTGGGCCAAATGTGTGCTGGTTATGAGGGTCAGTCCTTCCGTGCCGGAATCTCCCTTTGTTCCCATCAACAGAGTCCATACACCCATCAAAGTCCAAACTCAGGTTTATTGCGTATCTCCACATACAGTCAAATGCAACGGCATGATACGATGGGGAAGCAGGTCGAGGCACTGTACAGGTTCCTAGTCCCTACACTCCCTGTGCTATGACCAGGGGTTGCAGGAGTCTTGATGGAAGCTCCTCCGCTGCGCTGAAGCCCATATCAGGGGAAGATGTCCTCCAAGGGAGTTACTGAAGGCCCATCCGTCACCGGGTTGGCGCTACACCGGGTCTTCGGACGGGTGACCCCCCCCCAGCCTCCTCACCTCAGATGCGGGTCCCCTCGCAAGGGGCGCCCTGGAGCAACTTCACCCTTGCGGGACCCAGTCGGAGTCACCGGGTCCCAGGCCTCCTTAATAGTACCTCACCCCAGGCTGAAGGTGCCCGGGATGGACTCCATCTTCGTTCCGACCAGGCCTTGGGCGCCTAGGCCGGAACCTTGAACCGCCCGCACCCAGGCCTAAGGTGCCTGGGTGCGTGAAGGGGTGACCCCCTCCCACAAGAACAACAGACAGGCGACGACGACCTCGTGGCGCGGGCGTCTCCCCCTTTTATATCCTCCCATCGACACCACGGCGGGTTCCCCGCCCCAGCCGTACCATCGCCAGGAAGGAACCAAAAAAAGGGTAACACTGTGATAGCGATTCTACCTTGAGCCAGCAGGTACACTGACACCCACTGGTCAAAGAGAATATTACACCACCCAATCCTCCACGAATAAGAAAAGGGGTCTAATCCCTGACATAATTACACACCTGGGTCTCTCTACCCCCAGGTGTATCCCACTAACTTTGAAGACCCCGCTACACAAGTCATAACATAATTTTCAGTACAACCCAAATCAGAATCTCATCCCTCGTTACAAGAGACTGCTAAGGTGAGAAGGTGACACATCTCCACAATGAAGAGAATGTTCTGACCCTGTTAGTGGAGAAATATTCCGACCCAGAAGGAGTTAATCTAGTTTTCCACACCATATATGTGTGTATCATCTGCTGGAGATAAAAGACATCACAGTGACTATGGAGGAAGAGGACAGACATGACGGGGTTACTGGGTGTAAATAGAAAATAAGATCTTATTACCTCCTCTGCTGCCACTTCCAGCAATGTCTTCTCTCTACTTCCTCCCGACTCACCTCTCACCCGGGACTTCCTGACTTTCCTCGACATCATTTCCTGTCTATATGTTACATCACTTCCTGTATGTTTTCTTTATTTACGTCAAGTCTTGGTCGAAGGGAGATCACCACCTTGTGGAGCTCAGAGGAACGATGTGTGCCCAGTCTGGCAAGCAAGTGGGGAGATTACTGCAGAGGACAAAAAGAAAACAGAAGTACTCTGCATACTGCAACCCAAGGAGATACTCCACAGTGCAAAGGAAACTGTTTTACAGTGTGGAGGTGAGTCTGTGGATGAATCGGTGACACAGCTGCGCTTGCTTACCGAAGACTGTGCTTTCTATGATGCTGGAGATATGATAAAAGACTGCATTCTGATGGGCAGCAAGTTTAAGGAAGTTCAGGAAAAGCTGTTGCAGGAAGAAGACTTAAAGCTTGAGAAAGCCATAAGGATTGCCAGAGCATTTGAAATATCAAGAAAGGACACGCAAATACTGTAAGGATCACAGCTCCAAATAAATGCTATAGAAAATCACAGCAGCAGATATGGGCAAGAAAGAACACACAAAGGAATAAAGAGCACCTATGGCACTGGGACAAGTAACACACAAGCAGCATGTGGATATTGTGGAAACATGCACCATAAAAATAGTGTCTGTCCGGCAAGGGGGCAGATATCCAATAAATGCAAGAAAAGAGGGCATTTGCCAGGGTGTGTAAACTGTCTTCACAAACCGGAAGGTCAAAAACACGTTCTGTACACGCCATAGAGGACAATGATGACAATGCAGGGTCAGACTGCACCCCAATATATCTGGCAGCAGTACAAAAAAGGCAGCACAAGTAGATCTGAACAAACTAATGGGGTGGGCAACTACATGGCAAATGAGGTTTCATGTGGAAAATTTAAAATAATGCATTTGGGTGGCAAAAATATGAATGCAATCTACTCACTGGGGGGTGAACCTCTGGGGGAATCTAGGATGGAAAAGGACCTGGGGGTCCTAGTAGATTATAGGCTCAGCAATGGCAAGCTGCTGCTAACAAAGCAAACAGAATATTGGCATGCATTAAAAAGGGGATCAACTCCAGAGATAAAACGATAATTCTCCCGCTCTACAAGACTCTGGTCCAGCAGCACCTGGAGTATGCTGTCCAGTTCTGGGCACCAGTCCTCAGGAAAGATGTACTGGAAATGGAGTGAGTACAAAGAAGGGCAACAAAGTTAATAAAGGGTCTGGAGGATATTAGTTATGAGGAAAGGTTTGCGAGCACTGAACTTATTCTCTCTGGAGAAGAGACGCTTGAGAGAGGATATGATTTCAATTTATAAATACCGTACTGGTGACCCCACAATAGGGATAAAACATTTTCGCGGAAGGGAGTTTAACAAGACATGTGGCCACTCATTAAACATGGAAGAAAATAGGTATAACCTTAAACTATGTAGAAGGTTCTTCACTGTAAGAGCGGCAAGGATGTGGAACTCCCATGCACAGGCGGTGGTCTCAGCGGGGGGCATCGACAGTTTTAAAAATCTATTAGATAAGCACCTGAACGACCACAACATACAGGGATATACAATGTAATACTGACTTATAATCACACACATAGGTTGGACTTGTGTCTTTTTTCAACCTTGCCTACTATGTAACTCTTGTGGATAAAGTCAAACAAAAACTCACTAGGATGGAGAAGCTGGGAGTAGTAAAAAAGGTCACAGAACCGTCGGAATAGGTCAGTTCTATAGTTGTGGTGAAGAAGAAGAACACAGGAGCAATTCGTATATGACTTGACCCACGTGATTTGAACAAAGTCATAATGAGAAAACACTACAAACTCCCCACCATAGGGGAGGGTATAGTGCACAAGCTAGTAGGAGCAACAGTATTTAGTGTACTAGATGCCCATTCTGGCTACTGGCAATTGCGTCTTAATGAAGCCAGCAGTTGCTTGACCACTTTCAACTACCCTTTTAGTCGATGGCGTTTCACAAGATTACCTTTCGGCATAGCGTCTGCACAGGAAATATTTCAAAATAAATCACACAAATTAATCGCTGGTCTACAGGGTGTTGAAGTAATAGTTGATGATTTGCTGGTCTATGGAAAGGATCAAATGGAACATGACAAAAACCTTACTGCTTTGCTCAATCGGTGCTTTGCTCAATCGGTGTCGTGAGAAGAATCTTAGACTCAATCCAAACAAAATGCAAATTGGGGTTGAAAAAGTTACATATTTTGGACACCTACTAACCAAAGAGGGCTTGAAGCCTGATCCAAAGACGATTACAGCAGTTCTTAACATGAATGCCCCAAACTCCAGAAAGGAGCTGGAGACATCACTGGGTATTTTCAACTATCTATCAAACTTTTCTCAGGGCCTTGCTCAACAGATAGCACCGATACGTACACTGCTACAGAAGGATGCTGTTTGGTGTTGGGATGCAAACATTGAAAAGACTTTCGACAAAGTGAAAAAACTGATCACTAAACATCCAGGGCCAATACTGAAATATTTTGACGTAAACTGTGACACTGTACTTCAAGTGGATGCATCCCAGTTTGGGTTAGGTGCTGTACTGACTCAACAAGGACATCCTGTGGCATATGCTTCATGAGCACTGACCACAATGCGAGGCAATTATGCTCAAATTGAGAAAGAGATGCTGGCCATTGTGAATGGGTATGAGAAATTTCACCAGTACATATATGGACACCCGGTATTTGTGGAAATGGACCACAAGCCATTGGAGTACATCCTACAGAAATCTCTAGCTTCTATACCTCCACGTCTGCAGCGAATGGTTATGAAATTACAGCAGTATGATCTCACAGTGAAGTATAAGCCTGGAATGGAAGATACTTCCAATGGCAGATACTCTGTCTAGGGTGTTTCAAGAAGGACATGAAGCACGGAATGAACCTGAGTTGGAAGAACAGGTACTGTGACAGCAGGAAGGTAAAGTCACCTGGTTGCATCCAGGGGGGTAGATATATTTCGCCCAGATTCAGGCTTTACGCCGACTTATACAACTAGGTGGAGAGTTGTATAAGGCTAGTGGGCTCATGGATGACTCATACCTCTAGGGAGAGTGTGGGGCGTCGTGCAGACAGAGATGAGACCAGCTGAACCTTGTCAGCTCATTTAGGCCTCTATAAGAACTCCCAGCTTCATTAGATGTTAGCTCATGCCTGGAACCAGACCTGTGTGGACTGTCTAGGGAGAGTGAACCCCTGTGCGGTGAGAAAAAGCCTGTGTGGCTATTTGCTTGGACATTTAAAACCAGGGACTTAGGGACTGGGACAGCACTAGGCTGATCCCAGTTGTTAGTTAGGAAACCTGTATGTTTAGTCAGAGGTCAAGTTGACCAGGATTTATTTTATTTATGTTTCTTTTGCTTTGCTGTGTTTTGTCACTGTAAATAGAAAATAAACCGCACCTTTTTGATTTTGAAAACCACAACCTCCGTTTGCTGGGCCTGTTTTTGTCTGGGGAGCCCATCCCGGGGGTCACACACACCCGCTGCCGAGCTAACCCCCTCACAGTTTGTGGAGGAACCCATGCAGTGTGACTTTCTGACGGGCAGACGTCGGTCGCTGTGTGCGACAGTCGCATGCACTGCCATTCGAGGAACTGAGAAACATTTATGCAAAATGTGTGTTAATGGTAGAAATGTTGTGGTATTGCTGGATTCAGGTAGCCTTGTGACCCTGATAAAGGCTGAGTTAGTTAAAACAGAGGTCTTTGGGAATAGCAAGGTAGCTGTTATTTGTGTGCATGGGGACACCCGAGAGTATCCAGTGACTACAGTGTGTTTCGAGACCCCCAAAGGTACCCTCTCTCATCCAGTGGGCTTAGTATCTCAGTTACCGCATGACGCCATTGTGGGAAGGGATTTTCCGAAGTTCTGGGAACTGTGGGATGATCCTGAGCCCCCCACTGGTGCCCCTATGTACCAGGAATGTGATAGCCAGAACTCCCGTGAGAGTGGTGAGGACTCTCCGGAATTTCCCTTATCAGTATTGGCAGGGGAGACTCAAGAAACTGGAGAGGAGCCCACCTCCTCAGACGAAAACCTACCGTCTGTGGAGTTTTCTGATCTTGAGGTTCACAGGGAAAACTTTGCCACAGAACAGTTGAAAGACCCCGCCCTAATAAAGGCACGGGAAAGCGTAGTGAAAATAGATGGCGAGTTAGTGAACCCAGATAATACCTGCACTTACCCATACTTCAGCGTAGAGAAGGACCTACTGTATCGGGTGGCAAAAAGGGCAGAAGAAACCGTTGAGCAGCTTGTGGTGCCCAAACCTTACAGGAAGTTGGTGTTGGAGTTGGCCCATGGGCACATTCTTGGAGGTCATCTGGGGACAGAGAAAACCCGAGAGAGGGTATTACAGAGATTCTATTGGCCGGGGGTGATGAAGGACATAGAAAATTATTGTTCCTCCTGCCCTGTGTGTCAGAGGTCGGCCCCGATGCCACATTTCCGTAGCCCGCTGGTCCCTCTACCCATCATTGAGGTCCCGTTTGAGAGGATCGCCATGGATTTGGTAGGGCCTATAATCAAGTCCGCTAGGGGGCACCAGTACATATTAGTTATAATGGACTATGCCACCCGTTATCCAGAAGCGATCCCTCTCCGAAATACCTCGGCCAAAACCATAGCCAAAGAGCTATCTCTTGTGTTTAGCCGGGTGGGTATTTGTAAAGAACTGCTTACGGACCAAGGTACACCCTTTATGTCCCGGGTTATGAAGGAGCTGTGTAAATTGTTCAAAGTGACGCAATTACGTACATCTGTGTATCACCCCCAAACCGATGGGCTGGTTGAAAGATTCAACAAAACCCTAAAACAAATGTTGAAGAAAGTGGTGGATAGAGATGGAAAGGATTGGGACTGTCTACTTCCTTATCTGATGTTTGCTATTAGGGAGGTGCCCCAATCCTCTACGGGATTCTCCCCCTTTGAGTTACTGTATGGGAGACACCCAAGAGGGCTGTTGGATATTGCCAAGGAAACTTGGGAAAGTGAGAGTTCTCCCCACAGGAGTGTGATTGAGCATGTCGCCCTGATGCAAGACCGAATTGCACAGGTAATGCCCATCGTGAAGGAACATTTGGCCCAAGCGCAGTTAGCACAGCAGAGAGTGTACAACCGTGGAGCCAAGACCCGTACCTTTTCCCCGGGGGATAGGATACTGGTACTTGTCCCTACGGTTGAAAGTAAATTCCTTGCCAAATGGCAAGGCCCCTATGAGATAATGGAAAAAGTGAGCGAAGTGAATTACAAGGTCAGACAACCAGGAAGGCGAAAGCCCGAACAGATCTATCACGTTAATCTGTTGAAAGCCTGGAGGGATAGAGAGTCCCTAGTCGCAGACACTTGGTCACCAGCTCAAACTGGTTGCGTGATTCCTGAGGTTGGAATAGCAGCCACCTTGTCACAACCCCAACAACAGGAGGTTAAGGAGTTTGTGCTTCGCAACAAGGAGGTATTCTCTGAGCTGCCGGGACAAACATCTGGGGTAGAGCATGACATCATTACCCCGCCCGGTGAAAGGGTGAAGTTAAAACCCTATCGGATCCCAGAGGCCCGACGGGAGGCAATACGGGAGGAAGTACAGAAAATGCTGAACTTAGGGGTGATAGAGGAGTCCCAAAGTGATTGGTCTAGTCCCATTGTGTTGGTGCCTAAACCGGATGGGAGCTGGCGATTTTGTAACGATTTTCGTCAGTTGAACAAAGTTACAAAATTTGACACCTACCCCATGCCACGTATAGATGAGTTGATCGACCGGCTGGGAACAGCCCGATACATGACGACTCTTGACCTCACAAAAGGGTATTGGCAAATCCCCCTGGCCAAGTCGGCCAAAGAGAAAACCGCATTTGTAACCCCAGACGGGGCGTTCCAATATAAAAGAATGCCGTTCGGGTTACAGAATGCGCCGGCCACATTCCAGCAGAAAATGGACCAGATGCTGAGGCCCCATCGGGAGTATGCTGCGGCTTACCTGGATGACGTAATTGTCCATAGCACAGATTGGGCCTCACATCTGCCAAAAGTGCAAGCAGTCCTGGACTCTGTTCGGGAAGCGGGGTTTACGGCTAACCCCAAGAAGTGTACCATTGGGCAGGAGGAGGCCAAATATCTTGGGTACACCATTGGGAGGGGAGTAATAAAACCCCAACTCAACAAAGTCGAGGCCATCCAGAGTTGGCCACGTCCCAACAGCAAGAAGCAGGTACGAGCCTTTCTGGGAATCGCTGGGTATTATCGGCGATTCATTCCCCACTTTGCTTCTAAGGCTGTGCCCCTAACCAACCTGACGAAGGGGAAAGGGTCGGTCATGATTAAATGGACCCCCGAGGCTGAGGCAGCATTCCAATTCTTGAAACAAGCCTTATGTAGCCAGCCAGTGTTGTACTCACCCGACTTCTCTAAAGACTTTGTCGTACAAAGTGATGCGTCAGATGTGGGGTTAGGAGCAGTATTGTCCCAGGTCTGGAACGGGGAAGAGCACCCAGTCATTTACCTCAGCAGGAAGTTGAAGTCCCATGAGGTAAATTACGCCACCGTTGAAAAGGAGTGTTTAGCGGTGAAGTGGGCTCTAGATTCCCTTCGGTACTACCTGCTAGGTAGGCACTTTGACATGGTTACGGATCACGCTCCGTTAAAGTGGATGGCTCAAAACAAGGAAACAAATAGAAGAGTGAATAGGTGGTTCCTGGCCCTCCAGGAATTCAACTTCACAGTAAAGCATCGCCCTGGCGTTCAAATGGGGAATGTGGATGCTTTGTCTCGAGTACATGAATGCCTGATTGCTGGTGTTCCAACCCCGAGGTTAAAACAAGAGGGGGGGGTATGTGACAGCAGGAAGGTAAAGTCACCTGGTTGCATCCAGGGGGGTAGATATATTTCGCCCAGATTCAGGCTTTACGCCGACTTATACAACTAGGTGGAGAGTTGTATAAGGCTAGTGGGCTCATGGATGACTCATACCTCTAGGGAGAGTGTGGGGCGTCGTGCAGACAGAGATGAGGAGACCAGCTGAACCTTGTCAGCTCATTTAGGCCTCTATAAGAACTCCCAGCTTCATTAGATGTTAGCTCATGCCTGGAACCAGACCTGTGTGGACTGTCTAGGGAGAGTGAACCCCTGTGCGGTGAGAAAAAGCCTGTGTGGCTATTTGCTTGGACATTTAAAACCAGGGACTTAGGGACTGGGACAGCACTAGGCTGATCCCAGTTGTTAGTTAGGAAACCTGTATGTTTAGTCAGAGGTCAAGTTGACCAGGATTTATTTTATTTATGTTTCTTTTGCTTTGCTGTGTTTTGTCACTGTAAATAGAAAATAAACCGCACCTTTTTGATTTTGAAAACCACAACCTCCGTTTGCTGGGCCTGTTTTTGTCTGGGGAGCCCATCCCGGGGGTCACACACACCCGCTGCCGAGCTAACCCCCTCACAGTACATACAGTACTAGTGAACATTCCAATATCGGATGTACAACTGGAGAAGAAAAGACAAGACACCAAACAGGATAAAGTCCTAGAAAAACTAACTTGTGTCATGTGCAATGGCTGGCCAGAAAAATGAAAGAAGTTGTGTCCTGAACTACAGGGATTCTGGCATATGAAAGATGAGCTATACATTCATAGGGATATCATATTTATGGGTGACCGTTAAGTCACAGCAGGCTTAAGCACTGAAACAAATCCACCAGGGGCATTTGGGCATCACTCTGTGTAAGCGCAGAGCGCGGGAGTTGGTCTAATGGCCTACTTTGGACTTTGATGTTGAGACACTTGTGAAGAAGTGTGAAACCTGCCAGACATTTCAAAAACAATGCAAAAGAACCTCTTACACCGTGGAATGCTCCTTCATGGGCATGGCTGAGACTGGCTACAGATATTTTTCATTTTGAGGACAACCATTACCTGATAGTAGTAGATTACTACAGCAAATACTTTGAGCTAGTGCAGCTGAGAAATGTAAAAACATCAACAGTCAATTGGGCCTTCAAAACAATACTTTCAAGACATGGAGTGTGTGAAGAACTTGTGTCTGATAATGGCCCACAATTCTTGTGTTCTGAGTTGCTTCCTGTGTGAATGAGGAATCAGGCACAAACCCACAGGCCAATGGTCTAGCAGAGAAGTATGTTTACATAGCCAAATCCATTATACTGAAAGCGCAATCATCAGGGCAGGATGTGTAACTAGGACTGTTAAACTATCATGCAACACCTATTGAAGGGTTATGCTCACCTGCACAGCTTCTAATGGGTAGAACACTGAGAACCACAGTGCCTATTGCACCACAGAAGTTGCAGCCTCAGTCTATCCCACAGGATCGAGTAACAGCTCAGAGGATCATAAACATGGAAAAGAAAAAACTGTATTTTGATAAATCCACAAAATCCCTTTGTCCACTCTGTGCTGGGCAAGCTGTGCGACACAGAGTCACTGGGAATGCATGGGAACCTGCTCGAATTATCAAAGAAGCCAATTCACCAAAATCATATATAATCAAAACCAAGTGGGGACAAAAGTTGAGAACAAACAGGCGTCATCTTCATCCAGACACTGCTGCGGATACATCATTAGAGGAACTGAATGACAAGTGTAAAGGCTGGCCAAAAGCTAGCCTGTGTTTGTGGGAGGAGTCTGAGGGTATATAATACTCCTCCCCTGTCGGGTCCTGGGTTGGTGTCACTTCAGAGTCAGCAGAGCGGCAGCCGGCTGCAGCAGTCTCCTGGTGCTCACACCGCCCGCCCATCCACCCATCTTTTCCCTGCTGACAACTCATGCAGGCAGCAGAGAGGGGGGCGCCCGCTGTCCACGTGTTCTTTTAGTGCTCATCCGGTAAAGGGGGGGTGGGAGCGGGAGCCCACCCTCCACCAACCCACATCTCCGGGCTCAAGCCGGTTTTTCTGCAGGGCCGCCGCCCGCTCGTGCACCCCTTCTTCCTTCCAGGCTCACACTGAGAGGGGGGGAGCCCTCTCACTACTCCGGGCGCATGCTGCCGCACGAGGGGGAGGGGGCCGTCCGTTCATTCACTCCTCCGGGCACACGCCAGAATCCTTGCAGGGCCGCCCTCCTCCTCCCTGTCTGTTTCATGGGCTCTAGCTGAGGGGGGGGGGGTGTCCATCCACCCACCCACTCCTCCGGGCACTCGCCGGCATCCTGCAGGGCCGTCCG
The DNA here is from genome assembly GCA_029206835.1 of Rana muscosa. Lineage (NCBI taxonomy): Eukaryota > Metazoa > Chordata > Amphibia > Anura > Ranidae > Rana > Rana muscosa. The sequence goes on along the minus strand of JARGYO010000094.1, from coordinate 26,736,133 downwards.
CTCAGCAGGTCATCCTTTCTCGGGTCATTGAGGTAGGGGGGGACATACATGCTTGCATCATGGGGGGGGGAGCGTCCACCTACCTACCCGCCCATCACTCCTCCTTGCTCATCTGCTGAAGGGCCGCCTGATTGTCTGCTCACGCCGGTGTCATGGGGGGGGTTGTCCACACTCATCCCAGGGTCACGTTGGTAGCATGGGGGGGTGAGACTGTCCACCCGTCATCTCCCGGGGTCACACTGGCAGCGTGGGAGGGGTTGTCCATCCGTTCTTCAGGGATCTCGTTGGCAGCATGGGGGGGGGGGGGGGCTGTCCACCCATGGATCACGCTGGTAGTTTTTCCTTGCAATTTGTCATTGCATCCTGTCTCTGCGTTTTTCAGTTCAGTCTCTGCGTTTCCAGTCTCTTTGCGTTTCCAGTCTCTCTGCGTTTTTTCAGTCTCTCTGCGTTTTTCAGTCTCTCTGCGTTTCCAGTCTCTCTGCCGTTTCTGCCCCAGCATATCTGTCATGCGTTTCTGCCCCAGCATATCTGTCATGCATTTCGGTCCCAGCATTTCTGTCATGCGTTTCGGCCCCAGCATTTCTCTCGGTGTCGGCCCCTGCATTTCTGTCTCGCCGTTTCGGCCCCAGCATTTCTGTTTCGGCCCCAGCATTTCTGTCTCTGCGTTTTCGGCCCCAGCATTTCTGTCTCTGCGTTTTCGGCCCCAGCATTTCTGTCTCTGCGTTTCGGCCCCAGCATTTCTGTCTCTGCGTTTCGGCCCAGCATTTCTGTCTCTGCGTTTCGGCCCCAGCATTTCTGTCGGCCCCAGCATTTCTGACTCAGCGTTTCGGCCCCAGCATTTCTGTTTCTGCCCCAGCGTTTCTGTCAAGTTCTGTCATAGCATTTGTCTGTCATAGCGTTGTCATCTTCGTTGGTTGCCATGTCTCATCGTACTTCATCCATGTTTGTACCTGGGTTAGTTAGCTAGTGCTCACATCTCGGGATCTGTCACGTCTACAGATCCATACGGGCTGAGGTTTCGTTTTTTAATGATTGTTGTCCACAATCTTCTCGCCCGTATACCATACGATGCACGTTCATTCATTACACCTATACGACTACCCACCACGGTCCGTGGGTACACCAGCCCTGAGTGTTCAGTTGCAGGTTACTCTGGCTCACTTTCCACTCACACTAGGGTGGGGGCTGTCATCAGGTTCATTTACGCGTGGTGGTCTCAACGTTTCTGCTCATGTACGCGTACTTAGATAGGCGCAGAGGGGCGGTGTTGTTTCATGTCTGTTGTCATATTTCTAGCTTGTGTTTCCTTAGCTTGGGCCTTCCGCATGTCTCTGTGAGCGATTAGTTCACGTTCATCCCTTCAACCACGTAGCGCCCCGTCATTAAGGAGTCAGTCCATACTTCAGCATTCGGCAGAGTTTGGCACAGGGAACGGTGGTACGCTTCGGTTTGTTTCCAATTTCGTCCCAGCTACTCTCATCTATCAGCAGGGCACATGTTCTAGGCATCTCTTGTATGTGAGATTCATGTGGGCTAAGCACTTCCATCTGTCCTGCTGTTGATAGGGCAACATAGTTGGTGCTTTCAGGACCCAGACTCGGTTGTCAGGTTACAGGCAGAAGCACGACTCGATCGTATCAGGTGGGACCAGTGGTCTGTGTGCCTGGCATGGTTTTTTCCATGTTTAACATGCTTGTTGCCTTAGCGCATTGGCCTCTTCCGCCTACTCCTTAACTTATCCATCAGGTATCCAGCACTGCAACTTCTGCCAGTTTTCCATTTTTGCAACTCACCCTCTCACTTCCCCATACCAAGTATGGGTAAGCCAGGGGTTGGGGGATTTCCATAGAGCTACTTCACTGGTGTCCGTTTGAAGTATTTTGATCTTCTTGGTCATCTTGTGCAGGGGCTCCTCGGGCCAGCCCTTGCTCCTTTTCCCCCACGTATCTTCGCATCTCAAGCACTTCATTCTCATGTTTGGGTTGTCTCGGGCATCAGGCTCAATCCATCTTTCACGGGATGTTTAGTTGAGTGCTGGGCTGCTTCGCAGGTTCTATAGGGGGTTCCTTCTATCACAAGTCATGAGTCGGGGGGTTTCTCCTGTCATAGCAGATATTTACCGGCTACTTAGACTGTTGCCATCCGGGTGTGCGTTAATCTACTTGACGGATTGTTACCTTCCCTTCTTCACCTAAACATGTGTCTTTTTGCCCTCTTTTCAGGCATACTGACCAGCTAGGCCAAGGCACACCTCAGGCCTTGGTTCTTAGGGTTATCGCATTCCTTACTCGCATTTCTTACTCGAGGACTCTGACTACAATTGTAAAGGCTGGCCGAAGGCTAGCCTGTGTTTGTGGGAGGAGTCTGAGGGTATATAATACTCCTCCCCTGTCGGGTCCTGGTTTGGCGTCACTTCAGAGTTCCCACCCACCCGTTTCCCCCAGCCTTCATTCATACTCATACTCTATACTCATTGTATATTTTCTTATTCTTACATTCAGGGTATGCCCTCTTTTCAGGCATACTGACCAGCTAGGCCAAGGCACACCTCAGGCCTTGGTTGTTAGGGTTATCGCATTCCTTACTCTAAGGTGACCAGATTTTTTTAATTAAATCCGGGGACAACATTTTTTTTTTTTTACTAGCAATCAGCGACTCTCTGCGCGCCGCCGCCCGCCTCACAGCCTGTCAAATCTTACTCTCCGGGCCCTGGCTACTACTGGGTGGGGAGCAGAGGAAGATCACTCTGCCAGGGAAGGCAAGGAGATAAGTAGGCAGGCGGCATGCCGGGACTTAAAGCAGAGCTCCGCCGGAAAAAAAAAATATTAAAAGCCTACAGCTACAGCAGCTGCTGGCTTTTAATATTTGGACACTTACCTGTCCTGGAGTCCAGCGACGTCCGCAGCAGAAGACGAGCGACCGCTCGTCGCTCTGTTGCTCCCTCCGCCATCCTCGCTGAGGGAACCAGGAAGTGAAGCCCTGCGGCTTCATGCCCGGTTCCCTACGGCGCATGCGCGAGTCGCGCTGCGCCGTTCTGATTGGTGCTCCTGTGTTCTGGGAGCCGAGTGTCTCCCAGAACACCAAGGGAAGTCTGTGGGAAGTGACGTAACTCCCGCAGATTCCCAGAGAGAGGACTCCCGGATGTGGGTGAAAATACCTGTCTTAGACAGGTATCTTCACCCCCCTCCCCCCTGAAAGGTGTCAATTGTGACACCGGAGGGGGGAGGAATCCGATCAGCACATGTCAAAATTTAGGGTGGAGCTCCACTTTAAGAACATGCGAGCGGAGCTGAATGGGCATGCACCCGAAACTGAAGAAGTATTCCCTCGGCTCCGACCAGCACATGATCATCATAAAGGGGCACAGATAATGGAAAAAAATACCCCCCTAAGCTAGTAGGAGCGGCGGAGCAGAGGTGTGTAATTCAGATTTTGTTTTTTTTAAATCTGCACTGACTGTCTTTGAAATTGCCCGAGCCCCTGTTCAAATCCAATCCGGGGACAGACTTGGTCCGGGGACAATGTCCTCAAACCGGGGACTGTCCCCAGAAACCGGGGATGTCTGGTCACCCTACCTTACTCGCATTTCTTACTCGAAGACTCTGACTACACTGGAGATAAAGAACAAGCCCATGATGGCATAGAAGTTCTAAACACGAATATTGAGGATATCGAGGACAGCATAAATGTATCAGCATATGATAATGCTGTGAGTGACTCTCAACTGGACACCAATCCTACAGATGATGAGCCAGCGGTTACCTTCTCTCGCTATGGTCGAGCCATTAAACCAAAAATATGGAGGGACTTTGTCTCATATTAAATGTTTCATACTTGAGAGGGAAGATGTAATGATGTGTATGCTTTATGTTATACTTCAAGTTCAATTGTTATGCCTAGTTCCTTATGCATGTTAGGAAACAGTTAACAGTCTTAGTCATGTGATCTGGGGGTGGGGAGCAGTAGTAGTTGTAAACTGGATGCTACTGATTAAACATGAGGCTCTTGTTCAAGCTTCTTGCTGTCTGCCTATACTTCCTGTTAATTCATCACAAAAGGGACCACTACTATGCCTTTAAAACTGAACACATATTAGTTACACGGTTTCTGTGACTGATTAAGGTGGTAATTAAACGTATTTAGAGCCTTACTTGCATTAAATTAACCCCAGAACCAGTGTAATTAATATGTGTTTGGTTTTAAAGGGATGAGGTGGCAACCCTAGATAAATCACCTAGGGTTACCATCTGTGCGGGATTCACCTGGACAGTCCAGGTTTTGAATCGTGTCCAGGTTTCCCCTGAAACCCAGACATGTTATTCAGATAGGCGTGTAGCTCGGAACAGGGCCTGACAAGAGGGTGAGGGGCCACTATGCGCGCTGCATTACTATTTTCTTTGGAGGGCCAAAAAGGTGTCCCAGGTCTGATTATCCTATAGTATATACCGTACTAAAGAAAAAAAAAATTGCTGTGCACCACTAAAGTGTTGGACTTGGCTTGAAGAAAAAGTGGCAACCCTAATACCACCAGGTGATAGAGTGCCTATGGCCGGTGACTCCCTACTGACCAGCTTGAGTGGGAAGCTGACAAATTTACTTATACTGCAGCTGGAGTTTCAACTTGGTTGAATACCCATTTAGTTCAGCCATTTGCTGACCTCCCCCAGACAAGCCAAGCTGTGCACAAACATGGGCTCAGTGTAAACCCAGAGCTCATTGGTCCCTTATTGACGACCAATGGGAGAAGGATCTTCTTATATCAGTAGACAGTGGGAGAAGGACATTCTTACATCATCATGAAATCATTGTTACTGAGAGACAGAAATTGTTCATTGGTCAAGGAACCCCTAGGAACCTTTGGAGGAACCCTGGCTGAGAAAGGCTGGACTAGGCAGTAATATATTTATATCCTCTTTGGTGGGAGTGGAGATGATCCCATGTATAAGAATGGGGCAGCAGAGTGGCTAAGTTATTAGCGCTTCCGCCTAGCAGCACTAAGGTCATCAGTTTGGATCCCAACCACAACCCTACCTGCCTGGAGTTTGCATGTTCTCTCTGTGCTTGTGTGGGTTTCCTCCAGGTACTCCGGTTTCCTCCCACACTCCAAAGACATGCTGGTAGGTTAATTGGCTCCTGTCTAAACTGGTCCTAGTTAGGGTGACCACATTTTTAAACAACCATTCAGGGACACCCCCCCTTCCCAAAAATCAGCTTGTGCTGTAATGAATCACAGCACAGTGATTGGACACAAGAGGTGTGATTTATGATTTCTCCAATCACAAGCAGGGGGCGGGGATTGTGCTCCTCCAGGCATTCCCGGCCAGGACAAGTACTGTCAGTGAGTAAAGCGGTGATGTGGCGGCCTTTTTTGGGGGCATCAGATTGGCCTGGGGGGTGGCTGTGTCAGTTTCATTCCGGGACACTGTATTGTCCTGGAATGAAGGTGCCCGGGACAGACCTGCAAAATGCGGGACTGTCCCGGGCAATCCGGGACACGTGGTTACCCTAGTCCTAGTATGTGTAGGGTTTTCACCTTATCCCTTTAAACCCGAACGCATATTAATTACACAGTTTGTGCGGCTGATTAAGTTGGTAATTAAACTCACTTGGTAGCGAATCTGCATTAAATTGGCCTCAGAACCTGTGTAATTCATATGTGTTCAAGTTTTTAAAGGGATGAGGTGGCAACCCTAAGTATGTGTATGTATAAACGTGAGTTAGAGACCTTAGATTGTAAGCTCTATGAAGGCAGGGACTGATGTGAATGTACAATATATATGTAAAGTGCTGTGTAAATTGACGGTGCTATATAAGTACCTGTAATAAATAAATAATATGCAGTACATACACACACAGCACAAGGCCGTGTTACACACTACAAGATGATTCTCAGGGCTGCAGTTCTTCTGAGTTCCACAAGGTGGTGATCTCACTCCTACCTGACAGCAAGTCTCTATGGGCTACAGACAGGAAGTGATGTCAGGTACAGACAGGAAGTTCCGGGTGAGAGGTGATTCGGGAGGAAGTAGAGAGAAGACATTGCTAGAAGTGGCAGCAGAGGAGGTAATAAGATCTTATTTTCTATTTACACCCAGTAACCCCGTCATGTCCGTCCTCTTCCTCCATAGTCACTGTGATGTCTTTTATCTCCAGCAGATGATGATACACACATATATAGTGTGGAAACCTAGATTAACCCCTTCAGGGGTCAGAGCATTTCCCCACTTATGGGGCCGGAACATTCTCTTCATTTTGGATTAAAATTCTAGTAATATGGTCCTTTTGTAGGCCATGTATGGTCAGGATGGTCGTTATCTTGTTTAGAACAAACAGAACTGACACACAAAAAAAAAAGACAATGACCATACATGGTCTACAAAAGGCAATTATTACACTACACAGGCAACACATGGGCAATCATGATAACATGCAGCCAACACAACCGCGCTTGTGTGTATCATTCAAATAAAGACATCACAAATGTAAAAAATATCATGTGGTAACAAATTATGAAAGTCCCAAAGAGTGAAAAATCTTTAATCTGCAATAATTCCAATTTTCAATTGTGAACAGAGGCGCACCACTGGAAGAAAGCCTCCACCGCCCCCCCCCCCCCCCAAGGGGAAACCGCTCACCTTCACTAATGGACCCTCTCGCTACAAAGGTGTCAAACGTGCATATGAGTCAGGAGGCAACAGAACCCGAGAGGAGCTGTGAGCAAAGTCCAGGAGTTGCCATCTTCACTAGATCAGCCTGTGTCTTGTATAGCTCAGAGTAATGCGTTACTGCTTCGGATAGTCACTAAGGATGAGCTCCGACGTGTTCGCACAGCCCACGTGCAGAGCCCGCCAGGAAAATCGGCTCTGCACTGTGCTGATCACAGGCAATGAGACATTGTCCCCATGCACGGCTGCAGAGATCGGGAAATGTCTCACTGCCTGTGATTAGCGCAGCTCATCTTTAATAGTCACACATCCAGTAGAAGGATCCGGCCAAATACCAGGAGGTTCCCCTTCCTAGACAACGTGATGACCCTACATTGACCTCACAGAACTGCCTCAGCGCAAATACGTTTCGTCAGATTAGGCAACCCGTCAGAATTTTTAACGGAAATTATGTTTCGTCGCCGCCATCTTGCTACACCCTGCACGGGTCCACAGTAAGGATACAGTGAGAATGCACAAGCGGACATCTTGTTACACCCACCGGAGTTTTCCATTTCACACTTATTTTTACCAGTAAACGGAGCTTATATAGTGAAATTCAGTATTCTGAAAACCCTCAGACTGTTGATGTTGATTTTTCAAAGCAGTGGTCTTCTGTCATATTAATAAACCTGTGAGATCAGCAGGTTTGCTGCTTTTTTTTAAATTCAACATATAAACAGTCACATGGATTTGTAAATACTGTATTTCACTGTATAAGCTGAGTTTACTGGTAACAATAAGTGTGAAATGCCAGACTCCGGTGGGTGTAACAAGATGTCCGCTTGCCACCTTCTCACTGTATCCTTACTGTGGAGGAGTGCGGGGTGTAGCAAGATGGCGGCGACGAAACGTCTATTCCCTTACAGAATCTGACAGGTCGCCTAATCTGACGAAACACCGGCTACTCCTGTTTTCCTCTAGTGCTGAACTCAGATCATTTGCATTACACTTCTGAGCCATAAAGAAAAGCATTGTTGCATTTGCAATCTCTTGTGCAACCGTTACTGATCTGCTGAACCCCTTTCAGACTACATCTCCCAACAAGCCACCCACCAAATTGGGGGATTAAGGGAGAAGCTATAAAAGAAGTTTCTCTGCAGGCCCACACTCTCTTCTTCCCGGGATCCATTGAATGAGCACTAGTCCTGCGGCCCAGCTGATGGGATAGTGGCCTACCATGGCTCAGGAAGTCACCACTGTTCCTGCCCAAGAGGACTTGCTGTGCAACCCGAACCTGAGGACCTCCTGTGTCTCTCACTGACGATCGGGAGACCACACAGCAGGTGCCAGCCCAGACTGCTGAGTCCACATCTGACTGATCCACCTCATCCACATCTGACTGATCCACCTCATCCAGTTCCCTGCTGAATGGTGTACAGATCCTGCATCGCTTCCTGTGTGAGTACCAGTTGTCTTCATGATCTGGTGAGCAGGCTCATGCCCAAGTCCCCCTTCTTGTCAGTAACATAAAAAAATGGACACTGCATGCAGACATCATAACCTGGATTGCCAAGGGATCTGCCACTTTGTCATACCTATCATTCCCCTGCTGATTATTGAACCTTTTATTATTCTCTGAGGATTCCCTGTTTTACATCTTTGAGCTCCAAGGCAGCCGGTGAAGACAGATTTCAGGCCTAACATTTGGACTACTCCTCTTTTCCTGCAACTATAGCATACCTCCCAACATTTGTAGATTGGAATGAGGGACACCTACTAGTAAACGTATGTAGGCATAGGGCACGCCCCTGCCACACCCCCTTAAAGGAGAATTAGCCAACAAAAAAATAGGATTTTTATAACAGCTTACCTGTAAAATCCTTTTCTTAGGAGTACATCACGGGACACAGAGCGACATAGTCATTACTAATGGGTTATATAGATACCGTCAGGTGCTGGCACTGGCAACTTCCAAAACCGGAAGTACCCTCCCCTATATAAGCCCCTCCCATCCGGGAGCACCTCAGTTTTGTAGCAAAGCAATAAGTGTCCCCAAAGAGGGGCGGGAGCTCTGTGTCCCGTGATGTACTCCTAAGAAAAGGATTTTACAGGTAAGCTGTTATAAAAATCCTATTTTCTTTCTCGTACATCACGGGACACAGAGCGACATAGTCATTACTAATGGGATGTCCTAAAGCAATGCCCAATGAGGGGGGGGATACACCATATATAAGCTGAGCGCTATCAGACATGAGGATCTTTTGCGGCCTGCAACACACTGCGCCCAAAGGCGACATCCTCCTGACTTCTAACGTCCACCTGGTAGAACCTAGTAAACGTGTGAACTGAAGACCACGTTGCGGCCTTACAGATTTGAACCAGGGAGGCCTGGTGATGCACTGCCCATGAAGTTCCAACTGCTCTCGTGGAGTGCGCTCTAACTTTGAACGGAGGCGGTCTCCTTCTCAAGCCATAAGCTTGCATAATGACCTGTCGAATCCACTTGGCTAAAGTAGATTTTGACGCTGCCTGACCCTTTCTGGGGCCTTCCGGCAGAATAAACAAAGTATCCGTTCTGCGAATCTGAGCAGTGGCTTTTAGATAAGCTTTAACTGCTCTTACTACATCCAAAGAATGCAATAACTTTTCCTCTACCGAAGTAGGTTTGGGGAAAAAAGAAGGAAGAACCACATCTTGGTTCAAATGAAACCTCGATACCACCTTAGGAAGAAAGGCTGGATGAGGACGTAACACTACTCTGTCCTTATGGATAACCAGATATGGCTCCTTACAGGACATAGCTGCTAATTCCGATACTCTTTTAGCCGAACAAATGGCTACTAGAAAAATCTATTTCCTGGTGAGAAGCACCAAGGAAATATGCTGTAATGGTTCAAATGGTTGTTTCTGTAGAACCGACAGAACCAAGTTTAGATCCCATGGACATATGGGAATATTAACCGGAGGACTAATACACATCACTCCTTGTATAAAGGCTTTGACTAGTGAATGCGAAGCCAAGGGCCTTTGAAAAAATATTGACAAGGCCGAAATCTGACCCTTGATAGTACTCAAGGCAAGCTTCCTATCTACAGCCCACTGTAGGAAGTCCAGAATCCTACCTATTACGTACTTATGTGGATGCCATTTCTTGGCCTCACACCACGCGATGTACGCCTTCCAGATTCTATAGTAGATCTGCCTGGATACCGGCTTCCTGGCATTGATCATGGTAGATACCACAGCATTAGAGAGCCCTCTCTTTTTTAGAATGTGGGCTTCAATAGCCAGGCCGTCAAACCTAGGGCTGGTAAGGAAGGGTGGTATATCGGTCCTTGCGAAAGCCGGACGACGTGGGAGAGTCCAAGGACTCCCCACTGAAATTTTACAATCTCCGCGTACCACGCTCTTCGGGGCCACGCTGGAGCCACCGGAATCACCGGTTTCTTTTCTACCCTGATTCTGCGGAGTAATCGAGGTAACCATTGTGGCGGTGTGAATGCATATATCAGCTTGAACTGATCCCAAGGGAACACTAGGGCATCCGAGCCGCAAGCTAGGGGATCCCTTGTCCGAGAGACAAACCTGTCCCCCTTTGCGTTGAATCTGGATGCTAGAAGATCTACATCCGATGTTCCCCACCGCTGACATATTGTCCAGAAAACCTCGGGGTGAAGGGACCCTTCCTCTGGGCCTAATTGCTGGCGACTTAGAAAGTCCGCCTTCCAATTCTCCACTCCTGGAATGAATACCGCAGATATGGCTGGGACATATTTTTCTGCCCATTTCAGTATGTAATTTACTTCCCTCTGGGCTGCACGACTCCTGGTGCCCCCCTGATGATTGATATATGCCACTGCTGTGGCATTGTCTGATTGCATTCTGACAGGGGACCCTTGGAGTTTGGATGTCCATGCTACTAGGGCATACCGGGCTGCTCGTATCTCTAAGAGATTGATGGGCAGGGCCTTCTGCATCCGACCATCTGCCCTGGAGAGACTATTGCTCCAGTACTGCTCCCCAGCCTATAAGGCTGGCATCTGTAGTGACCACCTTCCAAGAAATCGGACTGAAGGATTTCCTTTTTTCCAGATTCTGGGGAACCAACCACCAATGGAGGCTCTTGCGAACGGAAGGGGACAAGGACATTGTAAGTCTAGGGCCTGAACTTTTTTGTTCCAGGCTGACAGTATGGCCCCTTGCAAATTCCTTGAATGGAATTGACCGTAGGGTACTGCTTCGAATGATGCCACCATTTTTCCCAGCAGCCTCATATACAGGCGTATGGACGGCTGTCTTTTTTGTACCCACTAAGTGGATCAAATCTTTCAAAGACAACACCTTTCCTCGAGGCAAGAATATTTTTCTCTGGCCTGAATCCAACCTTAGCCCCAAGTATTCCAGACTTTTGACTGGTTTTTAGGGCTGACTTGTCTCGGTTGATAATCCAACCGTGAGATTCCAGATACTTGATCGTCTTGTGAACGACCACGTCTAGTTTTTTCACTGAGTGGTCTATCAGCAACAAGTCATCCAGATATGCCATTATCATTACACCTTGTGTTCTTAGATTGGCCAATAAAGGGCCAGAATTTTTGTAAACACTCGTGGTGCTGTGGCCAAACCGAAGGGTAAGGCTCTGAACTGAAAATGGCGCCCTTCTACTGCAAAGCGTAGAAATTTTTGGTGGACTGGAAAGATGGGAATGTGCAAATAAGCATCTTTGATGTCGATCGTGGCTAACCAATCCTCCCCTTGTAGGGCAGTGGCCACCGATCGGATCGACTCCATCGGAAAGTCCTGATATACAGGAATTTGTATAGCCCTTTTAGAATTAATATGGGCCTCCCGTCCGCGTTTGCTTCGGGACTGTAAAGAGGTTTGAGTAAAACCCGAACCCTCATTCTTCCAGGGAAACCTCCATAATTACTCCTTGGAGCAATAGTTGTTCTAGTGCCAACAGGAGGGACTCTCTCTTCCGGGGATCCCTTGGCACGTTTGACCTCAAAAATGGGAAGGAGGAGAGTCTTTTAACTCCAAACTGTATCCCAAACCTACTGCGGAGAGCACCTATCTGTCTTGATCGTGTCCCGCCAGGTCTCTTGCGAACAACTGGAGTCCTCCCCCCACCCGACTGAGTGGGGGCTTCATGAATTTAACTTTGGGGGAGGTTTTGTACCTCCCCTGACCCAGGGTTTCTCATTACCCTGCTACTGTCCCTGTTTTTTACCCCCGGGATTTGACCGAGGAGGCCGTCGGAACTGTTACACAGCCGATGCCCCAGGGACTGGAGAAGCAGGCCTCTTAAAGAGGGACCTCTAACTCTGCTTTTAACCGGCAAGAGCGTATTTTTACCGCTGGAAATTTTCTGGATATATTTGTCCAGGTTTTCCCTGAATAAGCGTTCACCATGAAATGGGACGCTAACCAGCCATTCTTTACAGGGAGCTTCAGCAGACCAGTTTTTGAGCCATAGGAGCCTACGCATATGTACTATAGACAGCGTAAGGCGGGAGGCCTGATGGACTGAATCCTCTATGGCATCAACCGCAAAGCCTAAGGCTCTAGGTAGATCAGCTAGGGCAAAGCCTGCTGATCTGTCAAGTCCCTCAAGACCTGTTTCAACTGATCCTTCACTGCTTAGCAGACCCCAATAGCTGCTACTGCTGGTTGTATCACCAAGCAGATTTTCATAAGGACTCCAATCTTTTATCTATTGGGTTCTTGAACATTTGGACATTATCCACTGGACATGTCAGTGATTTATACATACAAGAGATGGCTGCGTCCATTGTAGGGACCTTCCATTTTTTTTTTTTTTTTTTTTGATGAACTTATCCTCCATGGGATAGACCACCGGAAATCTCTTGGGGGAATAAATATTTTCTCAGGACGTTCCCAATCCTGGTAAATGAGCCCTTTCAGTAAAGGGTGAAGTGGAAAAGAACAAACAGTCTGGGGGCTTCTAGCGACCCCAACGAGGATACAGTAGTGGTTGATGGTTCCGCAAGGTGCATTTTTAAATGCTGATCGGACCATGTTAGTCAGAGACTGAACCCATAATCTTTCAGCTTGAGATGCTGAGAAAGGGTTCCCCCACTGTTGATTCCTCTATAACAGAATCAACCTTATCCTGATCCCCTTCAGGCAGGTCGATCCCTGTATGGGACTGTTGCTCTGCTAACAGGCACTCTGAAGGAGGAGACGGAGATCGGGCGTGCTTTCCCTGACAGGGAGGCAGCGATAAATTTTGACAATCTCTCTCTAATCCTCCCAGAGCTGAGGAAAAAACCTCCTCTGTTACATACACAGGAGCAGGTGACTGAGGACAGCCACAGTACCAAGTACCCCTGCGGGGTCTCTACGGTCACTTACCTCTGAACTTCAGGGGAGACTGGTGCAGCAGGAGTATGCCCAAGATCCTCAGAGCCCGATGAGACCCCCTTCGCTTCCTGGAAGATTCAGTTCCGGAGCTTCTGGACGGCATATTCCTAAGCCTAAAGCTGAGGTATTCCAGCCGTAATACACCACTTTTACTGAGAATAGTCTAGCACAATTGCTGCTATATCACAGTTGGTGTCTACTAATGTGCCTTTCTAGGGGATGCCTGTATCAACCGCTTGCTGTATGCCTTTAAATGTTGCCAGCTCTGTCTCTGTACTTCATAGCCAGCTCACTACAATATTGTGGTTTTTTTAAACTGCTGGGACGCCCGCACATGCGCAGAAGCGCTGCGGCGCGCACAGAGCGTCATCCCCCAGGCTCCGCCCCCTTTCCCGGCTCACCTCTATATATAGAGGCGCGTGCACGCGCACGCGCGCGGGCACGTGCGCCTTCGGCGCTAATTTCAAATATGGTAACAAGGGACAGGAGCCAGGGCCCCTCTCCGCAGGCCGGGGGATGGACGAGCACTGCAACATGGCAGAGGAAGCAGTTTCCTATAAGAGAACTCACCATCTGCCTGGACTTTGCTCTGCTGAGAAGAAGCTAGTCCACATGACAAGAAAACATTCCACAGCGGCCTCTAGTGGACAAACACAGGTACCGCAGTCTAATATATTAAATATATATATATAAAAAAATTTTTTTTTTTTTTTTTTCTTGACCACCATTAAAAATTATTACATTTTTTTAGTAGTTACAGGCATGCACAGAATTTTGCGGGAATACCATTAGGTAACAGACAGAAAGACAAATTAGGCTTGGGGGTCCCCCAATAGAACCAAGTTCCTGGGGGCCCCCACTTACCTGTTCCCCGCCGCAGGACTTTGTTTGGTCCACAAAAGCCCAAACTTCACCTATCACGGCAGGCATTGTAATTAAACCTTCAGGGACCGGGTTCCCAAGGATTCCACTCCCCTGGACCTGTATAGCACCCTGCACAGAAAACATCTTGGTCGTGGGTATGACCAGAGCTCTGGATCCCAGGGTCCAGCTCTCCTAAGAGAAGCATTACAGGCAAAACCTTGCTCTTCTCTGCAAGGCCCGGGTACCGACCGTTTAGCTATGAAGCTTTTTTGGTCGGATCCGGAATAGCTTACTGAGGCCCAAAAGAACCTGTACGCAAGCTCAGTGAAAAACACATGTTTCTTCTTGGCCAACACCTTAGACACTGGCAAAAAACTGAGGTGCTCCCGGATGGGAGGGGCTTATATAGGGGAGGGTACTTCCGGTTTTGGAAGTTGCCAGTGCCAGCACCTGACGGTATCTATATAACCCATTAGTAATGACTATGTCGCTCTGTGTCCCGTGATGTACGAGAAAGAAAAGGTAAATTAAATCCACAAGGCCTTTGTTTACCACTACTATTCCTTTTATATTGGCTTTTATAATTTACAAATGCAGCAATTTAGAAATTGGAAGAAATGTTTAGCACTGGGAAACACTTTTTGAAAGATAAAAAGTGCATTTTATATACAACTATATAGATCAGACCAAAATGAGGGAAAGAGGGACAGAGGGACATTGCTCCAAATCAGGGACAGTCCCTCGAAATCAGGGACAGTTGGGAGCTATGCTATAGGGAAGTGTGACTGGTCCCTTTACAGCTCAGTCTCCCATTAGAATTAGAGCCACCGTAGGCCAGCTCTTTTCCCTCTTAGTAGCAGCAAACCCATTTAAGTCACTTTGATCACTCAATTGCTAAGTGTCTGTGATTGCTTTGTACATTTGAGTATTATTATTATCGATCACTGTCTGCTGTTTGTATATACCAGACTGCTGAGTGTTCAATTCAACCGGTTTCGCGTGCTATCCCAGGGTTTGGCTGACTGACGCTCTTATACACCTTTTGTTGTTTGAGTTCAGCGGACTTTCTGTATTAACCAGTTTACATTGTGTCTGTGATTCATTTAAAAGGATATACACTATGTCTGAACCTAGAGTGTCAGATGGGCTAGGAAGTTCCCAGGGTCAGGGCAGCACCAGAAGACAAGCAATATCTAGTGGCTCTCATAGGGGTAGTGCTACAGAAAGATCATATTTATCATTCCTTGTCTGCAGATTGTGTTGTAGCGCCCTGTCCTAGTTTAGATAAATGTAGTTTTCGGCTCTACTGTACTCAGCTGAGCAGCAATTTATTTTCCAGGTCTGTCCCTAAGCCTTGTGGTTGATTGCATCTGCCTCTGGAAGAAGCTTCCAGAAATAGAGAAGGGTTAACCACTGGTTTATGAATATTTATCTTACCTCGGCCAATCCATGGGAGGTTGACCCGGAATTTGTGGCTGGGGAGAAGATAAATGTTTAGGAGGCTAGGAGGCTCTGATCAGAGCTCTCTCTCTTTCTCTCCTGGGGTCTCCCATTTAGGCCTCATCATTTTCTTGGCTGAGGGCCTTGGGGGAATCTGGACAAAAGGGAACTTGCTAGGAAACCCTACCTTTGGAAGCTAGGCTGCAGAGGCAACACTTTCACCCAAGAGTGTCGCAGGGAAGCTGTCTGAACATTGCGAGGAGAACCTTTTCCATAGTGCTCCAGGGGTGCCAGTACGTTGAGGGTTAGATGCCAGAGGTTGGTACAAGGACAGTGACTGCTCATACAGAGTCACAAACTGGATGGCTGTCTAAGCTTGGTATATCCACGTCAGGTGTCCGGGGCTTAGAAATCCCCTGAGCTGAATGTCCTAAACGTCCCTAATCAAGGGGGACATTTTGGAGCATTCTAATTGGTCAACGCCATCACATGGGCGGTGCCAACCAATCAGCAGCAGCATAGCCCGTCCTGTCAGCTATAGAGAAGACGTGAGGATGGAGAGAGGATTTCTAAGCCCCGGGCTCCTGACACAGATATACCGGGGCTTAGGACCGGAGATTGCGGCGGTCCAGGTCAGCAGGACCAGGGGGGGTGAGGAGGGGGACCTGTGTAAGTTCACCTTACAGATTTATCTGTAAAGGGGAACTTACACTTTAAGGCTGCTACTAAAGGACTTTGCTTGAGAATTTGTCCTCCTGTACCTGCGTATACTTTAATAAATCAGCAAAAAGGCACCCCCTAACATGAGTTTTGTCCATTAGTTCTTGAGCTTGTACCTGGGTTGGTAGCCTCTGGACAGGGGAGACCTGAGTTATTTACAGTGGCCCCAACACATTACATATTCAGAAACAAAACAAACAGAGAAAAGGGGATTTCTGATCCGGCAGGCCAAGAGAGATTATATTTTTGCTATATTTGAGAACAGATATGTGGGCATGGGTTAGGACAGGGCTCGACAATCCCCAGGCGCCAGGTCGCAAATGCGACTAGAATTAGTGACCTGGGGCAGCACAGCTGAGGTTACCTGCATTTCCTTGCGCCCCCCCGCGATCGCGTGATCTCGTCGGGCCGCGCTGGCCGGTAATTTAGGCCGCGGCTTTGTGGCCTTCTGCAGGCCTAGGCTTCATGCTGTAACAAGTATAACAAGTCAACCAGCAATGCTTGCCTGTTTCACTGCCCGCCCATCTCCTTCCCTTTACTTAGAAGTTAACCCCAAAACATTATTTATATATATATATTTTATTATAACACCCTAGAGAATAAAATGACGGTCGTTGCAATACTTTCTGTCACACCGTATTTGCGCAGCAATCTTACAAGCGCACTTTTTTGAGGAAAAAAAATACACTTTTTTAAATTAAAAAATAAGACAACAGTAAAGTTAGCCCAATTTTTTTTTATATTGTGAAAGATAATGTTACGCTGAGTAAATTTGATATCCAACATGTCACGCTTCAAACTTGCGTCCGCTCGTGGAATGGGGACAAACTTTTACCCTTTAAAATCTCCATTGGCGACGTTTAAAAAATTCTACAGGTTGCATGTTTTGAGTTACAGAGGATGTCTAGGGCTAGAATAATTGCTCTCGCTCTACTGATCGCGGCGATACCTCACATGTGTGATTTAAACACTGCTTTCATATGCGGGCGCTACTCACGTATGCGTTCCCTTCTGCACGCATTGGTCGGTAAAAAAAAAAAACCTGGCTCCTAACTTTTTTAGCTGGCTCCTAGATTCCAAGAAAATTTGTCAAACCCTGGGTTAGGAGGTATGTATGCGTGGTTGTGTTGGGAAATATTTTTATTAATATTGCTGTTGTAAAGTGTAGAGTACCTTTGATAAATTTAGTTGCATGTAGACAATGAAAATAAAGTTTTATCTTATCTGTAACAAACACTAAACAATCCAGACTAAATGTGTTCCCATGGGGGCAGTAGTCCCTAAATGTACAGCAACCCTCCTATTACCCCCTCACATCCACATCCTATTATTGTGTGACCAATACCATCCAAATAATTCTTACTTTCATTTCCCAAAGTTATCCGTCTACAAGGAGACCTGTATAGATCAAATGACGGCACCAATGAGGATGGAGGAGAACCGGAGTCACATGACTGAGAAGATACTAAACCTCACCCTGGAGATCATCTACCTGCTGACCGGAGAGGTGAGGAGGATTCTGGGAGGTCACATGACATCACTCTTATCTCTATTAATAAAACACAGACCTGACCGGAGAGGTGAGGAGGATTCTGGGATTCTAACATGATATTCCTATTGGTTCCTCATTACAGAGATTTCCTCTTGTGAAGTCAGGTGATCATATGACCATCACAGTGCCTCCATGTGACTCCCTAAAACCTGAGAGACACAACATGCAGAAGATTCTAGAAGTCACCAAAAAGATGATGGAGCTGCTGACAGGAGAGGTGAGCGGTGCCGGGAATTCTGGGACATTATCCAGTAACAGACAAGGGATGTGTCTGGATGGTGACTGTATCATTGTGTGTGTCAGGTTCCTATACAGTGGAGCCTTGGATTAAGAGCATAATCCGTTCCAGGAGAATGCTCGTAATCCAAAGCACAAGCATATCAAAGGGAGTTTCCCCATAGAAGTCAATGGAAACTAAAATAATTTGTTCCGCATTGACTTCTATGGCATGCAATACTGCATGTGGCCAGCAGTGGGGGAGGGGTGCCGTAGAGCCTCGGAAATACTAAGGGACAGCTCGGCTGAACTCAGAAACCCTCGAAAAGGCTCGGGAACAAAGTATTTCCGATCGGCTCTGACGCCCCCACACCTCTGGCCAAATGCGGTACTGCACACCGCTGTGTCTTGAATCCTGCTCGTGTCGCGAGACAACACTCGCAAACCGAGTCAGAATTGAAAAAAAAAAATGCTCGTATTACGAAGTGCTCGTTAACGTCGTTACTCGCAATCCGAGGTTTCACTGTATATTGGCAGGATGTCACTGTCTATTTCTCCATACAGGAGTGGGAGTATTTAGAAAGATACAGGGATCTCTACAAGGACGTCATGATGGACAATCAGCCGCCCCTCACATCACCGGGTAAGAGGAGACTTTATTGTAAAGGAGAGAGCAGTACGGAGGCTCCACCTAGATCCCCCATCATCTGATAAACACATATAAACAATGTATTCAGTCAGTGTTTGTGTTTCCTACAGATGGGTCCAGTAATGGGAACCCACCAGAGAGATGTCCCCGTCCTCTGTATTCCTGGGATTCCACACAGGAAGGTCACACCATCCCCCACCATCATCAGGTAGATGAGGAACAATCACTGATAGTATCATTAAGATCTGTACATTATCTGCATTGTTACCATTGATGTCATTTTTATTATATATTCAGAGTGGAAACCTGAGAGATTCTAAAGTTGAGTATAAAGAAGAGATAAGAGGAGGATGATGAGGATGGGGTGATGGAGGAGTCAGAGTCTCTAAAACAATACAAAGATCTGTACCAGGACACCATGGTGGAGACATCCAGCTACAGAAACCCACCAGAGAGATGTCCCCGTCCTCTGTATTCCCGGGATTCCACACAGGAAGATCACACCATCCCTCACCATTACAAGGTTGGTGGGACGGTGCATATAGAAACATGGACTCATAGAGATGATATGTGGATTTTTTATGTGAGCTTTTGTTTTAGTTTACAGATGATAGTGACTTTAATTTTCTTGATTTAGAGTGGAGATCCAATCGATATAGAATTTGAGATTAAAGCAGAAGAAGAAGAGACGTATGTGAGGGATGATCAGCAGTCTATGGAGAAGGATGGAATAATGGGGACATTTATAGAGGAGGACACTCCTACAGAGATCAGCACAGGTGGGTCATTAACATTAAATACATTCCTCCACCCATACTGCTCACTGATTGGTCCAGAGTAGGGCGGGGACTGGGTGATATCAGCCTGTAATCTCCTGGTCACTTTCCTGAGCTGTGTTCCCCGTCCTGTATTCCTGTATTTCTCTCGGATAATCTTCCTTCTCTGTGCTGCAGACACAATTTATGTATCTAGACTGGATTTATGGAGATTCTGGGGTTCAGGTGACAGCAAAATGTTGATTTTTGCCATAAGTGTTGCTCAATTTAGGCACCTGGGACATGTGCTTTGGGTCTTCTTCCCCATGCCCGGGTCTAACAAGATCTCTGACAGAACAATTCTCCCAGGGTTACTTGCTCTGCTGTTTGCTGGCTTTGGTGGGTGGAGGGATATGAATATATAGCAGGGTTGCCATATTGGCCAATTTACAAACTGTCTGTAAATGTTCATTACAAACAGCAGCCGCCTGTAAAAATTATGGCTGCAGACGGGCACCCGAGCAAGTAAGCATTCTTGTGGAAGAGGTCAGTTACTCCAGCCTTGCTATTCACCACACAGTCTCTCGGGGGTGGGCCACTGATGCAAGGAGGGAGCAAATACACTATAAGGGGGCACTGATAAAAAACTTCCCTTCTTATATCAGTAACCCCCTCTTAGCTTAGTGTATTCACTCTGCAGAAGGTACTCTGTGCATTCCCCCTTAAACCAAAGTCCTCAGAGTTTCCCTTTACATCAGAGTTGGCAGGTTTCCCCCCTACAGCGCAAGGGGAAACTCTTCAGACCCTGATGTAAAGGGGAACACTGTGGCCACTGTGATGTAAGGTGGGGGCTCTAGTGACCAGAGATCACCTTATATGAGAGTTCCCCTTTACACCAGAGACCTCAGTGTTCCTCTTTTCATCAGAGTTCTCCTTTACATCAGGTTCCCTCTTGCCCTGAAGGGGAGAATCCTGCAGACTCTGATGTTCCCTTTACATCACGGACGGTCTGCAGTTCTCCCCTTTACATTAGGGTCCACTATGTTTCTTTTTACATAAGGGTCTGCAGAGTTCCCCTTTACAATGTAAGGGAGAATCCTGCAGACTCTGATGTGAGAAGGAACTCTGTGGAATCTTGTGAGAGGAAAGGGGGGCTCTGGTGACCAGAGACCCCCATACATCAGAGTTCCCTTTACATCACGGATGGTCTGCAGAGTTCCCCTTTACATCAGGGTCTGCAGTGTTCCCCTTTACAATGTAAGGAAGAACCCTGCGGACTCTGATGTAAAGGAGAACTATGTGCACCCTAATGTAAGAGAGAACTTTGTGGACTGTGATGTAAAGGGACTCTCTAGATTCTGATGTAAGGGGGAACTTTGTGGACTGTGATGTACAGGTGAACTCTGTGGACTTGTGTGTAAGGGGGGAATCTGGTGACTAGAGATTCCCTTACATCATAGTTTCCCTTTACACCAGAGTCTGCAGCATTTCCCCTTACATCAGACTCCACAGATTTTTCCTTTACATCGGAGTCCACAGTGTCCCCTTTTACATCAGGGTCCGTAGAGTTCCCCATTGCACTATAAAAGGGAACCCTGCAGACTGTGATGTAAGGGGGGACTCTGTGCTGGGTTATATTAACCTGACATTCATGTAAAAGATGAAATATGTTGTTTTTTTTGCCATAAGATATACTGTATATTTCACATTATGTGGGACTAAGCCTATACAGTATGGTACACATTACATAGGCCTGAATTTTGCTCTCTACCATCTACCCAGTGCTATGTATAAAAATATGGATTTCTTTTTGTTGCATCCATTTTTCACCAGCTGGACATTTTATATCTGATGCTTAGATTGGAGCACAGACTTTTACATGTTGATAATAATGTGATAACATCCTCAAACTTCTGGAACAGGAAGTGATAATGAGGGGGAGGAGTCAATAACCCAATGATGGAGGTCTTCAGGATCAGTCCAGTCTTCATCTTGGTTGTTCTCCCCCCATCCTCACTCTCTGACCTCTGGTGGGGCTCAGCCCCGCTGTTATTCATGACTAAATCATTGATTAAATAAGGAAGTGCAGTACTTCTTGTGTTGGGAAGATGGCAATGATGAGTGATAGAGGGGGTGGGGACACTCGTCCTATAATCCCCTCATCACTGTCACTCCTATAAAAGACAGTTCTCGTTGTTTCCTCACTCTCTGACTAAGGACCATAAATAAGGAAATGATCTGGTAGGAGATCAGAGGACCCATTTACTAGTTACCTTGAGGGGGGAATTGTTAGATCCTCAGAGACAAAGCTGCCTGATGTGGGCGGAGTCCTGGTTTAGGGGAACCAATCAGCTCATGTCTAGTAATAATCTTTTTATTTCTATTTTAGTAGATGGACGGGAGATGAGGAAAACCTCAGAGGATTGTCTCACTTTGTCTCCAGACTGTAAAGTAGAAGATGAGGACATCACACAGTATAGTCCAGGAGAAAACCCGACTACCTCAAATGTCCATCCGGCACCACACAGTGTAGATGGACCATCGTATTCCTCTTATCCTGAGGAACCTCAGACTGTGCGGGACGGTGCCGGACCATCGTATTCCTCTTATCCTGAGGAACCTC
Source organism: Rana muscosa (assembly GCA_029206835.1). Taxonomy (NCBI): domain Eukaryota; kingdom Metazoa; phylum Chordata; class Amphibia; order Anura; family Ranidae; genus Rana; species Rana muscosa. Next base: position 26,714,283 of record JARGYO010000094.1, on the reverse strand, counting down.
AGACTGTGCGGGACGGTGCCGGACCATCGTATTCCTCTTATCCTGAGGAACCTCAGACTGTGCGGGACGGTGCCGAACCATCGTATTCCTCTTATCCTGAGGAACCTCAGACTGTGCGGGACGGTGCCGGACCATCGTATTCCTCTTATCCTGAGGAACCTCAGACTGTGCGGGACGGTGCCGAACCATCGTATTCCTCTTATCCTGAGGAACCTCAGACTGTGCGGGACGGTGCCGGACCATCGTATTCCTCTTATCCTGAGGAACCTCAGACTGTGCGGGACAGTGCCGGACCATCGTATTCCTCTTATCCTGAGGAACCTCAGACTGTGCGGGACGGTGCCGAACCATCGTATTCCTCTTATCCTGAGGAACCTCAGACTGTGCGGGACGGTGCCGGACCATCGTATTCCTCTTATCCTGAGGAACCTCAGACTGTGCGGGACGGTGCCGGACCATCGTATTCCTCTTATCCTGAGGAACCTCAGACTGTGCGGGACGGTGCCGAACCATCGTATTCCTCTTATCCTGAGGAACCTCAGACTGTGCGGGACGGTGCCGGACCATCGTATTCCTCTTATCCTGAGGAACCTCAGACTGTGCGGGACGGTGCCGGACCATCGTCTTCCTCTTATCCTGAGGAACCTCAGACTGTGAGGGACGGTGCCGGACCATCGTATTCCTCTTATCCTGAGGAACCTCAGACTGTGCGGGACGGTGCCGGACCATCGTATTCCTCTTATCCTGAGGAACCTCAGACTGTGCGGGACAGTGCCGGACCATCGTCTTCCTCTTATCCTGAGGAACCTCAGACTGTGCGGGAAGGTGCTGGACCATCGTATTCCTCTTATCCTGAGGAACCTCAGACTGTGAGGGACGGTGCCGGACCATCGTATTCCTCTTATCCTGAGGAACCTCAGACTGTGCGGGACGGTGCCGGACCATCGTATTCCTCTTATCCTGAGGAACCTCAGACTGTGAGGGACGGTGCCGGACCATCGTATTTCTCTTATCCTGAGGAACCTCAGACTGTGTGGGACAGTGCCGGACCATCGTCTTCCTCTTATCCTGAGGAACCTCAGACTGTGCGGGAAGGTGCTGGACCATCGTATTCCTCTTATCCTGAGGAACCTCAGACTGTGCGGGACGGGGCCGGACCATCGTATTCCTCTTATCCTGAGGAACCTCAGACTGTGCGGGACGGTGCCGGACCATCGTATTCCTCTTATCCTGAGGAACCTCAGACTGTGCGGGACGGTGCCGGACCATCGTATTCCTCTTATCCTGAGGAACCTCAGACTGTGCGGGACGGTGCCGGACCATCGTATTCCTCTTATCCTGAGGAACCTCCGACTGTGCGGGACGGTGCCGGACCATCGTATTCCTCTTATCCTGAGGAACCTCAGACTGTGCGGGACAGTGCCGGACCATCGTCTTCCTCTTATCCTGAGGAACCTCAGACTGTGAGGGACGGTGCCGGACCATCGTATTCCTCTTATCCTGAGGAACCTCAGACTGTGCGGGATGGTGCCGGACCATCGTATTCCTCTTATCCTGAGGAACCTCAGACTGTGCGGGACGGTGCCGGACCATCGTATTCCTCTTATCCTGAGGAACCTCAGACTGTGCGGGACCGTGCCGGACCATCGTATTCCTCTTATCCTGAGGAACCTCAGACTGTGCGGGACGGTGCCGGACCATCGTATTCCTCTTATCCTGAGGAACCTCAGACTGTGTGGGACGGTGCCGGACCATCGTATTCCTCTTATCCTGAGGAACCTCAGACTGTGCGGGACGGTGCCGGACCATCGTATTCCTCTTATCCTGAGGAACCTCAGACTGTGAGGGACGGTGCCGGACCATCGTATTCCTCTTATCCTGAGGAACCTCAGACTGTGCGGGACGGTGCCGGACCATCGTATTCCTCTTATCCTGAGGAACCTCAGACTGTGAGGGACGGTGCCGGACCATCGTATTCCTCTTATCCTGAGGAACCTCAGACTGTGAGGGACGGTGCCGGACCATCGTATTCCTCTTATCCTGAGGAACCTCAGACTGTGCGGGACGGTGCCGGACCATCGTATTCCTCTTATCCTGAGGAACCTCAGACTGTGAAGGACGGTGCCGGGCCATCGTATTCCTCTTATCCTGAGGAACCTCAGTCTGTGCGGGACGGTGCCGGACCATCGTATTCCTCTTATCCTGAGGAACCTCAGACTGTGCGGGACGGTGCCGGACCATCGTATTCCTCTTATCCTGAGGAACCTCAGACTGTGCGGGACGGTGCCGGACCATCGTATTCCTCTTATCCTGAGGAACCTCAGACTGTGCGGGACGGTGCCGGACCATCGTATTCCTCTTATCCTGAGGAACCTCAGACTGTGCGGGACGGAGCCGGACCATCGTATTCCTCTTATCCTGAGGAACCTCAGACTGTGCGGGATGGTGCCGGACCATCGTATTCCTCTTATCCTGAGGAACCACAGACTGTGAGGGACGGTGCCGGACCATCGTATTCCTCTTATCCTGAGGAACCTCAGACTGTGCGGGACGGTGCCGGACCATCGTATTCCTCTTATCCTGAGGAACCTCAGACTGTGCGGGACGGTGCCGGACCATCGTATTCCTCTTATCCTGAGGAACCTCAGACTGTGTGGGACAGTGCCGGACCATCGTCTTCCTCTTATCCTGAGGAACCTCAGACTGTGCGGGAAGGTGCTGGACCATCGTATTCCTCTTATCCTGAGGAACCTCAGACTGTGCGGGACGGTGCCGTCCTTCCAACACATAAGAGGTTTTCCTGTACTGAGTGTGGGAAGTGTTTCCATTTTATATCCCAAGTAAATTTGCATACAAGATCTCACACAGGGGAGAAGCCGTATTGCTGTCCTGAGTGCGGGAAATGTTTTTCAGTGAAGTCCAGCCTTAACAAACATCAAAGATTGCACACAGGTGAGAAACCGTATTCCTGTTCGGAGTGTGGGAAATGTTTTCCACAAAAATCACAACTTCAGAAACATCAGAGATTGCACACGGGGGAAAAGCCATATTCCTGTCCTGACTGTGGGAAATATTTTTCAGACAAGTCCAATCTTTACAGACATCAGAGATCTCACACGGGGGAAAATCCACATCCCTGTCCTGAGTGCGGGAAATGTTTTTCAAGAAATTCCGATCTTTCTATTCATCAGAGATTAAACACAAGCGAGAAGCCGGATTCATGTTTTGAGTGCAGGAAATATTTTGTACAAAATTCACAACCTGTCAAACATCAAAGGTCTCACAAGCGGGGAAAGCCACTTAACTGTTCAGAGTGCGGGAGGTGGTTTTCAGACAAGTACTCTCTTTACAGGCATCAGAGATTGCACACAGGTGAAAAGCCGTATTCCTGTTCTGAGTGCGGGAAATGTTTTGTTCAAAAATCAGATCTTGTCACGCATCAGAGGTCTCACACAGGGGAAAAACCATACTCTTGCCCAGCGTGCAAGAGATTTTTTTCACAGAAGTCACATCTTTGCAGACATCAAAGCTTGCACACAGAGAAGAAGACATATTCCTGTCCTGAGTGTGGGAAAGGTTTTTCAGACGAGTCCAATCTTTACAGGCATCAGATATCTCATACGGGAGAGAAGCCCATTCCCTGTCCTGAGTGAGGGAATTGTTCCTCACTGAAGGCCTGTCTGGGGGTACATCAGGGATCCCACACAACCCTAAAAGTGTATTAGTGCCTTGAGTGCGGGAAATGTCTTCTATATGAATGTTGCTGGACATCACAGCTCTCATGTGGGGAAGAAGCACACCCTGATATACACCTCAGATATACTCCATGGCTGATCTTCATCATGTAAGAAACAGTTCATAAGGAGATCAGAGATCACCAAAGACATGGATGAAGTGTTGTACCGTGTTGGCCATTGATAGCAGTATAAAAATAAAAATGGAGTCATTACCTTTCATTGGCTGAGTATATTTTGTGCTGTAAGGTTTCACAAACACTTAGAGGTCTGTGTTTAAAAAAATTAGTTGAATAAATGTGACACCATTTCGCCCAGCCGTGATAAGTATTGGCCGTATTTTGTTTTATACAGTAATTTCCTACAATTATTAGCACCGTCTAGTGGCAATAATGTGGCACTGCAGTATTAATTTAGCTACTAGATGGAGCTTACAATCATAGTAATCACTGTCAATCAAATCCAGTGACGTGGGAGCCGGGGGGGTGGGGCAGAACTCTGGAGCGCGCCCGGATGAGTGCCCACATGGAAAGTGGTTCTCTGCAATGGCGTCCCTAGGGGGGGCAGAGGGGGCCCTGGCCCCCCAAAATGTTTATTTTTTGTACTTTGCTTGGGCCGCCGCTGGAGTAACACAGTCTCTCCTGAGAGGGTCTCTGTGAGGGCACTGGAGAAGAGGAGGAGCCAGGAGCGCCACTGGGGAACCCCAGAAAAGGAGGATCGGAGCCACTCTGTGCAAAATCCTTGCACAGAGGAAGTAAGTATTTAAGTTATTTAACAAAAAAAAAGGAACCTTTTACAACCTCTTTAAAGATGCGTAAATTCCAGTATACAGTATATCCCATAGTTTGTAGACACTATAACTTTCACACAAACCAATTACTATACACTTATACACAGTTGTAGGTAACACTGAAGAAGCGCTGGGATCGGTAGGAGAACCAGGATAGAGCAGAATCTTGAAGGCCAAGAGAACAGAGTTTATTGAGAAGGAGCGGGTGGTCAACAGTATCAAAGGCCGCAGAGAGGTCAAGTAGAAGGAGTACGGAGTAGTGGCCATTGGTTTTAGCAGTTAGTAAATCGTTAGTGAGTTTTAGTAACGCAGTTTCCGTGGAGTGCTGCAAGCGAAAGCCAGACTGTAAGGGGTCAAGGAGGTTGTTGTCACTGAGGTAGGAGCTAAGACGGTTGTGGACTATAAGCATTTTAGAAGTTTAGAGCTGAATGGGAGCAATGAGAAGGGTCTTAAGTTATCCAGGTTGGTGGGGTCCAGTGAGGGCTTTTAAAGTTTTGACGTGATCTGTGCATGCGTTAGGGTAAGGGAAGATGCCACTAGAGAGGGAGGGATTGAAGATGTGAGTGAGGGAGCATAGGATAGAATAAGAGAGTGACCGTAGTAGTTGTGAGGGAACAGAATCCAAGGGACAATTGGTTAGGTGGGCATCTGAGAAAAAAGTTTGGTAACCTTTTCAGCAGTGGTGGCCCATCCATTACGGGCGCCGCCCCCCCCTATCCATGTGTCCGGCCTCCTGATCTGCATACAGGGCGCTGGATGCATGGATTCCAATGGGGGGTGTATTTTTTGAAGCACGTGATTAGAGCCAGAGGCTCTAATAGGCTTCAATAAATGGTGGGCTTGGGGCGCAGAGCACTGAGCTCCGAACCCACCCAGTTGTGTGACAATAGCGAATGAATATATTCGCTATTATCACACTGATTCTCCTCCCAGCCAATCAGGAAGCGGGTCATGAGACCAATTTTCAGATTTTCCGAAAGGAGAAGCCATCCTATTGGCCAATGAGGCGGAAGGAGGAGAAGACGCATGGCCCCAAACGACAGAGCCGGGACATGGAGACTGAGAGGGGAAGCCGCCGCCACCTGTCAGCAGGATGAGTGAGCTGGTGACGGGGTGGTATGGTCAGGGCCGTCTTAAAGGCTGGTCAAAAGGGACAGCTGCCCTGGGCCCTGTCAGTCATTATTGTGGGGCCCAAAGCAGCTGCCTCATACTTGCCAACTATCCCAGTTTAAATTCCCCTGCCCCTTGAAGTTTTAGTCCTTTGCTGTGTCCTGATATCTCAGTGTGAAGTGCTGCTACTAATGCTGCCCAGCTCTGCCCTATTGTCCTGTACAGATGACTCACCTGCAGACTCTGTGTTTACATGTAAATAACCGTCATTCATATGTAAATAACGGGAGAATTCATATGTAAATAGAGGCGGAATTCATATGTAAATAGCTGAGGACGGTGGCATTCATATGTATATCATGCCCCTCTGCAGTGAAAAGATGATGTGCTGTAACCTCTAGCAACCAAGCAGTGAGCAGTCTTACTGTACAGTTATCTCTAGCAACCAATCAACAAGAAGAAATCATGTGCTGTAACCTCTAGCAACTAATCAGTGAGCTGTAATGTGTGCTGTAACCTCTAGCAACCAGTCAGTAAGTGGTAATGATACGCTGTAACCTCTGGCAACCAATCGCAATCACTGCCTTATCTCATACAGTAAACTGATTTTAAGTCTAGCTGATATTTATTGTATGTCTCAGAGCAGGTGGAGAGCAAAATTGCATGGGGGGGCCCTAAGAAATGTATTGCCCGAGTTCCAATCAACATTAAAGACGGCCCTGGGTATGGTGCGTGGGGGGGGTCCATGGTCAGGTACATCTGATGCCCCCCCCCCCTGACCAATGGAGCACCAGCCGCCACTGCTCTTCAGTAGTAGCCAGATCAAAAGAGGAAAGTGTTGATTGTGCTGTTAGACAAGGTATGTTAAGTGGAGGATATCTGTATAGTGAAGGTGTCCTCACGTATTGCATCAATCATATCTTTGAAGTGATTGGCAATCTCTTGGGCAGTGAGTGAGATAGTGGGTAGAGGGGGTGGGGGATAAAGCAGAGAATTAAAGGTTGAGAAGAGCTGACAAGGATTGAATGACAAGATATTAATAAAGACCCGTACACACGGTCAGACTTTTTGCCAACAAACTTCAAAATGAGCAAGTTTTCCTAAAAATCCGACCGTGTGTACGCTCCATCGGACAAACTTTTTCAGTTTTCATCGGACAAAAATTCGCTCTGCAAACGGACAAACTTTTTGGCAACAAAAGTCAGATGGTGCAAAGTCCGACCGTGTGTACAGAAATTCATTGGACTTTTGTCCGAAGTACAAATACGCATGCCCAGAACCAATGTTAACAATAGCAGAAGTTGACCAAAGGGTGGCGGTAAAGAGCAGAAAAAACACGTGATTTTGGGAAAGTTTGCAGAAAAGTCCTGCCGTGTGTATGTTATGGGTGTGCCCGGCCAACTCCCTTCGAAAAAAAATCCACGGAAAAGTTTGTTTGAAGTCCGACCGTGTGTACGAGGTTTTAGAAAGACAAAGTAGGTTTGTTTGGCAGCATGGAGGCAGGAATTGTATTTTAGAAGGGCAAATTTATACAGGGTGAAGTCTTGCAGGCATTTGGTTTTACGCCACAGTCATTCAAAAGCACGGCAATGTCTCTTGAGATTTCTGGTGTAGTCGGTTTGCCAGGGTTGTAATGGTCAGGGCCTGATTCTGCTTGTAGCTAGAGGAGAAAGTGCATCCAGTCATGATGAGAGTGAACTGTTGTAGACAGAGGTGACCAGGACAGGACATGGGAGAGATTATGTCATATAGGTGGTCAGTAGCAGAATATTATTATTATTATTATTATACAGGATTTATATAGCGCCAACCGTTTGCGTAGCGCTTTACAACATGAGGGAAGACAGTACAGTTACATTACAATTTAATACAGGAGGAGTCAGAGATCCCTGCTCGTTAGAGCTTACAATCTAGAAGGGAGGGTCAAGTGGGACAAAGGGTAGTAGCCGTGGGGGATGATTAGATGGACAAAATAAAAATATAGTTGTTAAGTGTGGGTAGGATAGGCTTCTCTGAAGAGGAGGGTTTTCAGGGATCCTCTAAAAGCTAATAGAGAAGGAGATGGACGGACAGATTTGGGTAAGGAGTTCCATAGGCTTGGAGAGGCTCTGGAAAAGTCCTGGAGACGAGCATGGGAGCGGGTGATGAGAGAGCTAGAGAGCAGGAGGTCTTGAGAATAGAGATGAGAAGGGTTAAAGCGGCGAAGGTTTCTACAAGTAATTGTGTTCTGCTTGGATGGATAGGTGGTTGAAGACAAGGATAGTGTGAAACTGATGTGGTTATGAATGGCTATGTGTATATTGTCATTTACTGGCAATTTAATGTAAATGTCAATGCTAAAAAAAAAACTGTTTCACACGAAAAAAAATGTTTTATTTTTTTTGCATTGGTTCATTTTCTCCAGGGCAGTGCCCACCTCCCTTCCCCTCCCAGTGCTGCTTTTTGACACCCTTAAATATTAGCCCAGAAAATTGGCCTTTTTAATTTGACAGATTCGGCTCCCCTTGATTTCAATGGGGTTTTGGTTCAGCATCAAACCAAACCCAGGACAGTTCAGCTTATCACTAGTTCCCACGAATTAAGCCTCGTACACACGACCAGTTTTCTCGGCAAGAAACGTCAAGAAAACTGTTGGGAGAGCTTTCTTGCCGAGAAAACCGTCCGTGTGTATGGTTTCTCGTCGAGAAAACCGCCGGGAATCTCAACGAGAAAAATAGAGAACCTGCTCTCTATTTTCTCGTCAGGATTCTCGTTTTTCTCGTCAGGATTCTCGTCGGGCCTGTTTTCCAACGAGAAAACCGGTCGTGTGTATGCTTTTCCAAGTCTAAAAAAATCGCGCATGCTCAGAATCAAGTATGAGACGGGAGCGCTCCTTCTGGTAAAACTAGCGTTCGTAATGGAGATAGCACATTCGTCACGCTGTAACGGACTGAAAAGCGCGAATCGTCTCTCCCCAAACTTTTACTAACACGCAGTAACACGAGATCAGCAAAAGCAGCCCAAGGGGTGGCGCCATTGGAATCGAACTTCCCCTTTATACTGCCGTCGTACGTGTTGTACGTGACCGCGCTTTACAACGACGAGATTTTGAATTGACAGTGTGTATGCAAGGAAAGCTTGACAAGAATCTCGTCGAGAAAAACGACAGTTTTTTTTACGACGAGATTCTCGGTCGTGTGTACTAGGCTTTAGAGTTCTAATAGCTCCTCTGTGTTCTGCAGACAGATATACATTTCCTGATGCCTTATGTTGTACAGATTCCTCATGTTCCCCTTTTATGAGCTCATACATTGTACTTGTTCAAATATTCCAACCAGAAGGGAATGGACTTGGTAAGATATTTTCCCTAAGTTAAGGGTATGTGGCCTGTTATGGTTCACGAGGGGGCACACTCACTCCCCACACTCCAACATTTCTTGGGCAGCCAGGCTGCATGCTCGGATGAGGGTATGGATTTTGAGGGTACTTTTTTTCTTTACATAGGTTCCCTCTTAACATTCATACAAGATCTAAAGGGTCTAGTATGATTTTTTTTGGGTGCCCCATGCTATTTTTTTTAACGTTTTGTCTGTAAGCTCGAGTTGACAACTGAATGGGCTGAGGGGAATACTTCACCAGGTGTTAGGGTGCCTGCAACCACTCAGGATGATTTGCTGAAACTGGATCAGCTGTGCATGGTAGCCAATCAGCTTCCAGGTTTTATTGCCAAAGCTTAATTGAACAAGCGAAAGTTAGAAGCTGATTGGTTTCTATGCAGAGCTGCTCCAGATTCTGCACTCTTCCATTTTAGTAAATCAACCCCGCTGACTCTCTATCCACCAGCTTGAGTGAAAAGCTGCATTAGTAATACTGCAAGTGGAGGTTCAACTTTGTTGAATACTGATTTAGTTCAGCCATTCTCCGACCCCCCAAACAAGCCAAATTCTGTACAAACACAGGTTCAGTCCAAACCTGGTTTATTGGTCTCTTATTGGTGACCAATGGGAAGAATCCCCTTATATCAGTAGTCAATGGGAGAAGGGCATTCTTACATCGTAATGAAATCGTTGTTACTAACAGACAGAAATTGTTTATTGCTCAAAGGTACCCCTAAAGACATTTGGGAGAACCCTGGCTGAGAAAGGCTGGACTAGGCAGTAATATATTTCTGTCCCCCTTGGTGGGAGTGGAGATAGTGTTGCCACCTGTCCGGGATTCACCCGGGCAGTTTGGGTTAGGAACCATGCGTCCAGGTTTCAGACTGCCTGAAACCCGGACACATTATTCAGACCGGACTATGGCTTCCAGATACATCTGGATGAGAGGTGCTGACTGCCAAGGGGTGAGTGAGCTCACTATCCATCCCTGTCTGTGACTGAAGCCTCCCTCCTTCTTTCTCCTGCCTCTGAGTAAGTACACTAAGATAATTCTCAGAGCACCCCTTATATCAGAGTTCCCCTTTACACCAGAGGCCACAGTGTTCCCCCTTAAATCAGGGTTCTCAGAGCATCCCTTATTTTAGAGTCCCCAGAGTTCTCTCTTACATCAGAGTCTGCAGAGTCCCCCCTTACAGTGATGGGGAACTCTGCAGATTCAGATGTAAAGGGGGAACTCTGCGGATTCAGATGTAAAGGGAGAAACTCTGCGGATTCAGATGTAAAGGGGGAACTCTGCAGATTCAGATGTAAAAGGGGAACTCTGCGGATTCAGATGTAAAAGGGGAACTCTGCGGATTCAGATGTAAAGGGAGAAACTCTGCGGATTCAGATGTAAAGGGGGAACTCTGCGGATTCAGATGTAAAGGGGGAACTCTGCGGATTCAGATGTAAAGGGGGAACTCTGCGGATCCAGATGTAAAGGGGGAACTCTGCGGATTCAGATGTAAAGGGAGAAACTCTGCGGATTCAGATGAAAAGGGGGAACTCTGCGGATTCAGATGTAAAGGGGGAACTCTGCGGATCCAGATGTAAAGGGGGAACTCTGCGGATTCAGATGTAAAGGGGGACTCTTGTTATTAACTTCATATGATTAGAAATGTTATTTAATAGCAACATATATGTATAGTTTATACTATAAAAAAAAACTGCTGTGTGCCGCTAAAGTGTTCGGGTTTAACTTGTGGCAACCCTAAGTGGAGATGGCCCATCTATAAGGATATACAGTACATACACACACAGCACAAGGTCGTGTTCACACTATGGCACTGATTTACCAAAACTGGAGAAGGCAAAATCTAGTGCAGCTGTGTACGGTAGCCGATCAGCTTCTAACTTCAGCTTGTTCAATTAAGCTTTACCAAAAAAACCTGGAAGCTGATTCTGATTTCTATGCAGAGCTGCACTAGATTTTGCACTCTCTAGTTTAAGTGAATCAACACTATGAGATGCTTCTTGGGGCTGCAATTCCTCTGAGCTCCACAAGGTGGCGATCTCACTTCTACCCAGACAGGCAGTCTCTATGGAATACAGACAGGAAGTGATATCACACAGACAGGAAGTTCCATATAGTACATACAAAGTAGAGGGAAGAAATTGCTGAAACTGGCAGCAGAGGAGGTAATAAGATTTTATTTTATATTATTATTATACAGGATTTATATATTATTATTATTATACAGGATTTATATATTATTATTTTTTTACAGGATTTATATAGCGACAACAGTTTGCTCAGCGCTTTACAACATGAGGGCAGACAGTACAGTTACAATACAATTCAATACAGGAGGAATCAGAGGACTCTGCTCCTTAGAGCTTAAAATCTAGGCGGAAGGGTCAAGAGATACAAGAGGTAATAACTGTCGGGGATGAGCTGATGGGGGGAAATAAATGTAGAGTTGTTAGGTGGAGGCAGGATAGGCTTCTCTGAAGAGATGAGTTTTCAGGGATCATATAAAAGTGGGCAGAGTAGGAGATAGTCGGACAGATTGGGGTAGAGTGTTCTATAGGATGGGAGAGGCTCAGGAGAAGTCCTGAAGGTGAGCATGAGAGGAGGTGACAAGAGTTAGGAGGTCTTGGGAGGAGCAAAGAGAACAATTTTGTTGGTATTTTGAGACCAGGTTAGTGGTGTATATTTAAACACAGGTCAGATGTGTGAAACACGTCTACGTGACTAATACCTGGAGTCCTTAATGTATCCTGGTCGTTTTTCAATAAAGGGTATTATTATTTTTTTGGGAACCTTTGGATGTGCAGCCATTTCTTTTTTCTGAAGTTTACACGGAGGCGGGCCGGGGCTAGCACTCCTACTTGGTTCCAATAAGAGGCATTGCATACACTTGGAGCAGCGGAACCCTTTTCTCTAGGTTAGTGGTGTAGCTGGCAGTCGAGTTGTGGATGGTTTTGTAAATTGTTGTTAGTATTTTGAATTACATTTTTTGGGTGAGTGGAAGCCAATGGAGGGATTGGCAGAGAGGGGTAGCAGATATTGATCGGTTTGTTAGACTGGAGTCAAGCCATCAGACAGTTCCAAATCAGTGGTCATGCTATCGGACAAGTTTTTGTTTTTTTTGATTGGATATTCAACAGAGAAAAACTAGATGGTTTAATATATAACATAATGTAATATATAACATAATGGTTACACAGAGGTGTCACACATACACACCCCCCTCTATAACATTAACAATGCGGTATGTTTTTTCTGTGGAAATTTAAAGATATAGACACCCAAATATCAACCAATTGGTTACATAGTGAGATTTTTGTAATATATCTAAATGGATCAGAAACACCATCTCCCATTGGAGCAACATATTTACATTTACAACTTCATGCATACCATATATACTCGAGTATAAGCCGACCCGAATATAAGCCGAGGCAACTCATTTTACCACAAAAATCTGGGAAAACGTATTGACTTGAGTATAATCCTAGAGTGTCCATCTGCATGCCTCACTGTGTCCATGGCCTCACTGTGTCCATGGCCTCACTGTGTCCATGGCCTCACTGTGTCCATGGCCTCACTGTGTCCATGGCCTCACTGTGTCCATGGCCTCACTGTGTCCATGGCCTCACTGTGCCCATGGCCTCACTGTGCCCATGGCCTCACTGTGTCCATGCCTCACTGTGCCCATGACTAGACTGACGTTTAACATGGGAGTCTATGGAAGGGGTGCCCGGCTTTGAAAAATCGTTGCTCCCCGGCTGTAGATCTTCCAAACAACAAACTTTGCACACTTGTAGAGAAGAAATTGGGCTACATGAGTGCCAGGTTTTGGGTCAAGAGGACCTACGGCCGTCTGGTACCAGGTCCCCAAAATCACCAAAGAAATTACCGTTTAACATAGGAGTCTATGGAAGGGGTGCCCGGCTTTGAAAAATCGCTGCTCCCTGACTGTAGGTTCCCCAGACAAACTTTGCACAATTGTAGAGGAAGAGTGGGGCTACATGTGTGCCAAGCTTGGGGTCCAGGGGACCTACGGCCGGCCGGTACCGGGTCCCCAATTCCAGGAGATCAGGCGCAAAAAGGTGACTCGAGTATAAGCCGAGGGGGGCATTTTCAGCACAAAAAAAGATGTGCTGAAAAACTCGGCTTATACTCGAGTATATACGGTAAGTCTAATGGTTTTATGGCCCCCTAAACAGGGAGTGGGTTGTTCAGGGATGATGTGGCTGAACTTATTCTATCTGTTCTAATTTTAGTCGACTAAATAACATTAGATGTTAGTCGTGTAAATCTATAGTAGATTTAATCAACTAAAATGTAATGACTGAGATTACATTCCTGTAGGGTTGCCACCCGTCTGGGCACCCGACTCGAAACCCGGACTGGTGGCAACTCTACAGGTATGTAATCTCGGTCATTATATTTTAGTTGATTAAATCTACTATAGATTTACACGACTAACATCTTATGTTATTTAGTCGACTAAAATTAGACTAAAACTAAAACAGATGGAATACGTTCAGCCACATAATCCCTGAACAACCCACTCCCTGTTTAAGGGCCATAAAACCATTAGACTTTTATGCATGAAGGTGTGTAAATGTAAATATGTTGCTCCAATGGGAATTTTTTTTTTTTAAGTATTAATAACTTTTGAAAAGTGATGCTTTTCTAGCCAATGGGTTGGTATTTGGGGCTCTGTCTCATTAAATTTCCACAGAAACATCATACCATATTGTAAGATATCAGAGAGAGAGAAGCGTATATCACATCTGCATTGTAAACGTATTGGTCCAATGGGAGATTTTTCTTCTGACCCGATTTGAAGTATTGCGGAAATGTCAGTTTGTAGTCAATTGGTTCATATTTGGGTGTCTATATCTCTAAATGTCCACAGTAAAATCATACTGTATTGTAAATGTTATAGAGGGTGTGATGTATGTGTAACAACTCTGTGTAATCATTATTTTATATATTACATTATTTTATATATTGCACCCTCTAGTTTGTCTCTGTTGAATATCCAACCAAAAAAACTTGTCTGATGGCTTGACCCAAGTGTTTGATGGGTGGTTGAGTCTGGCAGCAGTATTCATAATGGACTGAAGGGGATGCTGCAGCTATCCCCCGGCGTCTCTGCACTGAAAACCGAGCCACCGAACATCGCCGATGGCTCGGTTATCACTCCTCCCAGAGCAGAGCCATGCTGGCTCCTGCTCTGATCCTCCATGCTCATTGGAGCGATGAGCTGTGGAGGGGTGGGAAGTGTCCGTCTTAGCGGCTTGCTGAGACTGCCATCAATTAAGGCAGCTGGCGGATCCAGACTTGGGAGGTCGGGATGTCATCCTGCCTCAACTGATGGCAGTGACGCCAGCGGAGAGCGGACTTCAGACCGCTCTCCGCCGAAAACGGGTCACAGGATTTGAAAATTAATTGCACTCCTGTGACCCAGAGGGGAAGCCCAGCCAAAAAAGCTTAGGTTGGACTTCTCCTTTAAGAGCTGTGTGGTGTCATTGGTTAGAAAGGGGCGTATTTTGGAGATGTTGTGGAGGTTGAGGCGGCAAGCTTTGTACAGTGATTGGATGTGGGGCTGAAAGGACAGTTCAGAGTCAGAGATTACACCTAGACCTTTGTCATGTGGGGACAGGCTGATGGTTGTGCCATTCATCTTGACGGAGTAGTCAGGAGAAGGGGAGGAAATATTATGAGCTTGGTTTTAGCATCTGCACAGCAGAGATCTACTTGCGAATTGTATCAATGTTATGTTTGAAGATTGATACAATCTGGGCAGTGAGTGATTTAGTGGGTGGAGGACGAAGTAGAGAGTTGAAGGTAGAGTAGAGTTGACAGGGAATGGATAAGAAGGTGGTAATGAGAGTGATAAAAAAAGGTCTGCTTGGCAGTGAGGAGGCAAGAATTGTATTCTTGGAGGGCAGATTTGTATTGGTTGAAGTCGTTCTGAGACTTAGGCCTCGTACACACGGATGGTTTTCTCAGCAAGAAACGACAAGAAAACTGCTGGGAGAGCTTTCTTGCCGAGAAAACCGGTTGTGTGTATGTTTTCTTGTCCAGAAAACTGCCGGGAATCTCAACGAGAAAAATAGAGAACTTGCTTTCTATTTTCTCGTCGGCCTGTTTCCCGACGAGAAAACTGTGTGTGTGTGTGTGTGTGTGTGTGTGTGTGTGTGTGTGTGTGTATATGCGGCAACAAGCTTACCTGTCCTCAAGTAAGCCCGCGCATGCTCGAAATGACTTTGACGCATGCGCGGTAGCTTCCTAGACATGGGTAGGGTGTAGCAAGATGGTTGCAACGGCATCGAATGTGACGATCGCATGCTCGTCGTAGTCGATGACGTCACGCGTTCGTTACATTCAAAAGAATGGTGGTTCTTTGGAATGGAGTGTGTGTACAAGATTCTTGTCAAGAATCTCGTCAGGAAAAACAACGGGTTTTTTCCTGACGAGAATCTCGGCCGTGTGTACTAGGCTTTAGTCTTATGCCACAAGCACTCAAGAGCATGACTACGTCTTTTGAGACTTCTGGTGTCATCTGTTTGCCAAGGTTGTAGGGGTTGAGGCCTGATTCTCAGTGTAGTGGGAGGACCAAGTGCATCTGGGGTGGAGGTCAGGGATCTATTGAAGGCAGAAGTGGCAAGGTTGATGAAGGGTGAGATTTTGTCATAGTGGTGGTCAGTAGTAGAGAAGAGAAGGGTTTAGGTGGCAAAGGTTTCTATGGGTAATTGTTAGGCGGTTGGAGGAAGAGGTGGTGGAAGACAGGGAGATAGTGAAACTAATAAGGTGGTGATCAGAGAGAGGGAAAGGATAGTTGGAGAGGTTACACGGAGTGCATAGATAGGAGAATACAAGGTCAAGGGTGTTGCTATCGGAGTGAGTAGAAGCACGTACCCATTGCTTCAGGTAAAGAGGAGGTTAGACTGAGAAGTTTAGAAGTAGTAGGAGTGTTCGTATTCATTTTTGAGTGCAGTTCCCCCCCCCCCCAGCCTCTCCCATATACTTACCTGAGCCCAATCTCAATCCAGCAATGTGCCCAAGAGCCAAGGCTTTCTCGGCTCTGTCACTTCTCATTGGCCTAGAGACAGCAGTGGGATCCATTGGCTTTCACTGCTTTCAATTACAGCCAGTGAGGAGGGAGCGGGGACATGCTGTGCTGTATGTGTCTTTTGGACAAACAGAGGTGACTCAGAAGTGAGCATTCACCAGTGCCCCCAGAGCAAGCAGCTTGCTATTGGGGCACTCAACAGGGAGGAGTGTCAGTGGGGGACATGAGAAGATAAGGAGCGGGGCTGCTCTGTGCAAAACCATTACACAGAGCAGGCAAGTATAAGAAAACTTTATTTTAAAAATAAATGTTTAGAATCACTTTAAGTATTGCTGTAATATATATTTAAGAAGAGATATGTGGGCAGGTGTTAGAAAGTA
The DNA here is from genome assembly GCA_029206835.1 of Rana muscosa. Lineage (NCBI taxonomy): Eukaryota > Metazoa > Chordata > Amphibia > Anura > Ranidae > Rana > Rana muscosa. Next base: position 26,697,840 of record JARGYO010000094.1, on the reverse strand, counting down.
TGTATGTGTGGTTGTATTGGTAACTGTGGTAACTGTTTTTTTATGCATTTAGTTGTATGTATCCAATAACAATAAAGTATTTTCTTATATGGTAAAAACACTAAACAGTCCAGACTAAATGTGTTCCCGTGTGGGCAGTAGTTCTTAAATGTAAAACTAAACCAAACCCAGCTCAGAGACAAAACAAACATAAAAAAAGGAATATTCTGATCTGACAGGCCAAGAGAGTTCTGGGTTCTTGGAAATGTAGCAAACACTAAATAGTCCAAATTAAATGTGTTCCCATGTGGGCAGTAGTTCTTATGTACAGCAGCCCTCTTATTACCCCCCTCACATCCACACCGTATTATTGTGTGACCGATACCATCCAAATAATTCTTACTTTCATTTCCCCAAGTTATCCGTCTACAAGGAGACCTGTATAGATCAAATGACGGCACCAATGAGGATGGAGGAGGACCGGAGTCACATGACTGAGAAGATACTAAACCTCACCCTGGAGATCATCTACCTGCTGACCGGAGAGGTGAGGAGGATTCTGGGAGGTCACATGACATCGCTCTTATCTCTATTAATAAAACACAGACCTGACCGGAGAGGTGAGGAGGATTCTGGGATTCTAACATGATATTCCCATTGGTTCCTCAATACAGAGATTTCCTCTTGTGAAGTCAGGAGATCATATGACCATCACAGTGCCTCCATGTGACTCCCTAAAACCTGAGAGACACAACATGCAGAAGATTCTAGAAGTCACCAAGAAGATGATGGAGCTGCTGACAGGAGAGGTGAGCGGTGCTGGGAATTCTGGGACATTATCCAGTAACAGACAAGGGATGTGTCTGGATGGTGACTGTATCATTGTGTGTGTCAGGTTCCTATAAGGTGTCAGGATGTCACTGTCTATTTTTCCATGGAGGAGTGGGAGTATTTAGAAGGACACAAGGATCTCTACAAGGACGTCATGATGGACAATCAGCCGCCCCTCACATCACCGGGTAAGAGGAGACTTTATTGTAAAGGAGAGAGCAGTACGGAGGCTCCACCTAGATCCCCCATCATCTGATAAACACATAGAAACAATGTATTCAGTCAGTGTGTGTGTTTCCTACAGATGGATCCAGTAATGGGAACCCACCAGAGAGATGTCCCCGTCCTCTGTATTCCCGGGATTCCACACAGGAAGGTCACACCATCCCTCACCATCATCAGGTAGATGAGGAACAATCACTGATAGTATCATTAGGATCTGTACATTATCTGCATTGTTACAATTGATGTCATTTTTATTATATATTCAGAGTGGAAACTTGAGAGATTCTAAAGTTCAGGTTAAAACAGAAGTGGAAGAAGAAGAAGAGAGGTATGTGAGGGATGATCAGCAGTCTATGGAGGAGGATGGAATAACGGGGACATTTATAGAGGAGGACACTCCTACAGAGATCAGCACAGGTGGGTCATTAACATTAATTACAATACTCCACCCATACTGCTCACTGATTGGTCCAGAGTAGGGCGGGGACTGGATGATATCAGCCTGTAATCCCCTGGTCACTTTCCTGAGCTGTGTTCCCCGTCCTGTATTCCTGTATTTCTCCCGGATAATCTTCCTTTTCTGTGCTGCAGACACAATTTATGTATCAAGACTGGATTTATGGAGATTCTGGGGTTCAGCTGACAGCACAATGTGGCTCGAACTTCTAGAACAAAAAGTGATAATGAGGGAGGAATCAACTCAATGATGGTGGTCTTCAGAATCAGTCTTCATCTTAGTTGTTCTCCCCCCCATCCTCACTGTGACCTCTGGTGGGGCTCAGCCCTGCTGTTATTCATGAGTGATGGAGGGGGGACGGTACATTCACCTGATAATCCCCTCATCACTGTCACTCCTATAAAAGACAGTTCTCGTTGTTTCCTCACTCTCTGACTAAGGTCCATGAATAAAGAAATGATCTGGTAGGAGATCAGAGGAGCCATTTACTAGTTACCTTGAGGGGGAAATTGTAAGATCCTCAGAGACAAAGCTGCCTGATGTGGGCGGAGTCCTGGTTTAGGGGAACCAATCAGCTCATGTCTAGTAATCTTTTTATTTCTATTTTAGTAGATGGACGGGAGATGAGGAAAACCTCAGAGGATCGTCTCACTTTGTCTCCAGACTGTAAAGTAGAAGATGAGGACATCACACAGTATAGTCCAGGAGAAAACCCGACTACCTCAAATGTCCATCCGGCACCACACAGTGTAGATGGACCATCGTATTCCTCTTATCCTGAGGAACCTCAGACTGTGCGGGACGGTGCCGGACCATCGTATTCCTCTTATCCTGAGGAACCTCAGACTGTGCGGGACGGTGCCGGACCATCGTATTCCTCTTATCCTGAGGAACCTCAGACTGTGCGGGACCGTGCCGGACCATCGTATTCCTCTTATCCTGAGGAACCTCAGACTGTGCGGGACGGTGCCGGACCATCGTATTCCTCTTATCCTGAGGAACCTCAGACTGTGCGGGACGGTGCCGGACCATCGTATTCCTCTTATCCTGAGGAACCTCAGACTGTGCGGGACGGTGCCGGACCATCGTATTCCTCTTATCCTGAGGAACCTCAGACTGTGCGGGACGGTGCCGGACCATCGTATTCCTCTTATCCTGAGGAACCTCAGACTGTGCGGGACGGTGCCGGACCATCGTATTCCTCTTATCCTGAGGAACCTCAGACTGTGCGGGACGGTGCCGGACCATCGTATTCCTCTTATCCTGAGGAACCTCAGACTGTGCGGGACGGTGCCGGACCATCGTATTCCTCTTATCCTGAGGAACCTCAGACTGTGCGGGACGGTGCCGGACCATCGTATTCCTCTTATCCTGAGGAACCTCAGACTGTGCGGGACGGTGCCGGACCATCGTATTCCTCTTATCCTGAGGAACCTCAGACTGTGCGGGACGGTGCCGGACCATCGTATTCCTCTTATCCTGAGGAACCTCAGACTGTGCGGGACGGTGCCGGACCATCGTATTCCTCTTATCCTGAGGAACCTCAGACTGTGCGGGACGGTGCCGGACCATCGTATTCCTCTTATCCTGAGGAACCTCAGACTGTGCGGGACGGTGCCGGACCATCGTATTCCTCTTATCCTGAGGAACCTCAGACTGTGCGGGACGGTGCCGGACCATCGTATTCCTCTTATCCTGAGGAACCTCAGACTGTGCGGGACGGTGCCGGACCATCGTATTCCTCTTATCCTGAGGAACCTCAGACTGTGCGGGACGGTGCCAGACCATCGTATTCCTCTTATCCTGAGGAACCTCAGACTGTGCGGGACGGTGCCGGACCATCGTATTCCTCTTATCCTGAGGAACCTCAGACTGTGCGGGACGGTGCCGGACCATCGTATTCCTCTTATCCTGAGGAACCTCAGACTGTGCGGGACGGTGCCGTCCTTCCAACAGATAAAAAGCTTTCCTGTACTGAGTGCGGGAAAAGTTTCCATTTTAAATCCCGTCTTAATCAGCATATAAGATCTCATACAGGTGAGAAGCCACATTCTTGTCTTGAGTGCGGAAAATGTTTTTCAAGGAAGACAGCTGTTCAAAAACATCAGAAATTGCACTCGGGTCATAAGCCATATTCCTGTCCTGAGTGCGGGAAAAGTTTTACACAAAAATCACAACTTGTTAAACATCAATGGTTCCACACGGGGGAGAAGCTGTATTCCTGTTCTGAGTGTGGTAAATATTTTTCAAACATGTCCAATCTTTATAGACATCAGAGATCTCACACGGGGGAAAATCCACATTCCTGTCTTGTGTGCGGGAAAAGTTTTTCAATCAATTCCAGTCTTTCAAATTATGAGAGGTTGAACATGAGTGAGAAGCCATATTCCTGTTTTGAGTGCAGGAAATATTTTGTACAAAATTCACAACCTGTCAAACATCAAGGGTCTCACACTCGGGAAAAGACATATAACTGTTCAGAGTGCGGGAGGTGGTTTTCAGACAAGTACTGTCTTTACAGGCATAAGAAATTGCACACAGGTGAGAAGCCGTATTCCTGTTCTGAGTGCGGGAAACATTTTGCTCAGAAATCAGATCTTGTCATACATCAGAGGTCTCACACGGGGGAGAAGCCGTATTCTTGTCCAGAGTGCATGAAATGTTTTTCAGGGAAGTCCAATTTTTACAGACATCAAAGATTGCACACAGGTGAGAAGCCGTATTCTTGTCCGGAGTGCGGGAAATGTTTTTCAGACAAGTCCACTTTTTACCGACATCAGAGATTGCACACAGGGGAGAAGCCTGAAGTTCCATCTTCCTGTACATCGGGGATCCCACACAACCCTTGAGGTGTATCAGTGACTTGAGTGCGGGAAATGTCTTCTATATGAATATTGCTGGACATCACAGGTCTCATGTGTGGAAGAAGCACACCCTGATATACACCTCAGATATACTCCATGGCTGATCTTCATCATGTAAGAAACAGTTCATAAGGAGATCAGAGATCACCAAAGACATGGATGAAGTGTTGTACCGTGTTGGCCATTGATAGCAGTAGAAAAATAAAAATGGAGTCATTACCTTTCATTGGCTGAGTACATTTTGTGGTGTAAACTTTCACAAACACGTAGAGGTCTATTTAAAAAAAAAATTGTTGAATGAATGTGACACACGTTCGCCCAGTCATGATGAATGGGTTTCATGCCGCCACCTTCAGGAGCGGGACTTTAGTGCATGCCTAAGGGGCAGCCCTCTGGTGTTGGCCATACCCCATCTTCAACCCAGGATTCAGTTTTTGCCTAGCGTCTTGGAAGTTTGGATGTGTAGCTTGTAGCTCCTTTGTTTTTCTGTTTTTTTTTTCTATTATTTCGTTCACATTTTTCGTTTCCATCAACGGAGATAGTTTTTTCTTCAATCAACTGTGGTGCTGGGTGACAGGCCAGGATCTGAGTAGTTCCCCTAGCATCAGCAACAAGTGCATAGTGGGGTTGGCTGCAATGGCCTTGCTCATCAGACTGTCCTCGATGTCTTCTCCCGCCCTCGATGTCGCTTCAGCCAATCAGGTTACCGGTAACCAGACCCGGTGAACCTGATTGGCCAGGGAACGCACCCCCGTGCGTCCTCTGGTTAGCTATTTAGAAGCCGATTACAGCCCTCAGGCTGTAGTCGGGAAGCCTATCAGAGCCGGTGGCTCTGATAGGCACTTCTAAAGGCCAACCAGCGCTCAAGGGGCCAGCCATCTGAATAGTGGGCGGCAGCGGCGGCGACAATAATAGGATTTTTGTACTCACCGTAAAAACAGTTTCTCTGACGTCCATGGACCGACACAGCTCTCATACTAATTACATGTGGGTATATGTCCCTGCTCGCAGGAGAAGACCTAGGCAGAATGTTAGAGGTTAAAACATTCTAGAACAAGCCAGAGCTGAACAGCCCCGCCCAGGGTGGCGGTCCCTCCGGACATTACCCTCCCACCTGCAGCTAGCAGCCTCAGTTCGTAACAAAGCAGTACAAACTTAAAAGGAAGGGTGGGTGCTGCGTCGGTCCATGGACGTCAGAGAAACGGATTTTACGGTGAGTACAAAAATCCTATTTTCTCTTATCGTCCATGGACCGACGCAGCTCTCATACTGATTACATGTGGGACGTCCCAAAGCAGTATAAGAAAAGGGTGGGAGCAAAAAAAGTAAGGAACAACCAAAACTTCACTCCAAACCAGCAGAGCCCCTCAACGGAGGAGTTGCAACATTAGACAGCGGCCTGCAACACTTTGCGGCCAAAGGAAGCATCCAAAGATGCAGCCACATCAACCTTGTAGAACTTTGAAAAGGTATGAACGGACGACCAGGTCGTCGCCTTGCACACTTGTGCAACCGACGCTTGATGTCGGAAGGCCCGGGAAGCACCAATTGCCTTGGTGGAATGCGCCGCACCCGGAAAGGGAGGCGCCCGCCCCTTAAGGGCATAGGCCTGTATGACGGTCTGCCTGATCCACCTAAAGACGGTGGCAGACGACACCACTCGGCCCTGTTTTGGACCAGACACAGATTTCCGAATGGAAACAGTAGCAGACAGGTACACTCGTAAGGCTTGTACCCATCTTAATGTATGAAGCGCAAACTCTCAGGGAAGCGATGGGTGAGGACACAAGGACGGAAGAACAATGTCCTTCTTAAGGTGAAAGGCCAAGACCATCCGTAGAAAAGAAGGATGGTCGTGGGCGCAACACCAACATATCCTTATGGAGGACCAAGTAAGGCGACTTGCCGGACAAGGCCGCCAACTCAGACACCCGTCTAATTGAAGCAATGGCCACTAAGGCCAACTTCCGGGACAAGGTCAAGAGAGGAATCTCTCTGATATTCTCAAAGGGATGTTCTTGGAGAACCGAGATGCATCAAAATCAGATCCCAAGTAGGGAGAGGAGGCTTGACAGGGGGGACCACATGGCGAACCCCCTGCCCAAAAGGTGCTAATCAAGGAATGGCCCGGCAGTGGTCGTTGAAAAAGACAGCCCGGGCCGAAATCCGACCCTCAAAAAAAAAAAGTATGCAAGGCCAGCTTTTGGGTCACACCACGCTGTAAGAACAGCAAAATCCTGGGAACGGAAAACATCCGAGGATGCCACTCAAGTTCCTCGCACATAGCGATGTAAGCCTTCCAGGTACGGTGAGATATCTTTCTGGAGGAAGATTCCCGTGTCAACAACATAGAAGAGATGACCGAATACGAGAGAACTCGGTCCTTTAGCACCTGGCTTTAAACAGCCATGCCATTAAAGCCAAGGACTGTAAAGCAGGATGAAGTATGCTCTGCGAAGCCGGCGAGGCAACAACAGTAGCAGAGGGTAAGCATATATCAGGCGATACTGCCCCCACGGGCTTCCAACGCGTCTGACGCATCCGCCCAGGGGTCCCTGGACCTGACCACGATCTTGCCACCTTGCGAGTGAGTCGAGAGGCCACAAGGTCCACTTCCGGTGCCCCACCTCTGGTAAAGAAGGTGGAAACACCTCCGGATGCAAGGACCCTTCGCCTGCAATGCACACGGCCGACAGGACCGTCTTGCAGTGAGATGTATGAAAATCCCAAAGAGACTCCGCAATGTATCGGAGAAGGGAGGCCCCAGTGTACAGGGTGCCTCAAATGTTGGCCAATAAAGGCAACTTGACGGAACTTCCCTAGAAACTCGGTCAGAGGACTAGTACCTCAGCCTCCACAGGTGGCGCAAACCCATCCCGGGCACAGAGACCCTAAAGGCTAAAGCAGTTGTAGTGCACCTGCTAGATGACTGATGGATGATGCAGAGGCTTTTGCCCAGTCATTGAGCTACAAAAAATGCCAGAGACGCAGCCACTAACGGGCGCAACGCCAACCCCAGCCTGACGAACACAGTCCAAGCCAGCGCTTCTGATCACCACTGAAAGCAGGTGGAAAGTGATACCCCTGAAACCAGCGATCCTTGTGACAATGCTCCATCCAGCAGCTACCCATGGATAGGTGCTGATTGTGCAAACACATAGTTTATACTATGTATTGCGTCAAACGCACAAATGGAGAGTGTGGGAGGAAACCCACCCAGCCACAAAGAGCATAATACCACCACATACGGCGTATGTAGTTTAGTATTTGTGGATAAACCTATTAAACGCGTATATACTGTGCCAGCGACGAAGGCGCGCACATCATCGGGGCCTGGACGTAAACCAGCCACGCAGATTGCGTACACAACCGTGTAGGTATGTTAGCCTGCGAATAAACAAATTGCACGTGTTTATACTGTGCATAGCGCTGAGAATGCGCACACCATTGGAACGCAGGGGAGAAACCTGAGCACCTGGATGAAACCCATGCAGACTGCATACGCATACCGTATAGGTATTATAGTGTGTGTGCTAAACATTTTGCACAAGCCCATGTGTGCATAGCACCGAAGGCGCGCACACTGTTGGCGCGTGGGAGGAACCAAAGTACCCCACGCATACTCAGAGAATGCAATACCTACAGCTACTGTAAATGTATTTAGTGTAGTGTATAGACATAATGTGTATGTTTACACCGTGTATTGCACCAAAGGCATGCATGTCATGTAGCATGGGCAGAAACCCACGCAGACTGCATACGTATACCGTGTAGGTATTATAGTGTGTGTGCTAAACCTTTTGCACAAGCTCATGTGTGCATAGCACCGAAGGCGCGCACACCGTTGGCGCGTGGGAGGAACCGAAGTACCCCACGCATACTCAGAGAATGCAATACCTACAACTACTGTGAATGTATTTAGTGTAGTGTATAAACATAATGTGTATGTTTACATCGTGTATTGCACCAAAGGCATGCATGTCATGTAGCGTGGGCGGAAACCCACGCAGACTGCAAAGACATACCGGGTAGGTCCAATCGCACAAATTTAGACTGTGCATAGCGCCGAAGCGCCCATACCAATGGAGTGTGGGAGGGAACCAGAGTACCCGGAGGAAAACCACACAGGCTGCCTACACATACCGTGTAGGTATTATAGCATGCGTGATAAACATTGAACATGTTTAACTGTGCAGAAGGCCAAAGCACATACCGTCAGCGCGTGGGAGGAAACCGGAACACTCGGAAGAACTCCACGCAGACAGCACACAGATACCGTGTAGGAATGATAGCATGTGAATCAACATATTGCACATGTTTATGCTGTGCATTTCCATTGGAGTGTGGGGGGAAACCGGAGTACCCGGAGGAACCCCACGCCAACAGTATACCCATACTGTAAACATGTATAATATGTGCAATAAACATATTGAACATGTCTATACTGTGCAGAGAGCCGAAGCGCACATACCATGAGAGTGCGGGAGGACACCGGAGCCCCCGCCAACCCAGAGAGTATAATACATACATATACTGTGAATGTATCTGGAGTCGTGCATAAACATATTTTGTACGTTTATATCATGTATGGCACTGAAACACAGCATTGGAACGTGGGGACAGCCACGCAGACACAGAGACCAATAACACATACATACACTGTGAATGTATGCAGTGTAGAGGTATAGGATGAGTTAAATTATGGCGCAGAGGTGCATAATCTTCTCTGTATCATTCCAACCTGCTTGACTGTGCTGCTGAAGCAGCATGCAGGTAACAGGTAACCTCTGATCCTCAGACTCTGTGTCTGTCAGAACTCAAATCATTCCCCAGGAAATGGCGGGAAATGTTACCTCAGGTATCACACACAAGGCTCACAGGGATTAGAGACATAAATGAATAAAGTCCTCCCTCATCCATGCTGCTCTTGAGGCAGCGTGTGAGGAAAACTGAGGAAACTGTGTAAAAGAAAAGCTTGTCACAGCAATTTCAGCCTGAGTGTGATTCTCACATCATCAATGAGATCACTTACAAGCGCCCTGTCATTCACTGACACAGAACTGGAGTCTTCCTCACAAGGGAATGTCCTGTTCATAAACATTAAATATTCAGAGGTAGGGTCCTGAGCCCAATAGCTAGGCCCATATCTGACTCAGAGCACTCCTTCACTAAAGATTTTTGTGGGGGGAGGGGGCTTATAGCTCCTTTTGCTCGCACACCGCTTCCATTCTGACAGGAATGATTCCAGGACTGCTGACAACTGGTCCGTAAGGACCGAAGGTGCAGGAAACATATGAACATGTTTAACTGTGCAGCACTGCCAGTTGCCCCAGGCAATGTGGAGAGCAGGTGTATCAGACTCCATAAACGCCACCCTCTGAGACCTTATACACTATACAGTCCACCCACTGGCTACGCTGAGGAGGGGATACCCGGGAGGACCCACCAACCCTTAAGGACAGCTCAGTCTGTGAGGAGATTGTGAGGGGATTCGCGCCGCCGCCAGAAATAAATGCGCGGCGGCCACAAGAAAATGGCTGCCGGCTGCAGCTATAACTGCGCCACTGAAAGCCAAGATGGCCACCGAGCGCAAAATTCAAAGCTCTAATGCGCGCCAATGGCGCACACAATAACCACCTCAAACAGCGCCAATGGCGCACGCAATAATCACCTCACACACCAGAAAAAACTGCAGACATGAGCGCCCAACCAGGCCAGAGTGACCCCCAAGCACCCCACAGCCCAGCACCAGTACAGGGTGCAGAGAGCAGCATAACGGGGGGGGACAGGGAGAAACCCCCACACACAGAAACACAGCCAGCATGTACTCACCTGCAGTAGGAGAGACTACTTACCCGTCCCTTTCAGGGACCCACTGGCTTGTTTCAGACAGACCTATCACAGAGTCGTACTGCGTAGCTGTCGGCCCGGTCCACCGCGAGAGATACAGTCAGTCAAGTACTGTTCAATCTTGAGAGGACCGCGGGAGCATGAAAGCAACCCGGCCACCCCTGGAGCCATGGGGTATGTCGTGAACTGAGTCTCACGCACTCAAGGCGAGGATCAGCACGCTCGATGGTCGGACAGGGAAGACTACGAGGATACTAGTGTACCCAACCTGTTGCCCAGCCGACAGTTGATTGAAGGTCTCAAAAATAAAATAATAAAATTCCCAAAGGAATAAAAATCAAAAGTAAAATCTTCCAGGAGACTGGCTCCTGAGAGCCACGTCTTCTCCTTCTGCTAGGCAGAAAAAAACTGAGGCTGCTAGCTGCAGGTGGGAGGGTAATGTCCGGAGGGACCGCCCCCCTGGGCGGGGCTGTTCAGCTCTGGCTTGTTCTAGAATGTTTTAACCTCTAACATTCTGCCTAGGTCTTCTCCTGCGAGCAGGGACATATACCCACATGTAATCAGTATGAGAGCTGCGTCGGTCCATGGACGATAAGAGAAACATAGGTTCATGCAATGCATGAACCTATGTATTGTTGTGAGTGACGGCCGGGCGCAGAAGCGAGCGGGGGCGGCGCTTCTGCGCTCACTATGGACGCACCGCCAGGACATTTAAAAAAAAAAAAAAACTCTTAAAGGGCCCGTTTTTTTTTTTTTTTTTTTTTGTGACTATAGGCCGCCACTGGTATGCTCCATTTGACTTTTTCCAATGGAAAAACTGCTGGAAAAAGATAGACAGCAGGTTCTCTATTTTCCCGTCAGGAAAAAAACTGATCGGAAATCCAGACGCGCTAAATTCCGACGCATGCTCAGGAACAAATCGACGCATGCTCGGAAGCATAGAACTTAATTTTCTTGGCTCGTCGTAGCGCGTTCTTGGCAGTCAAAAGTTCACCAAACTTTTGTGTGACCGTGTGTATGCAAGGCAGGCTTGAGAGGAATTCCGTTGAAAAAAACATCCAACTTTTTTCCGACGGGAAAACCGATTGTGTGTACGGGGCATTAGGGACTCAAAAAGACTGGGTGATAAAATACTGCCTTTTGGTTCGACAGATGGAAAACCTACAACCCGCCGAAATTAACTCTGTGGAAAGTATAGGTAAGTATTTGCATACAGAGTTTTTGATTAAATCAAATTCCACAGAAGAGGCAGTAGCAAATGTAACTGGACTCTTATTTTCAGATGGTGAAAAACGTTTTGTTACTATAAGCCATCCTATTCACACAATTTTTACGTCTACAATGGCCAGAATTCTTTAAGAGGGTCAATCTATTTTTTTTTTCCAAGGCCAGACGAGCTGCTTTAGCAATATTCCATTTGTCAAATTGTGGTGCTCCAAGTCTTGAGGCAATGGTGGTAAATTCTTTAATAAATCCCTCTTCAGTAGAGCAGTTACGTCTGGCCCTGGAAAACTCCTTAATCGGTATAGATCACATGGTATGTGCAGGATGGGAACTGGAGGCCAAAAGTAGAGCGTTACCTGCACATTCCTTGCCCTATGTGTGGGTTTGAACAATGCCTCGGACACTGTCACCTGTTAAAATTAGGTCCAGAAAATGTATAGAATTAGTATGGCTGTCAAAACTAAATACCAGGTTAAGAGAGTTACCTTTAGCTAGAGAGACGAAAAACATACAATCCATAGTAGAACCATCCCATATCAAAAGAAGGTTGTCTATATAATGACCATACCATCAAATAGAACCTGCACATGGGTTGGCATGGGGTAAAAGAAAATTCCCCTCCCACCAACCCATGTTCAGGTTCGCCAGGGAGGCTGAACATCTAGCCCCCATAGAGGCTCCACTGCACTGCAAATAAAACACCTGATCAAACATGAAATAATTGCGAGTGAGGAGAAATTCAAATGCCATAACCAGGAACTCCCTAAGACCCACATCATAAACACTATATTGTGTCAAATGATAATTGAGAGCTTAATTTGCAAGGCTGTGGGGAATATAGGGATTTAACATCCATTGCTAACCACTGGTAGCATCTTTTCCATTCCACCTCTTGTATACAGGTGAAACTCGAAAAATTTGAATATTGTGCAAAAGTTCATTTATTTCACTAATGCAACTTAAAGCGGAGTTCCAGGCTTTTTATGTTTCTTTTAATAAACAGACACTTACCTGTTCCACGATCCAGCGATGCGGCCGAACAGAGCGCCGCTCCCCTTCCCCTCCGCCTTCATTGCCACTCTGGGCACCAAGCCATGACAGCTTTTGGCTTCACGGCCGGGCACGCACGATGTGCTCCCGGAGTGGACAGGCGATCTCCTGGGACCTGTCACGTGTCGCCTAGAGGGAGGGGCCGCCTAGGCGGTCCCTGGGCGGAAGGAGGAAGTGGGACAGGAAGTCCCACTCCTAACGAAGCCCGCCCCCAAAAAAAAATTACATGCCCAATGTGGCATGTAAGGGGACGAGGAGTGCTTAAAGCGGAAGTTCCACTTTTGGGTGGAACTCCGCTTTAAAAGGTGAAAGTAATATATGAGAGAGACTCATTACATGCAAAGCAAGATAGTTCAAGCCGTGATTTGTCATAATTGTGGTGATTATGCCTTACAGCTCATGAAAACCCCAAATCCACAATCTCAGAAAATCGGAATATTACATGCAATCAATAAAACAAGGATTGTACATAGAACAATATCGGACCTCTGAAAAGTATAAGCATGCATATGTACTCAGTACTTGGTTTGGGCCCCTCAATGCGGCGTGGCATAGAAGCCATCAGCCTGTGGCACTGCTGAGGTGTTATGGAAGACCAGGATGCTTCAATAGCGGCCTTCAGCTCTTCTGCATTGTTTGGTCTCATGTCTCTCATTATTCTCTTGGCAATGCCCCATAGATTCTCTATCATAGATTCTCTATGGGGTTCAGGTCAGGCGAGTTTGCTGGCCAATCAAGCACAGTAATCCCACAGTCATTGGACCAGGTTTTGGTGCTTTTGGCAGTGTGGGCAGGTACCAAGTCCTGCTGGAAAATGAAGTCGGCATCCCCATAGAGCTCTTCTGCGGAAGGAAGCATGACGTGCTCCAAAAGCTCCTGGTAGAAGGCTGCATTGACCCCGGACTTAATGAAGCACAGTGGACCAACACCAGCGGATGACATGGCTCCCCAAATAAACACAGACTGTGGAAACTTCACACTGGACTTCAAGCATCTTGCAGTGTGTGCCTCTCCATTCTTCCTCTATACTCCGGGTCCTTGGTTTCCAAATGAGATACAACATTTGCTCTCATCAGAAAAGAGGACTTTGGACCACTGTGCAACAGACCAGGTCTGTTTTTCTTTAGTCCAGGTAAGACGCTTCTGACGTTGTTTGTTGGTCAGGAGTGGCTTGACAAGAGATATACAACATTTGAAGCCCATGTCCAGGATCCGTCTGTGTGTGGTGGCTCTTGATGCACTGACTCCAGCCTCAGTCCACTCCTTGTGAAAGTCCCCAATACTTTTGAATGGCCTTTTCCCGACAATCCTCTCCAGGCTGCGGTCATCCCTGCTGATTGTGCACCTTTTTCTTCCACACTCGTGTCCGTTTACAACCGCCTATCTGCAGTCCGATCTGCTTAAAAAAAAACAGAAGGGGATCTGTCCCCTTCTGTCTGGGCGGATCGGAGGGCCCTTAGGATAGAGCGGGCTGTGTCCATGTCTGCTCTACATATGCAGAGTGGACACAGACCTGCCATCCGCCCTTTACACTCATTGTGGCCCACGACCGGTTACCAAGTCGCTAAAGTGGCCCTCGCTCTTCAAAAGAGCTCTCTTTTGTGTCCTTGGTGGAATCCATTCCCATACCCTCGGTTGCTGACGGATGGAGTCCCACAGTGAAGAGATGTTCTATTCAGGATCTTGCTGGTTTATTTAACAAAGCGCAATTTGACCTACCTTAAAAAGTTGTCAAACACCTCTGGTGAGTTGTCATCTACCTTTGAGCACTCATGGTGAAGATTTTCGAAGAATTTCTAAATCGGAGGAATCCATTTATTTCTATGGTGTTGGGATTGTCACATTTGGACTTTTTATATGTTTGCGATTTTTCCATGATTCCTATCTATTGATTTTTATGTTGAATCCACCAATTTGATTTACAGCGCCAACACCTTTACCTGTTTTTTTTATACCAATGCAATTAAGGCTTTGTCAAAACTACTGACCCTGGGCCTAGAGTAACCCCTCTTTTATTGAGCATCTCTGTATAGTGCGCGAGGAAGCCAATCCCAGCCCTGAAATATTCAATCCTCCGACAACCCTTCAGCTCCACATGAAGTGCGAGGCCTGGGCTCCCCCCTCCAGAGAGGGAGGACCGCTCAAATAAATGCCCAGGGGAGCTGGGCAGCTATGCATTAGAAACTGCCATTCCCCCCACCATATAAAAGGGATCAGGGTTGGCAGTACCTAATGAGCAAACACAAAAAAACAAAAAATGTCAGGTGGAGAGCTTTCTGCGTACTGCATGGACCACCAGAAAGTGTAAATATAGCGAGAACACCTGGTGTGATTAGTTACGCTGACTAGATCATTTATAATGACATTAAGCAAAGGTCTATATAGGAATATTTCGAAGACTAGCAGTGGTCCAGCACTTGCCTTCGGCTCTCCATACCATGGCAGTCCCTGAGACGAAAGGCTAATGCCGCATACACACGATCGGAATTTCTGAAACAAATGTTCGATGGGAGCTTTTGGTCGGATATTCCGACCATGTGTAGGCTCCATCAGACATTTGCTGTCGGAATTTCCGACAACAAATTTTGGAGAGCTGGTTCTCAATTTTGCCGACAGCAAAAGTTCTTGTCGGAGATTCCGATCGTGTGTATCCAATTCCGACACATTTCTACGCATGCTCGGAATCATTGAACTGCATTTTTCTCGGCCCATCGCAGTGTTATACGTCACTGCGTTCTTAACGTTCGGAATTTCCGAGCAACATTTGTGTGACCGTGTGTATGCAAGACAAGTTTGAGCCAAAATCCGTCGGAAAAAAAAACAAACGGTTTTGTGGTCGAAATGTCCGATCGTGTGTACGCGGCATAACTGTACAAAATACTAACCAACATTTTGCCTGTACATGTGACTCACTAGCTATATTTCTCTCGACACGACTCTCTCCTGTGGAACAAGGGGGTGCTGCCTGTTTATATGGGACATTGTAAAAATGAGGAGGGAGGCCAACCCCAAAAGGAGCAATGCCCCATCCCTTTTCTTGCCTCTGGAGTTCTTCAAAAAGTATCAGCAGGTCAATTAAAGTGACAGATGGTGTAGTGTGAAGATCCCTGGTACAGCCGCTGTCAAGAGTAAAGCCTCGTTCGTACACACAGACGGTTTTCTCGGCAAGAACCGACAAGAAAACTGCTTGCAGAGCTTTCTTGACGAGAAAACCAGCCGTGTGTACGAGACTTTCAGGTTTCTCATCAGGAAAACTGACCAGAATCTCGACGAGAAAAAAAAGAAGACCTGCTTTCTTTTTTCTCATCGGGATTCGCATCGGCCTGTTTCCCGACGAGAAACCCGAGTGTGTGTACACTTACCTGTCGCCGTGGAAACCCGTGCATGCTCGAAATGACTTTGACGCATGTGTGATAGCTTCCTAGGCATAGGTAGGGTGTAGCAAGATGGCGGCGACGGCATTGAATGTGACGAGCGCACGCTCGTCGTAGTCGATGATGTCACCACGTTCGTGCCATTCAAAAGAACGGCGGTTCTTTTGAAAGGTACGTATGTACACTCGGCCGGGACAAGATTCTTGTCAAGAATCTCGTCAGGTTAAACGACGGGTTTTTTCCTCACAAGATTCTCGGCCGTGTGTACTAAGCTTAACAGTTACTAAAAAAAAAAAAAAAAAAAAAACACGCCACCCAAACATGGTGTCAATGCTGATGCCTTTCTGTCCCATGCAGTGCTGGGACAAGGTCACCCCGCACCCAGGACAAAGAAGCCAAACTGCGCCCCCCTCTCCCATTCATGATGTGCAAGCTTAGGGAATCCTACACCCAGCTGTCACTCACTTGTTAAAAAAAAACTGCCGCTGTCACTACTTCTGTCAGCCTTGTGACAGAAGTAAGGCGCCCCATCCCTACAGTAAACCATTGCGCCCAAGGCAACCGCTTCTCCTGCCCATCCCTTGTCCTGGCCCGGGTCTCACGCTATCCACCCAGTTCGAGTGAAGCGTAGTTGAGGGGTGAGCTCCACAGATCCCAACCTGTAGCCTTACCTGTCCATAGGGGTGGATAGTGTGATAAGGTCGTATGGAGGAGGATACTAAGGCATTGAGCGGATCCTTAAGCAGGCTACGAGCTGGGTCCACAACAAACTTATGAGACAAAATGAGTATGGAGAACAGAGCTGGAGGCTATCTCTCCTGAAAGGGTGCAAACGGGGATCAGCGGCCGCCTTTCCTCATCTTCTGCAGGTAGCTGTGCAAACGGGGATCAGCGGCCGCCTTTCCTCATCTTCTGCAGGCAGCTGTGCAAACGGGGATCAGCGGGCGCCTTTCCTCATCTTCTGCAGGCAGCTGTGCAAACGGGGATCAGCGGCCGCCTTTCCTCATCTTCTGCAGGCAGCTGTGCAAACGGGGATCAGCGGCCGCCTTTCCTCATCTTCTGCAGGCAGCTCCAATAGAATTGCAAGCAAATAAAAAACTTGTAGGAATACTTAGCTGAAGCAAAAAGGGATTTTTATAACAGCTTACCTGTAAAATCCTTTTCTTGGAGTACATCACGGGACACAGAGCGACTTAGTCATTACTAATGGGTTATATAGATACCTTCAGGTGCTGGCACTGGCAACTTCCAAAACCGGAAGTACCCTCCCCTATATAAGCCCCTCCCATCCGGGAGCACCTCAGTTTTGTAGCAAAGCAATAAGTGTCCCAAAAAGAGGGGTGGGAGCTCTGTGTCCCGTGATGTACTCCAAGAAAAGGATTTTACAGGTAAGCTGTTATAAAAATCCCTTTTTCTTTTTCGTACATCACGGGACACAGAGCGACTTAGTCATTACTAATGGGACGTCCCAAAGCAATGCCAAATGAGGGGAGGGATACACTATACATAAGCTGGGCGCCATCAGGCATGAGGATCTTTTGCGGCCTGCAACACACTGCGCCCAAAGGCGACATCCTCCTGACTTCTAACGTCCACCTGGTAGAACCTAGTAAACGTGTGTACTGAAGACCATGTTGCGGCCTTACAGATTTGAGCCAGGGAGGCCTGGTGATGCACTGCCCATGAAGTTCCAACTGCTCTTGTGGAGTGCGCCCTAACTTTGAACGGAGGCGGTCTCCTTCTCAAGCCATAGGCTTGTATTATGACCTGTCGAATCCACCTGGCTAAAGTAGATTTTGATGCTGCCTGACCCTTTCTGGGGCCTTCCAGCAGAACAAAACAAAGTATCCGTTCTACGAATCTGAGCAGTGGCTTTTAGATAAGCTTTAACTGCTCTTACTACATCCAAAGAATGCAATAACTTTTCCTCTACCGAGGTAGGTTTGGGAAAAAAAGAAGGAAGAACCACATCTTGGTTCAAATGAAACCTCGATACCACCTTAGGAAGAAAGGCTGGATGAGGACGTAACACTACTCTGTCCTTATGGATAACCAGATATGGCTCCCTACAGGACATAGCGGCTAATTCCGATACTCTTTTAGCCGAACAAATGGCTACTAGAAAAATCAATTTCCTGGTGAGAAGAACCAAGGAAATATGCTGCAATGGTTCAAACGGTTGTTTCTGTAGAACCGACAGAACCAGGTTTAAGTCCCATGGACATATGGGAATACTAACCGGAGGGCTAATACGCATCACTCCTTGTATGAAAGCTTTGACTAATGAATGCAAAGCCAAGGGCCTTTGAAAAAATATTGACAAGGCCGAAATCTGACCCTTGATAGTACTCAAGGCAAGCTTCCTATCCACAGCCCACTGTAGGAAGTCCAGAATCCTGCCTATTACGTACTTACGCGGATGCCATTTCTTGGCCTCACACCACGCGATGTACGCCTTCCAGATTCTATAGTAGATCTGCCTGGATACCGGCTTCCTGGCATTGATCATGGTAGATACCACCGGATTAGAGAGACCTCTCTTTTTTAGAATGTGGGCTTCAATAACCAGGCCGTCAAACCTAGGGCTTGTAAGGAAGGGTGGTATATCGGTCCCTGCGAAAGCAGGTCCGGACGATGTGGGAGGGTCCAAGGACTCCCGACTGACATCTTTACGATCTCCGCGTACCATGCTCTTCGGGGCCACGCTGGAGCCACCAGAATCACTGGTTTCTTTTCTACCCTGATTCTGCGGATTAATCGCGGTAACAATTGTGGCGGTGGGAATGCATATATCAGCTTGAATTGATCCCAAGGGAACACTAGGGCATCCGAGCCGCAAGCTAGGGGATCCCTTGTGCGAGACACAAATCTGTCCACCTTTGCGTTGAATCTGGATGCTAGCAGATCTACATCCGGTGTTCCCCACCGCTGGCATATTGCCTGGAAAACCTCAGGGTGAAGAGACCATTCCCCCGGGCATAATTGCTGGCGACTTAGAAAGTCCGCTCTCCAATTTTCCACTCCTGGGATGAAAACCGCCGATATGGCTGGGACATATCTTTCTGCCCATTCCAGGATGCAATTCGCTTCCCTCTGGGCTGCACGACTCCTGGTGCCACCCTGGTGATTGATATATGCCACTGGTGTGGCATTGTCTGATTGAATTCTGACAGGGGACCCTTGGAGTTTGGATGTCCATGCTACTAGGGCATACCGGGCTGCTCGTATCTCTAAGAGATTGATGGGCAGGGCCTTCTCTGCTTCTGACCACTTGCCCTGGAGAGACCATTGCTCCAGTACTGCCCCCCAGCCTATGAGGCTGGCATCTGTAGTGACCACCTTCCAAGAAACCGGACTGAAGGGTTTCCCTTTTTCCAGATTCTGGGGCACCAACCACCAATGGAGGCTCTTGCGAACGGAAGGGTACAGGGATATTGGTAAGTCTAAATCTTGAACTTTTTTGTTCCAGGCTGACAGTATGGCCCTCTGCAAGTTCCTTGAATGGAATTGACCGTAGGGTACTGCTTCGAATGAAGCCACCATTTTTCCCAGCAGCCTCATGCACAGGCGTATGGATGGTTTTCTTTTTGTACCCACTAAGTGGGTCAAATCTTTCAAAGACGACACCTTCTCTGGAGGTAAGAAAATCTTTCTCTGATTTGAATCCAGCCTTAGCCCCAAGTATTCCAGACTTTTGACTGGTCTTAGAGCTGACTTGTCTCGGTTGATAATCCAACCGTGATATTCCAGATACTTGATTGTCTCGTGAATAGCTACTTCCAGTTTTTCCACTGAGTGGTCTATTAGTAGCAGGTCGTCTAAATATGCCATTATCGTTACACCCCGTGTTCTTAGATTGGCCAATAGTGGGGCCAGAATTTTTGTGAACACTCGTGGTGCTGTGGCCAGACCGAAAGGTAAGGCTCTGAACTGAAAATGGCGCCCTTCTACTGCAAAGCGTAGAAATTTCTGGTGGGCCGGAAAGATGGGAATATGCAGATAAGCATCCTTTATGTCGATCGAGGCTAACCATTCCTGCCCTTGTAGGGCGGTGGCCACCGATCGGATCGACTCCATCCGAAAAGTCCTGATATGTAGGAATTTGTTTAGCCCTTTTAGATTTAATATGGGCCTCACGTCCCCATTTGGTTTGGGGACTGTGAAAAGGTTCGAGTAAAACCCGAACCCGCTTTCTTCCAAGGGAACCTTCATGATTACACCTTGGAGCAATAGTTGTTCTAGTGCCAGAAGGAGGGATCCACTCTTTTGGGGATCTCTTGGCACGTTTGACCTCATAAATTGGGCAGGAGGAGTGCCTTTTAACTCCAGCTTGTATCCCAGACTTACTGCGGAGAGCACCCATCTGTCTCTGATGGTGTCCCGCCAGGTCTCTGTGAACAACTGAAGTCTTCCCCCCACCCGATTGAGTGGGGGCAATCCTTCATGACTTGGGGGGAGGTTTTGTACCTCTCTTGACCCAGGGTTTCTTGTTACCCTGTGATTGTCCCTGATTTCTGCCCCCTGAATTTGACTGCGGAGGCCGTCGGAACCTTTTCACAGCCGATGTGCCAGGGACTGGAGAAGTAGGCCTCTTAAAAGAAGGACTTCTACTCTTGTTCTTAACCGGTAAGAGTGAACTTTTACCGGCAGAAATTTTCTGGATATATTTGTCCAGATCTTCTCCAAATAAGCGTTCTCCATGAAATGGGAAGCTAACCAGCAGTTTCTTACAGGGAGCTTCAGCAGACCAGTTTTTGAGCCATAGAAGCCTACGCATATGTACTACAGACAGCGTAAAGCGGGAGGCCTGTTGGATTGTATACTTTATGGCGTCCACCGCAAAACACAAGGCTCTAGGTAGGTCAGCTAGGGCAAGAGCCTGCTGATCTGGTAAGTCCCTTAAGACTTGTTTCAACTGATCTTTCACTGCTTGGCAGACTCCAATCGCTGCTACTGCAGGTTGTGTCACCATGCTTGCTGTAGAGAAAGCAGATTTTAGTAAAGACTCCAATTTTTTATCTATTGGGTCTTTGAACATTGGAACATTATCTACTGGACATGTCAGTGATTTGTTAACAGAAGAGATGGCTGCGTCCACTGTAGGGACCCTCCATTTTTTTATGAACTTATCCTCCTTGGGATAGATCACCGGAAATCTCTTGGGGGGAGTAAATATTTTATCAGGATGCTCCCAATCCTGGTAAATAAGCCCTTCTAATAAAGGGTGGATTGGGAAGGAACAGACAGCCTGGGGAGCTTTTAGCGACCCCAGCGAGGAGACAGTAGTGGTTGATGGTTCCGCCAGAGGCATTTTAAATGCTGATCGGACCATGTTAGTCAGAGACTGAACCCATAATCTTTCAGCCTGAGATTCTGAGAAAGGTTCTTCCACTGTTGATTCCTCCATAACTGAATCAACCTCATCCTGATCCCCTTCAGGTAGGTCGATCCCTGTGTGGGGCTGTTCCTCCACTAACAGGCACTCTGAAGGAGGAGACGGAGATCGGACGCGCTTTCCCTGTGACAGGGAAGCAGCGATCAATGCTGTTAATCTCTCTTCCAATCCTCCCAGAGTTGAGGATAAAACCTCCTCGGTTATATATACAGGAGCCGGTGGACTGGGGACAGCCGCAGCACCAGGTACTCCTGCGGGGTTCCTGCGGCTACTAACCTCTGAAATTTCAGGGGAGATTGGTGCAGTACAAGCATGCCCAATATCCTCAGAGCCCGATGGAGACCCCTTTCGCTTCTTGGAAGATCTATTTCCGGAGCGTCTGGACGACATATCCTTTAAGCACAAAGCTGAGGTATTCCCGTCGTCATACACCAATTTTACTGGTAATAGTCTAACACAGTTGCTGCTATATACCAGCTGGTGTCCACTAAAGTGTCTTTCTATGGGGATGCCTGCATCAACCGCCTCTGTGTGCCACCGTTTTGTTGCTAGCTCTGCTTGCATCCAGCTGACACTTGTACTGTGTCTTTTATCCATGCTGGGACGCCTGCACATGCGCAGAAGCGCCGCGGCGCGCATTGAGCGTCATCCACCCGCCCCGCCCCTTTCCTTTCATAGGAGGCGCGTGCATGCGCCCGCGCCCGTGCGCCTTCGGCGCTCTTTTTTGAAAACAAGCAGGGACTAGGAGCCAGGGCCCTTTTTGCCGGAGGGCCTGTGCGGTGGATGAGCGCAGCAACAGAGAAACTTACCAACTGCCTGGATCTTTTGACTTGAAAAAGCCAAAGATCCACATGACAAGAAAAATGGACCACAGCGGCCTCTAGTGGTTTAACACAGGTACCGCGGTCTCCTTTTTTTTTTTTTTCTTGACTACTATTAAAATTTGACATTTTCCAGTAGTTACAGGCATGCACAGATATTAGCGGGAATACCGTTAGGTAACAGACAGAAAGACAAATTAGGCTTGGGGGTCCCCCAATAGAACCAAGTTCCTGGGGGCCCCCACTTACCTGTTCCCCGCCGCAGGACTTTGTTTGGTCCACAGAAGCCCAAACTTCACCTCTCACGGCAGGCATTGTAATTAAACCTTCAGGGACCGGGTTCCCAAGGATTCCACTCCCCTGGACCTGTATAGCACCCTGCACAGACAACATCTTGGTCGTGGGTATGACCAGAGCTCTGGATTCCAGGGTCCAGCTCTCCTAAGAGAAGCATTACAGGCAAAACCTTGCTCTTCTGTTGCAAGGCCCGGGTACCGACCGTTTAGCTATGAAGCTTTTTTGGTGGGATCCGGAACAGCTTACTAAGGCCCAAAAGAACCTGTACGCAAGCTCAGTGAAAAACACATGTTTCTTCTTGGCCAACACCTTAGACACTGGCAAAAAACTGAGGTGCTCCCGGATGGGAGGGGCTTATATAGGGGAGGGTACTTCCGGTTTTGGAAGTTGCCAGTGCCAGCACCTGACGGTATCTATATAACCCATTAGTAATGACTAAGTCGCTCTGTGTCCCGTGATGTACGAAAAAGAAAATTATATCCAGAGAAGTGTCCTGTGCACCTGTCCGATCTTCAGAAGGAAGGGTGGAAGGTTGTTCATCTGCTTCATAAGGTTTCAGCTGTCGGGAACTCCGCTAAGTTGAACAAGATCTTGCCCGGTTCCTCAAGGGGTCTGCCTATAGTCCCATGCATCTGGGCCTCTCATGTATAAGGGAGCTGAAATTCATGGTACCATCATTTTATTAACACCGTGATTTCCTATGATCGTTAGCTACGTCCAGTGGCCACAATGAGGTATTTTTTCTGATAAACCTCCATCAAAAAAAACAGAGCAATACGGCATTATGGCCAATAGATGGAGCCAATGAATATAGAAAATCACTTTATGAAATTAAACACAGCCTCTATTTATCATGACTGCAAGAATACTTGTCACATTCACTTTTTTTTTATGAAAGCGAACAAAAAAAATGTACTCAGCCAACGAATGGTAAAGACTCAATTTTTATTTTTATACTGCTATCAATGGCCAACACGGTCCAACACTTCTTCCATGTCTTTGGTGATCTCTGATCTCCTTATGAAGTGTTTCTTACATGATGAAGATCAGCCATGGAGTATATCTGAGGTGTATATCAGGGTGTGCTTCTTCCCCACATGAGAGCTGTGATGTCCAGCAACATTCATATAGAAGACATTTCCCGCACTCAAGGCACTAATACACCTCAAGGGTTGTGTGGGATCCCCGATACAGGAAGACAGGACTTCAGTGAGGAACAATTCCCTCACTCAGGACAGGAAAGTGGCTTCTACCCATTGTGCAATCTCTGATGTCTAGAAAGATTGGACTTTAGTGAAAAACATTTCCCGCACTCAGGACAGGAATACGGCTTCTCCCCCGTGTGAGATCTCTGATGTGGGACTAGCTCTGATTTTTGTAAAAAACATTTCCCGCACTCAGAACAGGAATACGGTTTCTCACCCGTGTGAGATCTCTGATGTCTGTATAAATGTGACTTTTCTGAAAAACATTTCCCGCACTCAGGACAGGAATACGGCTTTTCCCCCGTGTGATACCTTTGATGTTTCACAAGCTCTGATTTTTGTAGAAAACCTTTCCCACACTCAGAACAGGAAAACGGTTTCTCACCTGTTTGTAATCTCTGATGTCTGTATAGATGTGACTTTTCTGAGAAACATTTCCCGCACTCAGGACAGGTAAAAGGCTTTTCTCCCACGTGCAATCTCTCATGTCTTTTAAGATGTGACTTGTATGCAAAACATTTCCCACACTCAGGACAGGAATAAGGCTTTTCCCCCATGTGTACTCTCTCATGTCTGTTAAGATGTGATTTGTCTGAAAAACATTTCCCACACATGGGACAGAAAAATGGCTTCTCCCCTGTGTGAGACCTCTGATGTGTGACGAGTTGTGATTTTTGTACAAAACATTTTCCACACTCAGAACAGGAATACGGCTTCTCACCTGTGTGCAATCTCTGATGTTTATAAAAACTGGACTTATCTGAAAAACATTTCTCACACTCAGGACAGGAATACGGCTTCTCCCCTGTGTGGGTTCTTTTATGTACACTAAGAGCGGATTTAAAACTGAAACACTTCCCGCACTCACTACAGGAAAACCTCTTCTCTGTTGGAAGGACGGCACCGTCCCGCACAGTCTGAGGTTCCTCAGGATAAGAGGAATACGATGGTCCGGCACCGTCCCGCACAGTCTGAGGTTCCTCAGGATAAGAGGAATACGATGGTCCGGCACTGTCCCGCACAGTCTGAGGTTCCTCAGGATAAGAGGAATACGATGGTCCGGCACCGTCCCGCACAGTCTGAGGTTCCTCAGGATAAGAGGAATACGATGGTCCGGCACCGTCCCGCACAGTCTGAGGTTCCTCAGGATAAGAGGAATACGATGGTCCGGCACCGTCCCGCACAGTCTGAAGTTCCTCAGGATAAGAGGAATACGATGGTCCGGCACCGTCCCGCACAGTCTGAGGTTCCTCAGGATAAGAGGAATACGATGGTCCGGCACCGTCCCGCACAGTCTGAGGTTCCTCAGGATAAGAGGAATACGATGGTCCGGCACCGTCCCTCACAGTCTGAGGTTCCTCAGGATAAGAGGAATACGATGGTCCGGCACCGTCCCGCACAGTCTGAGGTTCCTCAGGATAAGAGGAATACGATGGTCCGGCACCGTCCCGCACAGTCTGAGGTTCCTCAGGATAAGAGGAATACGATGGTCCGGCACCGTCCCGCACAGACTGAGGTTCCTCAGGATAAGAGGAATACGATGGTCCGGCACCGTCCCGCACAGTCTGAGGTTCCTCAGGATAAGAGGAATACGATGGTCCGGCACTGTCCCGCACAGTCTGAGGTTCCTCAGGATAAGAGGAATACGATGGTCCGGCACCGTCCCGCACAGTCTGAGGTTCCTCAGGATAAGAGGAATACGATGGTCCATCTACACTGTGTGGTGCCGGATGGACATTTGAGGTAGTCGGGTTTTCTCCTGGACTATACTGTGTGATGTCCTCATCTTCTACTTTACAGTCTGGAGACAAAGTGAGACAATCCTCTGAGGTTTTCCTCATCTCCCGTCCATCTACTAAAATAGAAATACAAAGATTATTACTAGACATGAGCTGATTGGTTCCCCTAAACCAGAACTCCGCCCACATCAGGCAGCTTTGTCTCTGAGGATCTTACAATTCCCCCCTCAAGGTAACTAGTAAATGGGTCCTCTGATCTCCTACCAGATCATTTCTTTATTCATGGACCTTAGTCAGAGAGTGAGGAGACAACGAGAACTGTCTTTTATAGGAGTGACAGTGATGAGGGGATTATAGGACGAGTGTTCCCACCCCCTCTATCACTCATTGCCATCTTCCCAACACAAGAATTCATGCACTTCCTTATTTAGTCCATGATTTAGTCATGAATAACAGCGGGGCTGAGCCCCACCAGAGGTCAGAGAGTGAGGATGGGGGGAGAACAAACAAGATGAAGACTGGACTGATCCTGAAGACCACCATCATTGGGTTATTGACTCCTCCCTCATTATCACTTCCTGTTTAAGGTTACAAAGTTTGTGGATGTTATCACATTATTAACAACATGTAAAAGTTGGTTCTCCAATCAAATCATCAGATATAAAATGTCCAGCTGGTAGGAAATGGGTGTAACAAAAGAGAATACATATTATGTATATATATAGCAGTGGGTAGAGGGGAGAGAGCAGAAGTCAGGACTATGTAATGTACAACATATTGTATAAGATACAAAAGTTAGGACTATATAGTATCAGAATGATGTAATGTACAACAGAGTATATAGTGTAAGGGCCAGGAGTATGTAATGTACAACATACAGTACATAGTATTGGGGTTAGGAGTATGTAACATACAACATAGAGTATGTAGTGTGGGGGTCAGGACTACGTAAAATACAACAGAGTATGAACAAGCACAGACTAATTATTCTGTCTAATAAGGCTTACCTATAGGTACTGTAAATATCTTCTAAACGTGCGCCATTATAGGAGATATTTACCCTTTAGTTCGCTGATGATGTCATTGACGCATGTGCTGTGAAGAAAAGGCCCTTCGGGCCGTTTCTTCACTAGTGAGTGCCGTGACTGGCGGCTCCTGTGCGCATGCGTGGGAGTGACATCACGTGACTCCAGCCAGTCATAGAGCCAGAGTCCATGACCCCAGAAGGAAGAGGGGTGAAGATGGATGCGGCCACCAGAGGGGACAACGCAGGCTTCGTTTGCAGGTAAGTGCCACATAATAGGCTTGTATGCGATGCATACTAGCACATTATGCTTTTACTTTGCAGGGGAAAAAAAAGGAAGTAAAACCGATCAGAGTTTACTTCCTTTTAAAGGAGGTAGCAGCTCTAAGCCTGTTTCCCGTGCAGCAGACCAGAACAGCATTACTGGGGCAAATCAATGAATCCAAACAGAACATTAGTTAGCAAAGAGAGCCTCAATCGTACCTGTCAGCACAGTCTCAGCATGCTCCCAGTGTGATTCATCGTGGAGAAGCAGTGTCCAGACAAGCGAATGTAGCTACTGATTGAATAAGATCAAAGCAGAGGGGAGAGAGAGAGATCCAGCAGCGCCAGCTGGGATCCCGGCCACAGATGAACCAGCCGACAACATCACTCACAGAAGGCACAAAACAAGAACTCCCCTCCCTTGGTGATGTCACCTACAGCCTCAGCCTTACGATCTTTATTAACTACCCCAGCTCCGGAAGGTTTTACCCCCCTTCCCGACCAGGCCATTTTCTGCGATAGAGCTACGCAGTGCAGGAACTGACAATTGCGCAGTCGTGCGATGCTGTACCCAAATAAAAATGATGTCCTTTTTTCCACACCAATAAAACTTTCTTTTGCTGGTATTTAATCACCTCTGCGGTTTTTATTTTTTGTTCTATAAACAAAAAAAGGCCGACAATTAAAAAAAAAAAAAAAGTTTTACTTTCTTCATCAATTTAGGTCAATATGTATTCTGCGACATATTTTTGGTAAAAAAAGAAAAAAAAATGCCAATAAGCGTATATTGATTGGTTTGCGCAATCATTATAGCGTCTACAAACTATGGGTTAGATTTATGGACTTTTTTTTTAATAGTAATGGCGGGGACCAGCAATTTTTAGCGGGACTGCGACATTGCGGCGGACAAATCTGACACTAAGTGACACTTTTTGGGGACCAGTGACACTAATACCGTGATCAGTGCTAAAAAAAATGAACTGCCACCGTAAATGACACTGGCAGGGAAGAGGTTAACATCAGGGGCAATCAATAGGTTAAATGTGTTCCCTGGGAGTGTTTTCTAACACGTGGGGGGAGGTGCTTAACTGAAGAAAGACAGAGATCCCTGTTCCTGCTTAACAGAAACACAAGATCTCTGTCTTTCTTACTAGCAGTTTGGTGATCTGCCTTGTTTACATAGGCAGACTGCCGTTCTGCCTCTCTACGAATGATTGTCTCCCGCTGTGTCCAATCACAGCGGGAGTGGGTCTCCGGCGGCGCGTGCGAGCCCCCCGACCCCGAAGATGGAATCACGTACAGATACTTGATTTTGCGCTCAAGGGCCACCCTGCCACAGTGAATGTATGTGGGGCGGTCCTTAAGTGGTTAAGGAGGGGAAGTTCTTTATACGCGCTCCTCTCTCCTCCCACATTGGAAATGTTATTCCCTTATACCTCCAAGGTGCAATTTAGGCTGATAAAGGGAGTTTGTTTCCTGCGTCACAGTGCAGAGCAAGAATTGATATTTACAAAAATTTACCAAAAGATTATCAGATTATTAAACTGCTTCATAAAGATAAACAGAAAAGGGGCAATGCACAATAAATCTATATCTCATCCAAGTGTATTCCAGCTCAGGAAAGTGGCCAGGGTATTACAGGCTGATATCACCCAGTCTTTGACCTACTCTGGACCAATCAGTGAGCAGTATGGGTGGAGGAATGTATTTAGTGTTAATGACCCACCTGTGTTGATCTCTGTAGGAGTGTCCTCCTCTATAAATGTCCTCGTTATTCCATCCTCCTCCATAGACTGCTGATCATCCCTCACATACCTCTCTTCTTCTTCTGCTTTAACCTCAACTTTTATATCTATAAGATCTTCACCCTAAACCAACAAAATTATAAAAAAAATCCAAAAAAAAAAAATCTGTGAAATGTAAGCTTTAATTGTGACATCACAAAAAAAATAAAAAAAAATCAACAAATCCATGTTCTAGATCAGGGGTCTCCAAACTTTCTAGGCCAAGGGCCAGTTTACTGTCTTTGAGGCTTTAGGGGGGGCTGGACTGTGGCTAGGGGTGTAGAAAATGCCCCGGTATGAGTTCCCCATCATTAGTTTTAAGAGAAGAAAAAGTGGCCCATTGATGGTGTCAGTAATGGGAATGGTGCCCCATCATTGGTGTCAATTGGTGGAATAGTGTCCCAAGGGCCAGATAATGGCAACCAAATGGCCACATTTGGCCCCCGGGCCGCAGTTTGGAGACCACTGTTCTAGATGCTCCATCACTCCATACTCCTCTTTATAATCTTGTTTGACATCAATATTATAATTATCAATGTTTCCCTTCTGAACTTTTCATAAAACGTTTATTTTGTCTGTAGCACTCTCTAGTGTGCAGTATATTGTAGTAAAATATATTTCCGACTCACAGTAGCTGTGTGAGTCTGGTAATTGGTTGGGGTTACTGTAGGTCAGGCTGGAGGGCTCTACAGGTCAGGCCTCTGGTACCTCCCTCTGGTTCTAGGAGCTTGGAGAAGTTTCTAGAAGATAGTGGGTGGAGGCCAGATGGTGCTGATCTGCATATTTATGGAAATCTGGCCAATCCCCAGGCAGGAGGCCTGGCAGAGTGTCTGGGTCAGTCCATAAATATTGTGGAGCCTGGCCATTAGGGGAGTAAGATGGATGATGGAGTGTTGAAGCTGTGTCATGTGGCCTGGAAGAGAACCCCAGGACTGAGGGAGCTCTGCCCCTAGGCTGGGAGCTGAGGAAGAAGTATAGAGTGATCTCCACTACTCTACAGTCTCTTCTAGGAGACACCCTGGCTTGCATGAGAGGACCTGGGCAGCAGGAAGCCTGTATAGCAGTCTTTACAAGAGCAGAAGGATTTCCAGGGACAGCGCGAGTACCTTTACAACCCCAGGGCCTAAAAGGGAAGGAGCTGCCCGATGCAATATCTAGTGAGCTTTTTGGGACTGTACCAACAAGATAAACCCAATCCCTTGTCCTGGCACCTTTCCCCAAGCAGCCAGGTGGGCTGGTAATTTAAAAAAAACAGGCATAGAACTCCTGCACGTTGAGACTTTGCTAAATTTCACTAACGGGACACAGAGCTCCTATAAGGGGAATTCTTATGGTCATTTCCAGTGAGACTGTAGAGAATACAGTCTAGAATTTGCTGTTTTGTTCAGTGTAGAGTGAAGGAAGTTTACCTCATTGTTATTCAAGTTGTTTTTCCCAATAAAACAACAAAAACAAGCACATGAACTGATTTTTTTGTCTCTGGATGAAAGTTTAAAGATGCATGTTGCCTGGCTGTGCAAGGATAAGGGGAACCAAAATCCAGTGGCCCACTGGGGGGTTGCTCTAACTATCAAACATGCTGTGTATAATTCATAACTACTAATAATTGTTTCTCATCTACCTGATGATGGTGAGGGATGATGTGACCTTCCTGTGTGGAATCCCGGGAATACAGAGGACGGGGACATCTCTCTGGTGGGTTTCTGTTAGTTGATGGCTGCATCATGTCATTGTAGAGATCACTGTGTCCTTCAGAAAGCTGTTTCATCACTCCATACTCCTCATCTTCCGCTTTAAATTCTTCTTTAAAAACATTACCATCCCTGAGGTTTCCAGTCTGAATATATAATAAAATATCCATTGTAACAATGCAGATAATGTACAGATCCTAATGATACTATCAGTGATTGTTCCTCATCTACCTGATGATGGTGAGGGATGGTGTGACCTTCCTGTGTGGAATCCCGGGAATACAGAGGACGGGGACATCTTTCTGGTGGGTTCCTATTACTGGATCCATCTGTAGGAAACACACACACTGACTGAATACATTGTTTCTATGTGTTTATCAGATGATGGGGGATCTAGGTGGAGCCTCCGTACTGCTCTCTCCTTTACAATAAAGTCTCCTCTTACCCGGTGATGTGAGGGGCGGCTGATTCTCCATCATGATGTCCTTGTAGAGATCCTTGTGTCCTTCTAAATACTCCCACTCCTCCATGGAGAAATAGACAGTGACATCCTGACACCTTATAGGAACCTGACACACACAATGATACAGTCACCATCCAGACACATCCCTTGTCTGTTACTGGTTACTGTCCCAGAATTCCCAGCACAACTCACCTCTCCTGTCAGCAGCTCAGGGATCTCTCTGGTGACTTCTAGAATCTTCTTCTTATTTCTCTATTCTATCGGGGAGGCAGTGTGATGGACTTATGATTTCTAGACTTCACTGGAGAAAATAATCTAGATTTTAACACAAATAGTAAAATCTGAGTCAGTAAAAGCGGCGGAGACGACCAGAGCGCGGCGGGAGGGGGGACACCTCTCCCGCCGCCGATAAAAGTGGTCTCGTGGTGAATAAGTCACAGAGACCACTGTTATCTGAAAGCGGACCGCCCGCCTTTTAAGAAGATACCAGGGTTATGGCAGCTATCTGCTTCCATAACAACGGTATTCCACGTCAAAGTACCAACGTATAACGACGGTGGCTGGTCCGTAAGTGGTTAATATTGTTCTTGTAATATTTTGCTATTTTATTATTAAATCCATTTTTGAGTTTTTACATGAGAACTGGAAAGGACTGTCTTGGAACTTTTTTATAGAATATCGAGAGAATAATCATATATTGAACAAGGTGCAGTGAGGTAACACATGAAAACACATGTACATTTTGCTGTACTGTGCAAAAAAGTGCTGCCTTTTGCAGTCGCACATGGATGCCATTATTTCTTAAGGACACCCCCACGCATCATGTATATTTTTATGAAAAAATGCGGTGTGCATGAACATGCAAAAAGCAGCTGTAAAGGGTGCCTTGACTGAAAACAGGTTGAAAAACACTGATATAGACTGATGAGGGAAGAAGGTAATTGATGGATAAGATAAAACCAACCAGCTCCCAACGGTCCCGGATTTGGAAGAAAGTTCCTCCGTCCCTCTTTCCTCCTCATTTGTCCCTAATTTTGGTCTGATCCATATAGTTGTATATAAAATGCACTATTTATCTATAAAAAAGTGCTTCCCAGTGCTAAATAGGGTGCCCACGTGTCCCGGATTGCCCGGGACTGTCCCGCAATTGACATATCTGTCCTGGGTCCCGGGCACCTTCATTCCGGGACAATACAATGTCCCGGAATGAAATAGAGGACACAGCCACCCCCTACTAACTAATAACTACATTTCCGGAACTGGTTGCTAGGGCCAGCGCTTCCTGGCATCTTGCAACCAGTGACAATTTACTCTCAGACAGTGAGACTGGGAGCGAGGTCTGCGCCTAGTGCAGCACTGCTGTCCCCACCCACCTCGGCACCTCCTCCTTCTCTGGCACCCAGCAGCAAGGACTGGTGTGATCTTCACTCTCCAGATAGTGACGCCACTCCTTTCCTTCTACGCACGTGGCTCATGCAGAGGAAGTGACAGCAACACTGCATCTGGTGGCAGGCTATGGGTGGCAAGCGGCACTGCATCTGGTGGCAGGCTATGGGTGGCAAGCGGCACTGCATCTGGTGGCAGGCTATGGGTGGCAAGCGGCACTGCATCTGGTGGCAAGTGGCACATTCACCTGACAAATAACCCGCCGCAAAATTCCCCATCAACCCCGAGACTACATTACCCCCGCCCCCCCTCATCTTTTTTGGGGGTAGGTGAGAGAGGGGGTGTGTCCCTGAATGGCAGTTTGGAAATGTGGTCACCCTAGTGCAGGGATATGCAATTAGCGGACCTCCAGCTGTTGCAAAACTACAAGTCCCATCATGCCTCTGTCTCTGGGTCTCATGCTTGCTGCTGTCAGAGTCTCGCTATGCCTCATGGGACTTGTAGTTTGGCAACAGCTGGAGGTCCGCTAATTGCATATCCCTGCCCTAGTGCTTAACCTTTCATCTAATTTCTAAATGGCTGAATTTGTAAATTCCAAAAGCCAATATAAAGGAATAATAGTCGTAAAAAAGCACTTGTGGGTTTAACTAATCGTTTTTCTTGTAGGGGGTGTGTCCCATGCCCACATATATTTGCTAATAGGTGTCCCTGGTTCCCATCTCAAAAAGTTGGGAGGTATGGCGAAACATCTCCAGAATGAAGAGAATGTTCTGGCCCCGTAAGTGGGGGAAATGTTCTGCCCCTGAAGGGGTTAATCTACATTTCCACACTATATATGTGTGTATCATCATCTGCTGGAGATAAAAGACATCACAGTGACTATGGAGGAAGAGGACGGACATGACGGGAGGTTACTGGGTGTAAATAGAAAATAAGATCTTATTACCTCCTCTGTGGCCTCTTCCAGCAATGTCTTCTCTCTACTTCCTCCCGACTCACCTCTCACCAGGACTTCCTGTCTGTACATGACATCACTTCCTGTCTGTCTTCTATTGCGACTTCCTGTCTGGGTAGACGTGAGATCACCACCTTGTGGATCTCAGAGGAACTGCAGCCTTGAGAAACATCTCATGGTGTGAACTAGGGATGAGCAGAACACCCCCCCCCGGTTCAGTTCGCAGCAGAACATGGGAACAGGCAAAAAATTTAAAGTCTATGGGACACGAATGTGAAAAATCAAAAGTGCTAATTTTAAAGGTCATTATGCAAGTTATGGTCATAAAAAGTGTTTGGGGACCTGGATCCTGCCCCAGGGGACATGTATCAATGCAAAAAAAAGTTTAAAAATGGCAATTTTTTCGGGAGCAGTGATTTAAAAAATGCCTAAAGTGAAACAATAAAAGTGAAATATTCCTTTAAATTTCATACCTGGGGGTGTGTAAAGTATGCCTGTAAAGTGGCGCATTTTTCCCATGTTTAGAACAGTCCCTGCAGAAAAATGACATTCCTAAAGGAAAAATATATTCCTTTAAATTTCGTACCTGGGGGGGTGTCTACAGTATGCCTGCAAAGTGGCGCATTTTTCTCGTTTTTAGAACAGTCCCTGCAGAAAAATGACATTTCTAAAGGAAAAAAAGTAATTTAAAACTGAGCGCGGCTATAATGAATTGTCGGGTCCTGCAATACAGATAAAAGTCATTGAAAAAAACGGCATGGGTTTCCCCCCCTCCCCCCATTTCATTCCCAGGCCCTTTGGGTCTGGTATGAATATTAAGGGGAAACCCAAAACAAAAAAAAAATAATTGCTTGGGAGTCCCCCCAAATTCCATACTAGGCCCTTCAGGTCTGGTATGGATATTAAGGGGAACCCTGCGCCAATTTCTTAAAAAAAATGGCGTAGGGGTCCCCCTCAAAATCCATACCAGACCCTTCAGGATATGCTAAATTCGGGAAAAGCGTCCAAGCCCCGGAAATGTCCCGGGAAATTTGGGACAATTGGCAAGTATGCTTTGATCTTCCAATGATCCAGGTGGCATGAGCTTAAATGCAACACCTCAACAGAAGGGCCAGGTCTGACCATAGTATGTGAGGTCAAGCCCCTAATGGCCACTCTACATGCAGAGTTATTACAGCCGGATTCCAATATAGTGGGAAAAC
This sequence comes from Rana muscosa, assembly GCA_029206835.1. Taxonomy (NCBI): domain Eukaryota; kingdom Metazoa; phylum Chordata; class Amphibia; order Anura; family Ranidae; genus Rana; species Rana muscosa. The sequence continues at coordinate 26,663,760 of JARGYO010000094.1, read as the reverse complement.
CTAATGTGCTTCATGGCAGTGCTGGGAGGAAACACCAAAATCTATAAGTATCTGGCCTGTCATCAGACCCCTATAATTCTACTCACCTAGCACTGCAGTTGACTGAAGACAAAGAAATTCATCAACTAGACCAGGGGTCTCCAAAGTATGGCCCTTCAGTTGTTCACGAACTACAATTCCCATCATGCCTAGTCATATCTGTGAATGTCAGAGTTTTACAATGCCTCATGGGACATGTAGTACCGAAACAGCTGGAAGGCCGTAGTTTGGAGATCCCTAAACTACAGCAAAAATCTATCGACCAGAACATACAAAGTCTCCTCTCCACTCCTGAGCACTAGGCAAAAAACTAGGAGCTTAAAGCTTAAAGTGGTTGTAAACCCACTTTTTCAACTTGCACCTACAGGTAAGCCTAGATTAAGGCTTACCTGTAGGTGCAAGAAATATCTCCTAAACCTACACGGTTTAGGAGATATTTAGGTAAATGACAGGCGCCGTAGACAACGGCGCATTGATGGGGTTAATCCCATTCACAAAATCGGCTACTTCCCAGAAATCGCTGGGCGTAGCCGAATGTGACGGCTCTCGCGTGCATGCGCAGAGTGACGTCTCCGCCGCTCCGGCCAATCACAGCGCCGGAGCGGCGCTGTGATTGGCTGGTGCGGGAATAACCCGGAAGTAACATTCCAGCTATCGCCGCAGCGATGGCTGCGGCGAAAGACAGGGACGGCTTCGGGGGCCCCGGTCTAAGGTAAGTGGTACATAATGAGCTAGTATGCTAGTCATACTAGCTCATTATGCCTTTCTCTTGCAGGTGGGGTAAAAAAAAAAAAAAAAAAAAAGATTAGTGGGTTTACAACCACTTTAAATCGTAACTACACCATACCTCCCAACTGGCACGGATTCTGCGGGTTTTTCCCGCATAGGCCCCTCCTTCCCGCAGACCCGCGAGACTTACATTTTTCCCGCAAAGCAGGAAGGCACAGCAGGAGGTGGAGGAACGAGCCAGTGGAAGCAGGTAAGACCCCCCCCCTCCCACATTAGGCGGCGAAAACAATGTACTCAACAACTTTTCTGCCAGGGAAGAATTTTTTTAAAATGTCCCGCGCAAGCCCCCCCTCCTGCTCAACAACTTGTCTGCCAGGGAAGAGTATACGACTGAATGTCCTGCGGTGGGACTTTTAAAAGTTGGGAGGTATTCTACACCCCCTAGCATTTCTGGCAGTGGTCATCTTAAGTAAGAGCAGATGATTCATGTAGCATTTATTTTCTAAAATCTATCTGCCCTTAGTTCAGCTGAGAAAACCCTTGTTCTCCTGAAATGCATCACATCATTGGACTAGGCATGGAAACCAGGAAGTAACTGAAGAAATGTAAAAAAAAGTTTAAAAACAAGTAAATATGATATACTTTCCTATCTATTTACTAATGCTAGCAGAAAAAGGATAAAAATAGTCAATGTTCATTGAGAGAGTGAAGTTCCACCAAAAGTTGGAAATGGGGGGGCTTTGGCAACCAGCTGGGGACACCCTAGGGCAGTGATTCTCAACCAGGGTTCCGTGGAACCCTAGGGTTCCTCCAGAGGTTGCTAGGGGTTCCTTCAGCATTGGGCAATTTCTGCCTCTCAGATAAGTTCACACTGACCCCATTGATCTTTTTAGCTATCTGTAAGGAGGTAATTCTTCCCAATTGCCACAAGTGTAAGGAACATTCTTCCAACTGACTGTCACACTAATGTATCATGAGTTGTAGATTTCTCAATTTTAGCAGGAGTTCCCCGAGACCGGAGAACTATTTCAAGGGTTCCTCTGTGTTGAAAAGGTTGAGAAAGGCTGCCCTAGGGTGTGTTTTTAGTTTTGGTTGTACCAAGCATTATGCTCCTGCAGGTGGTGACATCAAACCCATCCATTATGATGATCTGGCTGTGTCCTTCGATAAATGGAGGTGAAATAATATCTTTTTCTGTTTTCTGTTGCCAATCACAGAAACGTCTCCTCTCTGCTAGCATTGGGCGACCGATTCAGCCCGAGCATGAGTTCGGAACGAACATTGGCTGTTCGGCCCATTCGGGGGAACACCCGAATTTGCAGAGTGTTCGCCCCGCAATGCACTGCATGCTTCACAGCGCATTCTGGGCGTAGTAAAAGCTGGTTGTTAAGGAGTGGGGCCGGGAAGCCAGCCACGGTGTCCTATACAACCGATGAGTCATCAGCTGTCAATGAGCTTCCCCACTGAAGCTAAATAATTTTAAAAAAATGTTGCCAGTAAATAAATCAAGGTTTGGTATGGATTTTAAGGGGTCCAATCCAAAATCCATACCAGACCCTTATCCAAGCATGCAGCCTGGCAGGTCAGGAAAAGGGGGGAGGGGTGAGCAAGCGCCCCCCCCCCTCCTGAACCATACCAGGCCACATGTCCTTAACACGTAGGCCCCACCACCCAAAGCACCTTCTTCCCATGTTGATGGGGACAATGGTCTCTTCCCTACAAACTTAGGCTGTGATTGTGGGGGTCTGCAGGCAGGTGACTTATTAGAATCTTAAAGCCCCTTTAAGAAGGGGGCCCTCAGATCCTGCCCCCCATGTGAATGAGTATAGGGTATATGGTACCCCTACCCATTTACCAAAAAAGTATCGAAAAGTAATAAAAACACAGGGCACTGCCCCCTTGTGATGTCACCTTCTCAGCATGCACTGGTCCGTGATGTCACAAGGGGGGCGGTACCACCAGATGACATTGCCAGGTGGCCCCGCCCTTGCCTATATAGGAATTTTTATTTTTTTGGGTGCGGCAGTGACAGCAGATTTACATCGGGGACACTGCTCTTTTTATTTTTTAATAAAGGAATTGTCAAAACTGTCTGTGTTTTTATTACTTTTTGTCACTTTTTTGGTGAATGGGTAGGGGTACGATGTACCCGATACTCATTCACATAGGGGTCCCCCTTCTTAAAGGGGGCTTCCAGATTTTGATAATTTACCCCACCCGCAGACCCAACAAACAAAAAGACCCTTGACCCCATCCCAAAGCACCCACCCTTGTTGAGGGCATGTGGCCTGGTTTAGTACACGAGGGGGGAGGGCACTCACTCGCCCCCCCTTTCCTGACCTACTAGGCTGCATGCTCAGATAAGGGTCTGGTATGGATTTTAGGGGGAACTCCATGCCGTTTTTACTAAAATTTTGGCGTGAGGTTCCCCTTAAAATCCATACCTGCTTTGGAAGAATGTTGGGTGGCCTACGCATGTGGATGTTGCTACATTATGCAAATCTATTAGTTTAGATAGTAAAATTTAGAAAGGGGTGCTTCGAGATTGTATGCAATTTTAAAGGGTGCCTTCACTGAAGAAAGGTTGAGAAACACTGGTCATAAACATTAAAGCAGCATACACAGACCGCCCCCCTCTGCAGCTTCCCAGCTCCCAAACCCCCAGGGAAGGAAGTAAAGATACATCAGACACCATCAACTGAGGAAGAGGGGAAAAACACTTGGGACAAAGTAATACCTGTGTGTAAACCAATGCACTTAAGGAGATTACCAATGATGCACCAGGGCAAACTTAGGACTTGTAATTCTCCATCCAGTGGGAGTCAAACACCTCTGATCCTCCCATGATCCGGTTGATGTCAGCTTAACTGCTTGCCGACCGCCGCACGAACATTTACGTTGGCAGAATGGTATGGACAGGCAAATGGGCATATATATATACGTCTCCTTTAAATTGCCGCCGTGTGGTCGGGACCCGCGGACTCGATGTCCGCCGGTGTCCCGCGATCGTGTCCCGGAGCTGAAGAACGGGGAGATGTCAGTGTAAACACAACATCTCCCTGTTCTGCCTAGTGACATCTCACTGATCGTCTGTTCCCTGTCAGTCATCGGGAACAGCGATCAGTGACATGTCACGGCAAGCCACGTCCCCTAACAGTTAGAATCACTCCCTAGGACACACTTAACCTCTTCAACGCCCCTACAGGTTAACCCCTTCAATTCCAGTGTCATTTTTACAGTAATCAGTGCATTTTTATAGCACTGATCGCTGTAAAAATTACAAGGGCCCCAAAATGGTGTCAAAAGTGTCCGATGTGTCCGCCATAATGTCGCAGTCATGATAAAAATCGCTGATCGCTGCCATTACTAGTAAAAAAAAAAAAAAATCATAAAAATGCCATAAAACTATCCCCTATTTTGTAGACGCTATAACTTTTGCGCAAACCAATCAATAAACGCTTATTGCGATTTTTTTAACCAAAAATATGTAGAAGAATACATATCGGCCTAAACTGAGGAAAACAATAAATAAAAATTATATATTTTTTGGGGATATTTATTATAGCAAAAAGTAAAAAATATTGCATTTTTTTCAAAATTGTCTCTATTTTTGTTTATAGTGAGAAACAAAAAAACGCAGAGGTGATCAAATACTACCAAAAGAAAGCTCTATTTGTGGTAAAAAAAGGACGTCAATTTTGCGTGGGAGCCACGTCGCACGACCGCGCAATTGTCAGTTAAAACGACGCAGTACCGAATCGCAAAAAGTGGCCTGGTCTTTGGCCAGGGAAATGGTCCGGGGCTTAAGTGGGTAAATGTGGCACCTAAATAGAAGGGCCAAGTCTGATTGTTGTGTCTGCTGAGGGTTTAAGCCCCTACAATCCACTCTACAAGCAAAGTTGTTGCAGCCCATCCCGCCATAGCGGGGAACTGCATACATTCCAGTGTTGGGGAGACTATACAAATCTCTATGTATCCGGCCTGTCACCCAGAACTGCAATTGATTGATGACAAAGAAATTCATCAACTGTACAAAAATCCATCGACCAGAATAAAAAAAAAGAAGAGAAAAATATCTTATGCCCTCACTCCTGAGGACTAGGCAAAATCTAAGACTTGTGTTACAGAGGAGTGGTTTGGCCACAACATAGTTGGCAACATTGTAAAAAAAAAAATTAGCGACACTTTTTTGCATGTAGGCCTTGTTATAATTAGGGGGCGGGGCATTTGTTTGTAGGTGTGACGTAGCAAAATAGAAAAATGGCCTTGGTTTACGTGAAATTGTGGGTGTGGCTTAAATGGGCGTGGCTCAAAATGGGGTGTGGTTAGAGTCTGAGATGAATGAGGGATGGAGGGAGAGAGACAGAGAAAAGGGACAGCAGGCCCAGATCCTACACAACAATAGAAATATGAGTGTAGCGGTACCCCCGTAGGAGCTGCTGGTTTCGTTTTGGGTCTGCACGTTACCTTACTGTTCCAAATGTTCGGCTCAGGGGTTCTCCTTGAAGAGTTGATCCAGAAGAAATGTCTGCACCAACCCAAAGTCTCTTTCAAAAGTTTTATTAAATAAACTTTCCAACAGAGGGGTAGAGGAATGGGGAGGACTCAGGTATCTTACTTGTCGATCACGGAACAAAGTCTTAGGTCCAGAGGAGCAACTGTCTCCACGCTGGACTCAGCAACCACTGGATAGGCCCACTCTCACCGGCCTAGCAACCGGTGCGAAGCTCGATCAAAGATCGTCTCTGCCACAGACTAAGTATTGGAATTAGATCAATGGTCTCTGCCACAGACTCGTATAACCCCTCACTGGGTTATCTCCCTCAGAAAGAGCACAGCTCTCAGTGCCAGGATCTTTCGGCCACTCCGGCAGCACTGTGAGGTGGATTTTTGGGATCCGGGTACATCCTCAATCGCTCTGTCCCTTCCATCAGGCAAGCTGATACAGGATCGTCCCTGGATCAGCAGGCCCCAGTAACTCCTGGGCCTACATCTCAGTTGCGAGGCCTCAGGCTAACGTGGCCCCGAGGCAAGAACTACCAACACATCCCTGAGGCCAGGAGGGCCCTCAGGTGAGGATCGAAGAACGAACCTCGCACAATGGCGTCTGTCCATTAAGTACCCTCTCCCAGCATGCACAGCGGGTTGACCGCGCCCCCTGGGAAAGAGGTACCCAATACGTCCAAAATCATACAACCAGCTGAACTGAACAGCGCCAAAATTTGAATAAAATCTCTCTGGGCCAAACTAATGCCCAGACAACTATAATTTCAAACATATAGCGCCCACTCATTGGGAGCAGGGCGCTACATGTGTATTCCAAAAAGTTTAACAAATCAGCAGATAAAGATACTCCAAACACCTAAGATACTCCAAACACCTAAAGGGTTAAATACAGAAATGAGCCTGAAAATATTTCTAGAACCCTGAAGTCATTTTGTCCCTGACTAGTGACATTTGTTGTCTGACTTTTGATCGGGGTCCCACTCAGTACAAACCAAGTGTGCGATTTCTTTGAGTATTGTGTAATATATACTCCACATCAATAGGGGTTATTTAGAAACATATAAACAGGTGGGGTATTTTGGCTGGCACTCTGCTATACCTATAAATTTTAAATTTTGGATTTAAATTTAGGTTTAAATTTGGATTTAAAAATATGAATTTGAATTTAAATTTGGATTTATATTTCAGTCTTGAATCTTTACCTATTTCTGTCTCTACAAATCATCAAAAATGTAAATAGAATATGGTAATCTTAGTCCTATTCTTTCATGACACAATGTGAAAGCACTCTTTACATGATTTTTTAGCACTTTCTGTTATTCACCACAAGATGGCGCTACTACGTCCACCAGTGGGATCAGGCTTTTGATTGGCTGAATTATGCTATTTAATAAGGGTATTAACTGACCACTGACACATCAGGAAGAAGTGACATCACGGTCACGAAACGCGTCATGTCCGACACAGTGGTCCAGAGCTAGGACTTGTTCCCCCATGTCCTCTCCTATCTTCCAGTAAACATCCCCGTTACAACGGCCGGAAAACCTGCATAGAGATCTCCAAGGAATCTTGAGGAATATGCCTATTGCCCCCAGTGGCAGAATTAAGTACTGCACCAACTCTAAAGCCTCTCTTCATGTGTGGATCTAGACGCTGTCTCCAGCTGATGAGATTTCAAGCACTGCGTAGCCAGCCAGCGTCGGCAACACGTGACTGAATGAGAGACGCTCTCCACGCGGCACATGATCCGAGGATCCCTCCTTCACAAGCGGGGCACAGATACAGCTGAAGCAGACAGTGAGTGACGGTCGGAACTTTTTACTGAACTACAGGACGGGTAAGCCAGTGAGCTACTATATGGTTACCCATTGTACCAAATTACACCGTATCACTCACCTGTACTGAACATAATTTCAGTCTTAAGGCATAAACTCTCCTCACTCAGGAAACCCAGGACTAATTTCTAGTCCCCATGCAGAGATATTTTACCAAAGGACATACCCTACAGATATCTCTTTATGCAATCCTCTGAATGTTCGTCTCCTATGTCAGTCTATTTAGACATAATAAGCACATATATCTAGGATACTTACATCCATACGCAGTGCTTTTCTGACATGCTATATATATATATATTGGCTTTCTTGAGACCTTCTAGAACGCGCAGGATTATTTACAGCATTTCCAGCAATCATTTATGCGGACTATCATTGAGTTTGATTTCCATGATGATTTAGGAACTGTCATGCTGACATCTCATCTAGGATTTTTCTAATATTAGTTCCGCATACATCCTTCTTGGTTCTCTTCTATACATCTAGCAGGTTTTCCAGGTTCTGTCATAAATTTATGCCCGGGCATATGATGTTAACAGCTCTTAGAGAGCTTAGATAGGTTAAGTGGGGGGTAATAGTCCTCTCTGCCATCTTTTTTAGATAATTGTTTTCTTACAGTGCACGGTGTATATGTATTATGTAAAGTTTTAATATATTATTGTGTAGCCACGGGAGAAACTCCTTTCTCCTCTATGACCTAGGTCATTTAGATAGGATGAAATGTGTACTCTCTATTTTTGTAGCATCCAACCAATAAAGTCTTTTTTCATTATTACCCATTAGAATAGTAGCTGAATCTCCATTTAACCTTAGTTGGGAATTTTCCCAACATTTCCCTTCCCCCCCAGCCCAGTTCCCTTTTCCCTTTATTTTCCCTATTTCCTATAAAACAGAATTTATGGTTAGGAGGATCCCGCTTTTACAAACGAATCATCTTTTGGTTGTATCTAATATTGTTACCCTACAGTGAATTGGGCAATTTACACCCCCTTTTTAGCACTTCAATTATCCCGGCACCATGGTTGTTATGGTGTCAGGGTGATTGAAGCGCATTATTTCTATTATTACATTGTAATATAGAATGAAATTATTCAACTCACCATAATGCAGAATCAGTGGAAGCCCTGAGCGTGTCGCCTGCCACCAGATGCCATCAGGTGCCCCCAGCAGAGTCTGTCCTTGCATCAGGTGCCTCCCCAGCAGAGTTTATCCTTGCACCAGGTGCCTCCCCAGCAGAGTCCGTCCATGCACCAGGTGCCTCCCCAGCAGAGTCCGTCCATGCACCAGGTGCCTCCCCAGCAGAGTCCGTCCATGCACCAGGTGCCTCCCCAGCAGAGTCCGTCCATGCACCAGGTGCCTCCCCAGCAGAGTCCGTCCATGCACCAGGTGCCTCCCCAGCAGAGTCCGTCCATGCACCAGGTGCCTCCCCAGCAGAGTCCGTCCATGCACCAGGTGCCTCCCCAGCAGAGTCCGTCCATGCACCAGGTGCCTCCCCAGCAGAGTCCGTCCATGCACCAGGTGCCTCCCCAGCAGAGTCCGTCCATGCACCAGGTGCCTCCCCAGCAGAGTCCGTCCTTGCATCAGGTGCCCCCAGCAGAGTCTGTCCTTGCATCAAGTGCCTCCCCAGCAGAGTCCGTCCTTGCATCAAGTGCCTCCCCAGCAGAGTCTGTCCTTGCATCAAGTGCTCCCAGCAGAGTCCGTCCCTGCATCAGGTGCCCCCAGCAGAGTCCATCCTTGCATCAGGTGCCCCCAGCAGAGTCCGCCCCTGCATCAGGTGCCCCCAGCAGAGTCCGCCCCTGCATCAGGTGCCCCCAGCAGAGTCCGCCCCTGCATCAGGTGCCCCCAGCAGAGTCCGCCCCTGCATCAGGTGCCCCCAGCAGAGTCCGCCCCTGCATCAGGTGCCCCCAGCAGAGTCCGTCCCTGCATCAGGTGTCCCCCAGCAGAGTCCGTCCCTGCATCAGGTGCCCCCAGCAGAGTCCGTCCTTGCATCAGGTGCCCCCAGCAGAGTCCGTCCTTGCATCAGGTGCCCCCAGCAGCAGTGGCAAAGCGTGGGTTGTCAGCGTCCGGTGCAAGGCAAGAAATTTGCGCCCCCTAACCTACGGACTTTTAGCACTCCGAGTCCCTTCCCTTCCTACAATAGTACTTACCAGCCTGATTCCTACATTGACCTACCTGTCCACTGCACTGACCTACATGATTCCTAGACTGACCAGTACATTGACCTACCTGTCCACTACACTACACTGATTACTACAACACCCACTACACTACACTGATTACCACTACACTAATTACTACAGTACAACACGCACTACACTACACTGATTACCACTACACTAATTACTACAGTACAACACGCACTACACTACACTGATTTAAGATTACTACACTACCCACTACACTACACTACCCAGCAGAGATGTGTCCAGAAGATGGTTAGGTACCTGCAGTGCATGAGGATGTGGGGCCGACCTAGGCCAAGCTTGGGGTCCGAGTGGTCTTCCAAACATAGCCTTGTAAAAGGGGGGAGCCAGGACCATCAGCGGAGCCCCGCTCAGTTTCCCCGCTCGGACACAGGGGGCGGAGGGTTGGGGGTGGGTGGAGGCTGATCATTTTCTTGTGTTCAGTGGAGAGCGGGGAGTGGTCGCCAATCCCTGCAGCCAATAGTCTTCAGTGTACAATAGAATCTTCTATTTGTACACTGAAGAGAGAAGCCAATTGGCTGCCCCTCTCCTCTGCACTGAACATAAGGAGAAACAACACTCATGGCAGCGGCTAAGGACATTTTTGTGTAGCCGCTGCCGTTTTTAGCCAAAAACATTCCCGTTTTTCCCGGGACAAAAGCAAAATCCCGGGAAAATAATCAGGACAAGCTTAAATCGGGACAAGGGGCCCAAAATCGTGATTGTCCCAGGAAAATCAGGACTGTTGGAAACTATGCCGCAAGCAGGGGAACGCCCATAGGGTGTATTTTTCGTTTTGGAAGAGAAATAAGATCTTATTATCTTAACGCTGCTAGTTCCGGTGATCTGCCAAGCTGGTTCCGCCTATCGGTATGGTTCCGAGCTCGACTGCGCAGGCGCAATCCGAGGCGTCAGAAATCACCAATGTTTAACAGCTGTTCTGCAGCGCCTGCGCAGTTGAGCTCGACGCGCTCGCTCCCGTTGCTTAGTTACACACAGCGCTTTCTTCATGCCGCTCTATAGTATAGAGCAAGGGGCGGCAAGGGGCGAATGAGATGTGATATTGAGCATGTTTGTTTATACACGCCGCTCTATAGCGGCTCGACTATAAACAAACAAATGCCACTGCTCAAGATTATCAGATCTTATTCGCCCCCTGCCGCCCCTTGCTGTACAGCGGCGTGAAGAAGAAAGCTGCGTGTGTAATGAAGGATGGGGGTCGAGCGCGTCCACAGCTGCCGAGCCTATGGTTCCTCCTATCAATCTGGTTCCCTCTTGACTGCGCAGGCGCAAGCCGAGCCGACGGAAATCTCCCAGGTTTAACAGCTGTTCGGCAGCGCCTGCGCAGTCGAGCTCGGAACCATATCGATAGGGGAATGAGCTCGACAAGTCACCGGCAATGTCTCCTCTCTACTTCCTCCTGTCTCACCCAGAACTTCCTGTCTGCACTGACATCACTTCCTGTCTTCCATAAAGACTTCCTATCTGCGTATAAGTGAGGTCACCACCATGTGGAGGTCAGAGGAACTGCAGCCCCAAGAAACGTCTCATAGTGTGAACAAGGCCTTGTGCTGTGCTGTGTATGTACTGTATATCCTTATAGATGGGGTCATCTCCACTCCCACCAAAGGGGATAGGAATTTATTTCTCCCTACACCAGCCTTTCTCAGCCAGGGTTCCTCCAAAGGTTTCTAGGGGATCCTTGAGAAATTAGCAATTTCTGTCTCTTGGTAACAACTGACATCAATAATCTGTAAAGCTGGATAGATAAACACTAAACAACTTTCTTTAGATTTTTTCCTTTAGATTTACCAAAAACCATATGTAGCGGGGTGGTCAATTTAGGGGGAGTCTCTGAGTGGTAATTAGGCTCAGACACCTTAATTTGTTAGGGATTATGGACCATTTTTGTCCACAGGGAGAGTGTTGGTGTGCAGTTCCCTGTGGCCTACAGGTGGCGCTGCCATAGTAGGCTAGGGTTGAACCACCGATACAGTGCTGTGCCTTGTATGACCCCTCTCAGCAGCCGTACGGTGGGGCGGGGGAACCTGCTGTGCATGCTGGGAGAGGACATAAAAGGGGCAGACACCTCCTGTTAGGGGTTGGTCCACGCCCAGGCACCTTCAGCCTGGGAGTGAGTGAGGTTCATCTCCGGGTGCCCTAGGCCCGGAGGCTGTGTTCCTGTTCCATCTCAGGCACCTTTGGCCTGGCATGAGGTACTACCCTGCCGTCCTGTTCGCCTGGGTATGGAGACCCAGGGGTTGCGGAAAAGGCCCAGGGCCCAGCACCTTTGGCTGGGGCCCGCTAAGGATTGAGGAGTCCAGTGTGCCGCCTTGCGAGGGGACCTGCACTCTCAGATAAGGGAGGATCATTCCGAAGGACCGATGCGGGAGTCACGGTGAAGGAAGGGTCTGTTGACTCTGTAGGGGGACGTCTTCTCCTTGATGGGGGCCATGTTTTAAGAGGGAGATTCCAAATCCACCAGGTCTGTGGCAGGGACCAACCTCATGGTCTGTGGCAGAGACCGTGCGTCTAAAAACTGTTTGAGAATCTGAACAGTAAAGAGTCTACGTTTGTGCCTGGACCTCCTCCACACCTTGGACTGTCCTGTTTCCTTGCTCCAACCTGTCTTTCCTATCCAAGAGACTTTTTATTGCAAAGTGAGAATAAACCTTGAGTTGGAGTTTCAGCTGGTGTGGACATTCATGTTACTGGGGAAGTCAAGGACTTACCTCTACCCACGGTAGAGGTGAGAATCATTCTCAGGAGGATTTTGGCTCTGGCTGTGGACAAGACCCAACAACAACACCGCTCAACCTCTTTACACAGGAGGGTACGGGCTTGTGGTGTGGTGTGGTGTGCCTTTCTTCCTCCTGCGAGGAGCCAAGTTAAATGCAGGGTGGGAGAAAGGGTAGTGCGCTACACGTGGGGGCTCGAGTCCGAGATTTGTCTGGGGCTGGAAAGTGTTGAAACCCCCCCAGAGTTTGAACTTTATTCCCCAGTGAAGTTCCGTGGAGGTCGGCCATATTGAGAACTGCGCCACGAGGAGAACCCTGACTGCGTAGTTCGTGGGCGTGCCTATAGAGAAAGCCTGCGAACAGTGCAGAGGATGGGAGGAGTCTGGCCATGTGAGGAGTTGCACGTGGGGACTTTGGCGCGAAAAGGACAATGCGCAATGGAAAAGCAAGCGGGTAACATGGCGTCTCATGCCTCATGGATTCCGGCCACTATCACCATGAATGTGACCTCGTTTGCTGCTTCCGTGACCAATACGGGGATTCGGCTAAGGCCCCGGGGACGTTTTGCCCTCTACGTATGCAGAGATGCGGAGGCCCTCGGAGTGGTTTGTCCCGGCTGCTCGGGACTGGTGGTGCATCTCAAGCCCTTCGGCAGATGCGAGCAATGTAAGGAGTTCTTATTTGAGGTGGAGCAACCCCCAAAAAAGCCTCAGGCTTTCCGCCTCTACTGCCTTATGGGCGCCACTACTTTGGAAGAAGGAGCCAGAGCTTTCACAGCCACCCCTGCGCTCACTGTTGAGACTTCGGAGGAAGTCGCAAGCAGAGATGTTCCGGGGATTGAGGAACCGGAGTCGGAGAGACCGGAGGATGCTGCCTCGGTCACCACAGAGTCCTTACTCCCACCGCCCAAGAGGAAGATTGGCTTTGTGAAGGCTTCCTGTGGCCGTGGTGGAGTTACGCCCCAGCGCTTACTCGGAACGGATGCATCCGAAGGGAAAAGTTCCGTAAGTCCTGGCTCAGCTACAAGCCGAGGTAAGCCGGGAAAAGGGACTCTGTCTGAGGTCCGAAGTGTCGGGGATGCTTGGGTCAGGGATCCCAGGGCCCTTGAACTGGTTAGAGGCAGTGATTCATCTTCTACCCGGAGTTTTCTGCCGGCGGAGGAATGTGTGTCAGGGTCACCTGTGGCCAGGTGACAGATGCACACCGTAGGGGGACAGGAGTGCACCGCGAGGTAGTGAACCCTATGGCTGGCTTCTGTGGATAGGAAACTGGGTGGTTGTGGAAAGCGGGACCAGAGGAGCACAACCGGGATCCCAACGGAAGCGAGAGCCAAGATTCCCCAGGGCGCGGAGTCTAAGACCCAGCTGGTCTTCTCCAGGGCCTCTAGTGGTGAGGATGTTACGCTGCAGGCTGGGACCAGGTCGCGGCCCCTGGAGTTTCCTAGCTCACGCCCCGTAGGATAAGGGGAAGCAGCAGCACACGATAGAGAGAACCGAATAACAAGCCGAAGGTCAGGGGCCACAAGCAGACAAGGATAACGAAGAACGAGCCGAAGGTCAAGGGTCACGAGCAGACAGGGATGGTCGGGGACAAGCCAATAACGTAACAGAGAGACAGACGTAGCACACGGCAGGCAGGAACCCAAACACACAATGCCTAACAAACACGTTGATCAGCAAAGCAGGCTTGCAGTGCACAGGTTAATATAGTGTTCAGTGATAGGGCCTGGGGTGGAGTCAGGCTGGGAGGAGATTATAAAGGAAGCCAGGTGAAGGAGGTCTGGTCTCTAGATGAACACATGAGGAGGAAGGTAAGATGGCAGACAGACATTAATGCATATCCATGACAGTACCCTCCCTCTTACGAGGCCTCCCCCTTCCCCGCCTGGGCCCAGGTTTAGAGGGAAACTTCAGATGAAACTCCTTTAACAGACGAGGTGCAAAGACCTCAGATGCAGTGATCCAAGACCTCTCCTCAGGACCAAACCCTTTCCAATGAACGAGGTACTGAAGAACGCCTTTACAGAGTCGGGAGTCCAGAATTTGACTGATCTCGTACTCCTGATTATCCTCCGAGACAGGCGCCACGGTAGGAAGAGGACGAGAGAATTTATTGAGGACTAAAGGCTTTAGAAGAGCAACATGAAAGGAGTTAGTGATTTTAAGGCTCTTAGGAATCTGGAGTTTGAAACAAACCGGATTCAGTTTAGCAGTTACCGTGTATGGACCGATGAATCGTGGAGCAAACTTCAGAGAAGGAACTCGGAGCTTGATGTTCCTGGTAGAGAGCCAGACTTTGTCCCCTGGCTGAAGAGAAGGCGGTTTACGCCTGCGGCGGTCGGCAAAGCCTTTGAATTTTTCAGCAGCTGCCCGGAGGGAATCATGAACGTGACCCCAAACGGAATTGAGAGACTCCTGAACCGAAGCCAAAGCTGGAATGTCTGGAGAACAGATCATAGGAAGAGGAAGTTGAGGGTGTTTTCCATAAACTGTGAAAAAGGGTGTCTTCTGCGAACTGGTATTCACATGATTGTTATGGGAGAATTCTGCCCACGGGAGTAGAGAGGACCAATCGTCATGGTGAGAAGACACAAAGGTGCGAAGAAAGACCTCTAACTCCTGATTAACCCTCTCAGTCTGTCCATTGGATTGGGGATGGTAAGAAGAAGAAAAATCCAAGACAATATTGAGGGATTTGCAAAAGGCTCTCCAAAAACGAGACGTGAATTGGACTCCCCTGTCGGAAACAATATGAGAAGGGACCCCATGTAGGCGGAGAATTTCTCGAATGAAAATGGGAACCAAGGCAGGGGCAGAAGGAAGACCAGGAAGAGGAACAAAATGAGCCATCTTGGAGAATCGATCGATTACCACCCAAATGACTGTATTATTCTCAGACAGTGGGAGATCGGTGATAAAATCCATGGCAATATGGGCCCAGGGTTCCTTAGGAATAGGCAAGGGCATGAGGAGACCAGCAGGAGCTTGTGTGGAGGATTTGGACTGAGCACAGACATGACAAGCTTTAACGTAGTCTTTGACGTCTGAGCGGAGATTAGGCCACCAGTAGTGACGACTGATGAGTAGGAAGGATCGGAGGAATCCAGAATGCCCTGCCACCTTGGAATCATGTCCCCAACGAAGGATCTTAGCTCTTAGCTCAGTGGGGACAAAGGTCTTACCAGGCGGAATTTTAGACTTCAGGGTGGTAGAGTGGGCAACAATGCATGAGGTGGGAATGATCGGCTCAGGTTCAGGGGCGGACTCCTCGTCCAAAGTGTCAAATGACCTAGAGAGCGCATCAGCCCGACCGTTGCAGGAACCAGGTTTGTAGGTAATCGTGAAATTAAAACGGGCAAAGAAGAGACTCCACCTGGCCTGTCTAGGATTCAGACGTTTAGCATTCTGTAGATACTGTAAATTCTTGTGATCGGTAAAGATCGTTATGGAGTGAGGGGAACCCTCCAAGAGATGACGCCACTCCTCTAACGCCAATTTAATTGCGAGAAGTTCCCGATCACCGATGGCATAATTCCTCTCTGCCTGAGAAAATTTTTTGGAGAAGAACGCACATGGTTGGCGTCTCTTCTCAAAGATTTGAAGAAGCACAGCTCCCACCCCCATTGAGGAAGCGTCCACTTCAATAAAAAATGCATTCCCAGGATTTGGTCTCCTCAAGAGGGGGCCAGAAACAAAGGCCTGTTTCAGGTTGTGAAATGCAGAGACAGCTTCGGGAGGCCAGTCTCTGGCATTCACACCCTTCTTGGTCAAAGCGATAATAGGCGCGGCAATGGAAGAGTAATTCCTTATGAACTGCCTATAATAATTAGTGAAGCCAAGAAAGCGCTGTGTGGCCTTGAGGCTAGCAGGAAGAGGCCAGTTGGTGATAGCCAAGACCTTCCCAGGGTCCATACGAAGCCCCGAACATGAGACAAAGCACCCCAAAAACAGGACCTCAGAACATTCAAAGGAACATTTCTCCAGCTTGGCATAGAGATTGTTCTCTCTAAGACGTTGAAGTACAGTGCAGACATGGTTTCTGTGGACGAGCAGATTTTCAGAAAAGATCAGAATGTCATCCAGATAGATGACAACAAACTGGTACAGCAGATCTCTGAAGATTTCATTGACAAAGTTTTGAAACACGGCTGGAGCATTACACAGACCAAAAGGCATCACCAGATATTCGTAATGCCCGTCTCTAGTGTTAAATGCAGTCTTCCATTCGTCACCCTCCCGTATTCGAATGAGATTGTACGCGCCTCTGAGATCCAACTTGGTGAAAATGGAGGCACCCTTCAACCTATCGAATAGCTCAGATATTAAGGGTAAGGGGTATCGATTTTTAATAGTAACCGCATTTAAACCCCGATAATCGATGCAGGGTCTTAAGGTACCATCCTTTTTGGCAACAAAAAAGAACCCTGCCCCTGCAGGCGATGAGGATTTCCGGATGAACCCTCTCTCCAGATTCTCTGCTACATACTCCGACATGGCCTGGGTCTCTGGGATGGACAGAGGGTAGGTACGACCCCTGGGTAGAGTTGCTCCGGGGACAAGATCAATAGCACAGTCAAAAGACCTGTGGGGAGGAAGCACCTCAGCTGATTTTTTACAGAACACATCCCGGTAATCGCTGTATGCGGCGGGAAGATCAGAAGAAACAGAAGTGGCAGCAACCGGAAGACTCTCCTTTGGGGTCACCTTGAGAAGACACGACGAGAAACATGAGGAACCCCAGGCCAGGATCTGCCCAGAGACCCAGTCCACATGTGGGGAGTGGAGCTGTAGCCAAGGGAGGCCCAATACAACTGGGGTAGAGGCCTTGGGTAGAATAAGAAAGGATATCCACTCCTGGTGGAGAATCCCTACCGACATCCTAATGGGTAGCGTCTGGAAGCGAATAGGGCCCCCTGGGAGAACAGTGCCATCAATTGCCGAGACTACCAATGGGGTAGTGAGAGGTGAAAGGGTAAGCTTCATAGAAGAAGCAGTTCTCCAATCCATGAAATTGCCGGCAGCCCCGGAATCCAGGTATGCAAGGGTTGACTGAGGAGAAGTGCCTACATGAAGGGACACCGGCAAGAGCAGGCGAGAAGGTGATGTTTCTGGGTCCAATACTCCACCTTCCAAATGTATTAGACCCGAGCGTTTCCCGGACGAAGCGAGCAGGAGTCACGAAAATGACCCTTGCCCCCACAATAGAGGCACAAGCCCAGAGTTCTGCGCCTAGCACGTTCTTCGGGGGTTAGTCTGGTCCGGCCCAGCTGCATAGGTTCTTCAGCAGGTAGAGGATGCTCCACGGAATGAAGGGAGGGGAGCTCAGACTGGCTAGGACCCAGAGAGTGCTGGCGTCTTTTTTCTAAGGACCTCTCTTGAAAACGAATGTCGATCTGGTTGCATAATGAAATTACATCGTCCAGACCGACGGGAATGGCTCTTCCCGCTAATTCGTCTTTCACTCGGTCAGAGAGGCCATGTAAAAAGGTAGCGACCAGGGCCTCATTATTCCAGCTCAATTCAGCTGTGTGGATACGGAACTGAAGAGCATATTGCCCCACTGAACTAGATTCTTGGCGAAGACGTAAGACAGCACTAGCCGCTGAAGAAGCCCGAGCCGGCTCTTCGAAGATATTACGAAAGAGCTTCAAGAATTCGGACAGACTGGAAACCACCGGATCGTTCCTCTCCCACAGGGGGGCAGCCCAGGCCAAAGCTTCACCGGAGAGGAGGGAAATGATATAGGCTACCTTAGCCCGGTCAGATAGGAAGCTTTGAGGCTGAAGCTCAAAATGAATAGTGCATTGGCTGAGAAACCCCCTGCAGGCCTTGGAGTCCCCAGAGAAACGGAACGGAGCTGGCAATCTTAGTGAGTGTGAGGCTGCGACTGGTGCGATAGGTACAGCCGCTGGTTGTACTTGGGGTTGCGGATTCGGGGTTCCCAAGGAGACCTGAAGCTGCTCGAATCGAGAAGCCAGATCCTGGAGGAATCGCATCACCTGGGTCTGATTTGATTCCTGGGTCTCAAGTCTGCGAACTATGCCCTGCAATGGATCATCCGCGGGAAGCGGGATGTCAGCCGGGTTCATGGCTGATCAAACTGTCAGGGTCACCTGTGGCCAGGTGACAGATGCACACCGTAGGGGGACAGGAGTGCACCGCGAGGTAGTGAACCCTATGGCTGGCTTCTGTGGATAGGAAACTGGGTGGTTGTGGAAAGCGGGACCAGAGGAGCACAACCGGGATCCCAACGGAAGCGAGAGCCAAGATTCCCCAGGGCGCGGAGTCTAAGACCCAGCTGGTCTTCTCCAGGGCCTCTAGTGGTGAGGATGTTACGCTGCAGGCTGGGACCAGGTCGCGGCCCCTGGAGTTTCCTAGCTCACGCCCCGTAGGATAAGGGGAAGCAGCAGCACACGATAGAGAGAACCGAATAACAAGCCGAAGGTCAGGGGCCACAAGCAGACAAGGATAACGAAGAACGAGCCGAAGGTCAAGGGTCACGAGCAGACAGGGATGGTCGGGGACAAGCCAATAACGTAACAGAGAGACAGACGTAGCACACGGCAGGCAGGAACCCAAACACACAATGCCTAACAAACACGTTGATCAGCAAAGCAGGCTTGCAGTGCACAGGTTAATATAGTGTTCAGTGATAGGGCCTGGGGTGGAGTCAGGCTGGGAGGAGATTATAAAGGAAGCCAGGTGAAGGAGGTCTGGTCTCTAGATGAACACATGAGGAGGAAGGTAAGATGGCAGACAGACATTAATGCATATCCATGACAATGTGCGTACCTCTGACCTGGAGTCAGTCTCCGATGCAGGAGACGACGCAGCCATCGATGAGGTATTTGAGCGGAAGGGTTGGACTAAGATGCCCCTGTCCTTGTCCCGTAGAAATAGGGACCCACCCATGTCCACTGGGGAAAGCACACCCCGGGTGGAGGCTCCGGAGCCTGAGGAGGGATCTGTCCCGTTGCCTACCCTTCCACCATTGGAGATACCTGGATCCATTGTTGGGATGGGGCGGGTGTCATTGCGGGCCCCTGTGTCTGGTCCCGAGGTAGTGAAAGTACCTTGACACCCAGACGCCATAGTCCTGCCTGGTATGGGAGATCGTCTTACCATGCCACCTTTGTCCCGTTTGCAGAGGTTATTTAACCAGAAGGTTGCCAGTGAATACGGGTGGGAGTACCCGTACCTGTCGAAGGAGCTTCTGTTTGAAGTAGAGGCCTATAGACACCGGTGGTACGCGGACTTTGTTTGGACACATATAAAGGTACCCCAGGCCCGTAGCTACTATTCGTGTTTTGCTACAGCTACCAAGCGGTACAAAGACTGTTGGGAAACCT
Source organism: Rana muscosa (assembly GCA_029206835.1). Lineage (NCBI taxonomy): Eukaryota > Metazoa > Chordata > Amphibia > Anura > Ranidae > Rana > Rana muscosa. The sequence goes on along the minus strand of JARGYO010000094.1, from coordinate 26,644,382 downwards.
GGATGCTTGGTCGGCACATACATGCGGATAAGGTGGTTATTTGCCGAAAGGACAAAGACAATGTCGAATACCACATCAACACCTTTGACAAACATTGGAAGCCACTGGTGTTGCCGCATCCACAGTATTATCTCTGAGAGACCAGACTCTTTATTTTGCTTTTGTTTCCGGAGTGTACTCTCTGGAGCCCAAGAACTTTTTGCCCTGGCAGATGGGTATTCTACTTGTTGGAAGAGCGGGAGCAGTTGTTTTTTCTTTTTCTCCCCTCTCTCAGCACCGCAAAGACATAAGAACTTTGGGGTATAGATAGTTCAGGGCCACAGTCAAGAAGAAGAGAAAGATTTACCCTCAAGAGAAAGTTTCTGGAATGGGTGTTTTGACGGTGGCACTTCCACCAGGTGGCGGTGTTGCCTTGTCTAAAAAACAAACAAACTCGGACTTACATTTTAAAAAGAATGTGTGTTTTACTTTTGGAAGGAAAGGATTGTTCCTCCGGGGAGAATCTTTTCACTTCTAATATGCATAAGTTAGGATGTCAATGTGTTGGTTTTATATGTGCTTTCTCCCTCTGCAGGTGAACACCAAGCAAATCATTGAGAATGGGGTAGATTTAGCTATTGCAGACGGGGAGGGAAATGTAAATATTGGAGATGTGTTTATGTGACATTTGAGACTGTAATGTGCACATGTGTTTCTACTGCTCTTCTTTCATTTCTACATTCAACTCCCTTTTCCCCATGTTAGGTTCCGGCACAAACAAGCAGTTTTTTAAAATTAGTTTTTTTTTTTTTTCTTTTCTCTGGAATAGGCCTATGCTGACTCGGGTTCGGGAGGCATGGGTTTGCTCCAGACACTGGGGACCAGTGTCCATTAGTGGGGGGAATGTGTAGCAGGGTGGTCAATTTAGGGGGAGTCTCTGAGTGGTAATTAGGCTCAGACACCTTAATTTGTTAGGGGTTATGGACCATTTTTGTCCACAGGGAGAGTGTTGTTGTGCAGTTCCCTGTGGCCTACCAGTGGCGCTGCCATAGTAGGCTAGGGTTGAACCACCGATACAGTGCTGTGCCTTGTATGACCCCTCTCAGCAGCCGTACGGTGGGGCAGGGAACCTGCTGTGCATGCTGGGAGAGGACATAAAAGGGGCAGACGCCTCCTGTTAGGGGTTGGTCCACGCCCAGGCACCTTCAGCCTGGGAGTGAGTGAGGTTCATCTCCGGGTGCCCTAGGCCCGGAGGCTGTGTTCCTGTTCCATCTCAGGCACCTTTGGTCTGGGATGAGGTACTACCCTGCCGTCCTGTTCGCCTGGGTATGAAGACCCAGGAGTTGCGGAAAAGGTCCGGGGCCCAGCACCTTCGGCTGGGGCCCGCTAAGGATTGAGGAGTCCAGGGTGCCACCTTGCGAGGGGACCCGCACTCTCAGAGAAGGGAGGATCATTCCAAAGGACCAATGCGGGAGTCACGGTGAGGGAAGGGTCTGTTGACTCTCTAGGGGGACATCTTCTCCTTGATAGGGGCCATGTTCTAAGAGGGAGTTTCCAAATCCACCAGGTCTGTGGCAGAGACCAACCTCATGGTCTGTGGCAGAAACCGTGCGTCTAAAAACTGTTTGAGAATCTGAACAGTAAAGAGTCTATGTTTGTGCCTGGACCTCCTCCACACCTTGGGCTGTCCTGTTTCCTTGCTCCAACCTGTCTTTTTCCTATCCAAGACTGTTTATTGCAAAGTGAGAATAAACCTTGAGTTGGAGTTTCAGCTGGTGTGGACATTCATGTTACTGGGGAAGTCAAGGACTTACCTCTACCTACGGTAGAGGTGAGAATCATTCTCAGGAGGATTTTGGCTCTGGCTGTGGACAAGACCCAACAACAACACCGCTCAACCACTTTACACAGGAGGGTACGGGCTTGTGGTGCAGTGTGCCTTTCTTCCTCCTGCGAGGAGCAAAGTTAAATGCCAGGTGGGAGAAAGGTGAGTGCGCTACACATATAATATGAGGTCAAACCTAAACACTTCCAATTTGTATGCAATCAGGCAGGCCCTTGCACTACATATTTGAAGGTAAATCTAAAGGAAATCGAACAACAAAATGTATAATGTGTATACCGCTTAAGGGGGGGCATTCTTCCCACTGATGATGAAGAATGTCCTTCTCCCACTGACCACTGATATAAGGGTGTCCTTCTCCCATTGGTCACCAATGTAAGGGACCACTATACTGATCACTAATAAAAGGGGATCCTTCTCACATTGGTCACCAATGTAAGGTAACACTACACTGATCACTGATAAAAGGGGATCCTTCTCCCATTGGTCACCAATGTAAAGGACCACTACACTGACCACTGATTTAAGGAGGTCCTTCTCCCATTAGTCACCAATATAAGGGACCACTACACTGACCACTGATATAAGGGGATCCTTCTCCCATTGGTCACCAATTTAAGGGAGCACTACATTGACCACTGATATAAGGAGGTCCTTCTCCCATTGGGGTTACTACACTGCCCACTGTTATAAGTGGGTCTGTGACAGACTCACCCAGAACAGAGGATTTTGAAGGGGGTGGAAAGTGGTTTGTAATGTCAGAAGGTTTTTCATCTTAATAATCTCCTCCTGATTGGCTTGCCACTGGCTCCCACTGCTGTCAGTTAGGCAATCAGGAAAGGGGGCGGGGCCTGAATCGTGGGCTCCATGTCTGAATAGACACAGGGAGCTGTGACTCGGCTGGGGTGCCCCTATAGCAAGCTGCTTGCTGTAGGGGCACTCAACAAGAGGGAGGGGCCAGGAGAGCAAAACAGGGACCCAAGAAGAGGGGGATCTGGGCTGCTTTGTGCAAAACAAACTGCAGGTAAGTATAACATGTTTTTTTTATTAAAAAAAAACAGACTTTACAATCGTTTGAATGCTAGCCTCTTGCCTACCGACTATGGGCCCTGGCATTTGAGGGAACTACAAGCATTTAGGAAGATGTTTTGTTATATAATGCAAAAGGACATTATTATATTTAACAATAAAGGAAGCCGTGTGGTGGTCTCTGCCAACCTGAAATTCAATAAACAGATGTACTGTATGTGAAAAGAAAGCAGATTAATGAGATCTGGAAAGCCCTGGGTCTTCTGTTGCCTACTACTCTGAGGTGGGGTGAGATCACGGTTTGTATTGTTAATTGTGGTAATTAATTCACCTATTGTCTGCTAGAAAACTACTGTGGGGATGTTGAACTTATAATGTGTAGTGTACTTTGTGAGCTCAGTGCCAGCCAGTCTGACCTGGAATGAGATCTCTCATTAATCACAACATTGTCCAGGTGGCTAGTTGTTTAATTAACTTAATGTTATGTAGCAAGGTGTTACCATTGTAAGCATCTTAAAGGACTGCAATCTGTGTTGTGAATAAGTTTGGCTCCCTTCGATGTTTATTTCATGCTAGTTAGTTACAACTCGTTTTGGTTCAGTTATCGAGAGACAAAGACTCCATTACAGTAAGTAGCACAGAGACTACATTGCCCACAAGGCCACTGTGCTACCATAGGGCAGTGCACCACGCAAAGCCCGATGGGAGGGGCTATTTAAGAAAAGTGCGCCCAATAGCACGCTCTCTCTGGACGCCATCATCAAGCCGGCTGGAGGCCTGGGTTGAGGCCTGTTGTGAGTGTACCTAGACCCGAGAAGCCTGGGCCTATTGGGACCGAGAGCGGATCGCCTAGCCAGAGAGGGATTCCGGCGGACAGGCTCGCTGATCAACCGGAGGAGGATCGGTCTGCAACCTGCAGCATCCAGAGCCTTTTATCCACTGTTATCCAGAGAACAGCCGGGTGAAGAAACAGGGGCCTCGTGTCACAGAAAGATGGGCCATTGAAGGAGGGCTCCGGACTAAGAGGAAAAGCAGCAAAACAAGGCCTCATCTGGTGAGCGGGCACTTGCCCATCAATTTAGTTAATTGACTGCCAGGAGTGTGACTATCACAAGCTTTACTTGTGCTTGCTGGCATTTGCATCTCCGCACGTAAAAACTCAACACCGTGGGGAAATTAGTACCCCTTGTACTGTTAGCTTGTGTGCTTCAATTAGCAGTCTCTTCTCTCACCTTATCTTTTGGATTACAAATGTTTAAGTGCACCAACGTGGCTAGCCGAAGATTAACTGACTCCTAAAGGAACAGTCATCTACTTTTCTATCCTTGCAAGCGGTTGCTACAGGACACGCACCCATTGAACTGTCCACTAGGGGGAACCATAGAGTCGTGATTCTGCAATATTAGTGATAATTGTTTGTGTCACCCCGTGTTTTCCACTGTTTACGTGAGACTTGGCGGAGAGGTGCCCCAGTGTTGATATTACTGCACTGGGAGATTCCTCCACCATACCCTCGCTCAAGTCTGACCCTCAGGTTACGTTATTAGGGTCGGATCTCAGAGGTATTTTGAACCAGTGGAATCTCATTGATTTATACAGGGAGCTGTATGTATTGAATGCTTAACGTACAGAGTAAACATATCACCATTGGTTAAGCTACAATTTGTGTCTTTGCAGCTGAGTGGCAGTTGAACAACACCAAGGTAACAACCTTTTATTGCATTTATTGTTGTGTGTGTATCATTGAGGTCCCTTACAGCCAGTTGGGGTCCTCAATCATATTATTGTCCATTTGTGCCAGAGGGGATTTGAGCCAAATTCTGGGGGCTGACAGGCAGAGCGCAGGCCCAAAACTAAACCAGCACCTCCTACAGGGGTAGTGCTACAGTTACATAGTAGGTGATGTGGAAAAAAGAGACAAGCCCATCAAGTCCAACCAATGCGTGTGATTATATGTCAGTATTACCTTGTATATACCTGTATGTTGTGATCATTCAGGTGCTTATCTAATAGTTTCTTGAAACCATTGATGCCGCACCACTGAGACCACCGCCTGTGGAAGGGAATTCCACATACTTGCCGCTCTTACAGTAAAGAACCCTCTACATAGTTTATGGTTAAACCTCTATTCTTCAAATTTTAATGAGTGGCCACGTGTCTGTTTGCTTGGTTAGCAGCAGCTTGGCATTGCATGCCATTGCTGAACCTATCATTTACTAGGACCCCCAGGTCCTTTTCCATCCTAGATTCCACCAGAGGTTCTCCCCCCAGTGTATGAATTGCATTTGTATTTTTGCCACCCAAATGCATTATTTAAATTTTTTCTACATTGAACCTTATTTGCCATGTATTTGACAACCACATTAATTTGTTCAGATTTTTTTGCAAGGTTTTCACATCCTGCGGAGAAGTTATTGCTTTGCTTAGCTTAGTATCGTCCGCAAATACAGAGATTGCACTACTTACCCCATCCTCAAGGTCGTTTATGAACAAATTAAACAGCATTTGTCCCAGCACAGAACCCTGGGGGACCCCACTACCCACCCCTGACCATTCCGAGTACTCCCCATTTATCACCACCCTCTGAACTCGCCCTTGTAGCCAGTATTCAATCCATGTACTCACCCTATGGTCCATGCCAACGGACTTTTTGTACAGTAGACGTTTATGTGGAACTGTGTCAAATGCTTTTGCAAAATCCAGATACACCACGTCTACGGGCCTTCTTTTATCTAGATGGCAACTCACCTCCTCAGGTTAACAGATTGGTTTGGCAAGAACGATTCTTCATGAATCCATGCTGATTATTGCTAATGATACCGTTCTCATCACTAAAATGTTGTATATAGTCCCTTATCATCCCCTCCAAGAGCTTACATACTATTGATGTTAGGCTAACTGGTCTGTAATTCCCAGGGATGTATTTTGGGCCCTTTTTAAATATTGGTGCTACATTGGCTTTTCTTTCTCGTACATCACGGGACACAGAGCGACATAGTCATTACTAATGGGTTATATAGATACCGTCAGGTGCTGGCACTGGCAACTTCCAAAACCAGAAGTACCCTCCCCTATATAAGCCCCTCCCATCCGGGAGCACCTCAGTTTTTTGCCAGTGTCTAAGGTGTTGGCCAAGAAGAAACATGTGTTTTTCACTGAGCTTGCGTACAGGTTCTTTTGGGCCTCAGTAAGCTATTCCGGATCCGACCAAAAAAGCTTCATAGCTAAACGGTCGGTACCCGGGCCTTGCAGAGAAGAGCAAGGTTTTGCCTGTAATGCTTCTCTTAGGAGAGCTGGACCCTGGGATCCAGAGCTCTGGTCATACCCACGACCAAGATGTTTTCTGTGCAGGGTGCTATACAGGTCCAGGGGAGTGGAATCCTTGGGAACCCGGTCCCTGAAGGTTTGATTACAATGCCTGCCGTGATAGGTGAAGTTTGGGCTTTTGTGGACCAAACAAAGTCCTGCGGCGGGGAACAGGTAAGTGGGGGCCCCCAGGAACTTGGTTCTATTGGGGGACCCCCAAGCCTAATTTGTCTTTCTGTCTGTTACCTAACGGTATTCCCGCTAATATTCTGTGTATGCCTGTTACTACTGAGAAAATGTAAAAATTTTAATAGTAGGCAAGGAAAAAAAAAAAAAAATGTAAGACCGCGGTACCTGTGTTAGACACTAGAGGCCGCTATGGTTCTTTTTCTTGTAATGTGGATTTTTTTCTTCCAGAATTAAATCCAGGCAGTTGGTATGTTCTCTGCTGGGAAGCTGTCTCCTATGCCCTGTTGCTGCGCTCATCCATCCCCGGGCCCTGCGGCAAAGGGACCCTGGCTCCCATCTAGCTCCTGGTTGTTTTCAAAAAAGGCGCCGAAGGCGCGCGTGCCCGCGCCTCTATTCATAGAGGCGATCTGGAAAAAGGGGCGGAGCGGGTGGATGACGCTCAGGTGTGCGCCGCGGCGCTACTGCGCATGTGCGGGCGTCCAGCGTGTTTTGAAGCATTATAGCTGGCTGTTGAAGGCACAGACAGAGCTAGCAACAATATAAAAGGCACATAGAGGCGGTTGATGCAGGCATCCCCTAGAAAGGCACTTTAGTAGACACCAACTGTGATATAGCAGCAATTGTGCTAGACTATTCTCAGTAAAAGTGGTGTATTACGGCTGGAATACCTCAGCTTTAGGCTTAGGAATATGCCGTCCAGAAGCTCCGGAACTGAATCTTCCAGGAAGCGAAGGGGGTCTCATCGGGCTCTGAGGATCTTGGGCATACTTCTGCTGCACCAGTCTCCCCTGAAGTTCAGAGGTAAGTGACCGTAGAGACCCCGCAGGGGTACTTGGTACTGTGGCTGTCCTCAGTTCACCTGCTCCTGTGTATGTAACAGAGGAGGTTTTTTTCCTCAGCTCTGGGAGGATTAGAGAGAGATTGTCAACATTGATCGGTGCCTCCCTGTCAGGGAAAGCACGCCCGATCTCCGTCTCCTCCTTCAGAGTGCCTGTTAGCAGAGCAACAGTCCCATACAGGGATCGACCTGCCTGAAGGGGATCAGGATGAGGTTGATTCTGTTATAGAGGAATCAACAGTGGGGGAACCTTTTCTCAGCATCTCAAGCTGAAAGATTATGGGTTCAGTCTCTGACTAACATGGTCCGATCAGCATTTAAAAATGCACCTTGCGGAACCATCAACCACTACTGTATCCTCATTGGGGTCGCTAGAAGCCCCCAGACTGTCTGTTCTTTTCCACTTCACCCTTTGCTGAAAGGGCTCATTTACCAGGATTGGGAACATCCTGAGAAAATATTTAGTCCCCCAAGAGATTTTCGGTGGTCTATCCCATGGAGGATAAGTTCATCAAAAAAAAAAAAAAAAAATGGAAGGTCCCTACAGTGGACGCAGCCATCTCTTGTATGTATAAATCACTGACATGTCCAGTGGATAATGTCCAAATGTTCAAGAACCCAATAGATAAAAGATTGGAGTCCTTATGAAAATCTGCTTCTTTCTACAGCAAGCTTGGTGACACAACCAGCAGTAGCAGCTATTGGGGTCTGCTAAGCAGTGAAGGATCAGTTGAAACAGGTCTTGAGGGACTTGACAGATCAGCAGGCTTTGCCCTAGCTGATCTACCTAGAGCCTTAGGTTTTGCGGTTGACGCCATAAAGGATTCAGTCCATCAGGCCTCCCGCCTTACGCTGTCTATAGTACATATGCGTAGGCTCCTATGGCTCAAAAACTGGTCTGCTGAAGCTCCCTGTAAAGAATGGCTGGTTAGCGTCCCATTTCATGGTGAACGCTTATTCAGGGAAAACCTGGACAAATATATCCAGAAAATTTCCAGCGGTAAAAATACGCTCTTGCCGGTTAAAAACAGAGTTAGAGGTCCCTCTTTAAGAGGCCTGCTTCTCCAGTCCCTGGGGCATCGGCTGTGTAACAGTTCCGACGGCCTCCTCGGTCAATTCCCGGGGGTAAAAAACAGGGACAATAGCAGGGTAATGAGAAACCTTGGGTCAGGGGAGGTACAAACCTCCCCCAAAGTTAAATTCATTGAAGCCCCCACTCAGTCGGGTGGGGGGAGGACTCCAGTTGTTCGCAAGAGACCTGGCGGGACACGATCAAGACAGATAGGTGCTCTCAGCAGTATGTTTGGGATACAGTTTGGAGTTAAAAGACTCTCCTCCTTCCCATTTTTGAGGTCAAACGTGCCAAGGGATCCCCGGAAGAGAGAGTCCCTCCTGTTGGCACTAGAACAACTATTGCTCCAAGGAGTAATTATGGAGGTTCCCCTGGAAGAATGAGGGTTCGGGTTTTACTCAAACCTCTTTACAGTCCCGAAGCGGACGGGAGGCCCATATTAATTCTAAAAGGGCTATACAAATTCCTGTATATCAGGACTTTCCGATGGAGTCGATCCGATCGGTGGCCACTGCCCTACAAGGGGAGGATTGGTTAGCCGCGATCGACATCAAAGATGCTTATTTGCACATTCCCATCTTTCCAGTCCACCAAAAATTTCTACGCTTTGCAGTAGAAGGGCGCCATTTTCAGTTCAGAGCCTTACCCTTCGGTTTGGCCACAGCACCACGAGTGTTTACAAAAATTCTGGCCCTTTATTGGCCAATCTAAGAACACATGGTGTAATGATAACGGCATATCTGGATGACTTGTTGCTGATAGACCACTCAGTGAAAAAACTAGACGTGGTCGTTCACAAGACAATCAAGTATCTGGAATCTCACGGTTGGATTATCAACCGAGACAAGTCAGCCCTAAAAACCAGTCAAAAGTCTGGAATACTTGGGGCTAAGGTTGGATTCAGGCCAGAGAAAAATATTCTTGCCTCGAGGAAAGGTGTTGTCTTTGAAAGATTTGATCCACTTAGTGGGTACAAAAAAGACAGCCGTCCATACGCCTGTATATGAGGCTGCTGGGAAAAATGGTGGCATCATTCGAAGCAGTACCCTACGGTCAATTCCATTCAAGGAATTTGCAAGGGGCCATACTGTCAGCCTGGAACAAAAAAGTTCAGGCCCTAGACTTACAATGTCCTTGTCCCCTTCCGTTCGCAAGAGCCTCCGTTGGTGGTTGGTTCCCCAGAATCTGGAAAAAAGGAAATCCTTCAGTCCGATTTCTTGGAAGGTGGTCACTACAGATGCCAGCCTTATAGGCTGGGGGGCAGTACTGGAGCAATGGTCTCTCCAGGGCAGATGGTCGGATGCAGAAAAGGCCCTGCCCATCAATCTCTTAGAGATACGAGCAGCCCGGTATGCCCTAGTAGCATGGACATCCAAACTCCAAGGGCCCCTGTCAGAATTCAATCAGACAATGCCACAGCAGTGGCATATATCAATCATCAGGGGGGCACCAGGAGTCGTGCAGCCCAGAGGGAAGTAAATTACATCCAGAAATGGGCAGAAAGATATGTCCCAGCCATATCTGCGGTATTTATTCCAGGAGTGGAGAATTGGAAGGCGGACTTTCTAAGTCGCCAGCAATTAGGCCCAGAGGAAGGGTCCCTTCACCCTGAGGTTTTCTGGACAATATGTCAGCGGTGGGGAACATCGGATGTAGATCTTCTAGCATCCAGATTCAACGCAAAGGTGGACAGGTTTGTCTCTCGGACAAGGGATCCCCTAGCTTGCGGCTCGGATGCCCTAGTGTTCCCTTGGGATCAGTTCAAGCTGATATATGCATTCACACCGCCACAATGGTTACCTCGATGACTCCGCAGAATCAGGGTAGAAAAGGAACCAGTGATTCTGGTGGCTCCAGCGTGGCCCCGAAGAGCGTGGTACGCGGAGATTGTAAAATGTCAGTGGGGAGTCCTTGGTCTCTCCCACATCGTCCGGACCTGCTTTCGCAAGGACCGATATACCACCCTTCCTTACCAGCCCTAGGTTTGACGGCCTGGCTATTGAAGCCCACATTCTAAAAAAGAGAGGGCTCTCTAATCCTGTGGTATCTACCATGATCAATGCCAGGAAGCCGGTATCCAGGCAGATCTACTATAGAATCTGAAAGGCGTACATCGCGTGGTGTGAGGCCAAGAAATGGCATCCACATAAGTACGTAATAGGTAGGATTCTGGACTTCCTACAGTGGGCTGTAGATAGGAAGCTTGCCTTGAGTACTATCAAGGGTCAGATTTCGGCCTTGTCAATATTTTTTCAAAGGCCCTTGGCTTCGCATTCACTAGTCAAAGCCTTTATACAAGGAGTGATGCGTATTAGTCCTCCGGTTAATATTCCCATATGTCCATGGGATCTAAACTTGGTTCTGTCGGTTCTACAGAAACAACCATTTGAACCATTACATCATATTTCTTTGGTGCTTCTCACCAGGAAATTGATTTTTCTAGTAGCCATTTGTTCGGCTAAAAGAGTGTCGGAATTAGCAGCTATGTCCTGTAAGGAGCCATATCTGGTTATCCATAAGGATAGAGTAGTGTTACGTCCTCATCCAGCCTTTCTTCCTAAGGTGGTATCGAGGTTTCATTTGAACCAAGATGTGGTTCTTCCTTCTTTTTTCCCCAAACCTACTTCGGTAGAGGAAAAGTTATTGCATTCTTTGGATGTAGTAAGAGCAGTTAAAGCTTATCTAAAGGCCACTGCTCAGATTCGCAGAACGGATACTTTGGTTATTCTGCCGGAAGGCCCCAGAGAGGGTCAGGCAGCGTCAAAATCTACTTTAGCCAGGTGGATTCGACAGGTCATAATACAAGCCTATGGCTTGAGAAGGAGACCGCCTCCGTTCAAAGTTAGAGCGCACTCCACGAGAGCAGTTGGAACTTCATGGGCAGTGCATCACCAGGCCTCCCTGGCTCAAATCTGTAAGGCCACAACATGGTCTTCAGTACACACGTTTACTAGGTTCTACCAGGTGGACGTTAGAAGTCAGGAGGATGTCGCCTTTGGGCGCAGTGTGTTGCAGGCCGCAAAAGATCCTCATGTCTGATAGCGCTCAGCTTATATATGGTGTATCCCCCCCTCTCATTGGGCATTGCTTTAGGACATCCCATTAGTAATGACTATGTCGCTCTGTGTCCCGTGATGTACGAGAAAGAAAATAGGATTTTTATAACAGCTTACCTGTAAAATCCTTTTCTTGGAGTACATCACGGGACACAGAGCTCCCGCCCCTCTTTGGGGACACTTATTGCTTTGCTACAAAACTGAGGTGCTCCCGGATGGGAGGGGCTTATATAGGGGAGGGTACTTCCGGTTTTGGAAGTTGCCAGTGCCAGCACCTGACGGTATCTATATAACCCATTAGTAATGACTATGTCGCTCTGTGTCCCGTGATGTACTCCAAGAAAAGGATTTTACAGGTAAGCTGTTATAAAAATCCTATTTTCTCCAATAAGCTGGTACCATTTCAGTCAGTAGACTGTCAGTAAAAATTAGGAACCATGGTCTGGCAATTACTTGGATGAGTTCCCTAAGTACCCTCGGGTGCAAGCCATCTGGTCCCGGTGATTTATTAGTGTTAAGTTTCCGAAGAATAATTTTAATTCTGTCCTCTTAACCATGAAGGTGCTTCCTGTGATGTGTCATGAGGATAGACACTGCAGTTTTGGTTACTGAAGCCCCCCCCCTATTCCCTTGTGAAGACTGAGGAGAAGAATAATTCAATACCTTTGCCATCTCCCCATCCTTTGAAACCAGAAGTCCTTCCTCATTCTTTATGGGGCCAATATGGTCTGTCCTCCCTTTTTCACTATTTACATACTTAAAGAATTTCTTGGGATTTATTTTGCTCTCCTTCGCTATGTGTCTTTCATGTTCTATCTTAGCCGCCCTAATTTCACCCTTACATTTCTTGTTGCATTCTTTATAAAGTCTGAATGCTGATGATGATCCCTCAACCTTGTATTTTTTGAAGGCCTTCTCTTTTGCTTTTATATGCATTTTTACATTGGAGTTAAGCCATCCAGGACTTTTGCTCGCTCTTTTAAATTTATTACCCAATGGGATGCATTGGCTAATGCCCTTATTTAATATGCTCTTAAAGCAAACCCATCTCTCCTCCCTCTGATGCGTCATGGGAAACCCGCGTTGTGCCAGAGGGGGCAGGGGTCACCCGTACACGTCATTGGGTAACCCCAAGCTTTCTCCTTGCGTCAGAGAGGGGGCGGGGTCACCCGCACATGTGATGGGCACCTCCTATGAGGCAGTATCGTTCGTAGCGGCGGGGTTTTTTTTCCGTATCGCTCGAGACAGGATTTCATCGTTGAAATCTTTTTTTAAAATTTTTTAATAAAGGACTCGTCCCAAACTGTCTCCTGTGGTTTTTAACACTTTGTACCCCTACCATTTCACCCCAAAAAAAGTGTCAATGTACCCGTTACCAATTCACATAGGGGGGGCGGGATCTGGAGTTCCCCTTTGTTAAAAGGGGACTTCCAGATTCCGATAAGCCCCCCGCCCGCAGACCCCCCCAACCACCGGGCAAGGGTTGTGGGGATAGGGCCCTTGTCCCCATCAAGATGGGGACATCATCCCCATGTTGAGGGCATGTGGCTTGGAACGATTCAAGAGGGTGGGGGCGCTCTCTCGTCCCCCCCTCTTTTCCTGCGGCCTGCCAGGTTGCGTGCTCGGATAAGGGTCTGGTATGGATTTTTGGGGGAACCCCACGCCATTTAAAAAAAAAATGGCGCAGGGTTCCCCTTAGCATCCATACCAGACCTGAAGGGCCTGATATGGGATTTGGGGGGGACCCCCACGCATTTTTTTTTTAATTTTGGTTCGGGGTTCCCCTTAATATTCATACCAGACCCAAAGGGCCTGGTAATGGACTAAGGGGGAAACCATGCTGTTTTTTTTCAATGACTTTTATCTGTATTGCCGGGACCCGACAATTCATTATAGCCGCGAGTAGTTTTAAATGACTTTTTTTCCTTTAGAAATGTCATTTTGTGCAGGGACTTTTCTAAGCACGGGAAACATGTGCTACTTTACAGGCATACTATAGACACCCCCAGGTACTTTTTTTGCATTGATACATGTCTCCTGGGGTAGGACCCAAGTCCCCAAACACTTTTTATGGCAATAACTTGCATATTAACCTTTAAAATTAGCACTTTTGATTTCTCCCACAGATTTTTAAAGGGTGTTCCGCGGCTTTTTGAATTTGCCGCGAACACGCCAAATTGTTCGCTGTTCGGCGAACAGCCAATGTTCGATTCAAACTCATGTTCAACTCGAACAGATAGCCCATCCCTAGTCTTTGTATTCCCCTTATGTTTCCTATTTGTGTGATTTATACTGAAGCCAATTGACCTGTGATTGCTGTTACCTAAATTGCCCCGTATTTCCACATCCGGGATCAGGTCTGTATGGTTGGTAATCAGTAGATCCAGTAACGCTTTATTTCTAGTTGGTGTGTCTACCATCTGGCCCATAAAATTGTCCTGCAAGACATTTAGGAACTGGCGAGCCTTAGATGAATGCGTGGTTCCTTCCGCCCAGTCTATGTCTGGATAATTAAAATCCCCCATTATGATAACACTTCCCATCCTTGCTGCTAATCCAAATTGTGATAGGAGATCCGTCTCCCCCTCCTCCCTCAAGTTAGGGGGCCTATAGCATACTCCCAGTATTATTTTTACCTTAGCTTCATCCCTTTGGAGCTCTACCCATAAGGATTCCACCTCCTCCCTAGCTCCCTTAGTGATGTCATCTCTCACATTAACTTGTTCATTATTCTTGATAAATAGGCATACCCCTCCCCATTTTTTACCCTCTCTATCCCTGCGATAAAGGGTATACCCTTAAATAGTTGCCAGCCAATCATGAGAGCTGTTGAACCAAGTCTCTGAAATTCCCACAAAATCCAAATCCTCCTCGTACAAAAGTATGTCTAGTTCACCCATCTTGTCCTCCAGGCTCCTGGCATTGGTGAACATGCCACGTAGTTTAGACTGGTCGCATACGATCCTCTTATTGGGTGTTCCGAGATTGCAACTAGGACTTGGTTGTAACGCCGAGCGCTCCGGGTGTCCCATCCTTCCCGGAGCGCTCGCGGCGTCGGTCCCCCTGCAGCGCTCCGGTCAGCCCCCTGGCCGTGGGCACTGCTCTGTTACCGGCGGGGATGCAATCCACACGGCGGCACATCTCCGTCCGCGGATCGCATCCCATCCTGCTCACCATCCCCCTCCTGCTCCTTCCCGGCGCGCGCAGCCCCGCTGCGCTCTAGGGCGCGCGCGCGCGCCGGCCTTCTGAGATTTAAAGGGCCAGCGCACCATTGATTGGTGCCTGGCCCAATTACTGTGTGCACACCCAAATCTGATATAAACCCACTTCCCCTTCCTGTCCTTGCCAGATCTTGTTGTCTTAGTACCCTGTGGAAGCGTTTTGTGAGTTGCCTTGCCTGTGTATCTGACCTGCTGCCATTGTCTCAGACTACGAACCATTGCCGCCTGCCCTGACCCTCTGCTACGTCTGACCTTGCCTCTGCCTAGTCCTTTTGTACCGCGCCTATCTCAGCCGCCAGAGAGGTGGAGTCGCTACTGGAGGACACGACCTGGTTGCTACCGCTGCAGCAAGTCCATCCCGCTTTGCGGCGGGCTCTGGTGAAAACCGGTAGCTGCTTAGAACCGGTCCCTCAGTACGACCCGTGCCATCCCCTCTCTGGTACAGAGGATCCACCTCCTGTATCCCCACTAGCCGTCAGTCCGGCTCGTGACAGTAGATCCGGCCATGGATCCCGCTGACGTGCCGCTGCCTAGTCTCGCTGATCTCACTACCGTGGTTGCCCAGCAGTCTCAATTGATTGCCCAACAAGGACAGCAGCTGTCGCAGTTGACCGCCATGATCCAGCAGCGTCTGCCGCCACACGCTCCAGCATCTTCCCCTCTCCGAGCTGCCGCTACTACCTCGAAGAACCGCTTGTCTCGTCCGGAGAAATTTGACGGGGATCCTAGGATGTGACAGGGATTCTTGTCCCAATGTTCCCTGCATCTTGATATGATGTCAGACCAGTTTTCCACAGAACGGTCTAAGGTGGCATTCATGGTCTGTCTGTTGTCTGGGAAGGCCTTGGCCTGGGCCACACCACTCTGGGACCGCAATGACCCTGCTACAGCCACCGTTCAGTCCTTCCTTGCTGAGGTTCGTAGCGTTTTTGAGGAACCAGCCCGAGCCTCATCCGCTGAAACCGCCCTGCTTAACCTTGTTCAAGGAAACTCCTCTGTGGGCGAATATGCCATACAGTTCCGCACACTGGCCTCAGAGCTAGCCTGGAATAATGAGGCTCTCTGCGCGACCTTCAAGAAAGGTTTATCCAGCCACATCAAGGATTGTCAGGCCGCACGAGAGATACCCTCCTCCCTGACGGAGCTCATCCACTTAGCTACCCGCATTGACATACGCTACGTTGAAAGACGCCAAGAGCTTCGCCAGGAGAAAGATCTCATTCGCACCAGGCGTTATCCGCACCTGGCTCCTCTCTTCCTGAATCCAACGCATCCTGATACTATGCCTTCCGTCGAGGAGGCCATGCAGGTGGACCGATCTCGCCTGACCCTACAAGAGAGGACTCGCCGTAGGAATGAGAACTTATGCCTTTATTGTGTGAGCTCTGAACATTTCCTAAAGGACTGCCCTATTCGTCCTCTACGTCAGGGAAACGCCCGCACCTAGTGAACGTGGGAGAGGCGTTACTAGGTGTGAATTCTTCCTCTCCACGTCTGACTATTCCTGTGCGAATTTCCCCTTCTGCTGGCTCCCCCTTCTCTGCGGTGGCCTTCCTGGACTCTGGTTCTGCAGGAAACTTTATTGAAGCCTCTTTCATCAACAGGTTCAACGTTCCTGTTATCCGTCTCATCAAACCCTTCTTCATTTCCTCTGTAAATGGAGAGAATCTGGATTGTACCGTGCGTTACCGCACCGAACCCCTGCTCATGTCTGTTGGTGTTCTTCACCAAGAAAAAATTGAATTCTTTGTTTTGCAGAACTGTACTTCTGACATCCTTCTTGGCCTACCCTGGCTCCAGCGCCATTCTCCTACCCTCGACTGGACCACTGGGGACATCAAATCCTGGGGCTACTCCTGCCACAAGCATTGTCTTAAGTCTGTACCCACCAGTCAAGTTCCCATCGCTACTCCTTTGCCCGGCCTTCCCAAGGCCTATCAGGACTTTTCTGATGTCTTTTGCAAAAAACAGGCGGAGGTCTTACCACCACATAGACCCTACGACTGCCCCATTGACTTGCTCCCAAGTACTACACCACCCCGTGGCAGAATTTACCCTCTCTCCTCTCCTGAAACCAAGGCCATGACTGATTACATACAGGAGAACCTCAAGAGAGGTTTTATTAGGAAATCATCTTCTCCAGCCGGAGCGGGGTTCTTCTTCGTTGCCAAGAAGGACGGATCACTACGTCCTTGCATAGACTATCGTGGTCTCAATAAAATCACTATTAAAAATCGCTACCCTCTGCCTCTCATCTCGGAGCTCTTTGACCGTCTGCGCGGAGCAAAAGTTTTTTCGAAATTGGACCTCAGGGGCGCTTATAACCTCATCAGAATCCGTGAAGGAGATGAATGGAAAAACACATTTAACACCAGAGATGGTCACTTTGAATATCTCGTCATGCCATTCGGACTTTGCAACGCTCCTGCAGTCTTTCAGGATTTTGTCAATGAAATCTTTCGGGACGTACTGTATACCTGTGTGGTTGTCTATCTTGACGACATCCTAATCTTCTCTACCAACCTTGAGGAACATCGGCTCCATGTCCGTCAAGTGCTCCAGCGCCTCCGCGTAAATCATCTTTACGCTAAATTTGAAAAATGCCTTTTTGAGCGCAGCAGCCTTCCTTTCCTAGGTTATCTGGTCTCAGGACAAGGCCTTCAAATGGACCCTGACAAGCTCTCCGCAGTCTTGGATTGGCCACGCCCCTCTGGACTCCGTGCTATCCAATGCTTCCTTGGATTCGCCAACTACTATCGTCAGTTCATACCCCACTTCTCCACCATCGTTGCTCCTATAGGGGCACTGACTAAGAAAAACGCAAATCCAAGGTCCTGGCCGCCTCAAGCGGAAGAAGCCTTTACTCGCCTTAAGACCGCCTTCTCCTCTGCACCTGTCCTGTCTCGACCAGACCCCATAAAGCCGTTCTTCCTTGAAGTTGACGCCTCCTCGGTAGGAGCCGGAGCTGTTCTTCAAAAAAACGCTAAAGGAGGAAACGTCACGTGTGGTTTTTTTCTCTAAAACCTTCTCCCCTCCTGAAAAAAACTATTCCATAGGTGACCGTTAACTGTTGGCCATCAAGCTGGCATTAGAAGAGTGGAGACATCTCCTGGAAGGATCCCTTCACCCTATCTCCATCTACACTGACCATAAAAATTTGTCCTACTTTCAGTCCGCTCAGCGCTTAAATCCTCGCCAGGCCAGGTGGTCATTGTTCTTTGCCCGGTTCAATTTCCAGATCCATTTTCGTCCCGCAGACAAGAATGTCAGGGCTGATGCCTTGTCCCGTTCCTCCGATGCCTCTGAAACCGGGACTCCCCCTCAACACATCGTACCCCCTGAGTGTCTGATTTCCTCTGCTCCTGCTTCTCTGGTGCCAGTTCCTCCAGGAAAAACTTTCTTTCCTCCATGCCTTCGTCTCCAGATACTCAGGTGGGGCCATTCCTCCAATCTAGCCGGTCACGCTGGGATCAAAAAATCCATACAATTGATGGCCAGACACTATTGGTGGCCTACCCAGGAAAAAGATATGACTGACTTTGTACGGGCATGCACTATCTGTGCACGTGACAAGACTCCACGCCAGAAGCCTGCAGGTCTTCTCCTTCCTCTACCTGTGCCTGAACAACCATGGTCCCACATTGCCATGGATTTCATCACGGACCTTCCTTTGTCTCATAGTAACACTGTCATCTGGGTGGTCGTTGACCGCTTTTCGAAAATGGCTCATTTTGTCCCGCTTCCTGGTCTGCCTACTGCACCTCAGTTGGCGAAGCATTTTTTTCTTCAAATTTTCCGTCTCCATGGGCTACCCTCACATATCGTCCCCGATAGAGGCGTTCAATTCATCTCAAAATTTTGGAGAGCTCTCTGTACTCAACTAAAGATTAAGTTGAATTTTTCTTCCGCTTATCACCCGCAATCCAATGGACAGGTGGAGAGAGTTAACCAGGTCCTTGGTGACTACTTACGACATTTTGTCTCCGCCCGTCAAGACGATTGGGTCGACCTATTACCCTGGGCAGAATTCTCATACAATTTCAAGAACTCTGAATCGTCCTCCAAATCACCTTTCTTTGTGGTCTTCGGCCGTCACCCATTGCCCCCCCCCTCCCCATCCCCACTTCTTCTGGAGTTCCTGCCGTGGATGAATTAACTCAAGACTTCACCTCTATCTGGAAAGAGACTCAAAAGTCGCTATCACTGGCCTTTGCCCGCATGAAGAGACATGCAGATAAAAAAAGAAGAATTCCTCCTGTCTATGTCCCTGGTGACAAAGTGTGGCTCTCCTCCAAATATGTTCGGTTTCGGGTACCTAGCTACAAGCTGGGCCCTTGTTACCTCGGACCTTTTAAAATCAAAAACCAAATCAATTCTGTCTCTTACAAACTCCATCTTCCTCCTTCTCTTCGTATCCCCAATTCTTTTCATGTGTCTCTTCTCAAACCCCTCATTCTTAACCGATTTTCCCCCAAGGTCACTGCTCCTGCTCCTGTCTCTGGTTCTTCCGATGTCTTCTCGGTGAAAGAAATCCTCGCCTCCAAGGTCATCCGAGGTAAAATATTTTTTTTTTATTGATTGGGAGAACTGTGGTCCTGAAGAGAGATCCTGGGAGCCTGAGACCAACATTTTAGACAAGGAGCTCATCCGTAGATTCTTGGGTTCCAAGAAAAGGGGGAGACCCCAGGGGGGGGTACTGTAACGCCGAACGCTCCGGGTGTGCCATCCTTCCCGGAGTGCTCGCAGCGTCGGTCCCCCTGCAGCGCTCCGATCAGCCCCCCTGGCCATGGGCGCTGCTCTGTTACCGGCGGGGATGCAATCCACACGGCGGCACATCTCCGTCCGCGGATCGCATCCCATCCTACTCACCATCCCTCTCCCTAGAGCGCAGCGGGGCCGCGTGCGCCGGCCTTCTGAGATTTAAAGGGCCAGCGCACCATTGATTGGTGCCTGGCTCAATTACTGTGTGCACACCCAAATCTGATATAAACCCACTTCCCCTTCCTGTCCTTGCCGGATCTTGTTGTCTTAGTACCCTGTGGAAGCGTTTTGTGAGTTGCCTTGCCTGTGTATCTGACCTGCTGCCATTGTCTCAGACTACGAACCATTGCCGCCTGCCCTGACCCTCTGCTACGTCTGACCTTGCCTCTGCCTAGTCCTTTTGTACCGCGCCTATCTCAGCCGCCAGAGAGGTGGAGTCGCTACTGGAGGACACGACCTGGTTGCTACCGCCGCAGCAAGTCCATCCCGCTTTGCGGTGGGCTCTGGTGAAAACCGGTAGCTGCTTAGAACCGGTCCCTCAGTACGACCCGTGCCATCCCCTCTCTGGTACAGAGGATCCACCTCCTGTATCCCCACTAGCCGTCAGTCCGGCTCGTGACATTGGTACTATACTTACCTTGGGTTTATGTGCTTTGGTTACCCTACCACTAATGCCCCCAATACAACCCTCTGGAATATGTTCCGCGCTGACTATCTCTACCTCTGTTTAGCTATGGTAATTATATATCTGTGTACAGTTTGTATTGTTGGTATAATATGATCAGGAGGGGGATGTCCTCCTGTAGGGTATAAAGTATGTGTCTGAGTTTTAATAAAAGTTATTACTTTGGAGTTTTCCTCACACCTTGTCTGTGTACAATGTTTGGGGTAAAGCTTTAAATCTGCTCGGAACGCTTTGCAGGGCAGGAAGCGCTGGTTGGTGGAAGGAAGCACCTAAGCGGGATGCCCAGCAAGGTTCCGTAGCAGGGTCCTTTTCCCATTGGTTACCAATGTAAGGGGTTACTACAGTGACCACTGATATAAGGGGGTCCTTCTCCCATTGATCACCAATGTAAGGGGCTACTACACTGACCACTAATATAAGGGGGTCCTTCTCCCACTAGGAATGGGCTCCAAGTTTTGTATGAACCAAGGTTCAGACGGAAGTTTGCTTGTTTGAAAATTCAGAGAATGGTTGAAGTAAACGGGTATTCTGCGGAGTTGAATCTATTACTATTGCCGCTAAAATCTATTACACAATCACCCCTCTCTCCTGGCCAGCCAGACTGCATGCTTGGAATAAGGGTCTGGTATGGATTTCATGGGGGATCTCACACATTTTTTTTTTTTTAAGGATGTGCTTTAGCAACGGTGACATTTACAAAAAAAAATAATGATATAGGTTTAACCACTTGCCCACCACGCTATAGCCAAAATATGGCTACAGCATGATGGGCAAAATTCCAGGAGAGCGTCCATAGATGTCCTACTGGAACCACGCCCCCTGAGGCGCGTATCAGGTGTGATCTGTGATCGCTGGGTCCTTCGGATGCAGCTGAATACAGGTCCTGGTAAGGGGCCAATCACAGCGGCGCTTTACCACATGATGGTTTATTGGCAGTCCTCTCCACATGCTGACAACACATGAGGAAAGAAGAGCCGGTAAGCAATCTACATAGGGAACATCTCCACTGATAATCAGGGCACCCCCATTAGTGCTGCCTATCAGTGCCCGTCAATGATGCCTGTCAGTGCCCATCAGTGCTGTCCATCAGTGCCCATCATTGATGCTTGTCAGTGCCCATCCATGCTGCCTTTCAGGGCCCATCATTGATGCCTGTCAGTGCTCATCAGTGCCCATTATTGATGCGTCAGTGCCCATCAGTGCTGCCTTTCAGTGCCCATCATTGATGTCTGGGCAGTGGAGTCAATTCCTTTTATGCTCAGCGCCATCTACTAGTCAAATATGGTATTTGCAGTTTTAAGTCAATGTTCGGGATAATACTATTGGATTAATTACTTGTGCTAATATTTTTCCATGTCTACTGAAGTCATAAGTGTATGAGTAAGACCTCAGCTATTTCTATAAAACCATGCCTGATAAAAATATCTAAACGGTCAACATACAATATAAAGAATTAGTTGTGATAAATATTTACCCAGCTATGACAAATTCTGGCAGTATTTTAATTTGTACAGTGATTTCTCATGATTGCCAGCTCCATCTACTGTAGTGGCCATAATGCATTATAAATACTGCAATACAGCATTATTGCCACTAGATGTAGTCAATGATCATAGGAAATCACACATTTTTCAAAAGCAGACTGTTTACTAAAGTTTACATTACTAAATGTACTCAGCCAATGAAAGGTAATGACTCAATTTTTATTTTTATTTTGCTATCAATGGCCAACACGGTACAACACTTTATCCATGTCTTTGGTGATCTCCGATCTCCTTATGAACTGTTTTTTACATGATGAAGATCAGCCATGGAGTATATCTGAGGTGTATATCAGGGTGTGCTTCTTCCCCACATGAGAGCTGTGATGTCCAGCAACATTCATATAGAAAACATTTCCCGCACTCAAGGCACTTATACACCTCAAGGGTTGTGTGGGATCCCTGATGTACAGGAAGACGAGTGAGGAACAATTCCTTCACTTGGACAAAGAAAGTTCATTGTCTTGCGTGTTCATTTGTAAAGACAGAACTTCAGTGAGTAACAGTTCCCTCACTCAGGACAGGTAAGTGGCTTCTCCCTCATGTGAGATCTCTGATGTCTGTAAAGACTGTACTTCACTGAAAAGCATTTCCCACACTCAGGACAGGAATACGGCTTTTCACCCGTGTGATATGTCTGATGTTTTTGAAGATTTGACTTCTCTGAAAAACATTTTCCACACACAGGACAGGAAAATGGCTTCTCTCCCGTGTGAGACCTTAGATGTAAGACAAGTTTTGATTTTTGTACAAAGCATTTCCCGCACTCAGAACAGGAATACGGTTTTTCCCCTGAGTGAGTCCTCTGATGTCTGAGGAGTACTGATTTTTTTACAAAACTTTTTTCACACTCAAGACAGGAAAATGGCTTCTCCATTGTATGAGTCCTCTGATGTGCGACAAGATGTGAATTTTTTACAAAGCATTTTCCACATGTAGGACAGGAAAACGCCTTCCCACCTGTGTGCAATCTCTGATGTGCAGAAAGAGAGCATTTCACTGAAAAACATTTCCCGCACTCAGGACAGGAAAATGGCTTCTCCCCGGTGTGAGATCTCTGATGTCTGACAAGTTTTGATTTCTCTACAAAACATTTCCCACACTCAGGGCAGGAATGTGGCTTCTGCAATGTGTGAGATCTCTGGTGTCTGTGGAGACTGGATGTCTTTGAAAAACATTTCCCACACTCAGGACAGGAATATGGCTTCTCACCTGTGTGAGTTCTTTTATGCACATTAAGATGGGAGTTATAATAGAAACACTTCCCGCAATCAGTACAGGAAAACCTCTTATCAGTTGAAAGGCCGGCACCGTCCCGCACAGTCTGAGGTTCCTCAGGATAAGAGGAATACGATGGTCCGGCACCGTCCCGCACAATCTGAGGTTCCTCAGGATAAGAGGAATACGATGGTCCGGCACCGTCCCGCACAGTCTGAGGTTCCTCAGGATAAGAGGAATACGATGGTCCATCTACACTGTGTGGTGCCGGATGGACATTTGAGGTAGTCGGGTTTTCTCCTGGACTATACTGTGTGATGTCCTCATCTTCTACTTTACAGTCTGGAGACAAAGTGAGACAATCCTCTGAGGTTTTCCTCATCTCCCGTCCATCTACTAAAATAGAAATAAAAAGATTATTACTAGACATGAGCTGATTGGTTCCCCTAAACCAGAACTCCGCCCACATCAGGCAGCTTTGTCTCTGAGGATCTTACAATTCCCCCCTCAAGGTAACTAGTAAATGGGTCCTCTGATCTCCTACCAGATCATTTCTTTATTCATGGACCTTAGTCAGAGTGCAAAAAAGGGGGAGGGGTTTGTCTATATATCAAGAATAATGTACAAGTGAATGTGAGAGATGACATCACTAAGGGAGCTAGGGAACAGGTGGAATCCTTATGAGATCCAAAAGGGATGAAGCTAAGGAGAAAATAATACTGGGAGTATGCTATAGGCCCCCTAACCTGAGGGAGGAGGGGGAGACAGATCTCCTATCACAATTTGGATTAGCAGCAAGGATGGGAAGTGCTATCATAATGGGGGATTTTATTATCCAGACATAGACTGGGCGGAGGGAACCACGCATTCATCTAAGGATCGCCAGTTCCTAAATGTCTTGCAGGACAATTTCATGGGTCAGATGGTAAATGCACCAACTAGAAACAAAGCGTTACTGGATCTACTGATTACCAATAATACAGACCTGATCATGGATGTGGAAATACGGGGCAATTTAGGAAACAGCGATCACAGGTCAATTGGCTTCAGTATAAATCACACAAATAGGAAACATAAGGGGAATACAAAGACACTGAATTTCAAAAGAGCCAACTTCCCTAAACTACGAACCTTGCTAGAAGATATTAATTGGGATAAAATCTTAGGAACAAAGAACACAGAGGAGAGATGGGTTTGCTTTAAGAGCATATAAAATAAGGGCATTCGCCAATGCATCCCATTGGGTAATAAATTTAAAAGAGCGAGCAAAAGTCCTGGATGGCTTAACTCCAATGTAAAAATGCATATAAAAGCAAAAGGAGAAGGCCTTCAAAAAATACAAGGTTGAGTGTTCTTCATCAGCATTCAGACTTTACAAAGAATGCAACAAGATATGTAAGGGTGCAATTAGGGCAGCTAAGATAGAACATGAAAGGCACATAGCGGAGGAGAGCAAATAAATCCCAAGAAATTCTTTATATAAACAGTAAAAAAGGGCGGACAGACCATGTTGGCCCCATAAAGAATAAGGAAGGACATCTGGTTACAAGGGATGGGGAGATGGCGGAGGTATTGAATTTATTCTTCTCCTCAGTCTTCACGGTGGAATCGTCATCACAGGAAGCACCCTCATGGCTAACAGAGCACAGAATTAGAATTAGACTTGGGAAACTTAACAAATAATAAATCACTGGGACCAGGTGGCTTGCACCTGAGGGTACTTAGGGAACTCAGTAATTGCCAGACCATTGTTCCTAATTTTTACTGACAGTCTACTGACTGGAAAGGTGCCAGCTGATTGGAGAAAAGCCAATGTAGCACCAATATTCAAAAAAAAAAGCCAAAATACATCCCTCGGAATTACAGACCAGTTAGCCCAACATCAATAGTATGCAAGCTCTTGGAGGGGATGATAAGAGACTATATACAAGATTTTAGTAATGAGAACGGTATCATTAGCAGTAATCAGCATGGATTCATGAAGAATCGTTCTTGCCAAACCAATCTATTAACCTTCTTTGAGGAGGTGAGTTGCCATGTAGATAAAGGAAGGCCCGTAGACGTGGTGTATCTGGATTATGCAAAAGCATTTGATACAGTTCCCCATAAACCTTAACTGTACAAAATAAGGTCCGTTGGCATGGACCATATGGTGAGTACATGGATTGAAAACTGGCTATAAGGGCGAGTTCAGAGGGTGGTGATAAATGGGGAATACTCAGAATGGTCAGGGGTGGAAAGTGGGGTCCCCCAGGGTTCTGTGCTGGGACCAATCCTATTTAATTTATTCATAAATGACCTGGAGGATGGGGTAAACAGTTCAATCTCTGTATTTGCGGACAATACTAAGCTAAGCAAAGCAATAACTTCTCTGCAGGATGTGGAAACCTTGCAAAGAGATCTGAACAAATTAATGGGGTGGGCAACTACATGGCAAATGAGGTTTAGCCCAGGTTCACACTGGGCAGCGGGAGTGAAGCCGTGCGAGTTCAGCTGAACTCGCACGATTTCACTCTCGCTGGCAGTCCCGATTCCAGCTGCGATTACAAAGACATCTGTGCGGTTTTCTGCACAGATGTCAATGTAAATCGCGGCTGAAAACGCAAAAAGTAGTACAGAAACTACTTTTTGAAATCGGTGCGGCGTCGCACCGATTAGGATGGTGCCATTTGCGGCAAATATCTCCGTTTTGACATGTGATTTGACATGCCAAATCGCATGTCAAAACGCACCAGTGTGAACCAGGGCTTAATGTAGAATTTTTTTTTAACTAATGCATTTGGGTGGCAAAAATATGAATGCAATCTATTTACTAGGGGGAGAACCTCTAGGGGAATGTAGGATGTAAAAGGACCTGGGGGTCCTAGTAGATGATGCAATGCCAAGCTGCTGCTAACAAAGCCAACAGAAAATTGGCATGCATTAAAAAGGGGATTAACTCCAGAGATAAAACTATATTTCTCCGCTTTACAAGACTCTGATCCGGCCGCACCTGGAGTATACTGTCCAGTTCTGGGCACCAGTCCTCAGGAAGGATGTACTGGAAATTAAGCGAGTACAAAGAAGGGCAACAAAGAGAAAAGGTTGCGAGCACTGAACTTATTCTCTCTGGAGAATAGGGATGAGCTTAGAGTTCGAGTCAAACATGAGTTCGACTGGAACATCGGCGGTTCGATCATTCGACGAAGATTGAACTTTATGGGGCGTTCGCACCAAACTTGAGTTGCGTGTCACGGGCCATAATGCACTGCGTCATCGCAGTGCATTGCTGGCTGATGATTGGCCAAGCATGCACTATGACCCGCATGCTTTGGCTAATCACAGCACCGTTAGCACAGAGAGCTTTGGCCAATCATGGCTCAGGGCATGAGAGAGAGGGAGAGGTTTTATTTCAGTTAGCTAGATTGAGCAGGCAGTTGATTCAGCTAGTTAGATCCAGTATATTTAATATCTATCTATATATATATATATATATATATGCATGCATTGCACGCTTTTGTGTGTGTGTATATATATATATATATATTATACATATACACACGCTGTATACAGTTTAGCTAGATCTCACTGCAGACAATTCCTGTTATTCTCTTCCTAATAATACTACATGCAGGCAGTTGATTCAGCTAGCGGCAGTATATTAAGTCAGTATACTGTATACTGGCAGTGGGCACATCCTTGTTTCCCCAAAAAACCCAAATTTTCAAAATCCAATTGTCATTGGGACAGAAAGTGAGGTGAAATCTTCTGAACAGGGGCACAGACAGCAAAACAAATGTTACAGGGGTGATAACCCTTCCCGATGTTTTCCAAAAAGCTTAAAAATATATTTTTTGGCTGGAGCTACACTTAAAAAAATTTACCTGTTCCAAATTACAAACAGATTCAACTTAAGAAAAAATCTACAGTCCCTGCCTTTCTTGGGACCGCCTGTATACTGCTGTTCAGAGTATATAGGGCCTGGGGACCCCACGCCTTTCCTTTTTTTATTTGTCTGCGGGGTTCCCCTTAATATCCATACAAGACCCAAAGGGGCAGTTTTTCTCAATGATTTTCATCCATATTGCCGTGACTAGACATTACATTAAAGCCGCAAGCAGTTTTAAATGACTTTTATTCCTTTAGAAAGTCATTTTGTGCAGGGACTATTCTAAACATGGGAAACACGTGCCACTTTACAGGCATACTATAGACACCCCCCAGGTACAATATTTAAAGGAATATTTCACTTTTAGCATCATTAAAATCACTCCTCTGGAAAAAACTGAAGTTTTTAAAACTTTTATTTGCATTGATACATGTCCCCTGGGGCAGGACCCGGGTCCCCAAACCCTTTTTAGGACAATACCTTGCATATTAACCTTTAAAATTTGCATTTTTGATTTCTTACGTTCGAGTCCCATAGACTTGGTGTTCGAAAGTTTGCGAAAACTTTCGGTCCGTTCGCATGTTCTGGATGTGAACCGAACCGGGGGTGTTCGGCTCATTCCTACTGGAGAAGAGACGCTTGAAAGGGGATATGATTTAAATTTACAAATACCGTACTGGTGACCCCACAATAGGGATAATAGGATTTTTATAACAGCTTACCTGTAAAATCCTTTTCTTGGAGTACACCACGGGACACAGAGCTAGTCATTACATAATGGGTTAAGGGTCACCAGCGGTGATTGGACACTGGCACAACCAATGGAAGACAGTTCCCCTCCATATAACCCCTCCCATCAGGGAAGTACCTCAGTTTTGTAGCAAAGCAGTAAGGTTCCCATAAGAAGGGGGGGACCTCTGTGTCCCGTGGTGTACTCCAAGAAAAGGATTTTACAGGTAAGCTGTTATAAAAATCCTATTTTCTTTATCGTACACCACGGGACACAGAGCTAGTCATTACATAATGGGACGTCCCAGAGCAATGCTCATATGAAGGGGGGGAGACACAGATCAAAACAGGCCGCTTGCGGACCAGAAGCCCTATACTGCTGCCTGCAGCACACTTCGCCCAAAGGCGGAATCCTCATGTCCTTTCACATCTATTTGATAGAATTTGGAAAATGTATGGACTGAAGACCAAGTTGCAGCTTTACAGATCTGAGCCATCGAAGCCTGGTGGTGCACTGCCCATGAAGCACCTATCGCCCTGGTAGAGTGCGCCTTAACAGGAAAAGGAGGAGTTCTGTTCTTTAAACCATAAGCTTGAATAATTACTTGTCTAATCCACCTGGAAATGGTGGATTTTGATACCGCTTGGCCCTTCTTGGGCCCATCTGGTAAAATAAACAAAACATCTGTTTTACGTATCTGAGCGGTTGCTTGCAGATACACCCTTACCGCTCTCACTAGATCTAGAGAGTGTAATAATTTTTCCCCCGCCGTCCGCGGGTTTGGAAAAAAGGAAGGCAGAACAATGTCTTGATTCAAGTGAAAAGCCGACACCACCTTAGGTAGAAAAGCCGGATGGGGTCGTAGTACGATTTTGTCCTTGTGACAAATTAGATAAGGCTCTTTACAAGAAAGAGCTGCTAGCTCTGATACTCTCCTAGCAGAAGCTATAGCAATCAGAAAGGCCAACTTCCTACTCAATATAATTAAAGGAATATGGCGAATAGGTTCAAAAGGTTGCTTTTGCAACACTGACAATACCAAATTCAAATCCCATGGACACAAGGGAGTCCTGACTGGAGGATTTATCCTCAGTACCCCCTTAATGAATGTCCGAACTAGGGAGTGAGATGCCAATGGTCTCTGAAAGAAGACTGATAGAGCCGATATTTGCCCTTTGATGGTGCTAAGGGCTAAATTCATATCCACTCCTAACTGGCAAAAAGCAAGAATCCTACTTATTTCATATTTCTGAGGATTCCAACATCTGGATTCACACCAGGTAACGTATGCTCTCCAGACTCTATGATAGATGAGTCTGGAGGCTGGCTTTCTAGCATTAATGAGCGTAGAAAGAGCCGGACCAGAGACCCCTCTCTTTTTAAAAATGTGGGTCTCAGCAGCCAGGCCGTCAAATTTAGCCTTTGTAAGGAAGGGTGGAATACTGGACCCTGTGACAGCAGGTCGTGTCGAAGTGGAAACTTCCAGGGCCTTCCTATCGCCATTTTTACAATCTCGGCGTACCAAGGCCTCCTGGGCCAGTTTGGGGCCACTAGGATTACTGGTATTCCCTCCTCCTTGATCCTGTGAAGCAGTCTTTGTAGAAGAGGGATCGGAGGGAATGCATAGATCAGTGAGAACTGATTCCATGGAGTTATTAGAGCGTCTGTATTATTAGAGCGTCTGTCCCGTAGGCTAGAGGATCTCTCGTTCTGGACACAAAGTTGTCCAATTTCTTGTTGAACCTGGCAGCTAGCAGGTCTACATCTGGGTTTCCCCATCTCAGACATATGGCCTGAAAGATCTCGGGGTGAAGAGACCACTCTCCTGGTAGCAGCTGCTGACGACTCAGGTAGTCTGCTTGCCAATTTTCTATCCCTGGAATGAAGATTGCAGAAAGGCAAGGTACATGCTCTTCTGCCCATGCCAGGATCCGGTTCACCTCTCTTTGGGCTGCCCGACTGCGGGTGCCTCCTTGGTGATTGATGTAAGCTACTGCAGTAGCATTGTCGGATTGAACCCGAACTGGGTAGCCCTGTAACCTGTATGTCCAGGTTTTGAGGGCTAGATATACCGCCCGGATCTCTAGCACATTGATGGGCAGGATCCCCTGAGTCTTGGCCCAGGTTCCCTGGGTAGAAGCCTCCTCGAATACTGCACCCCAGCCCGATAGGCTGGCATCCGTAGATACCACCTTCCAGGCCACTGGGAGGAAGGACTTTCCCTTCCGTAAATTCCTGGCTTCTAGCCACCAATCGAAGCTGTGGCGTACTTGTGAGGACAGGCGCATGGGTATATCCAGAGCTTGGCTCTTCCTGTTCCAGGAAGCTAAAATATTGCCTTGAAGTAGTCTCGAATGAAACTGGGCGTAAGGGACCGCCTCGAAGGAGGCTACC
This sequence comes from Rana muscosa, assembly GCA_029206835.1. Classification (NCBI taxonomy): domain Eukaryota; kingdom Metazoa; phylum Chordata; class Amphibia; order Anura; family Ranidae; genus Rana; species Rana muscosa. The sequence goes on along the minus strand of JARGYO010000094.1, from coordinate 26,614,652 downwards.
ATCTTTCCCAATAGTCTCATGCAAAGGCGAATAGACGGCCTCTTGTTTGCTTTGACCTTGTGGATCAGGTCTTTCAGAGACTGTATCTTCGGTTCTGGCAGGTATACCCTGTTTTGGGCTGTATCTATGATCATGCCCAGGTACACTATCCTTCTTTGGGCCTGGAGAGAGGATTTTTGTAAATTTATAATCCATCCTAAATGCTCCAGGTATCCTACTGTAGTGTGTACAGCGTGACCCAATCCCTCCTTTGACTGATCTATTACTAGTAGATCGTCCAGATAGGCTGTTACCGCAATGCCCCGTGTTCTTAGGTTTGCTAACAGAGGAGCTAGCACCTTTGTGAATACTATGAGTGCGGTGGCTACACCAAACGGCAGAGCCACAAATTGAAAGTGGCGATCTTCTACCGCAAACCTTAGGAATCTTTGGTGAGCGGGGAGGATGGGTATGTGTAAATGTGCGTCCTTGATATCTATGGGCGCCATGAATTCTCCGCCCTTTAAAGTGGCGGCCACGGATCGGATCGTTTCCATTCGAAAATGGCGAACGTTCAGGAACAGATTTAGGGATTTTAGATCCAGGATGGGTCTGACATCTCCATTTGGCTTTGGAATCACAAAGAGGTTTGAGTAAAAACCTGAACCTCGCTCTTTTTGGGGTACGTCTGTAACTACCCCTTGAGCCATTAAGTGATTCAAACCTTTGAAGAAGGATTCTCTTTTTTGTGGATCCTTGGAGAGTCTTGAACCTCGGAATTGAGAAGGTGGGATCTCTCGAAATTCCAGTTTGTACCCTGAGGATATTGTGGATACCACCCAATTGTCCTGGATTTCTGACCGCCAAGTCGCTGAGAACTGACAAAGCCTTCCTCCCACTCGGCCGAGCGGGGGCGCCCCTTCACTGAGAGGTTTTGGGGGCTTGCTTATTAGCTCTTGCACCCCACGGCTTCTTGTTCTTCTGAGCTTGCCCCTTGGCTTTTGTGGGCGGCTAAAACAGGCCGCCGCCACTGGTTGGAGTCAGATTTCCAGGGAGCTGGGGAGAGAGAGCGTTTAAAACAAGGTCTCTTGTTTTTCTTTCTCTCAGGTAAAAGTCGTTTTACCACTTGATATCTTCTGTATATATTTTTCTAAATCTTCCCCAAATAGGCGTTCGCCATGGAACGGGAACTTGCCAACAGCTTTTTGCATGGGGTTTCCGCTGACCAATGCTTAAGCCAAAGTACTCTGCGCATCTGTACCAGCTGGAGTGTAAGGCGTGATGCCTGTATGATAGAATCTCTCATGGCATCCACTGTGAAGCATAAGGCTTTAGGCAAATTTTCCCAATTTCTAGCCTGCTCTGAAGGCAGTTCCTTCAGCCCCTGCTTTACCTGTTGGCTGATGACCTGACACATACCGACTGCTGCTACTGCAGGTTGGGTAATTGAGCCGGACAAAAGGAAGGAGGATTTCAACTTCCTCTCAGAAGGATCTTTTAAACCCTTGTACATTATCCACCGGACATGTCAGGTTTTTATTTACACAAGAAATAGCCGCATCTACCGCAGGCAGGCTCCATTTCTTTAAAAAAAAAAATTCCCCCATAGGATAAAGAATGTTAAACCTTTTTGGAGGTGAGAAACGCTTATCTGGATGTTGCCAGTTTGCGTATATTAGATCCTCTAGTAACGGATGAACCGGGAAGGAGCATGCACCTTGCAGGGATCTTAATGACCCTAGGGAGGAGACAGGTAATTCCGTTACCTCCGCAGAGGTTAACTTAAATGCACTGCTATAGCATTGTACCTGTGACCTTAAAATCTGGCTCCTCATCCTCTGCTGATGTAGCCTCCTCCTCCTCATCCTCCTCCCTCAGGTACTTCTGAAGGGAGGTCCAATACTGGAAGAGACCTGCTTCGCTTATTGTCCCTTTTTAGAGGACTTAGCGATTAAGGTAGCAATTTTTTCCTCCAGATTATTTAGGGCAGCTGATAAAGTGTCCTCAGTGACATATACAGGCCCAGGCTTCACTGGGGAAGCCGCCATACCTGACAGAGGTAATGGCTCATCCTGAACAGGTGCATTTAGCAACACAGGAGAGAAAGGTACCGAGTCAGCACAGCTAGAGCCTCCTCTCAGGCGGTGGTGCTTTCTTATCTCTTTTTGTCCGCATTACTTCCCCTGGAAGGCTTACTGTTTAGACAAAATACAAGGTACCTAAATGCATATACTACCGTGTTCAGTTTAGCAAATACATTAAGTATGCAACTTTTAACACATAACTATGCATAACATGGATGTCTTCTAGGAAGTACCCAATCCAACCACATGGAGTCTTACGTCCCTGTATAGCTGCTGTGTTTCTCTGCCAGGAAAAAGAGAACTAACGAGCTTGCTTGCTGCTGCAGTGCTTCTCACACTGACAGTCTTTTAAATTTGGCGCTGTTTCTGTGCCTGCGCGCGCCACGTGCCCGCGCACGCCTTCGCCCCCCCCTCCGATAAAGCGCGCTCCCGCGCGCGTGCGCGCGGCCCTTAGCGCTATGGCGGTGGCCATAGTGAGAGAGGACTCTCATCAGCCCTTGTTCCCACTTACCTGCATCTGCAGGTGTCTGGTCGGCCACCGAAAGGAGGATCGGGGTGCCCCAGCAAGCTCAGCAGCGGAGGTGACGAGCAGTGTACTTCGCCGAAGCCGACACTGAACAGAGTGAGGTGAGTATATTCAGCTCTTTACTCCCCCCAGTGGTGGAAAAAAAGAAGACATCCACTTTTTGAAAAAGGTCCCAACCTAGTTATGGACCTTCTAATCTCACCTTATCCACGCCGCAGGTTTTTCTGCTGAAAGATTTCAGACAGATACCAAACTTCACCCTTCACGGTGGGCTATGTGTGCCAACCTTCAGGGATATGGGTTCCTATTTAAAGGATACCTCTCCCCTGGGCCTTGTACAAGACTCTTACCAGGACTTTATAGCGAAATAGCGAAAGTGCTGAATCTTAGAGCCCAGTCCTCCGAAGAGAGACATTACAGGCGACGCCTCATGGATGAGGCCCGGATCCCATCCAGATTCAGCTCATTTGTAGGCGTCTTGGATGGATCCGAAAGCATAGCTCTTTTACCCCCAGAGGGTCTCTTTGGTAGAGCTTTCCTTTAGCACCTCCTAACGCGTCCAACACCTTTCGACACTGGCGAAAAAACTGAGGTACTTCCCTGATGGGAGGGGTTATATGGAGGGGAACTGTCTTCCATTGGTTGTGCCAGTGTCCAATCACCGCTGGTGACCCTTAACCCATTATGTAATGACTAGCTCTGTGTCCCGTGGTGTACGATAAAGAAAAAACTTTTTCACGGAAGGGAGTTTAATAAGACACGCAGCCATTCACTAAAATTAGAAGAGGTTTAACCTTAAACTGCGTAGAGGAATCTTTACTGTAAGAGAGGCAAGGATGTGGAATTCCCTTTCACATGCGGTGGTTTTAGCGGGGGGGGCATCGATAGTTTTTTTAAACTATTAGATAAGCACCTGAACAACGGCAACATACAGGGATATACAATGTAATACTGACATATAATCACACACATAGGCTGGACTTGATGTCTTTTTTCAACCTCACCTACTATGTAATTAGTGAGGACACAACGAGAACTGTCTTTTAAAGGAGTGACAGTGATGAGGGGATTATAGGACGAGTGTCCCCACCCCCTCTATCACTCATTGTCATCTTCCCACACAAGAAGTCCTGCACTTCCTTATTTAGTACATGATTTAGTCATGAATAACAGTGGGGCTGAGCCCCATCAGAGGTCAGAGAGTGAGGATGGGTGGAGAACAATCAAAATGAAGAATGGACTGATCCTGAAGACCACCATCATTGGGTTATTGACCCCCCCCCCCCCCCTCATTATCACATTCTGTTTAAGGTTTCAAAGTTTAAAGATGTTATCACATTATTATCAACATGTAAAAGTCTGTGCTCCAATCAAATCATCAGTTATAAAATGTCCAGCTGGTAAGAAATGGGTGTAACAAAAGAGAATATATATTATGTTTATATATAGTAGTGGGTAAAGGTGTATAGCACCCTCTAGTGTGCTACTAGTGGTAGTGTAAGTAAAGCATAGTTTGGCTCAGAGCTAAACTTCATTAGAGTTCAGGGCTGGATGACTCATCCAGGCAAATCTTTGGTGCCTCCCCCTGGTTCTAGAAAGTTGGAGAACGTTTTGGAAATTAGTGGGCAAAAGCTAGGAGGGCTGCCCTTGAAATTTAGTGGCCAATCCCCAGGAGGTAGGCCTGGCAGTGGGAGCAAGGAAGGACACAGTGAGCAGATCAGCACAGAGCAGGGAGAGACTGCCACTTAAAGCTTGTCTCTCTTGAAAACAGCGGTGAGCCAAGTCCTCATCAAACCTTGCCCTGGGAAATCTCAAGTGTGTCAGTTGGGTAGACTGGGAAGAAGAAGCAGCTAGGTGGGCTGGTGAAGAAGCAGGCAGGTGGGCTAGCATTTCCTGCAAGAAGTAGAGATGGGGCTGGTGTCTACAGGGAAGTTGAAGGTGTTCCAGGATGTCGTTCACACCACATGGGCTACTTTTCTAAAGGGACTGAGGGTCCTAGCCTGTAAGGGGCTTTTGCTGAGCTAACAAGAGACTGCTAGTTTCCAAAAAAAATAAATGAAATGGAGTTCTGCAGAGTAAGTCAAGCGGAGCTGTAGAGAGGATCAAGTCATGCTGTGCAGGAGGATCAAAAGGGACATGTATATTGGGAGGAAGTTGCCCCTGGTTCATTTTTGTTACTGTGAAGTTAGTCATCTCATAATCCCTATCCCCATCCAAGTTATCATTCCCTTAATAAAACAACAAAAACAAAGCTTAACTGCTTAAGGACTGCCCCACGTACATATACTGCAGCAGGGCGGCCCTTAAGTGCACATATCTGTACGTAAATTCCTCTGATTGGCTCTGGGGCGCCGCAGGAGCCTTGCTCCCGCTGTGATTTGACACAGTGGAAGCCAATCAGCGTGTCCGGCGGGCGCGATGCCCGACGACCACCCACGCTCATTCACAGGAGAGGCAAAACGGCAGTCTGCCCATGTAAACAAGGCAGACAGTTGTTCTGTAAAAGGAAAAAGATGGAGATCTTGTGTTTCTGCTAAGAAGAAACATGGATCTCTGTGTTCCTCCAGTCACAGCATTCCCCCCGACAGTTAGAAAGCACACTTAACCCTTTGATCTAGCTAGGGACACACGTAACCCTTTGATCGCCCCTGATGTTAACCCCTTCCATGTTAGTGTCATTTATACAGTAACAAGACATTTTTCTTAGCACTGATCACTGCATTGGTGTCACTGGTCCCCAAAAAGTATCACCAAGTGTTAGATTTGTCCACTGCAATATCGCAGTCCCGCTAAAAATCGCTGATCACCGCCATTACTAGTAAAAACAATAAGTAAAATAAAAAAGTCCCTAAATCTATCCTATAGTTTGCAGACGCTATAACTTTTGCGCGAATCAATCAATATACGCTTATTGGGATTTTTTTTATCAAAAACATGCAGAATACATATTGGCCTAAATTAATGAAGAAATTAGATTTTTTTTTTTATTGGATGTTTTATAGCAGAAATTAAAAAATATAGTTTTTTTTTCAAAATTTTCACTCTTTTTGTGTTTATTTCGCAATAAATAAAAACCGCAGAGCTGATCAAATACCATCAAAAGAAAGCTTTATGGTCAGGACTCATAATATTTGTATTCAGTAATCAGTGGAAGCTTAAGACCCCTTTCACACTGAAGCACCTTTCATCCGCTTTCTCGTTAAAAAAAAGCGTCTGAAAAGTTCACGAAAACGTAGTTCCATTAAAATCAATGAATGCTTTCATACTGGGGCAGTGTGCTGGCAGGGCGGTGAAAGGTAACACCCCTCTCCATTGAAATGAATGAAAAGCTCTTCAAAAGCGCCTGAAAAGCTCTTCAAAAGCGCTCAGTGTTTTACTGGCAGTTTAGAAGCGCCTCAGTGTGAAAGGGGCCTAAATGTTTACATGAGACAAGTTGCAGAGGTCCAACACCGCTGCCTCCCATCTCCTGAGACTGCACTCAGTGACTTGGGTCTGAGACTATACAAACATATCCCTCCACCCGACACAGCCAGCAGACAACAGAGCAAGTACTGTATTTATTGGCATATAACACTCACTTTTTTACCCTGAAAATGGAGGGTAAACTGTGCCTGCGTGTTATACGCAGGGGGCTGTGGAAAGTTTTTTCCCTGAAACTTCCCTCTTAAAGTTAGGGTGCGTGTTATACGTCTGTGCATGTTATACGCCGATAAATACGGTAACTCTGGGAAAATTGTCTGTCAGACATCTTGCTAGACCCAGGCATGGGGCAGAAGTACATGCCCCGGGATCCTGGGTCGAGCAAGAACTTTAAGGAAAAATAGGATTTTTATTACAGCTTACCTGTAAAATCATTTTCTTGGAGTACATCACGGGACACAGAGCCTTAAGTAATTACTTAATGGGTTATAGGCCACCTTCAGGTGATGGACACTGGTTAAACCCAATCCAGGAAGTTCACTCCCTATATAACCCCTCCTCCTTCCAGGAGCACATCAGTTTTTGTAGCAAAACAATATACTTAAATCCCCAAAAAGAGGGGAGGGACCTCTGTGTCCCATGATGTACTCCAAGAAAAGGACTTTACAGGTAAGCTGTAATAAAAATAGGATTTTTGTACACACCGTAAAATCCGTTTCTCTGACGTCCATGGACTGACACAGCTCTCATACTGATTACGTGTGGGTATATGTCCCTGCTTGCAGAAGATCTAGGCAGAATGTTAGATGTTAAAACATTCTAGAACAAACCAGAGCTGAACAGCCCCGCCCAGGGGGGCGGTCCCTCCGGACATTACCCTCCCAACTGCAGCTAGCAGCCTCAGTTTTTTTCTGCCTAGCAGAAGAAGAAGACGTGGCTCTCTCAGGAGCCAGTCTCCTGGAAGATTTTACTTTTAAATTTTATTCCTTTTGGGAATTTAGTCAGTGGGAATTTAGCCAGTGGGTGGACTGTATTATTCACTGTAATAGTGAATAAGGTCTCAGAGGGTGGGAATATGGAGTCTGGTGACCGCTGTTTAATGTTGCAACTCCTCCGTTGAGGAGCTCTGCTGGTTTGGAGTGAAGTTTTGGTTGTTCCTTACTATTTTGCTCCAACCCTTTTCTTATACTGCTTTGGGATGTCCCACACGTTATCAGTATGACAGCTGTGTCAGTCCATGAACGATAAGAGAAAATAGGATTTTTGTACTCACTGTAAAATCAGTTTTTCTGACGTCCATGGACTGACACAGCACCCACCCTTCCTTTTAAGGTTTGTACTGCTTTGTTACGAACTGAGGCTGCTAGCTGCAGGTGGGAGGGTAGTGTCCGGAGGGACCGCCCCCCCTGGGCGGGGCTGTTCAGCTCTGGTTTGTTCTAGAATGTTTTAACATCTAACATTCTGCCTAGGTCTTCTCCTGCAAGCAGGGACATATACCCACACGTAATCAGTATGAGAGCTGTGTCAGTCCATGGACGATAAGAGAAAATCCTATTTTTTTTTATCGTACATCACGGGACACAGAGCCTTAAATAATTACTAAATGGGACGTCCCATAGCAATGCTACTTGAAGGGTGGGAAAAACAACCCGCAGGGTACACCTAGACTTGAGGATCTATACTGCGCCCGAAGACGATATCCTTACACCTCCTTACATCTAGGCTTGTGCAATTAGTTTCGTAACGAATCTAAAATTTGTCCGAATTAAGCAACTTTCGGACATTTGGAAACATTCGAATTTCCGAACAAAGCAATTACGAATAAAACCGAATCCGAAATAAATTATATCGCAAATAGCGAATGCCCGAATGTCTTCGGCATAATTCGTTATGAAAAAAGTTACGAATGTACAAATCCATTCAAAGCACAATAACACTCACTCTGCTCTCTGCTTCTCCCTCACCGTGCTGAACTCCCTCTCAAAATGGTGTACAGGGGCGGAGGCTATAGCAGCATGTAAAAAACTAAAGTAAAATACGAGATTTCAAATCCATTCGAAGCACAATAACACTCTACTGTGCTCTCTGCTTCTCCCTCACCGTGCTGAACTTCCTCTCAAAATGGTGTACAGGGGCGGAGGCTATAGCCGCATGTAAAAAACTAAAGTAAAATACGAGATTTCGAATCGTTACAAATAACCGCTATGTATTTAGAAAAGTACAAATCCATTCGAAGCACATTAGGCATAATAGGCAGCGTCATTGTGAGAGAGACACGGAAAATTACGAATCAACGAACCCAAAAAAAGTTACGAAAGTAGAAGTTGTGTCCAGAATCAATGAAAAACAATGTACTCTACCGAAAGTACGAATTATAAATCAACTAAAAATAAGGCTTACATTAATACGAATCATTCCGATTCAACTAAAAATGTCACTTGCGAAAATACGAATTAGCCCGAACACGAAAAATCCCGTCTAGCAAAATTACGAACGATTACGAATCAACAGGACTGAAAAGAAACAAACCGAAACTAAACAAATTTTTCCGTTGTGCACAAGAAACGAACCGAAACGAAACAAATGTTTCCGTTGTGCACAAGTCTACTTACATCCACCTGATAAAATTTTGTGAATGTATGTACTGAAGACCAAGTTGCGGCCTTACAGATTTGAGCCATAGAGGCCTGATGACGCACTGCCCAAGAAGCACTAACCGCGGTAGAATGTGCCTTAACTTGAAACGGGGGAATCTTACCCCTTAAATCATAAGTTTGAATTATCACTTGCTGATTCCACTTAGCGACAGTTGATTTTGACGCTGCCTGTCCCTTCTTAGGACCCTCTGGCAGAATAAATAAAACATCAGTCTTACAAATCTGAGCAGTTTTCTTTAAATAGATTTTCACTGCTCTCACCACATCAAGACAATGTAGTGACTTTTCTTCCCTGGAACATGGTTTTGGAAAAAACAATGGCAGGACAATACCTTGGTTTAGGTGAAAACCTGAGACCACTTTTGGTAAAAAACCTGGACGAGGGCGTAGTACCACTCTGTCCTCATGAAAAATTAAATACGGCTCTTTACAAGAAAGAGCAGCCAATTCCAAAACCCTCCTTGCTGAGGATATAGCAACAAAAAATACCAACTTCCTTGTCAGAAGGACTAGGGGAATATGTTATTGGTTCAAATGGCTGTTTTTGTAACACAGACAAAACCAAGTTCAAGTCCCAAGGATTCAAGGGAGGTTTGACGGGCGGATTAAGCCGTATTACCCCTTGCATTACCCCTTGCATAAAACCCCAGACTAAAGAGTGTGTAGCAAGTGGTCTTTGAAATAAGGCCGATAAAGCTGAGACTTGGCCTTTAATAGTACTTAATAGTACTTAATAGTACTTAAGGCCAATTCCATTTCTACCCCTAATTATAGAAAGGCAAGAATTCTGCCTATGATATAGCCGAGGCAGCAACTGAATAGGGGGGAATGCATAGATCAGTGAGAACTGATCCCATGGGGTCACCAATGCATTCGTCCCACATGCGAGTGATCCCTTGTTCTAGCCACAAAGTTGACTATCTTCATGTTGAACCTGGACGCTAGAAGAAGATCTACGTCCGGAGTCCCCCATCTTTGGCAAACAGCCCGAAATATGTTGGGGTGAAGAGACCATTCCCCAGGGAATAACTGCTGGCGACTCAAGTAGTCCCCTTTCCAATTTTCTACTCCCGGAATGAAGACTGCACGGAACATTCCTTTCTGCCCAAGTTAAGATATGGTTCACCTCTCTCTGTGCCGAGAGACTTTTGGTGCCCCCTTGGTGATTGATATAGGCCACAGCTGTGGCATTGTCAGATTGAATCCTGACAGGACAATCCTGTAACCTGAAAGTCCAGGCCTTTAGAGCCAGACGCACTGCCCGAATCTCTAGGATATTGATGGGCAAGGTTCTTTCGGTTCTTGACCACTGTCCCTGGACAGTTGTCTTTTCTAATACTGCTCCCCAGCCTGAAAGGTTGGCATCCGTCGTTACCACCTACCAGATGACTGGTCTGAAGGATTTTCCCTTCAGCAGATTCTGGGTTAGTAACCACCAAGTGAGGCTTTGGGACACTCTTGGGGACAGCCGCATTGGCAAGTCTAAAGCTTGAACTGTCTTGTTCCAAGCAGACAGGATACTGTTTTGCAACAGTCTTGAATGGAACTGGGCATAGGGAACTGCTTCGAATGAAGCCACCATGGTTCCTAGCAACCTCATGCAAAGGCGAATGGAGGGATCGCCATTTGACCTGACCATCCACACCAGCTCTCTTATGGAGTTGATCTTTACCTGAGGCAAGAACACCTTTTCCTGGGCTGTGTCAATGATCAGACCCAAGTACTCCAGCCTTCTTAGCGGTATTAAGGAAGATTTCTCTAGGTTGAGAATCCAACCCAAACTTTCCAGATAGTTGGTTGTAGTGCGTACGCTTCTCTCCAAACGAGCCACCGACTGAACTATTAGTAATAGATCGTCTAGGTATGCTACGACTGTTATGCCCTGTGCCCTTAACCTGGCTAGAGGTGGGGCCAGCACCTTTGAGAAAACCCAGGGTGCTGTGGCTAGCCCGAAGGGCAGGGCTACAAACTGGAAATGCTGCTGTTCTAACTCGAACCACAGAAACCTTTGGTGAGCAGAAAATATAGGGACATGCAGATATGCATCCCTGATGTCGATGGATGCCAGAAGATCTCCTCCTAGAAGGGTAGAGACTAATGACCTGATCGTCTCCATGCGAGAAGAGCGGATCTTCAGGAACTGATTTAGATTTTTTAGATCCAAAATGGGTCGGACATCTCCATTTGGTTTTGGTACCATAAAAAGGTTTGAATAAAACCCCAAACCTTGTTCTTTTGTGGGGATCTGTATGATCACCCCTTGACATATTAATCGGTCTAGTGCCTGAAACAGAGATTGTCTTTTCTCTGGATCTTTGGAAACGCTTGACCTCAGGAAACGAGACGATGGAAAGTCCCAAAATTCCAATTTGTATCCCAGCGTTATCGTGGAGGTGACTCATCTGTCCTGAATTTCCTCTTTCCAGACTTCTGAAAACTGCAGAAGTCTTCCCCCCACCCTGGTGAGGGGGTTGCCTCTTCATGATAAGGCTTTAGGATTCTGCTTTGCAGGTTTCTGACCCCAGGGCTTCTTTTGAGCCTGGGTCTGACTCTGGGGTTTCCTTCTAGAGTCTGACGGCGGAGGCCGTCGCCACTGCCTAGAGGCGGAATCCCCTGGTGTGGGGGAAAGAGCCTGTTTAAATGAAGGGCATTTATACTTTCTTTTGACTGGCAAAAACAGGATTTTTATTACAGCTTACCTGTAAAATCCTTTTTTTGGAGTACATCATGGGACACAGAGCCTTAAGTAATTTACTTAATGGGTAATAGGCCTACCTTCAGGTGTTGACACTGGTAAACCCTAATTAAGGAAGTTTACTCCCTATATAACCCCTCCTCCTTACAGGAGCACATCAGTTTTTGTAGCAAAGCAATATGTCTAAATCCCAAAAGAGGTAGGGACCTATGTGTCCCATGATGTACTCCAAGAAAAGGATTTTACAGGTAAGCTGTAATAAAAATCCTATTTTCTTTATCGTACATCATGGGACACAGAGCCTTAAGTAATTTACTTAATGGGACGTCCCATAGCAATGCCACTTGAGGGGTGGGAGAAACAACCCGCAGGGTACACCCAGACTTGAGGATCTACACTGCTGCTTGCAGCACACTGCGCCCGAAGGCGATATCCTCATACCTCCTTACATCCACCTAATAAAATTTTGTGAATGTATGCACTGAAGACCAAGTTGCGGCCTTACAGATCTGAGCCATGGAGGCCTGATGACGCACTGCCCAAGAAGCACTAACCGACCTGGTAGAGTGCGCCTTAACTCGAAACGGGGGAATCTTGCCCCTTAAATCATAAGTTTGAATTATCACTTGCCGAATCCACTTAGCGACAGTGGATTTCGACGCTGCCTGTCCCTTCTTAGGACCCTCCGGCAGAATAAATAAGACATCAGTCTTCCGAATCTGAGCAGTTTTCTTTAAATAGATTTTCACTGCTCTCACCACATCAAGACAATGTAGTGACTTTTCTTCCCTGGAACATGGTTTTGGAAAAAACGATGGCAGGACAATATCTTGGTTCAGGTGAAAACCTGAAATTACTTTTGACAAAAAGCCTGGACGAGGGCGTAGTACCACTCTGTCCTCATGAAAAATTAAATACGGCTCTTTACAAGAAAGAGCAGCCAACTCTGATACCCTCCTTGCTGAGGATATAGCAACCAAAAATACCAACTTCCTTGTCAGAAGGACTAGGGGAATATGTTGTATTGGTTCAAATGGCTGTTTTTTTAACACAGACAAAACTAAGTTTAAGTCCCAGGGATTCAAGGGAGGTTTGACGGGCGGATTAAGCCGCGTTACTCCTTGTATAAAGCCCCGGACTAAAGAATGAGTAGCAAGTGGTCTTTGAAATAAGACCGATAAAGTAAATGCATATATCAGTGAGAACTGATCCCATGAGGTCACCAACGCATCCGTTCCGCATGCGAATGGGATCCCTTGTTCTGGCCACAAAGTTGACCAACTTCGTGTTGAATCTGGATGCTAGGAGATCTACGTCCGGAGTCCCCCATCTTTGGCAAACAGCCCGAAATATGTCGGGGTGAAGCGACCATTCCCCTGGGAATAACTGCTGGCGACTTAAGTAGTCCGCCTGCCAATTCTCTACTCCGGGAATGAATATTGCAGAAAGGCAAGGAACATTCCTTTCTGCCCAAGTTAGAATATGGTTCACCTCTCTCTGCGCTGGGAGACTCTTGGTGCCCCCTTGGTGATTGATATAGGCCACAGCTGTGGCATTGTCGGATTGAATCCTGACAGGGTAATTCTGTAGCCTGGAAGTCCAGGCCTTTAGAGCCAGACGTACTGCCCGAATCTCTAGGATATTGATGGGCAAGCCTCTTTCGGTCCTTGACCATTGTCCTTGGACTGTTGTCCTTTCTAGTACTGCTCCCCAGCCTGAGAGGTTGGCATCCGTCGTTACGACCTTCCAGATAACTGGTCTGAAGGATTTTCCCTTCAGCAGATTCTGGGTTAGTAACCACCAAGTGAGGCTTTGGGCCACTCTTGGGGACAGCCGCATTGGCGAGTCTAAGGCTTGAATTGTTTTGTTCCAAGCAGACAGGATACTGTTTTGCAACAGTCTTGAATGGAACTGGGCAAAAGGAACTGCTTCGAATGAAGCCACCATGGTTCCTAGTAACCTCATGCAGAGGCGAATGGAGGGATTGCCATTTGACCTGACCCGCCGTACCAATTCTTTTATGGAGTTGATCTTGTCTCTAGCAAAGAACACCTTTTCCTGGGCTGTGTCTATGATCAGACCCAAGTACTCCAGTCTTTTTAGCGGTATTAAGGAAGATTTCTCCAGATTGAGAATCCTTTCAGATAGTCGGTTGTAGTGCGTACAGCTTGCTCCAAGCGAATCACTGATTGATCTATAAGTAATAGATCGTCTAGGTACGCTATGATTGTTATGCCCTGTGCCCTTAACCTGGCTAGAGGTGGGGCCAGCACCTTGGTGAACACCCGGGGTGCTGTGGCTAGCCCGAAGGGCAGGGCTACAAACTGGAAATGCTGTTGTTCTAATTCGAACCGCAGAAATTTTTGATGAGCAGGGAATATAGGGATATGCAGATATGCATCCCTGATGTCGATTGACGCGAGAAGTTCTCCTCCTAGAAGGATAGAAACTACTGATCTGATTGTCTCCATGCGAAAGGAGCGGATCTTCAGGAATTGATTTAGCTTTCTTAGATCTAGAATGGGTCTGACGTCTCCATTTGGTTTTGGTACCATGAAAAGATTTGAATAAAACCCCAGACCTTGTTCCCTTGTGGGGATCTGTATGATCACCCCTTGAGATCTTAATCGGTCTAGTGCTTGAAACAGAGATTGTTTCTTCTCTGGATCCTTGGGTACGCTTGGTCTTAGGAAACGAGATGGTGGAAAGTTCCGGAATTCCAGCTTGTATCCCATCGTTACCGTGGAGATGACCCATGTGTCCTGAATCTCCTTTTTCCAGACTTCTGAAAAGTGCAGAAGTCTTCCCCCCCACCTTGGTGAGGGGGGTTGCCTCTTCATGACGAGGCTTTAGGATCCTGTTTTGCAGATTTCCTACCCCAGGGCTTCTTTTGAGCCTGGGTCTGACTCTGAGGTCTTCCTCTAGAGTCTGACGGCAGAGGCCGTCGCCACTGCTTAGAGGCGGAAGCCCTTGGCGCAGGGGAAAGGGCCCGTTTAAATGAAGGGCGTTTGTATTTTCTTTTGACAGGTAAAAGCGTGCTTTTCCCACTAGAAATTGTCTTGATATATTTATCCAAGTCCTCTCCGAAAAGTCGCTCCCCATGGAAGGGAAACCCAGTTAGGAGGTTCTTACATGGCGTTTCAGCTGACCAATTCTTTAGCCACAGGATCCTGCGCATATGTACAAGCATAAGCGTAAGGCGGGATGCCTGGTGAATGGAATCTTTAATGGCATCTATGGCAAAACATAATGCCTTAGGTAGTTCAGCCAAATCCCGAGCTTGTTGTGTAGGAAGTTCTCTAAGGGCCAATTTAAATTGGTCCTTTAGGGATTGGCAGACGCCTATTGCAGCGACTGCTGGCTGAGTGACGGCACCTGCTATGGAAAAGGCAGATTTTAACAGGGATTCCAACTTCTTATCTGTTGGATCCTTAAGCAATTATGCATTGTCTACAGGACAAGTCAAGTTATTATTCACATTGGAAATCGCAGCGTCAACTGCTGGTACTTTCCATCTTTTGGAGAATCTTTCCTCCAGAGGATAGCGATTTGCAAAACTCTTAGGAGGGAGAAAATGTTTATCCGGATGATCCCATTCCGGAAAAATAAGCTGTTATAGCAATGCATGTGCTGGAAACGCATGCAAAGCATGGGAAGGTTTCAAAGAACCTAAGGAATAGGCCGGGTTTTCATGAGACTCTGTTAGAGGCAGGATGAAGGAGGAGCGAACCATTTCTGTAAGAGATTGTATCAGCAATTTCTCAGTTTGGGAAGCTGAAAAAGGTTCATCTGCCGTTGTCTACTCCAAGGAGGAATCATCGGTTTGTCTTTCTTCCTGATCGATTGAGGGTAGCACCTCATCGTGAGTCCACTGTTCCCCTAGTAAAGCTAAAGTGGGGGAAGGGCTAGTACGTTTCTTATCACTCTGAATAGAGGATGCGATTAAAGCCGCAAATCTTTCTTCCATACCCTGGAGGGAGGAGGAGAGGGCATCTTCAGTCACATATCTAGGTGCTGAGATGTGAGAGGCAGTTGCAACATCAATTTGTTCCAATGGCTCACCCTGTGTTGCCATAATTGGTAATTCAGGCGAGAATGACAGCATGGAATTACAGCTAGAAGTCTCAATGCCTGGGGGTGAAATCTTAGCTTTTTTTGGCCCTTGAGGTGTCTTTTTTGGTAGGCATAGTCCTAAGTACAAAAACAGAGGCGCTATACAAATTGCACTAAATCGCTGAAAATAGTCATGACTTTAAAAGCCGCTATAAAGTTTCAGCCTAGTGCTGAAAAGAGTGTCTTTCCTGAATCAGGAATGCCAGTGCAACCCATACGTGTCTCACAGCTTGTGTGTCTCTGTGTATGCTTCCTCCTCAGCAGCGGAGGAGAGACTGACATGGCTATATGTTTCCAATTTTCGCGGTACTGCGTTTAGGCTCCGCCCCCTCCGGAAAAATTCCGCCCCTTTTTCCATTTAAAAAAAAAGGTTTTTTTTTTTTTTTTTATGGATCCCTGACCAAACAAGAGAAGGGGAGGGGAGGGGGAGGGGAGCAGAGACTGCAATGAGGCAGAGAAACAAAAAAACAGCCAGACAATCCTATCGTGGTACATAGCGGGACCTCTGCGTCCCCCACAGCGGATGGAGGGGGTAAGTAAGGGGGGTGCAGCGCTGCTGTCTCCCTAACCCACTGGTCCCATCAGAGGGGGGAAAAACTCTTTTAAAAGGCTTTATCTTACCTTGGTAAGAATCTCCCTTCCACCTGCTGTACCAATCAAGCACGGACTGAGCTTAGTGAAGACGACAGAGTATGGTAAGTGCATAGGCTACCTCTAGTGGAGACTTTAAGGCATGACAATCTCTTTTCCTTAATGGAAGAAATACATAGACA
The DNA here is from genome assembly GCA_029206835.1 of Rana muscosa. Taxonomy (NCBI): domain Eukaryota; kingdom Metazoa; phylum Chordata; class Amphibia; order Anura; family Ranidae; genus Rana; species Rana muscosa. The sequence continues at coordinate 26,598,405 of JARGYO010000094.1, read as the reverse complement.
TTGAAAATACCTAAGTTTCTTCCTTACCTTATCATCGTCGCAGGATTTTCTGAATTAACAGAAAAAATCCAGCCTTCACCCATCACGGTGGGCTGTGTTTAGCCAAACCTTCAAGGTTGAAAAGGGATTTCCACTGCCTTGGGCCATGTATAGCACCCCATCAGGAAGCAAATAGGTAATGTAACAAGACCTAAGCCCTGGTTTCCTGGGGTCCAGCCCTACAAAGAGAGGCGTTACAGGCAAAACCTTGTGCTTCGGATACGAGGTCCCAGGTACCATCCATTTAGGCCACAGTGGCACTGTGGTGGATCTGGCTTCTTTTTATGGAGGAATTTAAATCCAGCATGGATCCCTCCTGGAGCTCCTCAGAGCACATCTTCACTCGTGACCAACACCTTTAGACACTGGCGAAAAAACTGATGTGCTCCTGGAAGGAGGAGGGGTTATATAGGGAGTAAACTTCCTTAATTAGGGTTTACCAGTGTCAACACCTGAAGGTAGGCCTATTACCCATTAAGTAAATTACTTAAGGCTCTGTGTCCCATGATGTACGATAAAGAAAGAGTACTTTTCCCACTAGAAATAGTTTGGATATATTTGTCCAAGTCCTCTCCAAATAGTCGCTCCCCAATTAGGAGGTTTTTACATGGTGCTTCAGCTGATCAATTTTTAAACCAGAGGATTCTACGCATATGCACAAGCATAAGCGTAAGGCGAGATACCTAGTGAATAGAATCTGTAATAGCATCTATGGCAAAACATAATGTTTTTGGTAGTTCAGCCAAATCCCGAGCTTGTTGTGCAGGAAGCTCTCTAAGGGCCTGTTTAAATTGGTCCTTTAGGGATTGACAGACGCCTATTGTAGCGACTGCAGGCTGAGTAACGGCACCTGCCATGGAAAAGGTAGCCTTTAACAGGGATCCCAACTTTTTATCTGTTGGATCCTTAACCATTTGTGCATTGTCTACAGGACAAGTTAGGACTTTATTCACACTGGAAAATCGCAGCGTCAACTGCTGGTACTTTCCATTTTTTGGAGAATTTCTCCTCCAGAGGATAGAGAATTGAAAATCTCTTAGGAGGGAGAAAATGCTTATCTGGGTGATCCTATTCAGCAAAAATAAGCTGTTCTAGTAATGCATGTGCAGGAAACCCATGCAAAGGCTGAGAAGGTTTTAAGGAACCCAAGGAAGAGACCGAGTTTTCAGGAGACTCTGTTAAAGGAAGCATGAAATTAGAACGAACCATCTCCGTTAAGCCCCGTACACACGATCGGTTTGACTGATGAAAACCGTCCGATGGATGGTTTTCATCAGACCAACCGATCGTGTATGGTACCCATTAGAGCTGCACGATTAATCGTACATTAATCGCGATCTCGATTCACCCCCCCCCGCGATCTCCGGCCTGGATTACCTCGATTTTTCATGTCTCCCCCGGGATGTAGACTGGACCGAGGAGAAGCCGTCGGAACCAGCGTGGAACGCAAATGGCGCTGATATCGGAACTGACGTCAGCAGCCTGCGCCGCTGGATGGATGCCTGGGCGTGGGCTTCCTTCTTTCTCACAGTTCTGTACAACTGTAGAGTGTATCCATGCGCCACCCAGTGGACTCAGGACAGCATTGTTCTCGTCTCCTCCTACATGTCAGCGGTCGCTGTCTCTAGTGGTTGCCGGCGGTACTGCTTCTGATAGATTTAAAAATTGGGATGTTGGCGCTGCTTGTATAAAATCCAGCTGAATGCAATCAGTGAACAAATGTATGATTTATAAAAAACAAACCTGTGATATATATGAAAATATGAATGTATAAAAAACAGACCAGTGATATGTCTATAATGTTAAAGACCATATAACTCTTATGAAAAAAGCAGAATCAAACTTTGATTCAGATTTTTTTATAGGAGTTATATGGTCTTTAACATTATAGACATATCACTGGTCTGTTTTTTTTATACATTCATATATATCACAGGTTTGTTTATTTATTTGGGGGGGGGGGGGGGTTCTGGCGTTCAGTTTTTGAGAATCGTGAGAGAATCGTGATCTTTATTCTAAGCAAAAGAATCGTGATTCTCATTTTGCCCAGAATCGTGCAGCTCTAGTACCCATCGGTCTTTTTTCCATCGATTTTAAAAAATAGAACTTGTTTTAAAATTTTCCGATGGATAAAAAAACGATCGAAAACTCTGATCGTCTATGGGCAAGTCCATCGGATAAAAAACCCACGCATGCTCAGAATCAAGTCGACGCATGCTCAGAAGCATTGAACTTTATTTTTCACGGCTCATCGGAGTGTTTTACGTTACCGCGGTTGGAACGGTCGGTTTTTTTGACTAATGGAAAACAGTTTCATCGGATATCCGATGGACAAATCCATCGGATGAAAATCCATAGGTTAACCGATCGTGTGTACGGGGCTTAAGAGATTGTATCTGCAATTTCTCAGATTGAGTGGCTGAAAAAGGTTCATCTACCGTTGTTTCCTCCGCAGAGGAATCCTCGGTTTGCTTTTCCTCCTGATCGCCTGAGGGTAACATCTCATCCTGTGCCCACTGTTCCTTTTGCAAAGGTTCTGCAGTGGGGGAGGGGGAATCTAGTATCCATTTGAATGGAAGATGCGACTAAAGCCGCTAATCTTTCTTTCAGACCCTGCAGGGAGGAAGTAAGGACATCTTCAGTCACGTATACAGAAGCAGTTGCACCAACAATTTGTTCCAATGGCTCACCCTGGCTTGCCATAACTGGTAATTCAGGCGAGGATGACAGCGTGGAAATGCGACTCGAGATCCCAACGCTTGGGGGTGGAACCCCTTTGGTTTTTGTGGTGTCTTTTTTGGTAGGCATAGTCCTATGTACAAAAACAGAGGCACTATACAATTTGCACTTAATTGCTGAATATAGTCATGACACAATAAAGCCGCTATAAAGTTCAGCCTAGTGCTGAGGAAAAAAAGGTGTCCTTCTTGTATCAGGAATGCCAGTTTGCAACCCTCATGTGTCCCTGTGTGCAGACATGCTTGTTTCCTCCTCGTCAACCGAGAAGAGACTGACACAGCTGTAGTTTTATCTGTTTGCCTGGCATGCGTCCTTATGGATGTTTCACAGCACTGCGCTTAGGCCCCGCCCCCTTTGAAAAACTCTGCCCCCCCCTTTTTTTTTATGTCCCCGCGCTCGTACACGGCACTTCGAGGGGGGAAGGGGAGGGGGAGGGGAGGCAGAGACCTCTTTAGTAGCAAGCACACAACAACAGTAACAGCAGTCAATAACATTAGCAGTACCAGCTGGACCTCCGAACCCCCCGCGGCGGGGGGGGGGGGGGTAATGTAAGGGGGGTACCTCACTGATGCCCCCCTATCCTCTGGTCCCTTCAGGGAGGAGAAAAGATAGACATTTGGCAGACTTCTTTTACCTGAGAGGAATCCCCTTGCACACGCTGCTGTGGCCACACACACAGACTGAGCTTTACAGTGAAGACAACAGAGTAAGGTATGTGCATAGACTCCCTCTAGTGGAGAATTAAGGCATGACAACACTTTTCCCATAATGGAAGGATACATAGGGGTTTTTAATACCCAAGTTTCTTCCCTTACCTTATCCCCACCGCAGGATTCGCTGAATTAACAGACAATCCAACCTTCACCCATCACGGCGGGCTCCGTTTAGCAAACCTTCAAAAGGACTGGGTCCCTTGTCGAGGTTCCAACTCCTTTGGACCTGTAGAAAGCACCCCACCAGGAGGCTAGGTAATGTAGCAAGACCAAAGCCCTGGGTTCCTGGGGTCCAACCCTTCAAAGAGAGGCGTTACAGGCAAAACCTCGTCCTTCGTATACGAGGCCCCAGGTACCATCCTTTTAGGCCTTAGTGGCACTTTGGAAGGATCTGGTCTTTATGGAGGCTATTTAAATCCAGCATGGATCCCTCCCGTGGAGCTCCTCAGAGCACATCTTCACTCGTGACCAACACCTTAGACACTGGCGAAAAAACTGATGTGCTCCTGGAAGGAGGAGGGGGTTTTATAGGGAGTGAACTTCCTGGATTGGGTTTACCAGTGTTCATCACCTGAAGGTGGCCTATAGCCCATTACTTTACTTAAGGCTCTGTGTCCCATGATGTACGATAAAGAAATTAACATTTTCTTGCCAGGTGGACCACAGAATCTCTATAAATCCAGTCAAGACACATTAATTGTGTCTGCAGCACAGAGAAGGAAAATTATTTAAGAGAAGTACAGGACGGGGAACACGGCTCAGGAAAGTGACCAGGGGATTACGGGCTGATATAACCCAGTCCTTGCCCTACTCTGGACCAATCAGATTTAGTGTTAATGACCCACCTGTACTGATCTCTGTGTACTCCTCTAGAAATGTCCCCGTTAATCCATATTCCTCCATAGACTGCTGATCATCACTCACTTCTTCTGCTTTAACCTCAAATTCTTTTGGTTCTCCACTCTAAATCAAGAAAATTAAAGTGAATGTCATCTGTAAAATATAAGCTCACGTAAAAAATCCACACATTATTTCCACAAGTCCATGTTCTAGATGCTCCTTCCCACCAACCTTGTAAAAGTGAGGGATGGTGTGATCTTCCTGTTTGAAATCCCAGGAATACAGGGGATGGGGACATCTCTCTGGTGGGTTTCTGTAGCTGGATGACTCCACAATGGTGTCCTGGTACAGATCTTTGTGTTCTTTTAGAAACTCTGACTCCTCCATCACCCCATCCTCATCATCCTCCTCTTTTATCTCTTCTTTAACTTCAACTTTAGAATCTCTCAGGTTTCTACTCTGAATATATAATCGAAATGACATCAATGGTAACAATGCAGATAATGTACAGATCCTAATGATACTATCAGTGATTGTTCCTCATCTACCTGATGATGGTGAGGGATGGTGTGACCTTCCTGTGTGGAATCCCGGGAATACAGAGGACGGGGACATCTCTCTGGTGGGTTCCCATTACTGGATCCATCTGTAGGAAACACACACACTGACTGAATACATTGTTTCTATGTGTTTATCAGATGATGGGGGATCTAGGTGGAGCCTCCGTACTGCTCTCTCCTTTACAATAAAGTCTCCTCTTACCTGGTGATGTGAGGGGCGGCTGATTGTCCATCATGACGTCCTTGTAGAGATCCTTGTGTCCTTCTAAATACTCCCACTCCTGTATGGAGAAATAGACAGTGACATCCTGACACCTTATAGGAACCTGACACACACAATGATACAGTCACCATCCAGACACATCCCTTGTCTGTTACTGGATAATGTCCCAGAATTCCCGGCACCGCTCACCTCTCCTGTCAGCAGCTCCATCATCTTCTTGGTGACTTCTAGAATCTTCTGCATGTTGTGTCTCTCAGGTTTTAGGGAGTCACATGGAGGCACTGTGATGGTCATATAATCACCGGACTTCACAAGCGGACATCTCTGTATTAAAGAACCAATAAGAATATCATGATAGAATCCCAGAATCCTCCTCACCTCTCCAGTCAGGTCTGTGTATTATTAATAGAGATAAGAGTGATGTCATGTGACCTCCCAGAATCCTCCTTACCTCTCCAGTCAGCAGGTAGATGATCTCCAGGGTGAGGTTTAGTATCTTCTCAGTCATGTGACTCCGGTCCTCCTCCATCCTCATTGGTGCCATCATTGGATCTATACAGGTATCCTTGTAGACGGATAACTTTGGGAAATGAAAGTAAGAATTATTTGGATGATATTGGTCACACAATAATAGGATGTGGATGTGAGGGGGTAATAGGAGGGTTAATGTAAATAATTACTGCCCCGATGGGAACACATTTAGTTTTGACTGTTTCATTTTTGCTACATTTTCATGAACCCAGAACCCTCTTGGATCAGAAATTCCCTTTTCTCTGTTGGGTTTGTTTGGTCTCTGAACGGTTTATGATTACTTTTAGATCTGCAGACAAGAAAAGATAAATATGATCCTTCCTTTGACTTGTTTGCTCTGAGGCAGTGCTGTGAGGTCAATGTAGTGTCTTCATGATGTTCAGGAAGGGGAACTTGCTGATTTTGGCAGGAGATGCCGGCTAATCATAATAATTACCAGAACTCCGGCTGCAATGATCCAATCTCCGGCAGCCTGCTGACTGACAGGAGTGATGTCACTGTCACCCTCTGCAGTAAGAGAAGGGATTGGATTGTATAGCAGGAGGATACTGCTGGTGGAGGAGAGTGCTGTGGGGGAGGAGTCTGTTCTCCTCCCTCCAATGGCAGGCCAGTGTGGGTAGGAGGAAAACAGCAGGGGGGAGGGGTTTGTTCTCTTGGTCGCCAAGTATACTGTAGTATCCAGGACATTGTACAGAATAGAAGTGAGCTCCTGGGCCTCTGAATTCCAGCACCGGGCACTGCCAGAGCCTGTGTCATGGGAAGGTATTGGACCGCCACCCCCAGATGCACATCAACGACCCCTGACGTTCTTAACCAAGACTGCCTTTTTTGGGAAATTGTATTTGACCAGTGAGATGGTAAGAAGGTGAAAATTGCTTCTTGTTAAAAAAAAAAAAAAAAAAAAAAAAAAAAGAGAAGGTGAAAATTGTTTTAATTTTCTGGCAGGAGTTCTATAAGGAGGTCTGAAAAGTAAGTGCCGGTAGCTGGACCATCATAGACCAGGAGCCCCCTCCCTGCCTTATGGTCCCTATGAGCCCTAAAGTCCCTTCCTCCTTCGGAGTCCAGCTGAATGCCAACCCTATCAAGGGCCCAAACTCCTTCAGCTACACTACCCCTCAGGGGCCCCTAGAGTCCATCAGCTATCTTTAATCACTCACAGTCTCTCAGCTCTTCTACTGTCAGGATGGTCATTGTCTTGTTTATATATTGTCAGTGATGTTTGTTTAGAGGAACATATTACTAGAATTTATCTCCAAAATGAAAAATCAAAGTTACTTTCCAAAATTCTTTCAGGACAGCACCTTTGAGAGACCTCGGCTCTTCCCTTCTCAGGAAACACCGCCTTTATCAGGGTTTTAAGCCACTCATCTCCACCAGTCCGTCAGTTTTTCCACGAGAACCTCTGGCTAATCTAGGGAGACACAAGAATACATCATACCAACCTTCAAAACTCACGTCCTAGTGACAAAAATATTTGGGTGGGTACCGGTGCTGTCCTGAAAGACTCTTGGAAAAAACGTTACCGGTAAGTAACTTCAATTTTCCCTCTTTCGTCTTTCAGGACAGTACCTTTGAGAGGATAAGCGATCACTTACCGAAGGGTGGGACTACTGCTTGCAGGACTTTACGCCCAAAGGCCTGGTCCTGGGCAGACAATAAATCCAGCCTGTAGTGCTTAACAAAGGTCTTAAAACTTGACCACGTTGCTGCTCTGCAGATCTGTTCGGGTGTAGCACCAGCCCACTCTGCTTGTGACGTTGCCATGGCCCTAGTGGAATGGGCCCCAATACCTTCCGGGACCTCCACCCCTTTTGCCATATAGGCCTGAGTAATAGCCAACCTCAGCCACCTGGCAATCGTATGTCTAGAGGCTTTGGACCCCTTCCTAGCCCCCAAAAAGGAAATCGGATCTTCTAAACTGTTCTGTAATCTCCAAGTACCTTATGTAGCGGGGTTCCCTTTAAGACTCTCGGGACTACCTTGCCCAGAATCCCTTTCGGCATGTTTCCACCCCAGAGACTCATGGGAGGGGTTATAAAAGGAGGAGGCGAGGCTGGGCTCTGTCTCTTTTGGACACGAGACTTCAGTGACTGATCCTCCTGTGCGGATGTGCCGGAGTGCAAGGCCTGAAGCCTTGCGCAGCACCAAAGAGCCTTCCACCCCACTGCGAGCCTGGGTGGCATCTGACTTCGCTTATCTACAGCCTTGGTTGGATCGGGGACCCGATTGCTGGAGACACTGTGTGTGAGGACACAGTCGGTGGAAGTCCCCTGGCTGGGATCGCGCCCGGAGGGGTGAGCGAGCGTATGCTCAGACCATATACTGTTTGTTACTGATGTGCCTATAGACTGCCGTGGCCCACAAGTTAATATCTGATACTCTCACTGGAGATCCATATCAGAGCTGAACTCAGGGGTTCTTCAGTAAAGTGTTTATTCCACTACAATCTTCCCACTGGATTACAAATGTTGTTTTGTTATGTGCACCACCTTTAAAGACTTGCCGGTGAAGAAACCATCATCCCCTATAGACTCAGTTTCAGATATCTGAGCCAGGCCTGGCCAGCTAGTTAGTTCATTTAGTTACTGCGCCACAGGGCGCCTAGTTAATGGTCGCCCACGTGGCGTACCTTTACTGTTCATTTAGAGCATAGTATGTTTGTCGCTGCAGGGCTCTGCAACTTATTACCTGTAAGCTGTTACCACTGTTAACCCTTTTTACCACAAGCCTAAAGTAAATTAGATACCCCCCCTTTCATTATTGCCTTGGTGTCTGAGTTGAATCATACAGTATAAGAAATATATTGCTGCCGTAACTAATTGTGCCAGTAGGGGGTCGAGTACATTGCCGGGGGTTGGCGGAGCTGTCTTCAGGGCCCAAACTAAATCTGCGGCCCTCTTAGTTGAAGGTATCGCTACACGCGGGGGTTCTCGTCCGGGATCCTGATACAGCAATTAAACGCCAGAGGTGCCGTCATGGACCCGCAAGGAATAAGAGCGTGGTGCGAAGTGGCTAAGACAGACCAAAGCCAGTCAGTGGTCATCAACCTACCAGGGGAGGAATGGTCAATTGAAACGATAGAGGGGTTAATGAAGTCAGTGATCCCAGATCACACACCGTGGGTGATGGGAATAAAGTCAGACCCAGACATCTCATACCAGTATGCACTAGTGGAATACTTGGACGGGATGCCAGAGGCTTGTAAGCGCAACTGTATACAGACGCCAGATAATAGATCCTATAGGTTGGCGCACGCAATTAAGAAGAAGCAATCACCGACGGGATCACCGCAGGCTGCGGCCCGTACCCCACCTGAAAGAGGAGACAGGGCGACGCCTCAGGCGGCGCCCGCACCTGTCACTGCTATATCACCAGAACTGATAAATGCAATAGGGGATCTGCTAACCAAGTGTCAGAAGACAAACACGGTGCATGTGGAGACTAGCTACCGGAGAATAAAGACATTCTCAGGGAAGCTCCCTGTCCCTGCAGGGGAAGAAGATTTTGACACCTGGGTGGAGCAGGCATTGCAGGCAGTAGAGGCATGGGAGGTGCCTGAAGCGCAGAAGAGGCAACGAGTGATAGAAAGCCTTAAAGGCGCAGCAGCGGAAGCAGTAAAAAGTTTTCGGTTTGGGAATGCAGATTTCACGGCTCAAGACTGTCTAGCCATGCTACAGGAAGAGTTTGGTCAATTGGAAAAGGTGACAGAGATGGTCTACCAATTTGAACATACTTTCCAACAACCGAAGGAGATATTTTCAGAGTATGTTAGAAGACTGAACAGGTTGCTGTGCAAGATTGTGTTGAAAAAGGGAATGAAGCCCCAAGATACAGATGCGGCAAGAATGAAGCAAGTCTTAAAGGGAGCGTTACGCTCGGATCCAGTCTGGCTGCACCTGAAGACCTCGGGAGGAGGAACGCTGCTGACTTATGCTGACTTGATAAAAATCATCAGAGATGAGGAGGTGCTACAACAGGACCAGCAAATGATTAAGGCAAATGTTGTGCCTGCACAGGTGCTAGTCAATCCAGTGATGACCCCTGAAAGAGACTCAGAGGTAGACACTCTAAAAGCTCAAATGTCCAAGGTGTTAGAGATGTTGACCTCTCTGATGGCAAAAGACACAGAGGGTTCCAAGAGAGAAGTACCAAGGAAGGAATTATTCCCAATTGCCTCAGCACCCGCATCTTTACAAGAATGGGGAGATATAGTCTGCTTTAACTGTGGAGGAATTGGCCATATTGCAGCCACATGTTCCAGTCCCAAGAAGAAGAAACCAGACAACCGCAAGCCGGTGGGAAACTCCAGAGGGCCACGGTGAAGGAGTCAACCGGGTGCCCATCACTTTCAGTGAGCTCCAAGCTGAATGCGAAGCAGAAGAAAAGAGGAGATAAAACACCTCAGAGGAAACGCAACATTCCTCAACAGAGATACACCCCAGAAAAAGGGGGCAAGACCCCTCAGAAGGGACACAGCACTCCCCAGAGGGGGTGCACACCTAAGAAGAATAATAGTATCCCTCAGCGGGTCCGCACACCCATTGAAAGGAGGGAAATCAATGCATACCAGGCTCAAGAAAGATTAAAGTCCAAAGGGAATTGTTTGAGAGAGTCCGAAAGGAAAGGGTCAGAAGAAGGCGACCCCTGCCAGGCCATATCCGGAGAAGCTGGTAGGCCCATCTCCTATAGTGCCCATTCAAGTGGAGGGAGTCTACACCAGAGCCATCTTGGATACTGGGGCACAAGTGACCCTGTTATACCGAGATTTCTACGATAAGCACTTGAGTCACCTGCCCATCCAGAAGATAGAGGGACTAGAGATATGTGGGATTGGAACCCAGAATTTCCCCTACGATGGCTATTTGCCTGTCAAGATGATCTTTGACCCATCTGTGGCTGGAAAAGCCGAAGTGTTTGACACCTTGGCGGTTGTGTGCCCTCGGCCGCCCGGAGCCAACAAGAATTCCCTTATAATAGGGACGAACACGGACCTGGTCCGAAGACTTCTGACCCCTCTAGTGAAAGAGAAGGGGTCAGCGGCTACCAAGATCCACCCCATGCTGAAGACGGCTTACCAACGACTGATCCTAGAGCAGAAGACCCCTGGAGAGGGGATAGGGAAGGTGTGGAGACTTGGAAGAGAAGGGATAGTGTTGCAGCCCGGCGAACTAACCTGTCTCAGAGCCACTGTGAAGCTTACTTGGGAGCAGCCTGGACCCTTTGTCATGTTGGAGTCCGACCCAAGGGAAGAGTCCCCCGGTCTGGAAGTGATACCAGAAGTGATTCCGCTGAAGGCCCTGAAGAAAGCCCATTGTAGAGTTCCAGTGAGTGTTAGGAACAATACAGATGGCCCCATGGAAATCCCAGCCAGGATGTTGCCTGGCCAAGTGAGCCCTGCTGCCCCTGTCAACTTGTCAGAAGTAAAGGGGGCGGGCGAAGGAGGAGATGCTTGGGAGAAGCTATCCATGGAAAACCCGAATCTGCCCAGGGCTTGGAAGGAGAGAGCCAAGGCCCAGTTGACCAGATGGGAGAAGATCTTCTCCAAAGATGAGTTCGATGTGCAAGGAGTGCCACCCATCGGATCTGCCTCCAAGAAGATAAGCCCTTCAGAGAGAGGGTCAGGCGGGTCCCACTAGCAGATCTGGAGGATCTAAGGGAGCAACTTGCAGAACTCAAAAGGACTGGTGTGATACGGGAGTCTAGAAGCCCCTATGCCTCCCCGATAGTGGTGGTCAGGAAGAAGAATGGATCGTTGAGGCTCTGTATCGACTACAGGACTCTTAACAGGAGAACCATACCCGACCAGTACACCACTCCGAGGATAGAGGATGCCCTACAGAGCTTGTCTGGAGCCAAGTGGTTCAGCGTTATGGATCTCAAGAGTGGGTACTATCAGATCCCTATGCACCCAGAAGACAAGGAAAAGACAGATTTCATAACCCCAGTGGGGTTCTTTGAATTCGACCAGATGCCCCAAAGTCTGTCTGGAGCCCCAGCTACTTTCCAACGTCTCATGGAAAAGACTGTAGGAGACATGAACCTTATTGAAGGCCTTGTATACCTGGACGATGTCATTGTCTTTGGAAGAACCCTGGAGGAACACGAGGAGAGGCTGGAAAAAGTCTTAAGAAGACTCAGTGAGGAGGGACTCAAACTTTCGCCTGAGAAGTGTCGGTTCTACCAGCCTTCTGTGAACTACCTGGGGCACATAGTGTCTGAAGAAGGGGTGGCCACAGACCCTGAGAAATTGGAGGCAGTTACCTCCTGGCCACGACCCACCACAGTAACAGAACTCAGATCCTTCTTAGGGTTCTGCTCCTATTACAGGAGGTTTGTGGAGGGATTCGCCCGAATTGCTAGACCATTGAATGAACTGCTCAAGACTGAGGGAGAAGAGGACGACTCAGGGCCCAGGAAGCCGGGAAAGTCAGTCAAAGATCAGTGGAACCAGAAATGTGAAGAGGCCTTCCAGGCATTGAAGAAGAGCCTAACCACTGCTCCAGTCTTGGCCTACGCAGACCCAACCAAACCCTATGAACTACACGTAGATGCTAGTCATGGCGGTCTGGGAGGAGTACTTTATTAAGAACACGAAGGGCAACTACGGCCTGTTGCCTACGTGAGCAGGAGCCTGACCCCCTCTGAGAAAAACTACCCCACTCACAAGCTGGAGTTCCTGGCCCTTAAGTGGGCGGTAGTAGACAAGCTCAAAGACTACCTGTATGGGGCGGAGTTCACTGTGAAGACTGACAACAACCCCCTGACCTATCTATTCACTACAGCAAAGCTGGACGCCACTGGACACAGGTGGCTGGCCGCATTGTCTGGATTCAATTTCAGCCTAAAAGTACAGGCCGGGGATTGGGAATCGAGATGCAGACGCTTTGTCCAGAAGATCTCATGGTTCCACCCAGGACATGGAAGACTGGACTCAAGTGGCACCAGGCGGGGTGCGGGCCCTATGTCAGGGGGCTGAATTGCAAGCTAGAGGGGGCTCAAGGGTGGAAGAGATAGGAGTTACCATGGTAGGAGTCCCCAAACAATACTGTGGGGTAACTCAACTGGAGGAAGACCATCTGCCAAAACTGTCCAAAAAGGAGCTAAGATGTGACCAATTAGAAGACCCCATTGGGAAATTGGTTCTGGAAGCTTTGGAGAATCAGGATCCAAACAGACTTCTGAGTCACTCCTCAAAGGAAGCTCGCCTGTTGAGGAAAGAGTGGGACAGGTTACAGGTGCATCAGGGAGTGGTCTACCGAAGGGGCCCCTCTGATGACCTTGAAGACAAATGGCAATTGTTTCTTCCGGAAAAACACAGAGAGACTGTTCTGATGGCCCTACATGACAATCATGGCCACTTAGGGGCGGAAAGGACCTTTCAACTTGTCAGAAGTCGGTTCTATTGGCCCTTTATGAGGGCAGAAGTGGAAGAGTACTGCCATTCGTGTGCACGTTGCATCCAGAGGAAGACTTTACCCCATCAAGCTGCCCCAATGGGCCATCTACAGAGTCAAGGCCCAATGGATCTGGTATGCATTGATTTCCTCTGCCTCGAACCCGATCTGAGTGGACTAGGAAATGTTCTGGTGATAACCGATCATTTCACCCGGTATGCCCAGGCTTTCCCAACCAAAGACCAGAAGGCTTCCACAGTCGCCAAGGTACTTGTAGAGAAGTATTTTGTCCATTATGGGCTGCCCCAGCGACTTCATTCAGATCAAGGAAGGGACTTTGAGAGTCGACTGATCCGGAAACTCCTGGATTCGTTGGGAATCAAGAAGACTCGAACTACACCTTACCACCCACAGGGGGATGCTCAGCCGGAGAGGTTTAACCGAACCTTGCTCAACATGTTGGGGACTCTGGAAAGTGAGAAGAAACAACATTGGAGCAAACACATAGCAGCTATAGTACATGCTTACAACTGCACCACCAGTGATGCTACAGGCTACTCCCCATATCGACTTATGTTTGGGAGAAAAGCGAGACTACCTGTAGACTTGGCCTTTGGCACCTCTTTAGACCATTCCTCAGCCACATCCCACAAAGGATATGTGGACAGGCTCAGACACAGCCTGAAGGTAGCCTATGAACAAGCTCAAGCGGCCTCAGATCAAAGGGGAGCTCGAAACAAAAGAAATTTTGACTTGAAGGTCCGGGTACAGGACCTACAGCCCGGGGACCGAGCACTGCTACGCAATCTGTGGGTCCCTGGAAAACACAAACTTGCAGACAGATGGAGATCTGAACCCTATGTCATCTGTAGGAAGTTGCCGGGCCTACCTGTCTACAAGTTGAAGCCAGAAGGAAAGGTAGGCCCACTGAGGACGTGGCATCGAAACCACCTGCTCCCACTTGCTGAAGCAGTCAGGATACCTCCAGTGAGAGACTCCCCTGAACCAGTCTCTATTCTGGATACCCCCAGGCCAAACACTCGGTCCCAAACCTCTCGGACTGAAGATATAAATGCTTCTGAACTCAGTGGAGATGAGGAGGGAGAGTTTGACTGGCTGTGGCCTTCCCCAACTCAGGGGACTTCTGCTATAGATCTTCCAACTACTGAAGACACTATAGATACACAACTGAATGCAGAAGCCGTTGAATTCATCCCCTATAGCCCTTCATTTGATTACTGGGAAGATGCCCGTGATGTTTACCCTGAACAGGACCCTAGAGACTCTATGTATCCCTCGGCTCCTGAAGCAGATGTTACAGAGCCTGATGTGTTGCCTGAGCCTGTTACAGAAGAAGAGCATGTGGCGCCAGAGCCGGAAACCCCAAGGGAACAAAGAGCCCGCAGAGTCATAAGGCCTCCCAGAAAGTTGACCTACCCACAAATGGGGAAGAGCTCAGAAGATTCTGTGATCACTGCTAGGAGGAGTGTAGAGAATCCGGACCCCTCCACTGTACATTTGGTAGAGGGCAACCCCCACTCACTCTCTGGCACAGTTAGGCAGGTCACTCAGGATAGTATGACCTGTGGCAAAGGGAATCCAATCCCTCAGTTTTGGTGGGAATTCCCTATGCCAACCTCTTATGCAATGTTGTCTGGGGTTGTACGCAGTGTATGCTAAGGTTTCTTTGGGGACCAAAGAATTTAAGTGGGGGGAGTGTGTAGCGGGGTCCCCTTTAAGACTCTCGGGACTACCTTGCCCAGAATCCCTTTCGGCATGTTTCCACCCCAGAGACTCATGGGAGGGGTTATAAAAGGAGGAGGCGAGGCTGGGCTCTGTCTCTTTGGGACACGAGACTTCAGTGACTGATACCCCTGTGCGGATGTGCCGGAGTGCAAGGCCTGAAGCCTGAGGCCTTGCGCAGCACCAAAGAGCCTTCCACCCCACTGCGAGCCTGGGTGGAATCTGACTTCGCTTATCTACAGCCTTGGTTGGATCGGGGACCCGATCGCTGGAGACACTGTGTGTGAGGACACAGTCGGTGGAAGTCCCCGGGCTGGGATCGCGTCCGGAGGGGTGAGCGAGCGTATGCTCAGACAATATACTGTTTGTTACTGATGTGTCTATAGACTGCCGTGGCCCACAAGTTAATATCTGATACTCTCGCTGGAGATCTATATCAGAGCTGAACTCAGGGGTTCTTCAGTAAAGTGTTTATTCCACTACAATCTTCCCACTGGATTACAAATGTTGTTTTGTTATGTGCACCACCTTTAAAGACTTGCCGGTGAAGAAACCATCATCCCCTATAGACTGAGTTTCAGATATCTGAGCCAGGCCTGGCCAGCTAGTTAGTTCATTTAGTTACTGCGCCACAGGGCGCCTAGTTAACGGTCGCCCACGCGGCGTACCTTTACTGTTCATTTAAAGCATAGTATGTTTGTCGCTGCAGGGCTCTGCAACTTATTACCTGTAAGCTGTTACCACTGTTAACCCTTTTTACCACAAGCCTAAAGTAAATTAGATACCCCCCCTTTCATTATTGCCTTGGTGTCTGAGTTGAATCATACAGTATAAGAAATATATTGCTGCCGTAACTAATTGTGCCAGTAGGGGGGTCGAGTACATTGCCGGGGGTTGGCGGAGCTGTCTTCAGGGCCCAAACTAAATCTGCCCCCCTTCTTAGTTGAAGGTATCGCTACACTTATTACACATCTTCTAAGATCTAATCTGTGGAAAACATGCTCCTGTTCCCTCACAGGATTTGAAGAAAAAGTGGGCAAACAGATTTCCTGACTCCTATGAAATTTAGAAGCCACTTTTGGCAAAAATGCTGGACCGGTTTTAAAAATGATCCGATCAGGAAAGATTTGAAAGAAAGGAGCCCTCATCAAGAGGTTCTCTAGCTCACTAACCCTCCTTGCGGTAGTGATCGCCACTAAAAAAAAGTCTTGAGAGTTAAAATTTTCACTGAACAAGACTCAAAGGGTTCCCCTGTAAGAGCCTGCAATACCAGGGATAGATCCCACATAGGAAAAAGATGGGAGCAGACTGGTCTCTGCCTACTTAGAGCTTTAAAGAACCTAGATATCCAGGGGGTTCACTGCTAGTTGTTGTTCTAAGAACACACTTAGAGCAGAAACCTGGCCCTTGAGAGTACTGAGGGCCAGTCCCTTATCTGCCCCACTCTGTAGGAACTCCAGAACTGCTACTGGGCTGCGGACGCTAAAGGAGCTTACTGCGCACCAAGAATTGAACTCCTTCCAGACTTTTAAATAGATATTGCGCGTCTCTTCTTTCCTACAATTTAGAACAGTCGCTACCAACCTTTCGGAGAACCCTTCTCAGCATTTCCTCCTCAGTAGCCAGGCTGCCAGATTCCACCTCTCCACCTGAGGACAGCCAATTGGGCCTTGATAGAGGAGGTCTTCCCAGACCGGCAATATCCAAGGAGGTTCCACCGCCAGATCTTTTAGGACAGAAGACCATGGCCTCCTGGGCCTGTGTGGCGCTATCAAGATCAGGGTCGTGTCCTCTGACTGGAATTTCCTCAGGACTGCGGGCAACATTACCGGAGGGGCGAAGGCATAGCACTTGGTAAAATGCCAGCTCTGTAAAAGAGCGTCCAGCCCTATTGCCCCATCCCACCGGTTCAGAGAGAAGAAGAGGGGAGTTTTTGCGTTCTCCCTTAAAGCGTAAAGGTCCACACATGGGACCCCTCACTTTTGGATAATCATCTGACTCAGGACCCAGTCGCTCTCCCTCAGTGTCCTCCGGCTGAGGAAGTCTGCCAGTTGGTTTAACTCCCCCTTCAGGTGTACCGCGGACAGCGAGAGCAAAGTGACCTCAGCCCAATTGAGTATTGTTTCCGCCAGAGTCCAAAGGGAACTGCTCCCGGTGCCCCCCTGTTGGTTGATGTAAGCAACCGCTGAGGAATTGTCTGTGCGGACCTGAACGTGATGTCCCTGAAGTTCCTGCTGGAAAGCTCTGAGAGACAGAGAAATGGCTTTCAGCTCCCTCCAGTTCGAGGACTTCACCGCATCCTCGACTCTCCAGAATCCTTGCGCCAGATTCACCACTAGGTGTGCTCCCCAACCTGTGCCGTTTGCCTCTGTTGTGATGATATTGGACACTGGCAGTACCCATTCCAGACCCTGGGATAGATTTGCTGCCTTTATCCACCACCACAGGGATCTCTTCCCTCGTACTGGTATGAGAACCGTAGAGTCCAAGGATCTTTGAGTGTGGTCCCAAACATCCAAAATGAACCACTCATCAGGGTTTACTTCCTCTTTAACTTGTCATTGGGCCTTTCGGGGCTGTTCAGGAGGGCGAAAAATTGCTCCCCTGCGCCCCCTGCCCTTGTTGGTCCAAACTTTTTTCTGAGACTCTGTCCTCGGAAAACTAAACTTCTTTTGCAGACGAGTCTTCTGTTTAAACTGTTCCCCCAATTTCCTCTTTAAGGGAGAGGCCTTTTTATCAGCTGTCCGATCAAGGACAGCCTCCAAGTCTGGACCGAACAGTAAATCCCTGTGAAAGGGACTCTGCAAAGCTTAACTTTTGATGCATTGTCCCCTTGCCAGGTTTTTAACCAGAGAGCTCTCCTGGCCGAATTGGCCAGGGCGGAGGACCTAGCAGACATGCGGACCAACTCCACTGAGGCATCCGCAATCCCCTTCAAAAGCATGGGGAAGGAGGAGAGAATCGTCTCCTTTGCGGTTCCTGCTTCAATATGCGCTTTTATGTGTGTTAGCCAGTGCTCCATGTTACGCGCCACCACTGTGACTGCCATGGCAGGCTTAAGATTCCCTAGGGAGGAATCCCAAGTCTTCTTGAGGAGGGAGTCCATACTTTTGTCAATATCATATCTTCAAAGGCCAAGTCCATTTTTCTGGACACATGAGAAAAAGCTGCTTCCAGTCTAGGTGATTTGTTCCATAAAGCCGCTTCATCCTCTGCAAAGGGGAATCTGTATTTTAATGCTCTAGAAAAGAAAGGCTTCCTTTCTGGGTCTCGCCATTCTTTTTTGATGGCATCAACCAGGACCTCATGGACTGGAAAGATCCTCCTCTTCTGTTCTCCAAGACCTTCATACATTTGATCATGGAGTGACAGCGACTTCTTCTCCTCTTGGATACCTAGAGTGGTGTGGATGGCTCCCAAGAGCTCTTCCACTTCCTCCAAGGAGAGTTTGTATCGGGAGGATCTTGTGGACTCGCCACCCTCCTTCTCTCTGTCTGAATCCCTTGAGGAGTCTGAGGATGCACTGTGCTGATCAGCTTCTAATGCCTCTCTGGTGCCCCCAGGTAACCCTTCACTGGCGGAGGGACCTGCAGACGGACCAGGTATGACATCTTGCTGCACTGGCAGAGGATTAGCTGGGGGTTGAAAACTTTCAAACAGCGTTTTAAAAGACTGGAAAGTGCTGGAAAGCTCCTTAAAGGGGTTGTAAAGGTTACATTTTTTATAGCTAATATGTGATCTCTGTGCTATACAGATAGTGAATATAGTTGCTATTTCCGTTTAAATTATTTAGTTACCTGTTAAATTAGTATGCTATTTCTCCACCTCATCGTTTCCTCTCTTGATTCTCTCCTCTGCTTCCAGGTTTTGGAGCGTGTTCACTAAAGCTACGTCACGGCATCAAAGGAACTACATTTCCCTTGAGGCTTAGCGGCATCGAGCATGCGCAGTGCCGCTTTTTTGCCGTGTGTCCAACTCTCAATGCAGCAAGTAAGGGAGCGGAGTTAAGGCGGGGCTGTGCTGCTTAGATGTTCATTCAGCAAAATAACAAGGCATGGGAGGCGGAGCTACAGCGTCTTATACACGCCCACGTATCCTGTGCCTGTGAACGTACAGAGCGTCTACCCGCAGGGATGTAGTCCCAAGGGAGGGGGCGAGCATGTTGACTAACCCCCAGCCAGACTGGCTCGGATGATGGGGGCAAGCTTCAGGAGGAGGAACAGGAAGTGAGAAATTCAGACAAAGAAAAGAAACATTTAGAAGGGAAATACGATAGACAAAAATTGCCGCTCTAGGCAGGTATGGCTTGGTGAAGTCTTTCTCTCAGAGACCGAGGGTGCCGGAAATGCACATGGCAGTAGAAACAAAGTAAATGAGTAAACACTGAATAGAGTGTGAAACGCGTCAGCTGTCCTAGGTTCATGCTGTTATTTGTAGTGCCCGTTTCCTTTTAATAAAACTACGTTGGATTGGAGTGCGGCTGTCCTCACCAATTTTTGTTTCTACTTAGAAGGGAATTAGAAGGAAAAGGTAAGTAAACCAACAATGCACTAGCTTAAAGGAAGCTATTTAGAAAATGAAAAACTAACCTTTACAACCCCTTTAACAGACGCTGCCAAGTCAGAACTCTGTTCCACAGAATGTTCCTTAACCACTTCAATACCAGGCACTTATACAGCTTCCTGCCCAAGCCAATTTTGAGCTTTCAGCGCTGTCGCAATTTGAATGACAATTGCGCGGTCATGCTACACTGTACCCAAACAAATTTTTTATCATTTTGTTCCCACAAATAGAGCTTTCTTTCGGTGGTATTTGATCGCCTCTGCGATTTTTATTTTTTGCATAACAAATAAAAAAAGAGCGATTTTTTTAAAAAAAACTAAGTTTTTCTTTGTTTCTGTTATTTTTTTTTGTAAATAAGTACCTTTTCTACTTCAATGACGGGCACTGATAAGGCGGCACTGAAGGGCACTGATAAGACGACACTGATGGGCACCGATGAGGTGGCACTGATGATGGGCACTGATAGGTGGCACTGATAGGTGGCACTGATTGGCACTCATAGGCGGCACTGATGGGCACTTATGGGTGGCACTGATGGGCACTTATGGGTGGCACTGATAGGTGGCATGGACGGGCACTGATAGGTGGGCACAGATTGGCACGGATGGGCACTGATAGGTGGCACTGATGGACACTAGTAGGTGGCATTGGTGGCACTGCTGCCCAGCAATGCCAGCCACAACACATTGTGAAAGTGCCAGTCAGTGCCCATTTGTGGGCACTGCTTGGCATATTTTTTTTATGTTTTTATTTTATTTTTATTTTTTTACTACATGTGGATGGCCATGGGGGCCATCCACATGATTGGGGCTTCCCTGGTGGTCCTGGGGGGTTTCCCTGGTGGTCTAGTGTGGGTATCCGAGGGGGGGCTGCGCTGATAAACAATCAGCGCGAACCCCCGCTGTCAGGAGAGCCGCGGATCGGCTCTCCTCTACTCGCGTCTGTCAGACGCGAGTGAGGAAGAGCCGATCAACGGCTCTTCCTGTTTACATTGTGATCAGCCGTGATTCGACACGGCTGATCACGTGGTAAAAAGCCTCCAACGGAGGCTTTTTACCGAGATCAGTGTAGCGGTGGGTCAGACTGACCCACCGCTCCACCGATCGCCACGATGCGCGCCCCCCCGGGCGTGCGGCGGCTGTTATCCCACAGGACGTCATATGACGTCCAGTGTGGATAACTGAACCACTTCCCGGACGTCAATCTGCTATTGACGGGGCGGGAAGTGGTTAACTAAACCCTCAATGCAAACCCTACACAAAACTTTGGCCCAAGAATCCCCCAAAGTACTCCTACATGATGAACACTTCCTCTTGGGGGGCTTGGATTTTTCAGTGGACTTGCCCTGAAATGACAAAACCCAGCACAGCATCAGCCTCTGCCAGTGTAAGCATAAAAAACAAACTGACACCAGGAGTGCACCCCCTCAGGACCAACCACCACCAGGGTCCCAGAAATACACCTCCTCCCCTCTCACCACCAAGAGGGGGGTTTACCCGTGGGGCTAGACGGGAAGATGGTAAGAGAACACCACCCCAGGGTTCCACTTACCTTAGTGTGGCTGGTGCTGGCGTCACCCAGCACAGAACGGGAACCATCAGTCTCCGACATCCCTCCAGGCCAGGTAGGAACGTGGTCTGCCTTAAGCTGCTCCTTAGCTGTCACTACAGGTGATATGGAGCCCACACCAGCCGTCTTGTCGCTCGTTTTACGTCCCGCGGCCGAAGCCGGAAGCCGTGGGTCAACCGAAGTGTTCGTTCCCGCCGGAAATGACGTTACCCGCCATCCAGCCCAGCGTTGAGCTCCAAGCTGGCCGCCTGGAGCGAGGGAACATTCGGATACTTCCGCCATCGCCTTCCCCAGGCAGCGGAAAACGTGCGCCCAGGCCCCCACATTCCAAAAGGGAGGACAGGGTGCGATATAGCACACAGGTAACAGACTCCCCAGCCCTGCTGCCGTGCATTAGAGACCTCTCTCCCTTCCAGGACAACGCCGGCCTCAGACTCCCTAGTTGAAAGATCCCAGGTTCCTTAGCGACGTCTCCTCGCTGGAGGAAACACCAAAACTGACGGGCTGGTGGGGATGAGTGGCTTAAAACCCTGATGAAGGCGGTGTTTCCTGAAAAGGGAGGACCCGTTGTCTCTCAAAGGTGCTGTCCTGAAAGACGAAAGAGGGAAAGGATGTTCCAGCCCCATAAGTGGGGAAATGTTCTGACCCATAAGGGGTTAATCTAGGTTCACAACGCTGCCTGCTTTAACCCATTGTTTGCTGTATTGTACAAGGTTGCAGGATACTTTTAAGTGGCCTCATTCACTTGAATGGGTCATTCTTGTTAGGTGCTACACCCACCAACCATGACAGAGTGTATAACTTCTGCTGCAGCTGCGACATGTGTACACCCCTGGCCACTGGGGGTGTGGGTGGTAAAAACACATCTTAACGGTCAGGTTTTATCACCTCCCCCCTAAACTACAAATGCAGCAGTCTTGTACTATTATGCCCGGTGTATTGCTTCACATTGACCTGAAGATCTATTCTTTCCTACTGCTGTCTCCACTCTGAAGACCACTAGCCGGGATAAGATGTGGAGTGCAGTTGGTATAACTCTGCAGACTCTGGGTCAGGAGCCGGCACTACAGAGGAGGCATCAGCCTATGCGGCTCTTACTCCCTACTACAGCTCCAACTTTATAAGTAGTCCCTCTGCATTGAACTCTGTTTGATGTTCTGGGATTGCGGATCAGCAAACCCAGACTTCGAACCTGGCCACGATCTACTTGTTGCTGACCTCCGCCCTAGGGTGTGTTTTTAGTTTTGGTTGCGCCTAGCATCCTGCTCCTGCTGGTGGTGATATTAAACCCAACTATCATGAAGATCTGGCTGTGTCCTTCAATGAATGGAAGAGAAATAAGATCTTATTACCGTCTCTGCTGCCAGTTCCAGCAATGTCTCTGCTCCGTACCACATGGAATTCACTTCCTGATTGTACCTGTCATGATTTCCTGTCTGTCCTCCATAGAGACTTCCTGTCTGGGTAGAAATGAGATCACCATCTTGTGGAGCTCAGAGGAACTGCAGCCCCAATAAACACCTCATAGTTTGAATACTGCCTTGTGCTGTGTGTATTTGTACTGTATACAGGACCGTTTGAAGGAATTTGGGGGTCCCAAGCAAAATGGACATGGAGGCCCCCCATCCCCCCCGCACGCACGCAAAGTAGGGTGACCACATTTCCAAACTACCATTCAGGGACACCCTCCCTTCCCAAAAATCAGCTTGTGCTGTAACGAATCACAGCACAGTGATTGGACACAAGAGGCGGGATTTATGATTTCTCCAATCACAAGCAGGGGGCGGGATTGTGCTCCTCCAGGCATTCCCGGCCAGGACAAGTACTGTCAGTGAGTAAAGAGGTGATGTGGCGGCCTTTTTTGGGGGCATCAGATTGGCCCAGGGGGTAGCTGTGTCGGTTTCATTCCGGGACACTGTATTGTGATGGAATGAATGTGCCCGGGACAGACCTGCAAAATGCGGGACTGTCCCGGGCAATCCGGGACACGCGGTCACCCTAACGCAAAGCCTACAGGAACCACAGAATAGCGATACAGTTTAAGTTCACCCACACTTTATATAAATAAAAAAGGTTTAAAGTGCAAATACTGCTGTTGCATATACTGTGCATAAATAAAAAATGTATCCCTCCCTCCCTATGTTCTTTTTACCCACCCCCTACCGTACCGAGCGGCAGGAGATTCAGTTTACTGTTCCCGGCAGGACTGAAAGGAAGTGTGCACTGCCTGTCAGTCCAGCTGGGAGCAGGAAACTGAATCTCCTGTACCGCGCGGTAGCGGGCCGGACTGACAGTAGGAAGGAAGAGGAGCTCGGCCATGCTACAGGGAAGCAGGGCTGCTGTTAGAAATCACGGGGGCCCCATACAGCCTACCTGGCAGGGCCCCCCCAAAATATTAAGACCATATTTTAAAAAAATACACTAAAATCATTATTAGTGGACCCAAACATAACAGAGAACCTGTGTGAATTAGCACTTTTTTATTTGTTTTTTACATTAAAAAAAAATATATATATATACACAGTGACAAGGGGACACACGGGGGGGGGGGGGGGGATCAGAAGCAGGCAGAACAGGGAGGGGAATCAGTTTTGGGGAAGCAATTACAGGAATGATCCCCTGTGTCTGTGTCTCTCCCTTCAGCAGCTGAAAGCCGGCAGGAGGGGGAGAGACTGGCTTTTAGCTGCTGCAGAGAGCTGCACAGGGCATCCTTCTGTAACTGCCCCTCCGCCAAACCACACTAATTCCCCCTGCTGTTTGGGCCCCCCTGTGTGCCCGGGCCCCCTACAGGAGGACTGGTGGTCCCCCCTATCAGCGGCCCTGCAGGGAAGGGGAAGTGACGAGAGAGGCAGCAGTGCTGCAGCCGCCTGAGGCTCTCTATAGAGCGCTCAGGCGGCTGCAGCATTTATAGGAAGCGCGGCAAGGGCCCTGCTTGGGGCCCCAGGCCAGCTCAGGGCCCCAAGCAATTGCTTGGTTTGCTTGCCTTGTCGCGACGGGCCTGACTTTATATCCTTATAGATGGGGTCATCTCCACTCCCACCAAGGGGGATAGAAATATATTACTGCCTAGTCCATCCTTTCTCAGCCAGGGTTCCCCCAAAAGTTTCTAGGGGTTCCTTCAGCAATAAACAATTTCTGTCTCTCAGTAACAACTGACATTAAGGCCTCATGCCCACGGACGTTTTTACAGCCACTTTTATGAGCTTTTTATGCAGCTTAAAAACGTCTCTACATGTTAGCCTATGGCCTCATGCCCACCATGACATTTTTGGGTTGTAAATAGCATAGCCGTTTTTAAGCTGCAAAAAAAAACCCAGGACCAGTGCGTTCTGAAGCTCCAGCGTTAGAGCTGTAAAGACGTCAGATGCCGGCAAAGGGTGTTAAACGCGATTTAACGAGGCTTAAAGAGGAAGTAAACCCTTGATTTTTTTAAAAGCATGCAAAAGAAAGGCATAATGAGCTATGCATAGCATACTTGCTCATTATGAATGACTTACCTGAGATCGAAGCCCCCGAACTGCTCCTCGTTCCCCTCCACCGCCGCCGCTATCTTTCCTCGATGTCCCATCACTGCCGTCAGTGTATCGCCGCTCCGGCGCTGTGGGCCGGCAAGATCCCATTCAGAAAACCGTAAAGAAGCCGGCACGCTAGTGCGCCTGCGCCATAGACATCGGTGCAGTGTTATCTGCAAATATCTCCTTAACCGTGTAGGTTAAGGAGATATTTCATGCACCTACAAGTAAGCCTTAATCTAGGCTGACTTGTAGGTGAATGTAAAAATGTTGAAGCAGCGCTAATAGTCAAAGTGCAATTTGCTAAGGAACAAAAAAAATGCAATGTGCGAATAAATGGTTCAATATGACATAAAAGTATAACTAAAACAAATATATATTCAAAGTGTCTAAAAATAATAATATGCATCATCCAATCTGAAGTGTATCAAAAGAGAAGAAATATATATATGTAGAAAAAATTAAATATGTATATAAGTCCAAACGTTGTGTTTCCAAAAAATATTTAGATGTAAAATCAAATAGTTCATATAAACAATCACAATCTCCCAGAAGAGATTAAATATTCCGGTGGACAACAAAAAAAGGAGAGGGAGAAGAACAGGTATGGGAGTCCCAGTGTTCACATCAAATGGAAAGCCAATAATGCAGGTATAATTCCACAATCCTGCCCCGGTGATACCAGCCCTTCACCTTGTTGATGGACCCAAAAGGGTCAGACAAAGCTCTGATCAATCTCCAGCATACGCTCCACAGACGATCACCGCAGCCTTTTCACCACTTCCGCCAGTCTTGTTGATGGACCCAGAAGGGTCAGACAAAGCTCTCACCGATCTCCAGCATGAGCTCCACAGAGGATAACTGCAGGCTTATTCACTACTGCCACCAGTAGGTACCTGAGGTCCAAAGTCCCCTCGATCCACAGCTCCTCTGCTGCTAATTCCAACAATGTCTCCTCGCTACTTCGTACCTCATGGAACTTCCATGAGGGGACTTTGGACCTCAGGTACATACTGGTGGCAGTGGTGAGAGCTTTGTCTGACCACTTTGGGTCCATAAAAATACATTCATTATCTGTGTTGGTTACACTACAGGAGTTCAGCTGCTGCCTGTCACTGTTATTCACATTAGCACTTTATGTATATAGGGTGATAGCACTTTATGCATTTATTTATTTAGAGATACACTGAGTGGTAGGCGCATCAGTACTACCCTTTTTTCACTAGTAGGTGCATGTTGTCAAAGTGGGTTTACAACCATTTTAACACTGTGTTAAGCCTCGTCCGGTGTTTCTTTCTCTATTCAAAATCAATAAGTTCCCTATGGGAGCCCATTGATTTGAATAGAGGTCGCACCAGAAGTCGAATCAAGTTGATCCGACTTGAGGGGCGACTTGTGTGCGGAGAATCTTGAAGGGGAACCCCACCTGGTATGGATCTTGAGGGGAAGCCCCCACACCAAAGAAAAATTGCCTGGGGGTTCCCCCAAGGATCCATACCAGACCCTTATCCGAGCACGCAGCCCGGCAGATCAGGGAAGGGGGGCGCTTGCCCCCCCTCCTAGACCATACCAAGCCACATGCCCTCAACATGGGGGGTTGGTGCTTGGCACTGCGCCCCCCGACCCCAAAGCACCTTGTCCCCATGTTGATGAGGAAAAGGACCTCTTCCCGACAACCCTGGCCATTGGTTGTCGGGGTCTGACCCCCCCTGACCCAAAGCACCAACCCCCATGTTGAGGGTATGTGGCTTGGTATGGTCTAGGAGGGGGGGCGCTCGCTCGCCCCCCTTTCATGACCTGCCGGCCTGCGTGCTCGGATAAGGGTCTGGTATGGATCCTGGGGGAACCCCCACGCCATTTTTTTTTGGTGTGGGGGCTTCCCCTCAAGATCCATACCAGACCGAAGGGTCTGGTATCGTCCTGGGGGGAACCTCACGCAATTTTTTTTTATTTTTCGCGGGGTTCCCCTTCAAGATTCACCGCACACGAGTCGCCCCGCAAGTCGGATCATCTTGATCCGACTTCTGGTGCGACCTCTATTCAAATCAATGGGCTCCCATAGGGAACCCTTGATTTGGAATAGAGGAAGAAAAACGCGGCTGAAAGCTAGCGCGGGGAAACGTGCATTGAATTCAATGCAAAACGCGGCAAAAAATTGCGTTAAAAACTGCCCTTTTTTCCTGGCGTCTGTACTAGCTTTACAGCCGTTTTTTAAAACGTCCGTGGGCATGAGGCCTAATGATCTGTAAGGGGGCCAGACTTCCCACTGATGACAATGTAAGAATGTCCTTCTCCCACTGACCACTGATATAAGGGGTTCCTTCTCCTATTGGTCACAAATATAAGATACCACTACACTGACCACTGATATAAGGGGGTCCTTCTCGTATTAGTCACCAATGTAAGGGACTACTACACTGACCACTGATATAAGAGGGTCCTTCTCCTATTGGTCACCAATGTAGGGACCACTACACTGACCACTGATATAAGGAGGTCCTTCTCCCATTGGTCACCAATGTATGGTTCCCCTTCAAGGTTCTCCACACACGAGTCGCCCCGCAAGTCGGATCATCTTGATCCGACTTCTGGTGCGACCTCTATTCAAATCAATGGGCTCCCATAGGGAACCATTGATTTGGAATAGAGGAAGAAAAACGCGACTGAAAGCTAGCGCGGGGAAACGAGGAAAAAAAACGCATTAAAAACGCTGCTTTTTTCCTAGTGTCTGTACTAGCTTTACAGCCCGTTTTTTAAAACGTCCGTGGGCATGAGGCCTAATGATCTGTAAGGGGCCAGACTTCCCACTGATGACAATGTAAGAATGTCCTTCTCCCACTGACCACTGATATAAGGGGTTCCTTCTCCTATTGGTCACAAATATAAGACACCACTACACTGACCACTGATATAAGGGGGTCCTTCTCCCATTGGTCACCAATATATGAGACCACTACACTGACCATTGATATACGGGTCCTTCTCCCATTGGTCACTAATGTAGGGATCAGTACACTGATCACTGATATAAGAGGGTCCTTCTTCCATTGGTCACCAATGTAGGGACCACTACACTGACCATTGATATGCGGGTCCTTCTCCCATTGGTCACCAATGTAGGGATCAGTACACTGATCACTGATATAAGAGGGTCCTTCTTCCATTGGTCACCAATGTAGGGACCCCTACACTGACTACTAATATAAGGGGGTCCTTCTCCCATTGGTCACCAATGTAGGGACCACTACACTGATATAAGGGGGTCCTTCTCCCATTGGTCACCAATGTAGGGACCACTACACTGACCAATGATATAAGAGGGTCCTTCTTCCATTGGTCACCAATGTAGAGACCACTACACTGATCACTGATATAAGAGGGTCCTTCTTCCATTGGTCACCAATGAAGGGACCACTACACTGACTACTAATATAAGGGGGTCCTTCTCCCATTGGTCACCAATGTAAGGGACCACTACACTGACCACTGATATAAGGGGGTCCTTCTCCCATTGGTCACCAACGTAGGGACCACTACACTGACCACTGATATAAGGAGGTCCTTCTCCTATTGGGCACCAATGTAGGGACCACTACGCTGATCACTGATATAAGGAGGTCCTTCTTCCATTGGTCACCAATGTAGGGACCACTACACTGACCACCGATTAAAGAAGGTCCTTCTCCCATTGGTCACCAATGTATGAGACCACTACACTGACCATTGATATACGGGTCCCTCTCCCATTGGTCACCAATGTAGGGACCACTACACTGATCACTGATATAAGAGGGTCCTTCTTCCATTGGTCACCAATGTAGGGACCACTACACTTACTACTAATATAAGGGGGTCCTTCTCCCATTGGTCACCAATGTAAGGGACACTACACTGACCACTGATATAAATGTGTCCTTCTCCCATTGGTCACCAATGTAAGGGACCACTACACAGACCACTGATATAAGGGGGTCCTTCTCCCATTGGTCACCAATGTAGGGACCAGTACACTGACCACTGATATAAGGAGGTCCTTCTCCCATTGGTCCCCAATGTATGAGACCACTACACTGACCATTGGTGACCAATGGGAGAGGGACCTGTATATCAGTGGTCAGTGTAGTGGTCCCTACATTGGTGACCAATGGAAGAAGGACCCGTATATCAATGTAGGGACCACTACACTGATCACTGATATAAGAGGTTCCTTCTCCCATTGGACACCAATGTAAGGGACCACTACACTGACCAATGATATAAGGGGGTCCTTCTCCCATTGGTCACCAATGTAAGGGACCACTACACTGACCACTGATATAAAGGGGTCCTTCTCCCATTGGTCACCAATGTAAGGGACCACTACACTGATATAAGAGGGTCCTTCTCCCATTGGTCACCAATGTAGGGACCACTACACTGATCACTGATATAAGGAGGTCCTTCTCCCATTGGTCACCAATGTAAGGAACCAATACACTGACCACTAGGAATGGGCTTCAAGTTTTGTCTGAGCAGAGTTTCAGACTGATGTTTGCTTTATTGAAAATTTAGAGAATGGTTGAACTAAATGGGTATTCCGCTGAGTTGATACTATTACCAATGACGCTAAATTCCATTACACAATCACCCCTTTCTCTTGGCCAGCCAGACTGCATGTATGTATGGATTAAGGGCCTGCTATGAATTTCATGGGGGGAACCTCACACATTATTTCTGTCTTGATGTGCTGTAGCAACAGTGACATTTACCACAGATCGTGGTAAAGAGCCAATCACAGCGGCCCTTCTACATGTGATCAGCTGTATCCAATCATAGCTGATCCCAATGTCAACAGGATTTGCCATTTATCGGCAGTCCTCTCCTCACCCTGACATTGCATGAGGAGAGGAGAGCTGGAAAGTGGCAATCCACATTAGGAACATCTACACTGATAATCAAGGCACTGATCATCAGTGCTGCCTTTCAGTGCCCATTAGCAATGCCTGTCAGGGCCCATCAGTGCTGCCCGTTAGTGCCGCACATTAGTGTCGCATATCAGTGCAGCCTCCTCAATGTGTCTACATAGAAAACATATACACTTATAATCAGGGCACCGCTCACAGCCTATCAGTGCCCATCAGTGTAGCCTCATCAGTGAAGGAGAAAAATTACTTATCTACAAAATTTTATAACAGAAACTAAGAAAAACATTTTTGTTTTGTGCATTTTAACCACTTTAATACGGGCACCTTTCCCCCCTTCCTGCCCAGGCCAACTTTGAATGACAATTGCGCAGTCATGCAGCACTGTACCCAAACCCCACAAATAGAGCTTTCTTTTAGTGGTATTTAACCACTTCCCCACCGGCGTACAGTCATATGATGGCTGCAGGAACCCTTTGTCCCTCCGGGCGGCCATCATATGACGTCCTGGGATTCCCTGCAGTGTGGAGAGCGCGCACCCGACGCCGGCGGCGCACGCGCACTCGCTGCATCACTGGGGACCCGATGCGCATGCCCGGCGGCCGCGATGTCCAACGGGCACCCGCGATTGTTCGTCACAGAGCAGGGACGTGGATCTCTGTGTGTAAACACAGAGATCCACGTCCTGTTAGGGAGAGGAGACCGATGGTGTGTCCCTTGTACCTCCCCCAGTCAGTCTCCTCCCCCCCACAGTTAGAATCACTCCCTAGGGAACACATTTAACCCCTTGATCGCCCCCTAGTGTAAACCCTTTCTCTGCCAGTCACATTTACACAGTAATCAGTGCATATTTATAGCACTGTTCGCTGTATAAATGTGAATGGTCTTTAAATAGTGTCAAAAGTGTCCGATCTGTCCGCCGTAATGTCGCAGTCCTGACAAAAATCGCAGATCGCCGCCATTACTAGCAAAAAAATAAAATAATAAAAATGCCATAATTCTATCCCCTATTTTGTAGATGCTATAACTTTTGCGCAATCCAATCAATATACGCTTATTGCGATTTTTTATACCAAAAATATGTAGAAGAATACGTATCGGCCTAAACTGAGGAAAAAAATAGTTTTTCAAAAAAAATTGGGGATATTTATTATAGCAAAAAGTAATAAATATTGTGTTTTTTTTTTCAAAATTGACGCTCTCTTGTTGTTTATACCGCAAAACATAAAACCTGCAGAGGTGATCAGATAGCACCAAAAGAAAGCTCTATTTGTGGGTAAAAAAATTATTAAAATTAATTTGGGTACAATGTCGCATGACCGCACAATTCTCATTTAAAATGTGACAGCGCTGAAAGCTGAAAATTAGCCTGGGCAGAAAGGGGGTGAAAATGCCCGGTATGGAAGTGGTTAATCACTACTGTTTTTATTCTTATTTTTTGCTAAAAAAACAAAAAAGGAACAAAAATTTTTAAAAAGAAAAAATGGTTCTTCTTCGCTTCTGTATTAAAAATTTTGCAAATAAATATTTGTTCTATATAATTTTAGGCCAGAATGTATTTTGCTACATTTCTTTGGTGAATATAACCCAAATCAGTGTATATTATTCAACCTGTCCACAAACTATGGGATATATCTGAAAATTGCTCGATCCTGATGTACTGACTGACAATCTCATTTCTTGAGGCTCAAAAATGCCAGGACAGTACAAATATCCCCCCAATGACCTCTTTCTGGAAAGTAGACAGTCCAAGGTATTTATAAAATGGCATGGCAAGTTTTTTGAAGTTGTACTTTTTTGTCATAGGCAGTGCAGTACAGCTTCATCCCCGTGTAAGATCTCTGATGTCTGAGATAAAACTATAATTCTCCCGCTCTACAAGACTCTGGTCCAGCCGCACCTGGAGTATGCTGTCCAGTTTCTTGGCACCAGTCCTCAGGAAGGATGTACTGGAAATGGAGCGAGTACAAAGAAGGGCAACAAAGCTAACAAAGGGTCTGGAGGATATTAGTTATGAGGAAAGATTGCGAGCAATGAACTTATTCTCTCTGGAGAAGAGACGCTTGAGAGGGTATTTACAAATACCGTACTGGTCACCCCACAATAGGGATAAAACTTTTCCGCGGAAGGGAGTTTAACAAGACACGTGGCCACTCATTAAAATTAGAAGAAAAGGGATTTAACCTTAAACTACGTAGAGGGTTCTTTACTGTAAGAGCGGCAAGGATGTGGAATTCCCTTCCACAGGCGGTGGCCTCAGCGGGGGGCATCAATAGTTTCAAGAAACTATTAGATAAGCAACTGAACGACCGCAACATACAGGGATATACAATGTAATACTGACATATAATCACACACACAGGTTGGACTTGATGGATTTGTGTCTTTTTTCAACCTCACCTACTGAAAAATATAACTGGTGTGGGGATCAGGGACACTGAGTGGTGACAGTTCTAAAAAAAAAATAATGTTTTTTTTCACAATTTTTTTTAACACACTTTGACCAGAGCAATATAATGTTACCATAGTAACATTATACTACTGTGACGAACCCTCTGTCCTCACACAGAACCAGGTCTGCCGTCAATGCTTCCTCTGTTCAGAGCCAGCACTTATCCAAGATTCTCCAGCCCCCCAATCAACAGACAACACCTCAGTGTAGGGTAAAAACCAACAGACTCCTTTATTCAAGCACATCTTATACAGATATCTCACTTCCAAACACTCCCCCCACCCTTGGGAAACAGGGCGGGTTAAACTGTCCAATGACAATGGTGTTACAGGTCAGGTGTGTTCCAACTTCTCATCAGTAAACAGTATTAGCAGGGGGCACAGCAAGACACGGGTGACCACATGTCCCGGATTGCCCGGGACAGTCCCGCATTTTGTAGGTCTGTCCCGGGCACCTTCATTCCAGGACAATACAGTGTCCCGGAATGAAACTGACACAGCCACCCCCCGGGCCAATCTGATGCCCCCAAAAAAGGCACCCACATCACTTCTTTACTCACTGACAGTACTTGTCCTGGCCGGGAATGCCTGGAGGAGCACAATCCCCACCCCCTGCTTGTGATTGGAGAAATCATAAATCCCGTCTCTTGTGTCCAATCACTGTGTTGCGATTCGTTACAGCACAAGCTGATTTTTGGGAAGGGGGGTTGTCCCTGAATGGTAGTTTAAAAATGTGGTCACCCTATTAACACATCCCATAATAGTTGAGGCAGCCAGCCACAATAGACAATAGAATAGTCGCACCCCACCCCATCACAGCAAATAGTACACAACAGCCAACACACAATATATACAATGTATACAGCATTGAGTCTGACTAGCACAGATCAGACAGGGGTTCTCATTCACCCTGTGCCTCTATTAGAGACACAGGGTGATCTACACATAAGAGGCGTCAGAGAAGCTGGACAAGGAGCCTCCAGAACTCTCCAGGGCAAGCTGAGCGGCACAAACCCCCGACCCAAAATCACTCCTGTCACAACTACTCTGGGGAAGTGACCAGTATTTCTTTTTTTTTTTTTACACATTACGTTTGCATATAGTAGTGCATTAAATTGCTAAATGCAAGCATTTTACTGAATGAAGTTGACTCATTCATTTTTGTTGTTGTTGTGATTACCTGTGATTGGTCAGAGCTAATCACATGGTACAGATGCGCTGTGATTGGCCCAGTCTGTACCATGTGACCAAACACAGCTAGCAACACAATTGTATACAATGGATGGCTTGAATGGAAGCCCTCTATTATATACAACTGTCATGTGACCTGCTGTGAATGGTACAGCAGTTCCATGGTACCGGTACAGTGGTCAGTCACTGGCTGTGTCCGGTGGTTAATGATCTTCAATGTCTACTGTAGTCAGAAGTGCGTGAGTAAGATCTCAGCCATTTCTATAAAACCATGCCTGATAAATATATCTAAAGGGTCAACACAGTATAAAGAATTAGTTGAGAAAAAGATTTACCCAGCTGTGACAAACTCTGTCAGTATTTTAATTTGTACAGTGATTTCCTATGATTGTCAGCTCCATCTACTGTAGTGGCCATAATGCATTATAAATACTGCAATACAACATTATGGCCACTAGATAGAGCCAATGAACAGAGGAAATCACACATTTTTCAAAAACAGACCATTAACTGTTTACTAAAGTGTATAGCACAACATTTACTCAATGAAAAGTAACTAATCAGTTTTTATTTTTCTACTGCTATCAATGGCCAACACAGTACAACACTTCATCCATGTCTTTGGTGATCTCTGATCTCCTAATGAACTGTTTCTTACATGATGAAGATCAGCCATGGAGTATATCTGAGGTGTATATCAGGGTGTGCTTCTTCCCCACATGAGAGCTGTGATGTCCAGCAACATTCATATACAAGACATTTCCCACACTCAAGGCACTAATACACCTCAAGGGTTGTGTGGGATCCCTGATGTACAGGAAGACAGGACTTCAGTGAGGAACATTTCCCTCACTCAGGACAGGAAAGTGGCTTCTCCCCCGTGTGAGATCTCTAAAGTCTGGAAAGATGGGACTTAACTGAAAAACATTTCCCACACTCGGTTTCTCCCCCGTATGAGACCGCTGATGTTTGAAAATAATTTCTTTCCTTGAAAAAAAAATTCCGCACTCAGTACAGGAAAATGGCTTCTTGTGAGAGCTCTGATGTGAGACAAGATATGGTTTTGTACAAAGCATTTTCCCGCACTCAAAACAGGAATATGGCTTCTCACTCGTATGCAGTCTCTGATGTCTGTAAAGATAGGACTTCAATGAAAAACATTTCCCACACTCAGAACAGCAATATAACTTCTCACCTGTATGCGATCTACCATGTCTGTAAAGACTGGTTTTGGATGCAAAACTTTTCCCGCAATCAGGACAGGAATACGGATTTACCCCTGTGTGAGAGCTTTGATGTATGACCAGTTTTAATTGAGTTGCAAAACATTTCCCACACTCAGAACATAAATATGGCTCATTTTCCCGGGTGTAATCGCTGGTGTTTGGAAAGACTGGACTTCTGAGAAAAGCATTTCCCGCGCTCAGGACAGCAATATGGCTTTTCCCCTGTATGGTACCTTTTATGTTGGACAAGTTCTGATTTTTGTACAAAACATTTCCCGCACTCAGGACAGGAATATGGCTTTTCACCTGTGTGCAATCTTTGATGATCATAGAGATTGGATATGTGTGAAAAACATTTCCCGCACTCATGACATGAAAATGGTTTCTCCCCGGTGTGAGATCTTTGATGTTTGATGAGTTCTGCTTTTTGCAAAAAGCATTTCCTGCATTCAGAACAGGAATATGTCTTTTTCTCCATGTGCAATCTCTGATAAGTTGTGATTTCATTGCAAAACATTTTTTACACTCAGAACAGGAATATTTTTTTTCATCCGTATACAATCCCTGATGTCTGTGAAAACTGGAATTAAACAAAAAACATTTCCCGCACTCAGGGCAGGAATACGGCTTCTCACCTGTGTGAGATCTCATATGCTCATTTAGAGTGGATATGAATTGGAATCCCTTCCCGCACTCAGTACAGGAAAACCTCTTATCTGTTGGAAGGACGACACCGTCCCGCACCGTCTGAGGTTCCTCAGGATAAGAGGAATACGATGGTCCGGCACCGTCCCTCACAGTCTGAGGTTCCTCAGGATAAGAGGAATACGATGGTCCGGCACCGTCCCTCACAGTCTGAGGTTCCTCAGGATAAGAGGAATACGATGGTCCGGCACCGTCCCGCACAGTCTAAGGTTCCTCAGGATAAGAGGAATACGATGGTCCGGCACCGTCCCGCACAGTCTGAGGTTCCTCAGGATAAGAGGAATACGATGGTCCGGCACCGTCCCTCACAGTCTGAGGTTCCTCAGGATAAGAGGAATACGATGGTCCGGCACCGTCCCGCACAGTCTGAGGTTCCTCAGGATAAGAGGAATACGATGGTCCGGCACCGTCCCGCACAGTCTGAGGTTCCTCAGGATAAGAGGAATACGATGGTCCGGCACCGTCCCGCACAGTCTGAGGTTCCTCAGGATAAGAGGAATACGATGGTCCGGCACCGTCCCTCACAGTCTGAGGTTCCTCAGGATAAGAGGAATACGATGGTCCGGCACCGTCCCGCACAGTCTGAGGTTCCTCAGGATAAGAGGAATACGATGGTCCGGCACCGTCCCGCACAGTCTGAGGTTCCTCAGGATAAGAGGAATACGATGGTCCGGCACCGTCCCGCACAGTCTGAGGTTCCTCAGGATAAGAGGAATACGATGGTCCGGCACCGTCCCTCACAGTCTGAGGTTCCTCAGGATAAGAGGAATACGATGGTCCGGCACCGTCCCGCACAGTCTGAGGTTCCTCAGGATAAGAGGAATACGATGGTCCGGCACCGTCCCTCACAGTCTGAGGTTCCTCAGGATAAGAGGAATACGATGGTCCGGCACCGTCCCTCACAGTCTGAGGTTCCTCAGGATAAGAGGAATACGATGGTCCGGCACCGTCCCTCACAGTCTGAGGTTCCTCAGGATAAGAGGAATACGATGGTCCGGCACCGTCCCGCACAGTCTGAGGTTCCTCAGGATAAGAGGAATACGATGGTCCGGCACCGTCCCTCACAGTCTGAGGTTCCTCAGGATAAGAGGAATACGAGGGTCCGGCACCGTCCCGCACAGTCTGAGGTTCCTCAGGATAAGAGGAATACGATGGTCCGGCACCGTCCTGCACAGTCTGAGGTTCCTCAGGATAAGAGGAATACGATGGTCCGGCACCGTCCCGCACAGTCTGAGGTTCCTCAGGATAAGAGGAATACGATGGTCCGGCACCGTCCCGCACAGTCTGAGGTTCCTCAGGATAAGAGGAATACGATGGTCCGGCACCGTCCCGCACAGTCTGAGGTTCCTCAGGATAAGAGGAATACGATGGTCCGGCACCGTCCCGCACAGTCTGAGGTTCCTCAGGATAAGAGGAATACAATGGTCCGGCACCGTCCCGCACAGTCTGAGGTTCCTCAGGATAAGAGGAATACGATGGTCCGGCACCATCCCGCACAGTCTGAGGTTCCTCAGGATAAGAGGAATACGATGGTCCGGCACCGTCCCGCACAGTCTGAGGTTCCTCAGGATAAGAGGAATACGATGGTCCGGCACCGTCCCGCACAGTCTGAGGTTCCTCAGGATAAGAGGAATACGATGGTCCGGCACCGTCCCGCACAGTCTGAGGTTCCTCAGGATAAGAGGAATACGATGGTCCGGCACCGTCCCGCACAGTCTGAGGTTCCTCAGGATAAGAGGAATACGATGGTCCGGCACCGTCCCGCACAGTCTGAGGTTCCTCAGGATAAGAGGAATACGATGGTCCGGCACCGTCCCGCACAGTCTGAGGTTCCTCAGGATAAGAGGAATACGATGGTCCGGCACCGTCCCGCACAATCTGAGGTTCCTCAGGATAAGAGGAATACGATGGTCCGGCACCGTCCCTCACAGTCTGAGGTTCCTCAGGATAAGAGGAATACGATGGTCCGGCACCGTCCCTCACAGTCTGAGGTTCCTCAGGATAAGAGGAATACGATGGTCCGGCACCGTCCCGCACAGTCTGAGGTTCCTCAGGATAAGAGGAATACGATGGTCCGGCACCGTCCCTCACAGTCTGAGGTTCCTCAGGATAAGAGGAATACGATGGTCCGGCACCGTCCCACACAGTCTGAGGTTCCTCAGGATAAGAGGAATACGATGGTCCGGCACCGTCCCGCACAGTCTGAGGTTCCTCAGGATAAGAGGAATACGATGGTCCGGCACCGTCCCGCACAGTCTGAGGTTCCTCAGGATAAGAGGAATACGATGGTCCGGCACCGTCCCGCACAATCTGAGGTTCCTCAGGATAAGAGGAATACGATGGTCCGGCACCGTCCCTCACAGTCTGAGGTTCCTCAGGATAAGAGGAATACGATGGTCCGGCACCGTCCCTCACAGTCTGAGGTTCCTCAGGATAAGAGGAATACGATGGTCCGGCACCGTCCCTCACAGTCTGAGGTTCCTCAGGATAAGAGGAATACGATGGTCCGGCACCGTCCCTCACAGTCTGAGGTTCCTCAGGATAAGAGGAATACGATGGTCCGGCACCGTCCCTCACAGTCTGAGGTTCCTCAGGATAAGAGGAATACGATGGTCCGGCACCGTCCCGCACAGTCTGAGGTTCCTCAGGATAAGAGGAATACGATGGTCCGGCACAGTCCCACACAGTCTGAGGTTCCTCAGGATAAGAGGAATACGATGGTCCGGCACCGTCCCGAACAGTCTGAGGTTCCTCAGGATAAGAGGAATACGATGGTCCGGCACCGTCCCTCACAGTCTGAGGTTCCTCAGGATAAGAGGAATACGATGGTCCGGCACCGTCCCGCACAGTCTGAGGTTCCTCAAGATAAGAGGAATACGATGGTCCGGCACCGTCCCGCACAGTCTGAGGTTCCTCAGGATAAGAGGAATACGATGGTCCGGCACCGTCCCACACAGTCTGAGGTTCCTCAGGATAAGAAGAATACGATGGTCCATCTACACTGTGTGGTGCCGGATGGACATTTGAGGTAGTCGGGTTTTCTCCTGGACTATACTGTGTGATGTCCTCATCTTCTACTTTACAGTCTGGAGACAAAGTGAGACAATCCTCTGAGGTTTTCCTCATCTCCCGTCCATCTACTAAGATAGAAATACAAAGATTATTACTAGACATGAGCTGATTGGTTCCCCTAAACCAGGACTCCGCCCACATCAGGCAGCTTTGTCTCTGAGGATCTTACAATTCCTCCCTCAAGGTAACTAGTAAATGGGTCCTCTGATCTCCTACCAGTTCATTTCTTTATTCATGGACCTTAGTCAGAGAGTGAGGAAACAACGAGAACTGTCTTTTATAGGAGTGACAGTGATGAGGGGATTATAGGACGAGTGTCCCCACCCCCTCCTATCACTCATTGCCATCTTCCCAACACAAGAAGTACAGTACTGCCCTTCCTTATTTAGTCCATGATTTAGTCATGAATATGAGCCCCACAAAAAGGTCAGATAGTGAGGATGGGGCGAGATCAACCAAGATGAAGACCACCATCATTGGGTTATTGACTCCTCCCTCATTATCACTTTCTGTTTAAGGTTCCAACGTTTAAGGATGTTATCACATTATTATTGTAGCACCCTCCCAGTATAGGTGCTAGGATTTGAATAGTTAGGTTAGTGTTATTTGCTCCTCCCCTTAACGGTGGAGTTAGAGGCAAAGTTATTTTAGCATTTTGCCTAACAGTGTGTTGCAATTTACTAGTCATGACTGCTCATGATGTTCTGGTGCTGATAAGTTTGTCGAGACTCTTTCTGTCTTCTGGAAACTAGTGGAGTTTCCCAGAACATAGGAAGAGCTAGGCAAATGGGCAGCGTGAATATGTATGCAGCTCTGGCCAATTGCAGGGGAGGGAGAACCCCTAAGTATGCTGGGGCTGGCAAATATATTATAGGAACACGTTGCTCTGGGTCCTTCCGATAGTAAAATAATTGCGCTAACCCAAAAATGAAGATTATTACTGCTTATAAACAAGAAAAAGTGTGTGATAATAACTAATTGCAAAATAAATTAGTCCATAGATTGCTTTGCAGACCAATGAAGACAAATCTTGACAGAAGATGAATCAAATGTTCTATTCATCAACATCAGCAGGTAAAAAACAAACAGCGCCTATTACCAGATTTGCTGGATCTCAGGTTATAGAGATCATATGGGCATACACAAGAGGGATCACTCAGCCAGGGACGGTATATCCACAGATTAATCCGATTGCGGGACCTCTCCTCTTACTGCTGCTTTCCCCTGCTACAATGTTCCTCGTGGTTTTTGGTAAGGCAAGGTTCACTCCCAAGCCCGGTTTAGGAAGGATAAAGAAAAGGCTTCATGGTGCAGTACTCGGTTTAAGGCTTTATTCAAACAACAATACTGACATCCAACAAACAAAGATTTCAAACACAGCCGCGGCTCAAGCCAGACCAGCTGGTGCGTGGTGATGTCAGACTGTAGCTCCACCCGACGCATTTCCCCATAGAAGGCATCAACTGGGAAAGGAGACAGTGTCTGGATGTCACACACCACGCTACTTAAAGGGGTTGTAAAGCTTTGTGTTTTTTCACCTTAATGCATCCTATGCATTAAGGTGAAAAAACACCTTGCACTGTCGGGCCCCCCAGCCCCCTATTTTACTTAACTGAGCCACGAAACTCCGTGGGCGAGATGCTTTCCCCCAGCTTGAGGCGGCTCTCTATTGGAGATTGATAGCAGCACAGCACAGCACAGCCATTGGCTCCTCAGCCAGATCACTGGCGAGAGATCTGAAGAGCTCTGTCTACCTGTCACTTACTGCAAGGGACTTTGCTCAAGCTTCTTTACTGCTACACTGCTAAATCAGGAGAAGTCTGCCATCTGCTCCCAGCAAGGGACTTCATCTAATGCTCTATCTTAGAACAGCTAGAGTCCTCAAGTTGTGCATAGTTTTGTTTCAGAGTTTCCTACTGCAAACCCCCTTACCCCATCCAAGTTCCTCTCAAATAAAAATACAAAACAACACCCCTAGACTGGTCTTTGATTCTAATGAGCCGAAGTGAGTGTGCACCTGGCTGCAGAAATACCTTGTGCCTGGCTGTCAGTACAGAAGTGAGGAATATCTGGGTAATACTCGAGCAGCTCCTACAGGTGTAGTGCTACATAATCAACATGTAAAAGTCTGTGCTCCCTTCCCCTTCCTCAGCTCCCCCCCTTATCCCCCCCCCCCAGTTCTCTACACATGCTACAATTGAAATTGTCAGAGATGACATGCAGTTAATGACATGAAATGCTTATTGTGTTTAACTGGACTCTAGCTAAGTATACAGTATACCTCCTCGATATTGAATGGGCGGGAACTCCCAGATGGGAACGGACTCGATGCTGACTGAACCTGTTTACTAATGTACCATTATAAGTTGATTGTGCTGTAATGCAGAATTGTCTAATAAACATTTCTGTTAAAAAAAAAAAGTCTGTGCTCCAATAAAATCATCTGATATAAAATGTCCAGCTGGTAGGAAATGGGTGTAACAAAAGAGAATACATATTATGTTTATATATAGCAGTGGGTAGAGGGGATAGAGCAGAAATCAGGACTTCGTAATGTACAACATATTGTATAAGACACAACAGATAGGACTATATAGTATCAGAATGATGTAATGTACAATATAGAGTATATAGTGCAGGGGTCAGGAGTTTCTAATGTGCAATATAGAGTATATATAGTGCAGAGGTCTGGAGCATGTAATGTACAACATAGAGTATATAGTGCAGGGGTCAGGATATTGCTTATTCAGTAATCAGTGTGTAGCGGGGTCTCCTTTAAGACTCTCAGGACTACCTTACCCAGAACCCCATTTGGCACCCAGGATGCAATGTTTCCACCCCAGAGACTCATGGGTGGGGTTATATAAGGAGGAGGCGAGGCTGCGCTCGGCCTCTTTGGGACACGAGATTTCAGTGGAGAGACCTTCCTGTGCGGATCCGCTGTGGTGCAAGGCCTGAAGCCTGGGGCCTTGCGCTGCTACCCAAAAGAGCCTTCCACCCCATCGCGAGCCTGGGTGGCATCTGACTCGGTTTCTTCAACCGCTGCTGAGCCGGAGACCCGACCGCTGCAGATGCTGTGTGTGGAGACACAGCAGGTGGAAGTTCCCGGACTGGGATCGCGTCCGGAGGGGTGAGCGAGCACATGCTCAATCCACCAATACTGTATATCATTGTTAGGCCTACAGACTGCCGTGGCCCACCAGTTCCTATTTCAGTTTCCCCCCTCCCTGGAGATCCATAGCAGAACTGAGTCAAACGGATCTCTAGTGGAGTGTACTGTGTTGGCAGTTTTACCCCCCTTTGGATTACAAATGTGTTCCTGAAATGTGCACCACCGTTTAAAGACTTGCATGCGAAGAATTTGACCCCCCTAGAGACTGAGTTGTATGGTCAGGCCTGGCCATCTAGATAGTTTATTTAGTTGCTGCGCCATAGGGTGCATAGTGAGGTACTGTTACACGTGGTGCGTGTGCGCCATATCCTACTAGTTATAGTGTGACTGTTGCTACAGGGCTCTGCAGATAGATTCATCTGATCTGTTACAACTGTTGATTTTATTGCCAGTAGAAAGTAAATTAGTTATTCTTCTATCACTGCATTGGTGTCTGAATTTAACCATAGAGCATAAGATATATACATTACCCTAGA
Organism: Rana muscosa; assembly: GCA_029206835.1. NCBI lineage: Eukaryota > Metazoa > Chordata > Amphibia > Anura > Ranidae > Rana > Rana muscosa. The sequence continues at coordinate 26,556,785 of JARGYO010000094.1, read as the reverse complement.
CTAACTGTGCCAGAAGAGGGTCGAGTAAATTGCTGGGGGTTGGCGGAGCTGTCTTCAGGGCCCAAACTAAATCTGTGGCCCTCTTAGCTGAAGGTATCGCTACAAGTGGAAGATTAAATGTTTACATGAGACAAGTTGCAGAGGTCCCACATCGCTGCCTCCCATCTCCTAAGACTGCACGCAGTGACTTGGGTCTGAGACTATACAGACATATCCCTCCACCCGACACAGCCAGCAGACAACAGAGCAAGTAACCCTGGGAGAATTGTTCTGTCTGACATCTTACTAGACCCGGGCATGGGACCTAGGTGTCTAGGTCTAGTAACGCCTATGTTGAAAATGAAAATTCTGCTGCCAGCTGACCCCCAGAATCTCCATAAAGCCAGTCTAGATACATAAATTGTGTCTGCAGCACAGAGAAGGAAGATTATCCGAGAGAAATACAGGAATACAGGACGGGGAACACAGCTCAGGAAAGTGACCAGGGGATTACAGGCTGATATCATCCAGTCCCCGCCCTACTCTGGACCAATCAGTGAGCAGTATGGGTGGAGGAATGTATTTAGTGTTAATGACCCACCTGTGCTGATCTCTGTAGGAGTGTCCTCCTCTATAAATGTCCCCGTTATTCCATCCTCCTCCATAGACTGCTCATCATCCTTCACATACCTCTCTTCTTCTTCTTTAACCTCAACTTTTATATCCATCAGATCTTCACCCTAAACCAAAAAAATAACATTTATAAAATATAACCTTTTAATATTATGACATTACATTAAAAAAATCCACACGTCACCTCCATGAGTCCATGTTCTAGAATATAAATTGGTGTTTCTTAATCTTTTTCATTCAAGGCACCCTTTAAAAATTATGGACAGTCTTGAAGCACCCATTCTAAAGTGTAAAAACAATTCTATTTTTTTTTAACTTTATTTTTTTATTAAGTTTTTCATAGTTTACAGACTAAACTAAGAATGATAATTCTTTTTAACACAAAAACGAATGGCCTAAATTTAGATATTGGTTTCCTTACCCATTATACTAAGGTTTTATGACCCCCTCTGTGACTAGCATCTCCCCCCTCAAGTCTATAGCTCTCCCTCTGTCTTATCTCACTCTGTCTTATCTCACTAACTCTGCTGCTATCTTTATTACCATTGATTTGTATGTGTTTTTTTTCCTTTCCCTCTGAGATTTTTTTTTTTTTCTTGTTTTGTTTCAACATTCTGCTAAAAAAATTGTGAATCAGTACTGCTTGGACCTTGAAGAAGGGGACATACCCCGAAAGCTTGTCCTGAAAAATTCTATGTTAGTGCAAATAATAAAAAAAGTATCACGGACAGTACTTAATTTTCTCTGTCATAGTTTACAGACAAATTATAAACAGTCTTCCCCATGATGTCCCGGCCTTCCAACCCGGTTTCTCTTCCCAGAATCAATAAACTTTATGTGTCTCTCTGGGAAGGTACCTGGGGAGGGGATCCCCTGGGGTTATCTATTTGATCTGTTATTCTAAGACTAAGATTCATTCCCATTCACATCACCTTCACAACTTCATTCTTCCCACTCGTTCCTCAACTTCCACTCTCTCATCAATTGGTTTCTCTTGGGTCACTGCTCATCCTTTAATTGTTTTTTCTGCGTTTATTAAGAATTACATAGTGATCCCTCTTGCTTCCCACCAGGATTTCCAGAACATATCGTATTTCGTTGGAACGCCTTGCTTTATATATACCGATTTCTCTTTAAGGATTACCCCATTCAAACTATTCAGCCATTCCTCACTGGACAGAGGCAATGTTGACTGCCATCTACGGACAATCAGAATCCTTGCTTGGAATAGGCATCTCATAGCTGCTATTTGGGAGTTTCCTGGTTTGCCCACTTCCCCCACTAATCCCAATAGACATTGCTTCGGCATCAACTCAATGGAAATTCCAAACACCCTGTCGATAGCTTTTCCGGTACTGGACAGAGGTGGTAAAAACTTCGGACACCTCCAAAACATGTGAAGCAAATCCTCTTATGAGTCCCCACATCTGGGGCAACTAGGATCTGGCTGACGGCCAAACTGAAAAAGTCTATAAGGTGTATAATAGGTTCTGTACAGTAAAAAAAAGATATGACATCCTCTGTGAGGGGGACAACGAAACCAGTAGGGCCAATTCAAGGATCCTATTTCACTGGGTATCAAGAGATAGCTCCTACGTCTTTTTCCCATTTCGTCTTGTACAAGGGGGGTTCTAGCCTGATCAACCTCCCTTTATTAATATATGGGTATACTTTTGAAATTAAGCCTTTCACTGAATCTGCATTAATTAATTTTTGGAGTACAGGAATTGTGCTCAATTCTAGGGTCTGTCCTTTAAACTGTTCCTCTAGTGCATGCCTGACCTGTAAATATTTGAAAAAGGATTTATTCGGTAAGGCATGTTGGGCTCTCAATTCCTGGAAAGTTTTCAAGGTACCTTCTTGATATAGCTGTACAATAAATTGTATTCCGCATCTCTCCCATTCCCTTATTGTCCCTATATTCTGGAGCTCTCCTCATTTACTATTATCCCACAGTGGAGTGAATTCCGTAAAGCCTCTATAATCCAGTATTCTTTTCGCTGTGTCCCAAACCCTCATCATTAGATTCAAAGTTGGGAGTCTTGGGGAAAAGGATCCTGCCTCCAAAGCTTCAGGTATGGATTCATGTGAAGTTTTTTGAAGGAGTATCTTTCTTCCTACTTCTTGGCCAGCTACGTTGCTTTCTCCTAAATACTGAAGTTGTGACGCCAAAAAATAACTATAGGGGTGTGGGAGCGCTACTCCTCCTTCCCGTTCCTGGAGTTGCAGGGTACTTAGCCGGATTCTTGCTGGACCACCTTTCCATATCATTTCCCTGAACAGAGTCTCTATCCTTTGAAACCATTTTTATAGAGTCAAATTGGCGAATTATGTAATACATAAAAGAGCTGGGGCATCCAAATAATTTGAATCTAATTACACTGACCTGTCACAGATATTGGCAAGCATTTCCAGACTTTTATTTTACCCCTGAATTTAGTCAACAGGGGGTCAATATTATCGGAGGTGTATTGTTGAAGGTCGTTAGAAATGTTTATACCTAGATATTTAAATTTATTCACAACTGGGATCTGAGCTACCTTCTCAGGCAAGGAACCCGCCAGAGGGTCCACTGGTAACAAACTGGAGTTTATGTTTAGTCCGAAGATTTGACCAAAACTGTTAATGATGTTCATGGCTTTCCGAAGGGAGTCCTGCGTATCTCCGAGGAAGAGCAGAAGGTCATCTGCGTATAATGCAAATTTTTCTTCAAGATCACCTCTTCTAAAGCCCCTCACCTGGTCGGATGATCTGAGAGCAATGGCCAGAGGTTCGATTGCAATGGCAAGGAGGAGGGGCGACAGGGGACATCCCTGCCTCGTCCCCCTCCCCAGTCCAAACTTATCGGACTGCTCGCCATTCACCCTTACTCTAGCCTCTGGTGCCCTATAGAGCATTTTAACCCAATTGATGAAGCCCGGGACCAGTTGGGTCATTTCCATGGCCTTCCACAGGTACTGCCACTCTAAACTGTCGAAGGTCTTGGCGGCGTCCAGGGACAAAATAGCCCTCTCCCCATCCTTGTTTGTCGGGACCTGGAGATTCAGATATAACCGCCTTATATTAACACTAGTCTTCCAGGTATAAAACCAGACTGGTCGGGGTGGATAAGTTTTGATATAACCCTGTTTAATCTAGCCACCAAAACCTTCGCCAGGATCTTCATGTCAGTGTTCAACAGGGCAATAGGCCTATAAGAGGCTACATCAAGTGTGTCTTTGCCCTCCTTGTGTATAATAATTATGTTGGAGTCCATCATTGAGGAGGGAAGCTCACCCTGTACTAGTGAGTTATTCAGTACCGTCAGCAGCTCGGGTAGTAACATCTTCCCATAGTGCCGATATATCTTGGCTGGAAGGCCATCTGGTCCTGGCGATTTCTGCCTTGCCATCTCATTGGTGATACGCATCATCTCTTCTAAGGTTATAGGGCGATCCAGCTCAGCTCTGTCCATCTCACTGAGGAAGGGTAAATTCAAATCCCCAAAGAAAATGTCCATTGCTTCACCCATCTCCCTCTGCCGGGGTCTATAAAGATCTTCATAATATACTTTAAACTTATCCACTATTTCTGGAGTGTATGAGGTCACTCTCCCATCCTCCGTGGTAATCGTAGGTACCACGGAGGTGGGGGAGTTTGCCCTGATTAGTTGTGCCAACATCCGTCCCACACTTTCCCCTTCTCCAAAGGCAGCTTGTCTCTGGAAGAGATATTTATTCTCTACCCTTCGTGGAGTCATTAATCAATAATTTTGTTGCTCCTCTATCCAGGTCCTAAGTGTATCTGGTGTCGGGTTGTTAATGTATTGTTCTTCCGCAGTTGTTACCCTCTCCCAGTCCTTAGTCTGCTTCTTAATTTTTGAAATCTGCTGTATTATCAAACCTCGCAAAAAGGCTTTCAGCGTATCCTATACTATTCCTACCGAGGCAGTGCCCCGGTTTAAGTCAATAAAATCCCCCAGGGATATTAATATATCCCTCGGGTCTCCCATCACTTCAATCCAAAAGGGGCTCAACCTCCACTCCCCAGGATGATTACGCTTACCCAGTTCCAATGACACTGTTACCGGGGAGTGATCTGACAAGCCCCTTGGCTTGTAGCTCACATTTTTTATTAAGGGCATCATCTCCTCCTTTCCCAAAACTAAATAGATCCTGGAAAGTGTAGAGTGAGTCTTGGAGAAGCAAGAGTACTGTCGAGCCTCTGGATTCCGCATTCTCCAAATGTCTCTGAGTCCTGTTTCTGTCAGAAAGTCAATCCACTGTTCTACTTGTATATATCACAGGGGGGAATCAATTCACTTTCCAGTCCATTACCATATTGAAATCCCCTGTTACTAACACCGGTATCCCAGGTTTATCCAGAGCAAACTCAATGAGCTTGCAAAGAACCAAAAGATCAAAGGGAGGGGGAAGATACACATTTGCCAGTATACAGGTTCTGTTTTAAATCGTACAGAATAGAAAACTGTATCGCCCCTGTTCATCTGTCTTAACCTGAATACAGGTGAAAACCACCCCAGCTCTGATAAAGGTACTCACCCCACTGGAATAGGAGGTATGGACTGAATCAAACTGCATGGGATAGTCCCGCCACCTCAATTGAGGGCTAGTGATTTTTGTAAGATGTGTCTCCTGTAAGCAAAGTACCGGTACCGCGTATGTTTTTGCAATCGGGAGAACTTCTGCTTTTTTCTCTGGATCTCCCATTCCCTGCACATACCAAGAACATAAATTCAAATTTTTTATCTGAGTGGGGGGTGTGACCGGAAGTGAATGCGGACACCGGAGTGAGAGAGTGAGGATGTGATCGCGCTCCCCCCTTCCCCGCATGTCTCCCAGGCTATCCCAGATTGACCTCCGCTGATCTCCACTCCCCGCTGGGGGAGATTTCTGGATATGGTGGACTGAGTGAGAGCCGGAACGGAGGTATAGACGTGCGCGCGCGGGTGCACGATCCCTATATAAGCCACAAGCAAGGACTTAGTAATCCCCCCCGGCCCTCTGGATCTGCAATGATCTTCTGGCAGCTCTGACGCGGTTGCCCGGGACTATAAGTGGAACATAGCAAGGAGGGGTGGAGCTGTGGACAGCGGGGATACAAGGGTGTAATTCAACACTTCTCCCCTTGTTGCCTCTGGATGGAGGTGTTGTGGCAGGAGAGACGGCGGTGGTGTAAGGGACCTCCGCCACCCCCCCCCCCCCTCCTCTATTAAGTCGGAGAACTTTTCCTCTAAAACGAAGACCTGCTATTGGCCCAAATGGATGTGAGAGACTTCCTTGGAACATATCCTATAGCTCCACATCCTGATACATGGACACAGCACACTCCATAGGAGGATTAATGCCTTTCTCCATTACAAGATCCGGACAGCCGAATTGGGACTGGGTGAGATAATTCAATTTTTTTTCCTCTTTTATTCACTGCTGGGTAAAGAAACAGGATGGATATGAAGTGATGGATTTGATGTAGAATTAGCACAGAGACTGTGTATTTGCTTTTTTACCCTCCTCTCGTTGTCTTTAGCGCGTCGGACTACATGCTCTGGGATTGTGGGTATTTACTCGGTGGACAGTGTGGAAGTGTGAGAGACTCCCACCTGCAAATCCCTGAATTTTATACCTGTTTTGTAGATCAGAGTAGAGGAGAGTGGCTACTTTACCATTCCAAGACATGTGGCCTTTCCTATTTTAAAACACTTAAACATTGCGAAGTTAGCCTTTTATTCTTTGCCTGGCCTCCTTTCCTTTACTTCTTTTTGGATTATGACATCGCAGCGCACCACAAAGGTGAGCCAGGCAGCTGCTGCCAGATTGAAGGAATTTTCTCATCCGCAGGGGCAGACCCCCCCCCCAAAAAACAGTCAACAGACCCAAAACGTCAGTATGCTGTCTAAACCACAGGTTGGAGTTAACACTACCAGAAAGAGTCTGGGACAAGGACAGGTAACTCCTGTGAAGGGAGCAATTCCCCCCATTGGCAAACTACCGAGTGAGGGTACGGAAGAAGGTCAGGGTCGTGGAAAGACATCTTCTAACACAGATACTCTAGGACTAGCAGAACCATCACTAAAATAAATCGTGATAGCAATACCTGTAAGTTCGAAATGTCTGACCAATTTAAAACCGTGCGGGAAGAACTGTCTCTTATCAGGCATGACATGCAAAAAGTGCGGGAAAGGACTACAGCTCTAGAGGGGAGGGTTGGCCTGGTAGAGGACGATTTGAACCCCCTGAAATGGGAGATGAAAATCATTAAGGAGCAGATGCTCAATTATCAGACAAAGATTGACGAAATGGAGAATAGGATGCGAAGGAAGAACGTAAGGATAGTAGGTCTCCCGGTGGAGGTTCAGGGAGTTATTTGGAGAGCAGTCCTTTTCAGCCCTTTTCGCACTAGAAAGAGCTCACAGGGTCCCATCTAGACCCCTTCAACCGGGTGCCCCTCCTAGATCTCTCTTGGTAAAAACACTTTATTATAAAGACAAAATTACTATCTTAAACAAAGCCAGGGAAATGGGCAACATAACGTATAAAGGCAATAGGGTTTCAATGTACCCTGATTTTTCACCCGACTTGCAAAAACGGAGGGCTAAGTTCGGAGAAGTGAAGCATAAACTGCAACAATTAAAAGTGAACTATGCGCTATTATACCCCGCTAGATTGAGAATAAATGCTTTGGGGGAGACTGTTTTTTTTGACACCCCGGAGGGGGTGGAGGACTGGATTGAATCTTACAAAAGGAGACTGTAACACATTCTGATTTACATTTTTCTAGAAGTCATTACCATGATGAATTAGGACAAATCACATTATAAGCACAATGTTGAATAAACACGGAGTGGAGGAGGGGGGGTGTTTATGGGTGAGGGAATAATGAGCGTATTACCCCCCGTGATTAAGGGGTATCGCGAAGAACTCTCTGTGTGTGTTTTTTGTTTTATGTTTTATGTTTTTATTTTGTCACGTACGTTTGTCTGTTTAGATGTTGGTTGTATAGAGGTATGGGGAGGGGTGGGTTAGGGAGGGGAGAGTGTAAGAAGATAAGAATAAAGACATTTATAAAAACAGGAATAGGTAACGGTCACATTAGAATGCCCCCAACTAGGCCCAATGGGCAGGTGAAAAGGAAGTATGCGAGTATGAGTTTGCGTACGATTGGTGGCACGATTTGTATGCTTGGCACATAAGGTTGTTTGAAACTAATTACAGTTTTGGAGTTTGGCAATATTGGGTTAAAAAAAAATTATAAAAATTAGCACAAGAAACATATACAAATGTAAAAAAGGTACTGGTCACTTGATCACACGTCACATAGAAAATGAAAATATTATGGTTGGAAGCACTCAGATTAAAAATTTGAATTTACACTCTCCTCGTTTTAAGCACACTGCATTCGTCTTTTGTCTCCAGTTTCTCGAAGGATAGCTGTGATCTACAGGCCCCCTGGACCGGTATCAACCTTTCTTGATGACTTCTCTGCCTGGCTACCCTACTTTCTCTCTTCTGAAATTCCCACAATCATTCTCGGTGACTTCAACATCCCTGTAACGGCACCCCAAGTATGAAAGGGGTTAACGCCGTTTAGGATATTCCCTTTCTGAACACAAGGCAACTACTGACACTCCCCAGTCAGGCAAACGAGATCCATACTGATAATCCCCCCTAATCACGAGACACAGCTCTGTAATTAGTTTTCCAGCAGGTCTGACACCCTTTATTGAGAAAAGCAGGCTCTGATGCCGCGTACACACGATCGAAAACACCGTCGAGAAAATCGACGTTAAAAACGAGGAACAGCTTGTTCCCCCCACACACGGCCGTTTTAAATGTCATTTTTTTTTTGGTCGAAAAAAACGACCGTGTGTGGGCTCTGCGGCAGCGTTTCCCTATGGGAAACACTGCCGCGGAAAACATGTCGAAAAAAACGACGAGAAAAATTAATTTTTCTCGTCGTTTTTAATGCCGTTTTTCTCGTCAAAAAAAAACGACAGAAAGCCCACAGACTATCGTTTTTCTCGTTGAATGGAAAAAATTTTGTTTTTCTCGACGAGAAAAAAGGCCGTGTGTACGCGGCATTATATACACTAAAAGAATACTGTAGTCCAAATGAACAACTCCACCCACAACATCACACAATGGGTACATAACGAGCCCCCAATACACATTATTCTGACATCTCTTAGCAGACAACAGGTGAGTTCATTAGCTAGTCCCTTTACAGCTTAAATGACTATGCATGACCTTTATGTTTCCCAGACTGTCTGTGTGCTAATTTACAATACACACAATTACAGAGTTAATTATCACAATCCACAATGAGAAGCTAGCCTGGACTTAATCTACATTACACAGGCAGACAGGTGGTTGAAGTTGAACACATCAGCCCTTTTCAATTAACCTGTTGAGTTCAGGATCAACAACCAGTAAATAGTTCTTTACAGATATCCTGGAGAATATTGTGGATTAATATTACAGACCCATTTTAAAAGCAATCCAAGAGATATTCTGAATGTCCATTATTTTCTGGCTCATACTTTCTAAGAACTTCTGGGTTCCACGGGCCCTCCCGTTACAATCCCTACTAATACGAACATTCCTGCCACTTCCAAACTTCTCAGTCTAACCTCCTTATTTGACTGGAAGCAATGGATACGTGCTTCCACTCAACTCTGAAGGCAATACCCTTGACCTCGTTTTCTACCACCTATGCACTCCATGCAACCTCTCCAACTATCCATTCCTTTTCTCTGATCACTACCTTATTAGTTTCACTCTCTCCCTCTCCAACTCCTCTCCCTCCAACCGCCTAACAGTTACCTGTAGAAACCTATGCCATCTCAACTCTTCTCTACTCTGCTGCTGACCACCTCTGACAAAATCGCACCCGTATCCTGCACCAACCTAGTCACTTCTGTCTACAACGCTTCACTTTTAGCCTCCCTGGACACACTGGCCCCCCTTACTACACACAGAATGTTTCTACTTACTCTGAAGGCAATACCCTTGACCTTGTTTTCTCCCACCTATGCACTCCGTGGCAACCTATCCTACTATCCATTCCCTTTCTCTGATCACCACCTTATTAGGTTCCCTCTCTCCCTCTCCTCTCCCTCCAACCGCCTAACAGTTACCTGTAGAAACCTCCGCCATCTCAATTCTTCTCTACTCTGCTACTGACCACCTCTATGAGAAAGTCTCACCCCTATCCTGCACTAACCTAGCCACCTCTGTCTACAACGCTTCACTTTTAGCCTCCCTGGACACACTGGCTCCCCTCACTGCACACAGAATCAGGCCCTGACCCCTTCATCCTTGGCAAACAGATGACACTAGAAGTCTGAAAAAGCACAGCCATGCTCTTGAACGCCTGTGGCATAAGACTAAGTATCAGAAAGATTTCAACCAATATAAATCTGCCCTCCAAAAATACAATTCCAGCCTCCTCACTGCCAAGCAGACCTGTTACCACTCTCATTAACACCTCATCATCCCGTCCCCATTAACTCTTCTCTACCTTCCACTCTCTACCTCGTCCTCCACCCACTAACTCACTCACTGCCCAGGAGATCGCCAATCACTTCAAACCAGAAGATTGATACAATTTGTGAGGAGATCTCTTCTGTTCAGATACCCTCCACGCTTTACACTTCATGCCCACAGATGCAATCATTACTTCCCTCTTTCAACCCTGCCACTATAGAAGGAGGTTGCTAAACTACTTATGAAGAAAAAAGGGAAGAACAATGGGTACACTAGGTACCCTTGGACTTTAAACTACGGTGCTTGGTAGAGAATGACAGACACAGAGATGATATTATAAAAAAATATATAAGTTTTATTACAATACACAAACAAATAAGCATAAAAAAACATCCTTGCAGATGTATGGCTAGATGGCCATATGTGCGAATCACTGCTAGGTTACCACTAGCAGTGATTCGCACATATGGCCATCTGGACCGGGGCGGTGTCCATCAAAAAATAAAAAAAAACTCGATTCGAATCGTGAATCAAGTTGTTTTTTTTTGGAGAAAAATCGCCCAGCTCTGGGTTAGCCGCAGTCAGGTCTCTCGGAAGTGGGGACGGGTACCTGTCAGAAACAGGTACCCGTTCCCCCCTCCCCCTCGAAAGGTGCCAAATGTGGCAGCGGAGGGGGGGGGGGAGCAAGAAAACTTTTGAGTGGAACTCCGTTTTAAGTAAATGTCTCTGAACAAATATGCATAGCCCAGTGAAAGTTCATGCACATTCCTTCTCTTTGAAATAGGGTAAAAAAACTAAATGTTATTAGATTACAGTATTTGCTGAGCTGTTTAAAAGTTTTTCATTGATTTAAAATGTTGCATGAAAGTAGATGGAGTCGATTCCTTTTATGCCCAGCGCCAACTACTGGCCAAATATGATATTTCTAGTTTTAAGTTAATGGTTGGATTAATACGATTGGTTTAATTAACTTGTGTTAATATTCTTCAATTCCTACTGTAGTCATAAGTGCATGAGTAAGATCTCAGCTATTTCTATAAAATCATGCCTGATAAATATATCTAAAGGGTCAACCTATAAAGATTGTCAGCTCCATCTAGTGACCATAATGCATTATAAATACTGCAATACAGGATTATGGCCACTGGATGGAGCCAGTGAACATAGGAAACCACACATTTTTCAAAAACACACCTCTGTTTACCATTTTTTTTCAGCACAAAATTTACTCAGCCAATGAAAAAGGTAATGAATCAATTTTTATTCTACTACTGCCATCAATGGCCAACACGGTACAACACTTCATCCATGTCTTTGGTGATCTCTGATCTCCTTATGAAGTGTTTCTTACATGATGAAGATCAGCCATGGAGTATATCTGAGGTGTATATCAGGGTGTGCTTCTTCCCCACATGAGAGCTGTGATGTCCAGCAACATTCATATAGAAGACATTTCCCGCACTCAAGGCACTAATACACCTCGAGGGTTGTGTGGGATCCCTGATGTACAGGAAGACAGGACTTCAGTGAGGAACAATTCCCTCACTCAGGACAGGAAAGTGGCTTCTCCCCTGTGTGAGATCTCTGATGGTTATAAAGACTGGACTTATCTGAAAAACCTTTCCCCGCACTCAGGACAGGAGTACGGCTTCTCTCCCGTGTGAGTTCTCTGATGTCTGTAAAGATGGGACTTCCGTGAAAAACATTTCCCACACTCCGGACAGGAATACGGATTGTCACCCGTGTGAGATCTCTGATGTGAGACAAGATATGATTTTTGTACAAAGAATTTTCCGCACTCAAATCAGTAATATGGCTTCTCACCTGCATGCAGTCTCTGATGTCTGTACAGACAGGACTTTTGTGAAAAACATTTCCCACACTCATGACAGGAATACGGCTTCTCACTTGTGTGAGACTTTTGATGTCTGATAAGTTGTGATTTTTTTACGAAACATTTTTTACACTCAGAACAGGAATACGGCTTCTCATCTTTGTGCAAACTCTGATGGTCATAAAGCTTGGTCTTATCTGTGAAACATTTTCCGCACTCAGTACAGGAAAATGGCTTCTCCCCGGTGTGAGACCTCTGATGTCTTTGCATATTAGACATCCTTGAAAAAGATTTTCCACATTCATGGCAGGAATACGGCTTTTCCCCGGTGTGAGATCTCTGATGTAAATAAAGATTGGACTTCTGTGAAAAACATTTCCCACACTCAGAACAGGAATATGGCTTCTCACTTGTATGCGATCTACCATGTCTGTAAAGACCGGTTTTTGATAAAAAACTTTTCCCGCACTCAGGACAGGAATACGGCTTTACCCCTGTGTGAGACATTTGATGCGAGACCAGTTTTGTTTGCGTTACAAAACATTTTCCACATTCAGAACATAAATACGGCTTATCTTCTGTGTGTAATCGCTGATGTTTGGAAAGATTGGACTTCTGTGAAAAGCATTTTCCGCACTCAGGACAGGAATATTGCTTTTCCCCTGTATGGGATCTTTTATGTTGGACAAGTTCTGATTTTTGTACAAAACATTTCCCGCACTCAGGACAGGAATATGGCTTTTCACCTGTGTGCAATCTCTGATGATCATATAGATTGGATGTCTGTGAAAAACATTTCCCACACTCATGACATGGAAATGGTTTCTCCCCCGTGTGAGATCTCTGATGTTTGACGAGGTCTGATTTTTGCAAAAAGCATTTCCTGCATTCAGAACAGGAATACGGCTTTTCCCCCGTGTGAGACGTTTGATGTCTGATAAGTTGTGATTTCTTTACAAAACATTTTTTACACTCAGAACAGGAATATGGTTTCTCACCTGTGTGCAATCTCTGATGCTCAATACATCTGGACTTATCTGAGAAACATTTCCCACACTGATGACAAGAAAATGGCTTCTCTCCAGAGTGAGACCTCTGATGTCTATAAAGATTGGATGACTGTGAAAAGCATTGCCCGCACTCAGGGCAGGAATGTGGCTTTTCACCTGTATGCAATCTCTGATGTGTATACAGACTGGACTTCTGTGAAAAACATTTCCCGCACTCAGAACAGGAATTTAGTTTTTCATTCGTATGCAAATTCTGATGTCTGTGAAGACTGGATTTCAACAAAAAGCATTTCCCGCACTCAGGACAGGAAAACTCCTTCTCACCTGTATGAGACTTTTTATGTGCATTAAATCTGGATTTAAAACTAAAACACTTCCCGCACTCAGTACAGGAAAACCTCTTCTCTGTTGGAAGGACGGCACCGTCCCTCACAGTCTGAGGTTCCTCAGGATAAGAGGAATACGATGGTCCGGCACCGTCCCTCACAGTCTGAGGTTCCTCAGGATAAGAGGAATACGATGGTCCGGCACCGTCCCACACAGTCTGAGGTTCCTCAGGATAAGAGGAATACGATGGTCCGGCACCGTCCCGCACAGTCTGAGGTTCCTCAGGATAAGAGGAATACGATGGTCCGGCACCGTCCCGCACAGTCTGAGGTTCCTCAGGATAAGAGGAATACGATGGTCCGGCACCGTCCCGCACAGTCTGAGGTTCCTCAGGATAAGAGGAATACGATGGTCCGGCACCATCCCGCACAGTCTGAGGTTCCTCAGGATAAGAGGAATACGATGGTCCGGCACCGTCCCGCACAGTCTGAGGTTCCTCAGGATAAGAGGAATACGATGGTCCGGCACCGTCCCGCACAGTCTGAGGTTCCTCAGGATAAGAGGAATACGATGGTCCGGCACCGTCCCGCACAGTCTGAGGTTCCTCAGGATAAGAGGAATACGATGGTCCGGCACCGTCCCGCACAGTCTGAGGTTCCTCAGGATAAGAGGAATACGATGGTCTGGCACCGTCCCGCACAGTCTGAGGTTCCTCAGGATAAGAGGAATACGATGGTCCGGCACCGTCCCGCACAGTCTGAGGTTCCTCAGGATAAGAGGAATACGATGGTCCGGCACCGTCCCGCACAGTCTGAGGTTCCTCAGGATAAGAGGAATACGATGGTCCGGCACCGTCCCGCACAGTCTGAGGTTCCTCAGGATAAGAAGAATACGATGGTCCATCTACACTGTGTGGTGCCGGATGGACATTTGAGGTAGTCGGGTTTTCTCCTGGACTATACTGTGTGATGTCCTCATCTTCTACTTTACAGTCTGGAGACAAAGTGAGACAATCCTCTGAGGTTTTCCTCATCTCCCGTCCATCTACTAAAATAGAAATAAAAAGATTATTACTAGACATGAGCTGATTGGTTCCCCTAAACCAGGACTCCGCCCACATCAGGCAGCTTTGTCTCTGAGGATCTTACAATTCCCCCCTCAAGGTAACTAGTAAATGGGTCCTCTGATCTCCTACCAGATCATTTCTTTATTCATGGACCTTAGTCAGAGAGTGAGGAAACAACGAGAACTGTCTTTTATAGGAGTGACAGTGATGAGGGGATTATAGGACGAGTGTCCCCACCCCCTCTATCACTTATTGCCATCTTCCCAACACAAGAAGTCCTGCACTTCCTTATTTAGTCCACCAGAGGTCAGAGAGTGAAGATGGGGAGGGAGAAGAACCAAGATGAAGACTGGACTGGTCCTGAAGACCACCATCATTGGGTTATTGACTCCTCCCTCATTATCACTTTCTGCTTAAAGTATCAAAGTTTGAGGATGTTATATTATTATTGTAGCAGAGACAAAGTTATCTTAGCATTCTGCCTAACAGGGCGCTGCAATTTACTAGTCAGGTCTGCTCATGATGATCTAGTGATGTTACGATTGCTGGGGTTCCTCCTGTCTTCTGGAAATGAATGGAGCATTCCAGAACATAGGTGTGAGCTAGGCACACGGGCAGCATGAATATGTATGCAGCTCTGGCCAATTGCAGGGGAAGGGGCCCCTGAGCATGCTGGGGTTGGCATATATATTCTAGGAACACATGTGCTCTGGGTCCTTCCGATAGTGGAGTGCACCAGTCGAGGGTGAGGCAGGTTTGCCTCCCCTGGCACCTGGTGCCAAGCAGCCTCAGGTGGATGATCTGAGGGTCTGAAATTGGAATGGAAGCGTGGCCCTGGTTCTTCTAAGCTGACCAAAGGGGAGTTCGCTGACGATCCCTCTGGTGACACTAATAGAGGCTGCCAGTTGTTCTACAAAGGCCTATGAGTGCTCAGGCTTCTTTACTTCATCACTGCTAAATCAGGAGAAGTCTGCCATCTGCCCCCAGCAAGGGACTTCATCTAATGCGCTATCTTAGAGCAGCTAGAGTCCTCAAGTTGTGCATTGTTTTGTCTCAGAGTATCCTACTGCAAACCCCCTTACCCTATCCAAGTTCTTCTGAAATAAAACAAACACCCCTAGACTGGTCTTTGACTGCAACGAGCTGAAGTGAGTGTGCACCTGGCTGCGGAAATACCTTGTGCCTGGCTGTCAGTACAGAAGTGAGGAATATCTGGGTAATACTTCAGCAGCTCCTCCTGCTGTAGTGCTACATAATCACCATGTAAAAGTCTGTGTTTCAATCAAATCATCAGATAGAAAATGTCCAGCTGGTAGAAAATGGGTGCAACAAAATAGAATACATATTATGTGTATATATAGCAGTGGGTAGAGGGGAGAGAGCAGATGTCAGGACTAGTATGTAATGTACAACATATTGTATTGTCAGGCTTATTGGCTCTACAGTTGAATCAGAGTTCATAGCCCATGAATAGACAAAGTTGTTTTTGTGTCTAAAGCCCAGTACACACGGTCGGACTTCTATCAGACTTTTCCGTGTTTTTTTGTCCGAACGGAGTTGGTCGGGCACACCCATAGCATACACACCACAGGACTTTTCTGCAAACTTTCCCAAAACTTTTTGCAACATCACGTGGTTTTTCTGCTCTTTACCGCCACCCTTTGGTCAACTTCTGCTATTGTTGGTTGATTTTAACATTAGTTGTTTTGTCCATCGGACAAAAGTCCGATGGTTTTCTGTACAAACGGTCAGACTTTGCTCCATCGGACTTTTGTTGGGCAAAAGTTTGTCCGTTTGCAGACCCAACTTTTGTCCGATGAAAAAAAAAAAAAAAAAAAGTTTGTCCGATGGACGGTCGGATTGTTGGTCCAACTTGCTCAAAATGAAGTTTGTTGGCCAAAAGTCCGACCGCGTGTACGGGGCTTTAGAAGAAGTTTCACTAGGAGTCTGGTTGTACCATCTCCCAAGGTACCATCTCCCAATCTTTTGTCGTTGACATTTATAGATGGGGGGGAGTTGGTACAGACTTGCACAGCCTGCAATCCTAAATAGTATTTCAGAATAAGCCACGAGACAAAAGGGGGCTTATTCAAATACGACCAAATGAAATATATTATAATATTACTTAAGTACAAGTAATGTATTAACCAAAAAAGGTATATAGTATTATATATATATATATATATATATATATATATATATATATGGTTAAGTGAATAATGTCACATATATTAGTATTATATATTGTTATAATGTTTTTCTTTCATATAGGTTTATAAATGTATCTGTTTTAACATTATGTAAATCCGTTATATAAATAGATATTATTGTAATAAGGGTTACAAATGTAGATCCTATATTAGTGTGAAAGTATTAGAAACAGTTTTAGGCTTAGAGTTACATTTCTGGACACAAAGATCACTGGGTAAACATTATCACATCTATATATCTAAGCAAGTCGAAATATTGGCTGGGGAAGCTGACACGTGTTTGACAGTTTTTGACAATTAATTGTGTTCTGCTAAGCCAGAGTTATAAAAGGTGTCGTAAATTATTTCAGACATGGGTGAAAATAACATTAGAAATTATTTCTTATACAAGACTGCCCCCTAGTGGGGGAAATAGTTAATTATTCAAGATGGCGTTGGACTTGGTTGTCAAGGTAACATACAAACATATCATCTGACATCACCAATTACATAGTAATGAGACACACACACACTTTTGGGACGAGATTAAAAAGTAGCTACCAAGAGCAGAGAGAAAGAAAAGGAGTGAGGAGGACAGGAGCTGAAGGAAAGATCTCTCGATCGACATCTGGAAACCGAAGCTGAGAGCAGGGGGAGAAAACGCAAAAAGACAGAACTATTAAAGTGGATGTAAACCCCGAAAGGTTTTATTATTTTTTTTGCTGTCACAATGTAGAGTATAATGCCGCGTGCACACGATCATTATTCACGGCGGTTAAAAAACCGCCGTGAATAATGTCATTAAAAACGAGGGAACAGCTTGTTCCCCACACACGGTCGTTTTTTCACGTCGTTTTTTCTCTTGTCGAGAAAAACGACCGTCTGTGGGCTCCGCGGCAGTGTTTCCCTATGGGAAACACTGCCGCGGAAAACATGTCGAAAAAAATGACGAGAAAAATTAAAAACATGTTCTAACTTTTCTCGTCGTTTTTTAATGCCGTTTTTCTCGTCGAAAAAAAAACGACAGAAAGCCCACAGACTATAGTTTTTCTCGTCGAATGGGAAAAATTTCGTTTTTCTCTACGAGAAAAACGGCCGTGTGTACGCGGCATAAGATTTCCTATCATTTGTGCCAGGTCTTGCCACAAGAATTAATCCAGCTCTGAGCAATCCTCTTTTATTGTTCAGTGAGATAAAGCGGACAAACAGGGAAAAACCTTTTTTCCGTTCCGCCCCCTTGCTTTGAGTGACAGGTTATTTACATATCTCGTGCACTAGCTTCAGACAGGCATTATTTTTTAATTCCCACCCCCCACTCCTTTTCTGAAGTCATGTGGTTACTTTTCTGGATTTTGACTGGATGTTAGTGATCATAGCAGAAGGAATACACAGGAGAAAATGCATGTTGACAAGGGGAGTGTAGAGGTGGGCGGGGAGTCTACTGACATCACGACTCCACCCACCGAGCTCCAGACAACAGATCCACCCACAGAATCTGCAGCTTTTCAGTTCTTATAACAGACAGAGGGGAGACATTTGACAGACAAGGATACATGCAGGAGGCATCTATATCCTTATAGATCAGCACTATAGCAGGAGTTTAGAAAGGATGACAGTGGGTTTACATCCACTTTAAAGACCTGGTAAAGTATTAATTTTTCTCATGTATACCTTTTTAGGTAATTGAAGTTTAGTTGAGCATATGCTTGACTAATCCAATCCATTGTTAGAATTCGCTTCACTCTAAAACTGAACTAACTGCAGTACGAGTTTGTTTTGCTTCTAAAACAAGGGAGATACACAAATTGTTATATCTCATAATACTGACGTCAAAGTTTTTAGAATTGGATTGGTTATAGTATGTGTTAAACCATTGATTCGTTCTAAATCTAAAATATGAGCTTTGATCAAATTATCAAGCTGTGCACAATATACCATATATACTCGAGTATAAGCCGAGTTTTTCAGCACTTTTTTTGTGCTGAAAATGCCCCCCTCGGCTTATACTCAAGTCACATTTTTGAGCCTGATCTCCCAAACTTTGGGGACCCGTTACTAGCTGTCCAAACCTGGCACACACGTAGCCCCACTCTTCCTCTACATGTGTGCAAAGTTTGTTGTCCGGGGGACCTACGGCCGGGGAGCACCGATTTTTTAAACCCGGGCACCCCTTCAATAGACTCCTATGTTAAACGGTAATTTCTCTGGTGATTTTAGGGACCTGGCACCGGCCGGTTGTAGGTCCCCTGGACCCGAAACTTCGCACACATGTAGCCCCATTTCTCCTCTACAAGTGTGCAAAGATTGTTGTCTGGGGGACCTACAGCCGGGGAGCACCGATTTTTCAAACCGGGCACTCCTTCCATAGACTCCCATGTTAAACGTCAGTCTAGTCATGGACACAGTGGCTCTGTGGCTCACGCATGCGTTTGCAAATGCGTGCGGACAAAACCCTGTTTTTAACGCATACTGTTAGACAGGTTAATTGGTTGTCAGCGAGCTGGTCGGTAAGTAGGCTTGGTTTTTCCCTGGGCATTCCCCAGGCCATGTTGTTATCTGCTTTAGCCTTCCAATGCTACTTACCGTGATAGCCAGCTATAGATGGGGGCGGTGGACATGGTTTTTGTTTTCACCTTGGCGTTTGTATTGGTCCGGCAACGCACCAGCACCTTTGCAGCCATTGTGCTACATGCTGGGTGTTTGGTGTGCTCCTGTACCTTTAAGGAGGGGTGGCTCCCCTTCAGTCCACCTGCCCTCATCTAACCATCAGAATGCATGTGCCTCCATTGTGGGGACACTCATAGTTAGTGTAGGACCACAGACTTCAGGGGGCCTTGGCGTGGCTCTGTGGCTTACGCATGCGTTTGCAAATGCGTGCGGACAAACCCCTGTTTTTAACGCATACTGTTAGACAGGTTAATTGGTTGTCAGCGAGCTGGTCGGTAAGTAGGCTTGGTTTTTCCCTGGGCATTCCCCAGGCCATGTTGTTACACAGTGAGGCATGCACATGGACACAGTGAGGCATGCACATGGACACAGTGAGGCATGCACATGGACACCCTAGGCTTAGACTCGAGTCAATAAGTTTTCCCAGTTTTTTGTGGTAAAATTAGGTGCCTCGGCTCATATTCGGGTCGGCTTATACTCGAGTATATAAGGTAGCATTTTTTTTGGGTGGTGCAGTTAAGAGTGTAATGCCTTGTACACACGACCATTTTTCCCAGCAGGAACGTTTTTCCTGACGGGATTCCTGTCAAGCCTGTCTTGCATACACACGGTCACACAAAAGGACGCTGAACTTTTGAATGTCAAGAACACGGTGACGTCAAAGACAACGACGAGCCGACAAAATGACGTTCTATGCTTCCCCCTCGGGAAAGCATACAGACGACCGTTTTTTTCGGCAGGATTTTTCCTGACGGGAAAATAGAGAACAAGTTCTCTTTTTTTTCCTGCCGGGAAAACTGTGATGGAGCATACACACGGCCGTTTTTCCTGGCGAAAAACTGTCATGGCAGTTTTCCTGCCAGGAAAACCGGTCGTGTGTACGAGGCATAAGAAGAAGGTCTGTTTGTTTTGAGAAGAGATTACACCGTAGCTAAATTTGTTTACATAAGCCCGTGGAAGCTATTTAATAAGAGCTTAACTGTGAATATTATCTGAACCATCATTTATCTCTGATATGTAGAAGTATATCCATTTATTTGTATCATCGCGAAATATACCTGATATTTAATTTGCACAGTGTTTTTAGTAAATAAATAAATATTTTTAAGCAATATAATTTGTATCACTTGTCTTCAAAGTAGCACGGATAAACAAACTTGAATTTCTTGTTTGTATTGTTGGAAAAAATTTAAAATCTCCCAAAACAAGATTTGCATAACTTCATAAATACAATACTATTTTATTATTTCAGTATAAACATTCTGACAGTATAAGATACTACAGATAGGACTATATAGTATCAGAATTATGTAATGTACAACATAGAGTAAATAATGCAGGGGTCAGGAGTATGTAATGTACAACATAGAGTATATAGTGCAGGGGTTAGGACAACGTAATATGCAATATACATTATATAGTGTAAGGGTCAGGATATTGGTATTCAGTAATCAGTGGGAGCTTAAACTTTTACTTGAGACAAGTTGCAGAGATCCCACACCACTGACTCCCATCTCCTGAGACTGCACTCAGTGACTTGGGTTTGAGACTATACAGATGTATCCCTCCACCTGGCACAGCCAGCAGACAACAGAGCAAGTAACCCTGGGAGAATTGTTCTGTCAGAGATCTTGCTAGACCCAGGTGTGAGGTAAAAGACCCAAAGCACATACCCCAGGTCCTCAGGTTGATTAACGCCAATGTTGAAAATCTACATTTTGCTGCCAGCTGAACCCCACAGCTCAGGAAAGTGACCAGGTTATTACAGACTGATATCACCCAGTCCTTGCCCAACTCTGAACCAATCAGTGAGCAGTATGGGTGGAGGAATGTATTTAGTGTTAATGACCCACCTGTGTTGATCTCTGTAGGAGTGTCCTCCTCCATAAATGTCCCCGTTATTCCAGCCTCCTCCATAGACTGCTGATCATCCCTCACATACGTCTCTTCTTCTGTTTTAACCTCAAATTCTATATCGATTGGATCTCCACTCTAAATCAAGAAAATGAATGTGAATATCATCTATAAAATATAAGCTTTAATATTGTGCCATTACATAAAAAAAAAAAAAAACACACATTGTCTCCACGAGTCCATGTTTTAGATGATCCATCCCACTAACCTTGTAACAGTAAGGGATGGTGTGATCTTCCTGTGTGGAATCCCGGGAATACAGAGGACGGGGACATCTCTCTGGTGGGTTCCTGGTATTAGGCGGCTCCATCATATCCTTGTGTCCTTCTGAAAACTCCTCCATCACTCCATACTCCTCATCCTCCTCTTTATACTCTTCTTTAACATCAATATTATCATCCCAGAGGATTCCACTCTGAATATATAATAAAAAATTTATTGTAACAAACATGCCGTGTATAAATCAGAACTACTAATAATTGTCAATCATCTACCTGATGATGGTGAGGGATGGTGTGATCTTCCTGTGTGGAATCCCGGGAATACAGAGGACGGGGACATCTCTCTGGTGGGTTTCTGTAGCTGGATGACTCCACCATGGTGTCCTGGTACAGATCTTTATATCCTTTAGGAAACTTTGAATCCTCATCACCCTCCTCTTTTATCTCTTCTTTAACTTTAGAATCTCTCAGTTTTCCACTCTGAATATATAATAAAAATGACATCAATGGTAACAATGCAGATAATGTACAGATCCTAATGATACTATCAGTGATTGTTCCTCATCTACCTGATGATGGTGAGGGATGGTGTGACCTTCCTGTGTGGAATCCCGGGAATACAGAGGACGGGGACATCTCTCTGGTGGGTTCCCATTACTGGATCCATCTGTAGGAAACACACACACTGACTGAATACATTGTTTCTATGTGTTTATCAGATGATGGGGGATCTAGGTGGACCTTCCGTACTGCTCTCTCCTTTACAATAAAGTCTCCTCTTACCCGGTGATGTGAGGGGTGGCTGATTGTCCATCATGACGTCCTTGTAGAGATCCTTGTGTCCTTCTAAATACTCCCACTCCTCCATGGAGAAATAGACAGTGACATCCTGACACCTTATAGGAACCTGACACACACAATGATACAGTCACCATCCAGACACATCCCTTGTCTGTTACTGGATAATGTCCCAGAATTCCCGGCACCGCTCACCTCTCCTGTCAGCAGCTCAGTGATCTCTCTGGTGACTTCTAGAATCTTCTTTTTATTTCTCTATTCTATCATGGAGGGAGGTGGAGGCAATGTGATGGTCATATGATCACCAGACTTCATAGAAGAAAAACTCTATAGTTGAACACAAATAGCAAAATCAAATGATATTCCCAGAATCCTCCTCACTTCTCTGATCAGGTCTGCATCTTATTATTAGAGATAAGAGCAATGTCATGTGACCTCCCAGAGTCCTCCTCACCTCTCTATTTGGTCTGTGTTTCATTAAAGCCCCACTTTATGCTGAGGAATAATTTGCTTACACAGGGTCCCCCACTCTGTAGGTTAAAAGCTTGTTGCAAGCATTCTTACATCATTATTTACAACCCAGGACCGACAGTCCTGCTTTTCAAGTTAGAATGCCAAGAGTCCATCCAAATTCCAAGTACATTGATAAAAAGACATATTAGCTTTGGGAGGAGGAGCTGTGAAGTCATTGTGATGTCATAGTATTCTCTGACTCTGGTTGGAGGGACATTGGGATGAGGAGCTGTGAGGGGCTCTCTCTGAGGTTTTATGTACACACAATCATTTTTCCCGGGTGCGTCCCACGTCTCCTAAACTGAAAGATGAACTTGGTCTTTGAGCTTTGCCAGGACACATCATATTCCTGTGATCTCCATGTACTCCAGAGACTTTACTGATCACATTTTAGGATGAATATCTGAAACTGAGATCATTATGGAAACATTTGTTTTCAGGACATTTACTAAAAATGAAATTTTTCGGGGGCGTGGACTGGACGGCATGATGTGAGGAGTGCTGAATGGGAGCTCCGCTCGCCGAATATCCGACACTGAAGATCCTGGGGCTAATACCGCCTGATAATCACTTACCATCAGGTACATTCTACCTCCTGCCTACGAGGGTCATGTCGCCACCAAAGAAGGGGTCAGATGCGGCCGTGAAGCTTGCCAAATTCCGGCTTATAGATAAGGGGCCGGGGAGGAAAATGGCGCCGGCTCTTCTGCACCCGCGAACATATCCACGGAGATCATGGCGCGAGTGCCGGAGGCCATATCGGACTGCAAGAGCTCCCTGACGTGCAGGATCGAGGAGGTGAAGGTATATGTCTCCCTCATCCGCCAGGATATTAGGAACTTAGAGAGCGGGTCACAGAGATGGAGCCCCGCATCAGCCGCGTGGAAGACGAGGTGCCACCATTGCAGGTTACCACTGAACGCCTGCAGCACCAGCTTACTATGGTCCTAGCAAAGCAGGACGATATGGAAAACCGCCTCAGAAGGTGCAATCTGCGGTTTGTGGGACTGCCTAAGAGTGCGGAGGGCTCTGATTCCCCCTAACGTTCCTGGAGAACTTGCTTACTGCTACCTTTGGTCGGGCAGAATTTTCTACGTCCTTTGTGGTGGAAAGGGCTCACAGGCTGGCTGCTAAACCCCCTCCCCAGGGGGGACCGCCGCGGACATTTATTGCTAAGCTGCTCAACTTCCGCGACGCTGTCTTTCGCCTCACCAGACTGAAGGGAAACATCCCCTTCAAGAACGTTGAGATCAAGGTTTTCCCGGACTTCTCGGCAGAGGTCCAGAAAAAGCATGCTCAATTCACTGAAGCCAAGCGCCAGCTACGGATCCACCATTACTACTATGCCATGCTCTTTCCGGCCAGACTCTGGTTCACCGGTGGGAGCAGGGCGTACTTCTTTGATACACCGGAGGCTGTTTTCTCCTGGCCTGAGCACGCGGCTGCCCCAGCCAGGGAGCCTGCGTAGATACATGGCTGGAGCCGGCTGGGATTTGTCTGATGGACCTCCGGGGGGGATGACTTTATCCTTAGACTACCTGCAGAGTTCGGCACTTCTTCATCCTCAGGTACTGTGTTCCACACCCCTAGTCGAAGACTTCCCCTACACAGCTTATCCCCTGAGAAGATCCTCTCACTCTGCTCTGGCCAGTTTTCCCTTTTTCCTCCCCGTCCCTCCCCTGTTTTTTGACCCCATTCTTACACTTTCCCTGCCTGCTCTCCATTTGCTCCTCTCCCATTGCCCCACTTGTATTCCACGATGGGGTGTTTGAACTGTAGCCCTGAACTTCCACTTTAAGGCGAGCTACCGCCCGTTATGACGCCCGGGATACGTACTCATATCTCCATATCCTGCTGTTCCCCCTATGTCTGTCATCCTGGAGATCCAAGAGCAGGGGTCTCATTTCTCACACTGCTGCTTGCTCTGCAGCGGACAATCATCCCCCTAGTAGCGAGTGCCCTCGCGGGCCTCATTGTTTTCATTACTAACTGTAACGTTTGTCTTTCTATGCAAGTTTGGTTTACCTGGCCTGTCCGGGCTCGGCATGATACGCCTGACGGTTGCCTGGCGTGCTGCCTACCCGGACACCCCAGTGTTTTAGTTTATCTTTTTCAAAAGTTCTGTTGGTTTATTATTCAGATTTTACATGGTGCACAGGAGAACATAGCACATTGCTGTCTAATTGGTGTTACGAGTGACATACACTGTACTGGGACATTGTGTGCTGTTTTGCTGCTGAATGTCTACTGGATCATATTACGGTCTCCTCTCCTAGATACTCTGGATTCCGGGGGCGGTGTCTCGGGTCATCCCATTTTTGGGGTGGTCCTGGTCGGCCGCACACGGATTCTGGTCATCGGGGACATGGATGTTTGCATTTGGTTACTATGCCTAATGTGAAATTTATTACATGGAATGTACGGGGTCTTAGAGCCAGGCCGAAACGCAACGCTGTCCTCTCATATCTTAAAGCACAACGAGCGGAGATTATGGTGCTAGTGGAAACTCACTTGACAGGTGAACTCATGATGACACTTAAAAAACCTTGGGTGGGTTGGGTATATCAGGCCCCAGATACTGCTAACTCCAGGGGTGTTGCTATACTGGTGGCCAAGAATACGCAATTTGTGTTACTTATGCTTAGATCTGACCCCAGGGCAGATTTTTATTTTTATATGCTAAAGTTAATGGTCTGGAACTACTGATAATGGCTATCTATATACCACCCCACTTCCAATTTAATGTTCTGACTGAAGGACTGGCGTTTATGTCTCAATTCCCTACTGTTTCCGCAATTTGGCTAGGGGACTTTAATAATGTTGCAAATAGAGAACTTGACAGATTGTCGCTGACGCCTCTTGAAAGCCCCTCCCATGCCCTCACTAGATTTGGTAAACTTCTCCTTGACCTTGCTCTTGTAGATACTTGGAGACACCGCTACCCGTTAGATAAAACATTTTCATGTTTCTCGACAACCCACAATGCTATGTCACAAATAGACCTTATATTGATATCCGGCACCCTACTCCCCATCTTAGGCAACATGGGCTTTAACCCGCGGGTCCTATCTGCCCATGCCTCCTACAGGATTGAGCTCCAGATTGATTCCCCCCTACGTCCTATGCCTGGAAACTAAATCCCTTTTTGTTGACGGTCGTCCACGAATTGGAGTAGGCCGGCGACGAGTGGGATTTCTTTTTTCGGACTAACAGGGATACTGCGCCTTTCGAGGTGGTTTGGGATTCCTTCAAAACTCATGCTCGAATGGTTCTGTCCCAGCGCATCTCTAGATATCGGAAGACCTCGTCCCAGGTGGTTAAACAGGCAGAACACTCCCTTACGAAGGCGGAGAAGGCATTCACTAACAATCCCTCCCCATCCACAGCAGATCTACTAAAGTTGCAGGCACGGGTAGTGAATAGTCTTCATTTCAAAAAAGCAGAAAGGAAGATATTCTATAGTAAGCAGAGGACCTATGAATGTGGAGAACGTGCGGGACGGCTCTTGGCCTATCTGGAGTTGCGGAGTTTCCCTCCGCAACTCCGCCGGTGTACTGCTTACTGACCCCGACGAGGTGGCTGGAGAGTTCCGCTCCTTCTTCACCTCACTGTACTCTTCTTCCACTGACAATTCTAGAGAAGACGTGGCTGCGAGCTTTTGAATTTCCGAGACTCCTAATTATGGCACAGCAATCTAAGCATATTTTATGGGTACAAGAATGCATTTTTTTTTAATTTTAACCATGACCCTTTAAGCCCCTCCCACTGTTAACACAATTTGGCCACACCCACTGTTCACCGCAGTGCACTATCCGCACCGCATTACTACTCTCTGTGGAGCATCCAAAGGTGTCCCAGGTCTTTTACAATCCTATAGTGTATACTTAAAAAAAAAAAAATTGCCATGTGTCGTTAAAGTATTTGAGTTTCGCTTGAAGAAAAGGTGACAACCCTAGTGAGAAGGTCATTGGTGGGAAAGGTAACACATCTCCAAAATGTTCTGGCCCCCGTAAGTGGGGAAATGTTCTGCCCCTGAAGGGGTTCATCTCAGTTTCCACACTATATATGTGTGTATCATTATCTGCTGGAGATAAAAGACATCACAGTGACTATGGAGGAAGAGGACGGACATGACGGGGTTACTGGGTGTAAATAGAAAATAAGATCTTATTACCTCCTCTGCTGCCACTTCCAGCAATGTCTCCTTTCTACTTCCTCCTGACTCACCTCTCGCCTGTAACTTCTTATTTATAACTGACATCACTTCCTGTCTGTATTCCATAGAGACTTCCTGTCTGGGTAGAGGTGAGATCACCATCTTGTGGAGCTCAGAGGAACTGCAGCCCAGAGAAACGTTTCATAGCGTGAACACGGCCTTGTGCTGTATGTACTGTATATTAAAGTTTACAACTTTATGTTACAGGTAAGCCTATATTAAGGCTTACCTGTAGCTAACAAGGATATCTCCCAAACCTGCACAGTTTAGGAGATATCCCTGTATTTGCATGTGCCGACATCATGCGGAACATGCGCACTTAAGCCAACTGAAGCAATGGCACTATGTGCCGCTGCTTCAGTTGTACTGCGCCATTCCCATGCGCATGCATGGGAGTGACATCACTGTGGCTCTGGCCAATCACAGCGCCGGAGCCGCGATACCCGAAAGTCACTCCGGGACAACATGTCGGTGGCCGAAGGGTAGGGTGACCACATTTCCAAACTACCATTCAGGGACACCCCCCCTTCCCAAAAATCAGCTTGTGCTGTAACGAATCACAGCACAGTGATTAGACACAAGAGGCGGGATTTATGATTTCTCCAATCACAAGCAGGGGGCGGGATTGTGCTCCTCCAGGCATTCCCAGCCAGGACAAGTACTGTCAGTGAGTAAAGCGGTGATGTGGCGGCCTTTTTTGGGGACATCAGATTGGCCCGGAGGGTGGCTGTGTCAGTTTCATTCCGGGACACTGCAAAATGCGGGACTGTCCCGGGCAATCCGGGACACGTGGTCACCCTACCGAAGGGGGAGACGTGGACCGCTGCGGGGGCCTGGATCTGAGGTAAGTAATGCATAATCAGCCAGTATGCTATGCATACTAGCTGATTATGCCTTTGCCTTGCAGGGTTTTTTGTCCTTTTCAGTTTCTTTCGGAGGGTTTACTTCCTCTCTAAAGTGGTTGTAAACTCCGGAAATAAAAAACCCTGCAGGACAAAGGCATAATGAGCTAGTATGTATCACATACTAGCTCATTATGAAATACTTTCCTTAGATCAAAGCTATTGCAGCGGTCCACGTACACCGCTATGACCGGCAAAATGTCTCCCGCAGTTATTTCCGGGTTTGCGGGCTGCGTCACTCCCGCGAATGCGCACGGGAGCCGCCGGTCACTGCACAGGCCCTTTAGAAACGGCACGATTCAGCCATTTCTTCAGTGCGCATGCGCCGATGATGTCGGTGAAAGCGTTTATGGTAAATATCTCCTAAACCGTGCAGGTTTAGAAGATATTTACAGTACCTACAGGTAAGCTTTATTACAGGCTTACCTGTAGGTACAAGTGGTGTAACAGGGTTTACACTTTAATTAAATGCAGCACTCACCAGCAATAAAACATAATGTATTGTGGTCAGTTGGGCACACCACTGAACATATGGTGGACATGCCCTAAGATTCGCCGCTTTTGGATGAGGGTTCACTCATTTAAATTTTCGTCACAATGGTTAACATAGTCAAGGATGCTAGTATCGCTCTACTGAACAAACCAGTGGAAAACGTTCCTCCCCAGACAGTAATACATTTTATGTTCCTACCGGCTAAAAATTGCCATTGCCACAGCATGGAAAAGCCCTGTTATAGATATAGCATTAATGAAACGTAAACTTACATGGATCGTGCTGTACGAAAAGATAGTGAGTGTTCTATGTGACAAACAAACCTTTTTGATAAAACATGGGGCCCCTGGCTTATCTATTTGCAGGTAATACATAGAGATGCTTATCTAGACCAGTATTTCTCAATTCTAGTCCTCAAGGCGCACCAACAGGTCATGTTTTCAGGATTTCCCTCAGATGAAACGGCTGTGGTAAATACTAAGGCAGTGAAACTGATCAAATCACCTGTGCAAAATAATGCAAATCCTGAAAACATGACCTGTTGGTGCGCCTTGAGGACTGGAGTTGAGAAACACTGATCTAGACGACCGATGGAGGGTTCCCAGATGGATTTTCCTTTTTTTTCTGTTTCCTTCTTTTGGCATTGTGCTTTCGCAGTTCTCTTGCTTCTCCCCTTTCTTTATTTTAACCCAGACACACCTGGGTATAACATTGGGGATATGGTCCCTCAAATCGGACAGTTGTAAGGTCTGTTAACTGTAAGTTCCTTAAATATTGCACAATATGAGTAAGAGGCATTATCGCCATCTATAACAACTTATTACGGTTATGTCTTAGTAATGTTGTGCACTCAAGCCCATGTTATTTTGCATATGTAGGCTTCATCGGGCAGTTAGCCGGAAGGATACCTCATGGAGTTTATGTTGATTCCACGCTTTATTTTTAGTTTATAATCAGCCACTGTCCCTCCCTAGTTACTAGTTTATGCATGCCAGAGGGCCTCAATGCCCCAAGGCGGACTGTACCTGTGTGTTTGGTCTTCACCAGTTCCTATTAAAGTGGTTGTAAACCCTGTTACACCACTTTTACCTACAGGTAAGCCTATAACAAGGCTTACCTGTAGGTACTGTAAATATCTCCTAAACTTGCACAGTTTAGGAGATATTCCGTATATGCGCTGATGCCAACGTCATTTGCGGCATGCGTACTGAAGAAATAAGCCACTGGTGTCGTTTATTCAGTAGCGCTGCCGTGAACAACTGGAGTTACTTCCAGGTTTGCAGCTCCGGCGCTCTGATTGGCCGCGAACCCGGAAGTAACTCCAGTGGAAGATGTTGGCCCTGTACTCGGAGTGCTGACGCCGATTCAGGGCATCGTTCTGAGGTAAGTATTTCATAATGAGCTAGTATGCGACGCAAACTAGCTCATTATGCCTTTGTCTTGCAGCGGTTGTTTTTTTTTTTTCTTTTTTTAGGTGTAGCGATACCCCCAGCTAAGAGATTGATATGATTGGTATGACTTTCGGGCCTGTAACACACCGCTGTCAACCCCCAGTAATTGGCTCTACCCTCCCTTGGCACAGCTAGTAGGGGATGATAAGATTGTGAGACCTGAAACATTAGGTAACACAATCTGGCACACAGTAATACACTAAACAGCTTGTCTGCTTAATATAAATACTTTTACTGGATAAAATAAGTCAGCAGATAAACATTACACTTTAGTATATGCAGAGCCCTGCAATAAAAGGGGTTTTGCAAGCAAACAGATATACAATCCCGTACAAAGATAACTACCGGACCCCGCTGCAGCTCTCCTCCCTCGTGGGCAAGATGGCGCCCAGCAATGTCTACACTGACAAGTCAGGCCTGACTGTACTATGTGTAAGTTCCGTAGAGAAGAATCTTTGCTAGCAAACGGTGGTACACTTTTGAAACAATTTGTAATCCACAGGAATAAAGGTTGGCAAACTTGGTGAACAAGGATAAAGTCACTATTGCTACTCAATGCACTGTCCCTCCGGCGTGCAACCGCAAACTCTAAACAGTATGCCCCGAACAACAATCACTGGGCCTAGAGCTCCTGTATTAATCTCTGGTGAGCAGGTGCTCTCTCACCCAACCGGACCAGTCCATGTCCGTATCTTCCGTAGCTGTGTCTCGGTACACAGGTTCCACGACACCCGGGTCTTCGGTCCTCCTGGAAGTCGTAGATCGGTAGCAGGATGAGACGTCCCTCAGGCTCCTTAGTGGAAACAGAAGGCTCTTTGGAAACACAGGGCCTAGGCTTCAGGCCCTGTCAGGAACAACAGACTCAGCACAGAGTTCCACTTGCTGGGCGGGCGATGTCCAAAGAGAGCGCTCTACGGCCAGCCCTCCATTTAAATAGCCCACCCCAGCAGTCTTTGCGCGGGGCAATGCACCCTGGGTGTCCCGTTGTACCCTGGGTATGGTAGTCTCTGGGTTCTTAAAGCAACACCCCGCTACACACTCCCACCACTTGAAATCTTTGGTCCCCAAAGATAATATGAGCATTGTTTACAAACAATACAATTTACAGTAGCAAGGGAGCTTGACAGGGGAATCTCCCACCAAACTTGGTAAGGAAGATTGTCCTGCCCACAGGTCATATTAGCGGAAGCGACCTGCCTAACTGTGCCAGAGAGTGAGCTGGGGTTGCCCTCCACCAAATGCACAGTGGAGGGGCCAGGTTTCTCTACTGTCCTTCTTGTAGTTGCCACAGTATCTTCAGAGCATTCTCCAATCTGAGTGTAAGTTAGCTTTAGGAGAGGGCGGATGGTTCTCTTCGCTCTTTGTTCCCTGGGAGCTATGGTGTCAGATACTATGGGTTCTTCCATTGGGACAGGTGTAGTAGACCTTGCTGCTTCAAGGGCATCCAAATCAGGTGCAGAGAGGTACAGGGAGTCCCTTGGGTCTTCAGCTGGGACTGACTCTAAGGCATCTTCCCACTCTTCGGCCTGAGTGCCAGACGGAATGAACTCAGCAGCTTCAGCATTTAAGGTGCCATTGATGGGGACTTTAGGGGATGAAGGATCCATAGTCATGGGTTCAGGTGCCTGAGATGGCCACAGCCAGTTAAGTTCCAGTTCCTTATCCTTACTTTGGTCTGTGACATCCATCTCTCCTGACAGAGTTGCTTGAGACCTAGTATTGGGTCTAGGGGTATTTGAAGTTTAAGGTAGCTCAGGGGAATCCGGAGTAGAAGGCATCCAGGCTGCCTCAGAGAGGGGCAGTAGATGGTTTCTGTGCCAGGTTTTTAACGGCCCCACTTTCTCTTCTGGCTTCAACTGGTACACTGGTAAGCCAGGCAGCTTTTTACAAATTACATAAGGTTCTGATTTCCATCTGTCTGCCAGCTTATGCTTTCCTGGGACACCCATATTCCGCAACAACACTGTCTCCCGGTTGCAGGTCATGAATCCGGACTTTAAAGTCAAAATTCCACTTATTCCGGGCTCCTCTCTGGTCAGAAGTTGCTTGGGCCTTCTCATATGAAAGTCTTAGGCTTTGCCGCAGTCTGTCCACATATCCTTTGTGTGAGGCAGCTGATGTGTGGTCTATTGAGGTGCCAAAGACCAGATTTACAGGTAGTCTTGCTTCCCTTCCAAACATTAGTCTATATTGGGCATCTCCTTGTGGGTGATAGGGGGTTGTGCGGGTTTTCTTTATGCCTAGGGAATCCAATAACTTCCGGATCAGTCGACTTTTGAAGTTCCTCCCTTGATCCGAGTGAAGGCGTTGAGGTAGTCCGTAATGTACGAAATATTTCTCCACAAGTATCTTGGCCACAGTGGAGGCTTTCTGGTCTTTAGTTGGAAAGGCCTAGGCGTATCGAGTGAAATGGTCGGTTATCACCAGAACATTTCCATGTCCACTCAAATCAGGTTCCAGACAAAGAAAATCAATGCATACCAAGTCCAAGGGCCCTTGGCTTTGCAGGTGGCCCATTGGGGCAGCTTGATGGGGCAGTGTCTTTCTTTGTATACAGCGAGCACATGAGTGACAGTACTCCTCCACTATAGCCCGCAAACGGGGCCAGTAAAATCTGCTCCTTATGAGCTGAAAGGTTCTCTCTGCCCCTAGGTGGCCATGGTTGTCATGTAGGGCAACCAGAACAGTCTTTTGGTGCTTTTCCGGCAGAAATAGTTGCCACTTGTCTTCCAGGTCATCAGAGGGGCCCTTCAGTAGACCACCCCTTGATGCACCTGCAACCTGTCCCACTCCTTGCGTAGTAAACGGGCCTCCTTTGAAGGATCATGCAAGAGTCTATCCGGGTCCTGGTCTTCTAGAGCTTCCAAAGCCAATCTTCCCAAAGGGTCTTCCAGCTGTTCCCGTCTTATATCCTTCTTTGATAGTTTCGGCAAGTCCTCTTCGCCAATCTGGGTTACATCACAGTAATATTTGGGCACTCCAACCACTGAGACTCCAATTTCTTCTGCCCTGGATCCACCACTAGCCTGGAGCTCTGCTCCCTGACACAAGGCCACCTGGGGTCACCTGGGTCCAGTCTTCTGCAATGCAAGTGAGGGAATGAGATCTTCTGGACAAGGCGTCAGCATCTCGGTTTCCAGTCCCAGGTCTGTACTTCAGACTGAAATTGAACCCTGAGAGGGCTGCCAACCAACGGTGGCTGGTGGCATCCAGCTCGGCTGTGGTTAGAAGGTAAGTGAGCGGGTTATTGTCTGTTTTAACCACAAAGTCAGCTCCATATAAGTAGTCCTTCAGTTTGTCCACCACAGCCCACTTCGAGGCCAAGAATTCCAACTTGTGGGTGGGGTAATTCTTTTCAGCCAGGGTTAAACTCCTACTCACATAAGCAACGGGTCTTAGCTGTTCTTCATACTCCTGATACAGTACTCCTCCCAGACCATCATGACTGGCAAGTACGTGTAATTCATATGGCTTCTGGGTGTCTGCATAGGCCAAGACAGGGGCAGTGGTCAGACTCTTCTTCAACCTTGTGAAGGCCTCTTCACACTTCTCCATCCACTGTTCTTCCACCGACTCTCCCGGCTTTCTAGGGCCTGAGTCATCCTCTTCTCCCTCTGTCTTCAACAGCTCGTTCAGAGGCTTGGCAATTCTTGCAAATCCCTCCACAAACCTGCGATAGTAGGAGCAGAACCCCAGAAATGACCTAAGCTCAGTCACTGTAGTGGGCCGGGGCCAGGAGGTCACTGCCTCCAATTTGTCAGGATCTGTGGATACTCCCTCTTCAGACACTATGTGTCCCAGGTAATGGACTGAAGACTGGTAGAACTGACACTTCTCTCGGGAGAGCTTGAGTCCCTCCTCACTGAGTCTTTTCAAGACCTTTTCTAGCCTCTCCTCATGCTCCTCCAGAGTCTTCCCAAAGACAATGATGTCATCTAGATATACTAGAACTTCTATGAGGTTCATGTCCCCCACTGTCTTCTCCATCAGCCGCTGGAAAGTGGCAGGAGCTCCCGACAGACCTTGAGGCATACGAATGAATTCGTAGAACCCCACTGGGGTAATGAAGGCTGTCTTCTCTCTATCTTCTGGGTGCATTGGTATTTGGTAATACCCGCTCTTCAGGTCCATTACGCTGAACCACTTGGCTCCAGACAGACTCTGTAGGGCATCCTCTATTCTTGGAGTGGTGTATTGGTCAGGTATTGTTCTCCTGTTGAGGGTCCTATAGTCAATACAGAGTCTCAATGACCCATTCTTCCTCCTGACTACTACAATAGGGGAGGCATATGGACTCCCCTATTGTAGTAGTCAGGAGGAAGAATTGGTCTCTTGAGCTCTGCGAGTTGTTCACGTAAATCTTCTAAATCAGCCAGGGGGACTCGCCGGACTCTCTCCCTAAAGGGTTTATCTTCTTGCAGACGGATCTTGTGGGTGGCACTTTTTGCTCATCCTTGGAAAAGATCTTCCGCCACCTGGCCAACTGGGCCCTGGCCCTCTCCTTCCATGCCGGTGGTAGGGTCATGTTCTCCAAACAGAGCTTCTCCAAAGTAGGTCCCCCTCCTCCTTCCTTCTCCAAGTCGGGCAAGGCCACTGGGTTAGCGGGATTCATTTGGCCCAACAGCATCAGGGCTGGAATCTTCACAGGTGAGTCAGTGGTATTCCTGATGCTCACTGGCACCCTGCCATTTGCCTTCTTCAGGGCTCTCAGCGGGACTACTTTGGGGATTACCTCCAATCCTGGGTGGGTATCCAGAGGGTCTGGTTCCAGGACTACAAAGGGGCCAGGTTGTTCCCAGGTGAGCTTCACAGTGGCCCTTAGACAGGCTACTTCACCAGGCTGCAACACTCTCTCCTTCTCCAGTCTCCAAACCTTCCCTACCCCTTCTTCTGGGGCCTTCTGTTCCAAGACCAATCGCTGATAGGCCAACTGCAGCATAGGGTGGATTCTGGTTGTTGAGGAGCCTTGCTCTTGTGCTAGAGGGGCCAGTAGCCTCCTGACCAGGTCAGTGTTTGTTCCTATTATCAGAGAACTTTTGTTGGCTCCTAGTGGGTGAGGGCAGACTACTGCCAGGGTGTCAAAGACCTCTGCCTCTCCTGCTACTGAGGGGTCGAAAGCCAATCTAATCGGGAGGTAACCGTCATATGGAAAGCTTTGGGTGCCAATCCCCCATATTTCCAAGTCTTCCAACTTCTGCAAGGGCAAATGGCTCAGATGCTTTTGGTAGAAGTCCCGATACAGGAGGGTTACTTGGGCTCCTGTATCCAGAATGGCCTTCGTGTAGACTCCCTCCACTTGAATGGGGACCACTGGGGAGGGTCCCACCAACTTGGCTGGAAACTTCTTCAGAGAGGCCTCTTTACTTGGGCCCATAGGTTTGGCCTTCTGTGTTTTTTTATTTTTCCATCTTTTCCTGGATCTTAATCCCTGTTGGGCCTTGTATGCATTGATTTCTTGCAATTTTTGGGGTTTTAACTCCAGGTGAGTGGTATTAAGTGCTTTTGATGGGGAATTGTTCCCCTCACTTCTTGGCTTCTCTTGCTTTGTGATTCCAATGGAGCTTGCTGGAAATGATGGGCATCCGGTTGACACCTTCACCGGGGCCCTCTGGAGTTTTCCGCCGGCTGGCGGTAGGTGCCTTGGGTCTTCCTCGGACTGGGGCATACTCGCCCGAAATGGCCAATTCCTCCACTGTTAAAGCAGACAGCTTCTCCTCTATCCTGCGGGGAGACTGGTGTTGAAGCACTCTGGTACAGCTCCTTCCTGACTTCTTCTTTTTCTCTGACTCCTGAGTTTTTGGCCATTAAAGAGGTCAACATTTCTTATACTTGGGTCATCTGTGACTTTAAGACAGCCACCTCCGAGTCCTGTTCAGTGGCCATGGCGGATCTGACCCCAACTGAGGGGGAAAGAGTGGGTTTCTCGGTCGCCTGTTGATCCTTCAGCAGAGCTTCTTCATCCCTTATTATTCGCACGAGGTCTGGATAGTTCAGGGACATGACCCCTCCAGAGGTTTTCAGATGGAGCCAAACTGGATCAGAACGCAATGCTCCCCTCAAAATCTGCTTCAACTTAGCCGCATCTATGGCTTGTGACACCATCCCTTTCTTAAGGACAATTTGGCAAAACATCTTGTTTAATCTGCGAACGTATTCAGACAGTCTTTCTCCTGGCTGTTGAAGGGTAAATTCTTCCTGCAACATAGTCAGATAATCATAGGCAGTACAAGAAGCATTGCTGAACCTTAGGTTCTTTACGGCTTCAGCAGCAGCACCCTTTAAACTTTCACTTATGCGCTGCTTCTTTTGGGCTTCTGGTATTTCCCATCCTTCCACAGCCTGCATCGCTTGTTCGATCCAGGTGTCTAAATCCTCTTCTTCGAGTGGTACAGGTTGTTTGCCTGAAAAGATCCTGAGCTTCCGGTACACGGCCTCTACGTGTACCATATTACTCTTCTGGCACTTCGTGACAAGGTCCCCTAAAGCGTTTAAGAGTTCAGGGCCTATAGTGGCTAGAGGTGTCCCCGTCGCTATCATCTCTTTTGGACTCTTTGGAGTTTTAGGTGACTGCGGAGGTTCCTTCTTTAAAACCTTTGCGTGCACCAAGCGGTATGTCTTATTGTCTATGGACTGCACGCTCTGACCTCTGAAATCTTCCGGCATTTCATCCCTCCACTCTATCAGTGCGAAGGTGTGGGAATTCTCTTTGTCTGGCCTGAGGTCAATTAACCATCCTTTATGGCCCGGGGACAGGAGCTCTATGAGCCGTTCTATGTCACTCCCCAACCAATCCTCTCCGGGGAGTTCAATCACTGTGGCCATGTCTAGGGAAACATCAGTGGATAAGCACCACTGGGTCACTATTAACGGATCCATGCCGGTACTTCTGGTGGGCTTGATTGCAGCGTACAGAAATCTACATCGCTATCGCTACAGGTATCGCTACACGTGAGCCCCCACGTGTAGCGATACCCCCAGCTAAGAGAGCCGCTGGTATGATTTTCGGGCCGTTAACACACCGCTGTCAACCCCCAGTAATTGGCTCTACCCTCCCTTGGCACAGCTAGTAGGGGATGATAAGATTGTGAGACCTGTAACGTTAGGTAACACAATCTGGCAACCAAGGCACACAGTAATACACCAAACAGCTTGTCTGCTTAATCTAAATACTTTTACTGGATAAAATAAGTCAGCAGATAAACAGTACACTTTAGTATATGCAGAGCCCTGCAATAAAAGGTGTTTTGCAAGCAAACAGATATACAATCCCGTACAAAGATAACTACCAGACCCCACTGCAGCTCCCCTCCCTCGTGGGCAAGATGGCGCCCAGCAATGTCTACACTGACAGGTCAGGCCTGACTGTACTATGTGTAAGTTCCATAGAGAAGAATCTTCGCTAGCAAACGGTGGTGCACTTTTGAAACAATTTGTAATCCATAGGAATAAAGGTTGTCAAACTTGGTGAACAAGGATAAAGTCACTATTGCTACTCAATGCATTGTCCCTCCGGCGTGCAACCGCAAACTCTAAACAGTATGCCCGAACAACAGTCACTGGGCATAGAGATCCTGTATTAATCTCTGAGCAGGTGCTCTCTCACCCAACCGGACCAGTCCGTGTCCGTATCTTCCGTAGCTGTGTCTCAGTACACAGGTTCCACGACACCCGGGTCTTCGGTCCTCCTGGAAGTCGTAGATCGGTAGCAGGATGAGACGTCCCTCAGGCTCCTCAGTGGAAACGGAAGGCTCTTTGGAAACACAGGGCCTAGGCTTCAGGCCCTGTCAGGAACAACAGACTCAGCACAGAGTTCCACTTGCTGGGCGGGCGATGTCCAAAGAGAGTGCTCTACGGCCCGCCCCCCAGTTAAATAGCCCACCCCAGCAGTCTTTGCGCGGGGCATGGCACCCTGGGTGTCTCGTTGTACCCTGGGTATGGTAGTCTCTGGGTTCTTAAAGCAACACCCCGCTACACAGGTTTACAACCTCTTTAAGCCCTGCATTTGCATGTTTTGTTTGTATTCTGCTGAGAGTGTGCGAGGATTGTTCGCTGCTCTACTAAACAATTTCCTTCTTTGTTTTACTAAAACAATAAAAACTATTAAAACAGAAAACATAATGTATACTCAAT
Organism: Rana muscosa; assembly: GCA_029206835.1. NCBI lineage: Eukaryota > Metazoa > Chordata > Amphibia > Anura > Ranidae > Rana > Rana muscosa. The sequence goes on along the minus strand of JARGYO010000094.1, from coordinate 26,518,960 downwards.
AAACCAATGAGAAAATAATCACCTTATTGACAAACACACATCAGTCCTATCACACCACAATAATAAATGAGAGTCATAAAAGTCCTATTCTTCAGAATTCCCTTTTAAAATGTGACACAAAAGTTTGCAATGTGCTCTTCAGTGCTCAGGCTTGATTTGCTGTTCCACATGAATCCGACATGGAAAATCTTGGCACACAACACTGTGACAGACTGCTCAGCACCAGTGGCGGTGCGTCCATAGAGGGCGCCGGAGCGCCGCCCCCTCTCGCTCCTGCACCGCCACTGAAAGACAATACACAGATTCATGCATTGCATGAATCTATGTATTGTCACCGCTGCCCACTATTCATATGGCTGGCCTCCTGGTGAGCGCCGACCATATGAATTAGAGTGGCGGCCGGCGGTGGGTGTGACTTGGAAGTGTCTATCAGAGCTAGCGGCTCTGATAGGCTTTCCGAATACAGCTCTCATGCTGTATTCGGCTTCCAAAAACTCCTCAAAGGTACGCACAGGGGTGCGTTTCTTGGAGAAGACTGTGTGGAGGTTTCAGCCAATCAGGTTCACCGGATCTGGTTACCGGTAACCTGATTAGCTGAAGCGACATCGAGGGCGGGAGAACACATGGAGGACGGCGCGGACCGAGGAAGGTAAGTGCAGGGCTGGGGGGGGGAACTGGCTGCATTTGGGGGACAAACTGGCTGCATTCGGGGGGAACTGGCTGTATATGGGGGACACGCTGGCTGAATATGGGGGGAACTGGCTGTATATGGGGGACAAACTGGCTGAATATGGGGGGAACTGGCTGTATATGGGGGACAAACTGGCTGAATATGGGGGGAACTGGCTGTATATGGGGGACAAACTGGCTGTATATGGGGGACAAACTGGCTGAATATGGGGGACAAACTGGCTGAATATGGGGGGAACTGGCTGTATATGGGGGACACGCTGGCTGCATTTGGGGGGAACTGGCTGTATATGGGGGACAAACTGGCTGCATTTGGGGGGAACTGGCTGTATATGGGGGACACGCTGGCTGCATTTCGGGGGAACTGGCTGTATATGGGGGACAAACTGGCTGCATTTGGGGGGAACTGGCTGTATATGGGGGCACACTGGCTATATATATGGGGACAAACTTGCTTGTTAATGGGGGCACACTGGCTGTATATGGGGGCACACTGGCTGTATATGGGGGGCACACTGGCTGTATATATGGGGGCACACTGGTTATATATATATGGGGGCACACTGGCTGTATACGGGGACAAACTGGCTGTATATGGAAACAAACTGGCTGTATATGGAAACAAACTGGCTGTATTTGAGGGGGCAAACTGGTGGCGTTTGGGCACAGTGGCTGCGTTTAATGGGCACAGTGGCGGCGATTGATTTTTTTTTTTCAGTTTGTTTGCGCCCCCCCAAAAATTTTGAGCACCAGCCGCCACTGCTCAGCACACAGCTTGGGTGCTTTCGTCAGTACATAGCTTCCTCCAGTCTGGAACCAGGACCCGGGTATTATAGCTGAGCACCCAAGAACTAGACGACAACTTCCTTTATTGCAAACTCACACAGAATATATAGCACTCAAAATCAAATAAGAGTGTGATCACTAGGGATGAGCCGAACACCCCCCGGTTCGGTTCGCAGCAGAACATGCGAACAGGCAAAAAAATTCATTCGAACATGCGAACACCATTAAAGTCTATGGGACACGAACATGAAAAATCAAAAGTGCTAATTTTAAAGGCTAATATGCAAGTTATTGTCATAAAAAGTGTTTGGGGACCCGGGTCCTGCCCCAGGGGATATGTATCAATGCAAAAAAAGTTTTAAAAACGGCTGTTTTTTCGGGAGCAGTGATTTTAATAATGCTTAAAGCGAAACAATAAAAGTGAAATAATCCTTTAAATTTCATACCTGGGGGGGGGTGTCTATAGTATGCCTGTGAAGTAGCGCATTTTTCCCGTGCTTAGAAAATTCCCTGCACAAAATGACATTTCTAAAGGAAAAAAAGTCATTTAAAACTACTCGCGGCTATAATGAATTGTTGGGTCCCGGCAATACAGATAAAAGTCATTGAAAAAAAAACAGCATGGGTTCCCCCATAGTTCATTACCAGGTCCTTTGGGTCTGGTATGAATATTAAGGGGAACCCTGAACCAAAAAAAAAAAAATGCGTGGGGGTCCCCCCCAAATTCCATATCAGGCCCTTCATACCTGGTATGGATATTAAGGGGAACCCTGCGTCATTTAAAAAAAATAAATGGCGTGGGGTTCCCCCCAAAAATCCATACAGACCCTTCAGGTCTGGTATGGATTTTAGGGGAACCCTGCACCAAAATAAAAAAAAAATGGCATGGGGTTCCCAACAAAAATCCATACCAGACCCTTATCTGAGCACGCAACCTGGCAGGCCACAGGAAAAGAGGGTGGACGAGAGAGCGCCCCCCCCTCCTGAATTGTACCAGGCCACATGCCCTCAACATGGGGAGGATGTTGATGGGGACAAGAGCCTCATCCCCACAACCCTTGCCCGGTGGTTGTGGGGGTCTGCGGGCAGGGGGCTTATCGGAATCTGGAAGCCCCCTTTAACAAAGAGGAACTCCAGATCCCAGCCCCCCCCGATGTGAATTGGTAACAGGGTACATTGTACCCCTACCATTTCACAAAAATAAGTGTCAAAATCTTAAAAACCACAGGAGACAGTTTGGGACAAGTCCTTTATTTTAAAAAAAAGATTCCAACGATATAATCCTGTCTCGATCGATACGGAAAAAAATAAAAACCCGCCGCTACGAACGATACTGCCTTATAGGAGGCACCTGGCCGAACGACGCTCTCTCGGTGTGACAGCTCATTTATAGCTAAGGGCTGGGCCACCCATCACATGCGCGGGTGACCCCGCCCCCTCTCTGATGCAAGGAGAAAGCCCGGGGTTACCCATTGACGTGTACGGATGACCCCACCCCCTCTGACGCGTCACGGGAAACGCGCGTTGTGCCAGAAGGCCGGGGTCACCCGTACACGTCATTGGGTAACCCCGGGCTTTCTCCTTGCTTCAGAGAGGGGGCGGGGTCACCCGCGCATGTGCCGGGCTTGAGAGATCAGCACTTTACCATTCTGAGACAAATGAATCGATTCCGAGCACTTTTTAGTATCGGATGGCTGGCCAACCATAACCGCTTTAATGGAACCTGCGGGCCCTTTCTGTTTTCCCTTCTGGAACGCCATACAGTTGCATCACTTTCTGTCACCAGAGAGGTTTAGATGACAATTAACCATATTTGAAGAATATTGCTTAAAGGAGGGGACTCTGACACAAACACTTTCAAAAATGTATACCCTACTGATTTCCCCCTCGGAACAACCAAGTCTATCCTTGATAGAGAAATGGGAGAGAGAGATGAACTGTTATGCCGCGTACACACGACCGCTTTTCTCGACGAGAATAACGGCATTTTTTTATTTCGCCGATAAAACCGATCGTCTGTGGGCTTTATGTCGCTATTTTCAACGAGAAAAACGGCATTAAAAACGACGAGAAAAATTAGAACATGTTCTAAATTTTCTCGCCGTTTTTCACGTCGTCGTTTTTTTCATCATGAAAAATGATCGTGTGTAGGCTTTAACGACGTGAAAAAAGCGCGCATGATCAGAAGCAAGTGAGGAGAAGGGAGCGCTCGTTCTGGTAAAACTACTGTTCGGAATGGAGATGGCACATTCGTCATGCATGAAATTATTACATCGTTTAATGCAGCGCATTCTTTTCTTCGTTCTAATGCTGCAATATTCCAATTCTCTTGCTGCTGATATTCTCCCAGAGTTAGGACAATCTTTGTTCTTTAGTATTTATTGTTTTATCATGATTAATCTCTATTTTGGTGAGCCAGATCTCCCTAAATACCCAAAACTTTTTACATTATTTTTATTTTTTTGGGGTTTAATTTGTGGTATTAGATTTTAGACTGTTTTTACATATTATTTGCTATTTTGGAGTGTGTCAAGTTACCACAACATTATTATTTATTCTAATTTGGCCTCAATGAGGTTAGTGTCCCTTGTTAATTTCACAATTTTTTATCCACTGTCCCTGCCTACTCACTTACAAACTGGCTATTTAGAAGAAAAACACATGTTCATTTTGTATCTTACAAAAAAAATTCCATTTATTATGGCCTAATAACAAATTAAAAGGTAAGCCAAAACAAAACCATATGTAAAGTACAAATCAAGAAGCCAGGAAGACAGCACTGGAGACCCTGCTGAAATTAGTGCAGACCCAGATCACCACAGCAAACACCAAAGCATGTGAAGACAAAAATTGGGCCCATGTGAGGCACATATCCTGGGCTCATTTTCGGGTTTTTTGTTTGACCTTCCCTGCAGCCTTCCTTGGAGGCTGTGTCCGTGGAGGAGGGACTGGAGCAGGAGCAGGGTCTGGAACTGGAGCAAGGACTGTTACAGGAGCAGGGACTGTTACAGGAGCATGGAGTGGGGCAGGAACTTGAGCATAAAAATATGAAAGGTCCACAACGTCTGTGAAATCCTTCAGTTTGTTCAACAGGCCCATATTGACCACCTTCAATATTAGGGTTTCACATTTCAGCCTCTAGTCCAGTCCCATTTGGGGCAGTTTCTCCCCAATAAGGGCAGCAAATCCCTCTGCAGCGGTGGGGGGCTCTCGGAGTGCAGCAGTAGCCTCCCTAATTAGGGCCTGGGTCTCCTCCTCCATTTGAAGCAGCCTCCTTGATCTTTTTGCTGGAATCCGCAGCAGAGGGATCTGGGGCCTGGTGTTGTGCTGGGTCCCACTGGGGCCTGCCTCTTCCTGGGTCCCACTGGGGCCTGCCTCTTCCTGGGTCCCACTGGGGCCTGCCTCCTCCTGGCTTCCAGTGGCACCTGCCTCCTCGTGTGTCCCACTGGGGCCTGTCTCCTCCTGGCTTCCAGTGGCACCTGCCTCCTCGTGTGTCCCACTGGGGCCTGTCTCCTCATCCTGTTTAAAAAAGGTACATCGAGTTAGTTTTGCCTTCATCTTTCACACACATTTGTCACCTCATGACATTTGGTAATTGAATGCTACTAAATATTAAAGTGAATCATTCTGACACCAGTATATTTCTTTTTGGTGCCCTTAATTTTTGGCCACTGCTGTCTATTGATATGTCAGACACTTTTTTTTAACTCTTAACATTTTTCACACTTTTTTTGAAACTTTTACAACATTCAACTTTTATTACTCTAAATATTTTGTGAAATATTATACCTGGCTCCAAATATTTAAATCAGGCTCCTCCAGGACTTGAGGTTGTTCCTCCAAAGAGACCTCAACTTGGCTGGAGGCTTGGCTGCAGGGAATGCTGGAGGGAAGGCTGGAGGGAAGGCTGGAGGGTTGGCTGCAGGGAAGGCTGGAGGGTTGGCTGCAGGGAAGGCTGGAGGGTTGGCTGGAGGGTTGGCTGCAAGGAAGGCTAGAGGTCGTTCTGGGTGGAAGGCTGGAAAGGGATTCCCTGGATTCCAGGTGTTCATCCAGGAAACTCAGGTGCTGATAGTACCACAGATTTGGGATGTATCGGTCCTCTGCACCTGCTCCTGACCGCAGGGATTTTAGCACTTTATTCCGTTGAGCCCGGTATGTGCCCCTAATGGTCCCAATTTTTGTGTTCAGATCCTGTAGTGTTGCTGTGGGGATCTGAGTTTTCACAAATTCCAGCAAGGTCTCCAGTGCTCTCTTCCTGGCTTCTTTATTTTTATTATGTTTATTTTTAGTCTGCCATAAAATTGGAAGATTCTTCCACCTTTGCAGGAATTCCAACATAAAATCTGGGTCCTTAAATACCTTCATTTTCTCTGCAATTCAAAACCCAAATCAAAAAAAGGAATGTCAGTCAGGACTACTCCAAATCTTTCTCACCATATATAGGCCACTAACGTAGCAATTGATCAGTCATCATAGAGTTGAGTGGACACCTGGATGTTTGTGTTGAACTCTTTTTAGCTAACTTTGTAAAAAGCTAGAGTTCGTGACCTGACTTTCCCCGAACCCAAACCCCATTGAAGTAAATGTTGCCCTGTAAATCGTGGGAATAAAAGGACTCCCCAAAAATAAAGGAGTACCTTGAACTGTCCCTGCACCAAGTGTCTTTTTTTTTTTTTAAATTAACACTAAATTCACTCCTGGGTATAATTAATTGTTGTCTCCTGTCAATTGCAATACATAGGAAAGTCATTGATACAAACATTGGGAAAGCATTGTGGTTCCCCCAAATATCCATACCAGGCCCTTCAGGTCTGTCAAGGATTTTAAGGGGAACTCCCCCACAAATTCTGGGAAAAAAATGGCGTGGAGTCACCCCCCAAATCCATAACAGACCCTTATCCGAGCACGCAACCTGGCCGGCCACAGGGGAAGAGGGGGGGACGAGAGAGCGGCCCCCCTCCCTCCTGAACCGTACCAGGCCACATGCCCTCAACATGGGGAGGATGTCCCCATGTTGATGGGGACAAGGGCCTCATCCCCACAACCCTTGCCCGGTGGTTGTGGGGGTCTGAGGGCGGGGGGCTTATCTGAATCTGGAAGACCCCTTTAACAAAGGGGACCCCCAGATCCCGCCCCCCCCTATGTGAAATGGTAATGGGGGACATTGTACCCCTACCATTTCACCTTAAAAAATGGCATTATCTAAAAAATGACACTACACGGTTTTTGACAATTCCTTTATTATTGGTTTTGTTTTTCAACCATCTTCTTCCTTCTTCTTCTTTTCTGCATTCGAGTTTCTTCCTCCATCTTCCTCTTCATCTTCATCTTCCTTCTTGCTTCGGGCTTCTCGTCCGCATCTTGCTTCGGCTTCTTCTTTGTTTTCCCGCCGCTCCGTTTGAATTTGAGTTTCCCGCTGTGTGACGCAAAGTTAGGCAGTTCTCCTCTAGGTCCGCTGTGAGCCGGGGGACCCGCCCCCCTCTGACTGCACGGAGAAAGTACCTGTGAAATCTCTGTGCGTCAGAGGGGGGCGGGGTCGCCGGACCAAGAGGAGAACTGATGAACTGAAGCGTCACACAGCGGGAACCTCCAATTCAAACGGAGCGGCCGGAGAAACAAGAACCCGGAGCAAGATGCGGACGAGAACACCGAAGGAAGAAGGAAGATGAAGAGGAAGAGGAAGATGGAGGAAGAAACACGAAGCGAGAAAAGAAGAAGGAAGAAGATGGAAGAAAGCCAAACTAAAAATTAAAGGAATTGTCAAAAACTGACTACTGTCATTTTTTAAATTTTTTACACTTTCTTCGTGAAATGGTAGGGGTACAATGTACCCCTTACCAATTCACATAGGGGGGGGGCGGGATCTGGGGTCCCCTTTGTTAAAGGGGTCTTCCAGATTCCGATAAGCCCCCCGCCCGCAGACCCCCACAACCACCGGGCAAGGGTTGTGGGGATGAGGCCCTTGTCCCCATCAACATGGGGACATCCTCCCCATGTTGAGGGCATGTGGCCTGGTACGGTTCAGGAGGGAGGGGGGGGCGCTCTCTCGTCCCCCCCCTCTTCCCCTGCGGCCGGCCAGGTTGTGTGCTCGGATAAAGGGTCTGTTGTGGATTTTGGGGGGACTCCACGCCCTTTTTTTTCCTGATTTGGGGGTGGAGTTCCCCTTAAAATCCTTGACAGACCTGAAGGGCCTGCAACTCGAATTTGGGGGAACCCCCACGTTTTTATTTTGCAGATACAACTCACTTTTCAATGTCTTGCCATTTGCCGGGAGGCAAGAATTCATTTAGAGCCGCGATTGACTTTTCAAAGTTTATTCACAATTCAAAAATGACACTTTGTGCACGGCCAGTACTAACAGCACGGGAAGCAAGCGCCAAGTTACATGCATATTGCCCAACCCCGGCCCCGAACATACAGTGAATGAATGTTTATAGGTTTAATGCTCCTGGACACAGCCATATCAAGTAAGAAAAATGTTACGTACCCGCGATCTACACGTTCGTCTCCTCCGACCTTCTTCCACTCACTGAACGTCGCTTTCAACTATGTTTTTTGGAGTTATATACAGTGCGCATGCGTGACGCTCCGCACGCTTTCCCGCCCCTGACGTTCGTTACACTACTTTCCCCGCCCCTTCTCGCTACTCCTTAATGACGGAGAGTGTAAACATGTCGGCGAATCAACAACATGATGTGGAAAGTGGGGAAGAAAGCAGGCCCCGACCCAGAAGGTATAAAGCCACTAACATGAGCTTTGAGGAGATGGTGGAGATGGTCACCATATTGCTCCGGGATGATTATGATGCCAAACATGGGCCCTACAAAAAGCCAAATCAAGTGAAGGCCAAGATCATGGATAAAGTGGTCAAAGCGCTATTGCATAAATTTGGTGTTCGCAGGTCGCGGGAACAGATCCGGAAACGATGGTCGGACATTAAGTTGCGTGAGCCGGATCAATATAAAAAGATTAAAAAAGTCATCCAAAAAAGTAAGTAGATTTACATTAAATGTGATTTTTGGTAATAACGTGGTGTTGCATGTGCTTTTAAAATAATGTATGTAGTACAGTTAAAAATGTCATGTTTCATGTTTTTGGGCACACGAATCGATCGTATAAATGGTCGTTCAAACGTTCACTCAATCACAAGCTTTTGGCCCGATTCATCATTGTTCGAACGACATTTTATCAATCCTAAAATAATAGGCATGTTCAAATGTTTTTAGCAATGTATTCCACCAAAACATCGTTTGGGTGGTATTGAACGAGGATTTCAACGTTGGATTCTTGTGCCCAAGAACATGAAACAGGACATCATGAAATGTTTATGTGAGAAGTAATTATAAACATGTTTGTGTAGTTGTTGGTAATTAGATTTGGCTAATGTAACTAGATTCAGTGTACGTTTACAAGAGTATGCTCAGCAGCTGCTTACACATCTGGACTCATTAGCACAAGTGTGGGCCACAAGAACAACCTTTTGATGGTGTCACACACAGGTGATCCAGTGGATACCTGGTGTGTTTCCATGTGTGAAACATGACCAAAAGAGATTAATCTACCATCTTGGGAAATGGATACAATCATGTGTTCATCTTCTCCAAAATTATCACTAATACAATTGTAACACACTTCCCAAGAATGATTAATATTCCTCTTTCACGCCAAAATATATTTAGTTACACAAGTCTACCTTTTGGTTATATCTCCTAGGGCTTCAAAGAGCTAAGAGACACAAGGCTGCAAACCCCGCACCACCAACTCAAGACCCACAACCGCAGGATGTGGCAGAAGAGGGAAATGGCAACTCACCAGGTCAGTGTCATACACCACAGCCTCTCAGGTAATAGATGTTGGCCTGTATATTTAGTAAGACGTTTTCTTTTCACAACTTAAAGGGACTTTAATGCCTGCGGCACCAGCAACCTTCACCAGAGCCACTGCCCAGATGTTGCTGAAACAAGTGAGGGTCTGCTCTCGGGAGGTTGAAAAGATAAAAGACAACCTGTTCCAGATGTGCCAAACCAACAAAATCATGGAGAAAAGACTGAAAAAACTTGAGCATATTCTTGGGAGGGTGTAAAACTTGTATATATTCAAAAAAAGATTGTTTTAGTTTTTGGGGGGGAAATCTTTTAATTCTATAAAGGTATATTGTTCGTGTTGTACATTTTTGTACTGAGTTGTAAAAAGAGAAAAAAAAACAAATTCCGAAAAAAAATTTGGGTATATTTTGATACAAACGTGAAAATTTTTATAATCCTATAAAAAATTTAAATCACTAAACAATGTGTGGCTTCTTATATCAATGTTGCCCCCCCCCCCCTAAAAAAATGTGTGTGTTTAGACTCTATAAATGATTGTAATTTACTTGTTAGGAAAAAACATGGGACTACAACTGCACTAGTATAACCGAGGACAGTGATGGTGAACCTTGGCAACCCAGATGGTTTGGAACTACATTTCTAATGTTACTCAGGCACTCTGCAGTGTAGTTGAGCATCATGGGAAATGGAGTTGCAAAACATCTGGAGTGGCAAGGTTCACCATCACTGACCTAGGAGAAAGAACAAATACAACAAAAGAAAAGCAAACAAGATGTTTTCAGTATATTATTTTTTATTATGACCAAAATTTGTTTAAAAATGATCAGGCATTGCAATGGCCCCCCTACCCATAAAATATTCTAGATAGCATTGCCGCACATCACGCCCGCTTTGGGGGGCCAAGCCTGTAGGGCCAGCTAACTGGGCTGCCAATGGTCCATCCAAGCACTGTGTGCCCTGAAGGTCAACTGTAGCTAGATAATTGTTTGAGTTTTTGAGTAAAAAATTGTGCAGTATGCAACAGCACATGACCAAATGGTTCCATTTATACTCCGCCATGTATATCGCAGTCAGAAAAAGGCGGAAGCGACTGGCCATGATGCCAAAGGCATTTTCGACCACCCTTCGCGCTCTGGCCAGACGATAATTAAAGACCCTCCTCTCAGGGGTGAGGGACCTTTGGGGAAAAGGCCTCATCAAATGTGGTCCAAGCGCAAAAGCCTCATCTGCCAGGAACACAAACGGGAGGCCATGTTCATTATCTTCAGCAGGTGGCAATGCCAGGTCCTCTGAAAGAAGCCGGTCTGCAAACTCGGTCTGGGCGAAAACACCACCGTCAGACATCCGCCCATTTTTCCCAACATCAACAAATAGAAACTCATAGTTGGCAGACACCACCGCCATGAGCACAATACTGTGGAAGCCTTTATAATTTAAAAAAAAACGATCCAGAATGGGCTGGTAGCACGATGCGGACGTGCTTGCCATCAATGGCTCCTCCACAGTTGGGAAAGTTCCACCGCTGAGAAAAATCAGATGCCACATTCTGCCATTCCTGTGGCGTCGATGGTAACTGTGGAGTCAAAGGAACAAAAAAATTAATATACTTTACTACCTATACATTGCAAGCATGTTAGCACAAAACACTCTGGGCAAAACATCAGTATAGCATTAATTTGGAAAGAGGATTTTAGAGCGGAGCTACGCAGCCAAAATACTATAAAATAACACAGCAGCTCCAGCTACAGCAGCTGCAGAGGTTTGCTAATTGTACACTTACCTGTCCTGGAGTCCAGCAACGTCCGCAGCAGAGGACGAACAATTGCTCGTCACTCTGCTGCCCCCTCTGCCATCCTCGGTGAGGGAACCAGGAAGAGAAGCCTTGCGGCTTCACTGCCCGGTTCCCAAACGCACATGCACGAGAAGCGCTGCGCAGTTCTGACTGGTCCTCCTGTGTTCTGTGAGACAAGTGTTTCCAATAACACTACGGGTATTCTGCGGGAAGTGACTTGGCTCAGGCAGATTTGCCGCAGAGATGACTCCCGGATGTTGGTGAAAATACCTGGCTTAAACAGGTATCTTCACCCCCCTCCCCCCTGAAAGATGTCAATTTTGACACCGGGGGAGGGTTACGATGAGCGGACCCCCAAAATTTTGGATGGAGGTCCGCTTGAATAAGATAGAAAAATAAGCAACAAAAACATCACCCACTCTGATGGACCTGTGAAATTCTTAGAGGGTGGAGGGGTTGAGATGAGTTGGGGACATCATAATTCAAATCTATAGTACTATGTAATTTATTTGGGTAGATTAGACAAAAATCAAAGAATTAGGGGGGGGGGGGGGGGAATCAGGCAATCTAAGCACTACAATGGAGCGTCAAAAACAAAAACGGGGATTGACTAGGCTAGGTGTGTTTGGGCCCAGGATCTAATGCTGGAGATTGGTTTAAAAACAAATATGCATGTAGCCAAAAAACATAGAACATTCAAAGCTTACAACATGCAGGGGGACAAAGGGGACATTCACAGCATATTCAAATCATGGTAATTAGAGACAGTACAAAATATACTATACATTAGCAAGCATAAAAAAACATAGATTGTGATGTTTATAAAGGAGAAAACTTACCTTAAGATAGTCCTCATGAAGGACCTGGATAATGGCAGAGCAGGTCTCAGGGATAATGACGCCCAGAGCCTGGGGGAAGATGCCTGTCGAGAACTTGAGGTCCTGCAAGCTTCTCCCAGTCGCAAGGTATCGCAACGTGGCGATGAGCCTCTGCTCAGCAGTAATGGCTTCCCGCATAACGGTGTCCTGCCTGGTGATATAGGGGGACACCAAAGCCAAGAGCTGCTGAAAAACGGGGTCAGACATCCTAAGAAAATTCCTGAAATCATCAGGGTTATTCTCCCGGATCTCCCGCAGCAGAGGCATATGACATAATTGGTCCCTCTGGAGCAACCAATTCTTGGTCCATGAACTCCTCCTCACCCTCCTCATGGACCGGATCTGGGACATAGCAACAAGCCCAGCAGCAAGCACAGCACGATCTCGGCGACAAGAACGTACCCGCAACATGGCTTCAAAACGGTCGTCTAATCAGAACGAACTAAAAGAACGCACTGAAGAACAGCAAGGCCTATGAAGAACGAGCTGAAAAACAGTAACGAGCGGACAAGAACGCACTGCAAAAACAGATACGAACTCACTACACGCACTGAAAGCCAGATACGAACCCACAAGCACAAACTGAACTCCCGAAAACGATCTTTAAAGTACGAAGACTGAAAAGCGCGAATCGTCTCTTCCCAAACTTTTACTAACACGCAGTAACACGAAATCAGCAAAAGCAGCCAAAAGGGTGGCGCGAACAGAATGAAACTTCCCCTTTATAGTGCCGTCGTACGTGTTGGACGTCACCGCGCTTTGCTAGATCAGTTTTTTTCACGATCGTCTGTAGGCAAGGCAGGCTTGAGAGGAAACAAGAAAAATAACGTCGAGAAAATCGACGTTTTTTTTCTTGACATGAAAACCGGTCGTGTGTACGCGGCATAAGTTTACAATCAGCCAAAGACAAAATATGATTGAACTCTCGCTGAAATCATCTATTTGTACTAAGATTCAGGAGATTAATTATAAAATATTAACAAGATGGTACTATAACCCACAGAGGCTACATAAATTTTATCCTGAAACATCAGACCGGTGCTGGAGATGCATGGAGGAGGAAGGTACAATGTTACATATTTTTTGGTCATGTTCAAAAATAACATCTTACTGGAAGGAAGTACGGAACATTTCACAAAAATTTACGGATTATAGGATACCGGAGGACCCAGCCTTTTTCTTACTACATGTTCTGAATATCCGTGTCAAAAAATACAAGGAATCTGTTTTACGACATTTAGTAAACGCGGCCAAAGCATGTATTCCACTTAGGTGGAAAAATACGCTACCTCCTACGGTCAGAGGCTGGCTCTATAAAGTAGAAGAGATAAATAAGATGAAAGATCTCACACTTTCAGCACAAAACCAACAAGAAAAGTACTCTGAGGTATGGAGACAGTGGAACATGTTTATTGCTTCTGAAGAAGGTCTGATCTTGCTTAACTCATGACTATAGTAAGTCAGATAAACCTACATTACCTTCTTACCCCCCAAATTATACCTTAAACTATAAATAACTAGGCGACACCATTTTGGAGTAAAATTGTCCGCTTGGCCATTTTATTAACACATTAAACCATAACAATAAACCCAAACATTTTAAATCACTAAAAACAATCCTTTACAAATATAGTTGCACCCTGTTGGAGACAATTGAAGGCCTTGACCTTTTATTTTCCTTGTACCAGTGTAGCCCTCAAAGATCCCAGCCGCAGTGCACCGGCTCCAGGATTATACACTCTGAACCTTCCCCACGCTGGTACCCATCAACCGATGCCAGCTAAACCACGGTTAGCTGGCATCACCCGAGGATCCCATACCTTGATGGTTCCCCACTTCTGCCAAATGGTCACATTGTCTACTTCCTCCAAGAATCCCCAACCGCCACCGCCCACAGGTGTGAAACCTTACACCTGTGGACGACCCACACAATGCAGGGCCCTTTGTATGCCATCCTGCAACGCCAAACACCATAAATCAATCCCCACTGCATTCAGATGAACACCATCCCCCCTAAGATACCGAACAGTGTCCACTTCTAAGTCACTATGGCGGACCACCATCCCCCCATTGCGTACAACAAACCTGCCCACCTCCTTATTCACTTTGATGCGGGCCCTGTTAATCCTGTCCACTGACCGAGCCCACCTCCAAGACGTGCGGCCAATAATATCGGACCACACTACCTGGGTTTGGGGAAAATCAGCGCGGATACGCAGCACATCAAATTTAACATCCCTGACCAAATGCCGCATGGACCTGACTCCCAAATCATTGCCCCCAACATGCAGTACTAATACATCAGGGGCCCGAACCAGGCGGGAATATTTATGAACCTCCGGTAACACCTTGCTCCACAGCATGCCCGGAATCCCGATCCAGCGCACCTTCGCCACCTCCCTTGGAACTCCCAACTGGCGGCCGTTCGGCCGAACGTCTGCCTGTAGGGCCCCCCAATAAACATATGAGTGGCCCATGATCCACACGAGGCCAACGGGATGTTCTGAAAGAAAAATTTTGAGCACATGGAAACACCACCACCATATAACAGTTCCCACCCCACTTCCAAGATAACCTTACATACTAATTAACTAAACCAATTGAGGGCGAACATACAGCTTAAAACGTTCCGATTCCCATCGCCCTATTCGTTTTATGACCGACTTGTCCAAACCCCATCTGGCTGCCTCCGTGGCAGCCCCGATGCGGAAGGAGTGGGCCGAATAATCCGAAGGGTCGTACCCCCCCTCCAACAGACACTTCCTGAACACTGAACGAAACTGGAACATCGATAAGGACAAGCCGTCCTGGTGCACCAAAAACGATCCCCCCACAGGCGGGCGAACTGACAAAAACTCCCGTACTGCTGCCACCGGACAGACTAACGCCGATGGAACCTCGTACACGTGAACGTACTTACCTTTTCCCAATTGGTCTGTCTTAGACCGCCGCAGGTAAATCGCCACCGCCGCAACCTCACAACGAACGTCACATACCAGAATACCACCCCCAACCCTCCTGGAAGGGCTGACCAGTTTGCTCAACCGGAAAGCTCCATAAAAGGCTAACGCAAAAGCCGCCCTAAACAGGCTAGCTTCATAGCTGGAAGAACAAACCCTACTCACCTGAACCAGCAACTGGTGTAACATGGGAAATGTGACCGGGCGCCTGCTGTCCCGGGACCTCCTGCCTTTTCTGTAACCCTTCAAAGCCTGACGAACCCCGAACGACTTAGTGGGATCCCCACCCCCCGTCAATTTAAACCAAAAGGCCAAACCAGCTATCTTCCTATCCATGACAGAGGCCGACACTCCCCTCTCAAAACATAAACCAATGAAGTATAACAATAAGGGGACTACCCCATCCCCTGACACGTGCCCCACTCTACCCAGCAGATCACACCACTCCCGCCAGATCTTTGCATATGCAGACCACGTACCACAGCTCACAGAATTTTGGATCAGACCTGCGATGGTTCCAACGCCAGGTGCCAGAGATGCTGGGGACAAGGAAACCCGTGTTGCTCCGCTCCCGGTGCCAACTCCCGGAACCTGTCCCACTGAAATCGAGACAAAGCATCAGCCACTGCGTTAGTAACCCCCGGAATATGTACCGCATAAAGAAAAACATTAATTTGTAAGCAGCGCAATACCAAGTGACGCAACAAGCGTACAACTGGCAATGAGGAAGCATTAACGTTGTTAATAACCTGCACCACCCCCAAATTGTCACAGTGAAGGCAAATCTTCCGATCCCGAAAGATATCACCCCAAATTTCCAATGCCACAACGACCGGGAACAGTTCCAGCAAAACCAAGTTGCGCAGGAACCCAGCCCCCCGCCAATCCTCCAGCCACTTATCCGCACACCAACGCCCCGCCACATACGCCCCAAAACAAGACGACCCGGCCGCATCAGTATAAAAATCCAGGTCAAAATTGCTAACGGGGCCTGCCATCCATACCGACCGGCCATTATACGAATCCAAGAAGACCTGCCAAATACGCAAGTCCTCCCGGTGCTCCCGTTTGAGAGTGATGTAATGCTTGGGGGAAAACACCCCCGCCGTGGCAGACGATAGGCGACGACAAAACACCCGACCCATCGGAATGATCCGACACGCAAAATTCAGCTTTCCCAACAGGGACTGAAGCTGCCTCAACTGAATTTTCCGTGTACCAGCCACTGAACGAACCGCCGCCTGGAGGTCATGTAACTTGTCCTCCGGCAGTCGGCACTCCATGGCCCGGGAATCGATCACAATGCCCAAAAAACTGATCTCGGACACAGGACCCACCGTCTTATCCGGCGCCAAAGGGACCCCAAAGCGATCGGCGACATGCTGCAATGTAGCCAGCAAAACCCTGCACACCCCTGACGACGGAGGACCTACGCACAAAAAATCATCCAAATAATGAATGATAGAATTGATGCCCGACACATCCCGAACCACCCATTCCAGGAATGAACTGAACGTCTCAAACAGCGAGCATGAGACCGAACAGCCCATCGGCAGACAGTGGTCAACGTAGAACGAGTCCTGCCTCTGTCAGTGGGGAGCGAGAGGAATGTAGTGGAGGGGAGGGGGGGTAGGGGTCTGTCAGTGGGGAGCGAGAGGAATGTAGTGGAGGGGAGGGGAGGGGGGTGGGGGTCTGTCAGTGGGGAACGAGAGGAATGTAGTGGAGGGGAGGGGGTGGGGGTCTGTCAGTGGGGAACGAGGGGAATGTAGTGGAGGGGAGGTGGGGGTCTGTCAATGGGGGCAGGGATCAGTAGTTGGAGAAGTGGGGGGGTCTATCAGTGGCACCCCTCCCTCAACTGACAGACCCCAACCCCCCCTTCATGCTACAGCTGCTGTGAAATAGTGTATCCTCATGTATCCTCTGTGTATGATGATGACCCGTGCCTGTGTTGTAGGCCAGCATGTAAGGAGTTAAGTGTTTTCATGGGCTGCAGCTCGGCGCTCTGCTTTTTTTTTTCCTGATTTCTGCGCATACATTCAGTTGAGCCCCGAGGAGACATCGGGGGTCTTTCTTATACCCTGGGTGGGTGTCTCATTAAAAAGAACCTGTGTTCTGTCTCAACTACAAAGCGATAAAGTTCATCTCCAGGTTTAAGTAGGCCTTACTCAAGCTGGTTTGATATTCATCCCTTGCATCGATACAGGCAGTTTAACTCAATGAATAAACTCACAGTTAGGACGACAGACAATGAATCGTTTCGAATGTTCCGTTTAATGATGGATATTCATAGGTAGAAAAACGTTGCAGTTGTAAGCCACATGTAAGATGTTTAGCATGGAAGATATACAGGAGTAATGACCAGAATCAGGAAGTGGAGGAGATATATAAAGAACTACGGTGAGAGAGAGAGTTCAGCTAGAAAGAAGGGGACAGATCTTAAAGACACAGAGCAAGAATAATCACATAGTGTAACACAACACTCCCCGTCTGAAATCTTTAGATTTCATAACCTTAAACTAATATATATATTTTCAAAAAGTCCAATACTGACGAATGTCCTGGAACCTGTAATGAAAAACCTGCAACAAGCAAATAATAAACGTAAGTTCAATAGGATGAAGAACATAAAGTCACAGTATGATGTCTTCAAATAATTCCAAAGTTCTGAGTAGAACCTGTAGATGGCAGCAATGTACTCCCCGCCGTGCCAACAGCATGGCTAGTGTCACGTACCTTGTGATGGGAGCCCAACGTGCAGGGAGCGGCCTCTCGTAAACCCCTGGCTCGAGAGCCCCTGATAGAGCAGACAGAGGCTCAGGAGGACAGGGGGCACAAGTGCCTGGCAGGTAAGCAGGATATTGGGTAGTTGCGGCAGCAGATGGTGCACGGCAAACTGGAACAGTCCGAAGATAGCTGGAAGGTGCACAGTAGGACTAATCAGAATGCAGACGGCAGGCAGATGTATAAAAGTCCCAGATCAGACTGCGGAAACAAGGTGGTGTATTGTAGTACAGGCTGAGGTGTGCTGTAGCTCAGGCACAGGTGCAGGGTAGTTCAGGCAGAGGTGCGCTATGATTCAGGCAGAGATGCACGGTGGCTTCAGGCAGGGTGCACTGTAGTTCAGGTGGAGGTGCCTTATAGTTCGAGCAGACCGATGGGTCGGACCAGCAGGCGACTAGGTACAGGGATGACCAAGAGAGTTGTCAGAGCAAGCCGAAGTCGGGGCGGGCAGCAATCGGGGTTAACAGAGACAAGCCGGATCAGATAACAGGAGTACAGGAATCAGAAGTCAATAGCAGGGGTCTCGGGAACGCTGTAGACCAGACAGCAAGAAGCAAGGTAGGCAGATAGTTTAAATACCTTGTTTGGCGCCAAATGCTGTCACCGCGCGCGCTCCCGCGAACACACGCGCGCGCGCTCCCGTGAACGCGCACGCCCGCGCACGCCGATCGCGCTATTGTGCACGCGCATGCACGGAGTGGACCTATGGAGTGTAGACAATCTCCTGGCGGCACTGTTGCCAGGCAGATTGTAAAAACGCCTTTCCTGACATTGCCCCCCCCCAAGGGGCAGCCTCCGGATGCCCAACTGGGCCACTTTGTCTGGGTGAGATCTCTCAAAGTCCTTGATTAGCCTTTCTGCGTGGACATTCATCTCTGGCTCCCATGAGTTTTCTTCTGGGCCGTAACCCTTCCATTTCACCAGGTATTGGATCTGGTTTTGTCTTCGTCTACAACCCAGAATGGACTCAACCTCAATTTCCTCTTCTCCATCGATAAGCACGGGTTCGGGAGGATTGATGTCCCGATCTGTAAAGGGATCGGGGACCGTGGGCCTAAGCAGGGCTACATGAAAAACTGGGTGGATCCGGAAGGACTCAGGCAGTTTCAATTCGTAAGCTACCTCGTTAATCTTCCTTGTTATAGGGAAGGGACCCACGAATTTAGGGCCCAACTTCTTGGATGGGCATGCCAATTTTAGATTCAGGGTAGAGAGCCAAACTTGGTCCCCAGGTGCCAGGTTGAGCTCCCCTCTCCTCTTCCTGTCGAAAATTTCCTTGTTGTAGCTTTGTGCCTTAGTCATGGTCTCCTGGAGAAGTTTATTGTTGGTGGAGAAGAAATTTAGAGTTTCCTGGGCGGCTGGTACCGGACATTCGGGCATGTTGTTAGATAGAAATAATGGGTGAAACCCGTAGTTTGCGAAAAATGGGGATTGCTTGATGGCAGAATGAACAGAGTTGTTGTAGGCAAACTCAGCAAGAGGCAAAAGAGGGGCCCAATCGTTCTGGGAGAAGCTTGAAAAGCAGCGCAGGTACTGCTCGAGCGTTTGATTGGTGCGTTCTGTTTGGCCGTTGGTTTGGGGATGGTATGCTGAGGAAAAGAACAGATCGATCTTCAGTGATTTACATAGTGCTCTCCAAAATCTTGATGTAAACTGTACCCCCCGGTCAGATGTAATGTTAGCAGGTACACCGTGCAGCCTTACTATTTCCCTGATGAAGATCTTTGCAGTCTCAGAGGCCGAGGGGACGCCCCTCATGGGTAGGAAATGGGCCATCTTGGAGAGTCTATCCACCACTACAAAGATGGTCGTAAAGTCTTCTGATGGAGGTAGTTCAACTATGAAGTCCATTGAGATCATCCTCCATGGCCTCTCCGGGACGGGTAGTGGTTTTAGTAACCCCCAGGCTCTGGTTTTGCTGTTTTTGTTCTGGATGCAGGTGGTACAAGATTCCACATAGCGCTTGCAATCTTGGGATAATCGTGGCCACCAGAATGTCCGCTGGAGAAGTTCGGAAGTTTTGTACACACCGAAGTGGCCGGCTAACTGGTGGTCATGACAGGATTTCAAGACGGCCACCCGAAGTTGTTGAGGTACAAAAATCTTGTCCTTGTTCCACAGCAGACCGTCTTTAGACTGTAGGGCAAGGCCAGGAACTGGGCATGGTCCTGAGGAGGCCTGTCTGATTTGGGACAGGAGGTCCTCTTGTAACAGGAGGAAGTTACCGGGAGGTAGAATGGTATCCGGAGGGGAAAGGACCTTAGATTCGGCAAACATCCGGGAAAGGGCGTCCGGTTTGGTGTTCTTTGATCCGGGTCGGTACGTGATGTGAAACGAAAATCGGGTAAAAAAGAGTGCCCACCTGGCCTGGCGTGGTCTCAGTCTCTTGGCAATCTTTAAGTATTCCAAGTTCTTATGGTCGGTATAGATCAGAATAGGATGTGCTGCTCCTTCCAGGAGGTAGCGCCATTCCTCAAGTGCGGACTTTATTGCCAGAAGTTCCCTGTCCCCGACGTCGTAGTTTTTCTCGGCCTCTGTTAGTTTACGGGAGAAGAAGGCTACTGGATGCAATGCGGCCTTTGGGCCTTGTCTCTGGGAAAGTATTGCTCCAACTGCCACTTCAGAGGCATCCACCTCCAAGATGTAAGGTAAGGCCGGGTTAGGGTGCTTTAGGACAGAGGCCGAGATGAACAGATTCTTAAGGTTAGCGAAGGCGGCCTGAGCTTCGGGGGACCAGTGAAACCGGTTACCTTGTTTAGTTAAGTTGGTAATGGGGGCAATGATAGAGGAGAATCCTTTAATGAATTTCCGGTAGAAGTTCGCAAAGCCCACGAAGCGTTGGATCCCCTTCTTATCGCTGGGGGCTGGCCAATCCAGAATGGCCGTGACCTTCTGAGGGTCCATCTTAATACCCTCTACCGAAATGATTAGCCCTAGGAACTGAATATCTTGTTGTTCGAATGCACATTTCTCGGGCTTGGCGTACAAACCATGTTGGCGAAGTCGGGCCAATACCTTCCGGACGTGTTCACGATGGTCGGTTAAGGAGGAAGAGAAGACCAGGATATCGTCTAGGTAGACGATAACGAACAGATCTAGGTAGTCTCTAAAAATATCGTTTATGAAATGTTGGAACGTGGCAGGGGCATTGCATAGCCCGAAGGGCATGACCAGGTATTCAAAGTGCCCGAATCTGGTGCGAAACGCTGTTTTCCATTCATCACCGCTCCGAATGCGGACTAAGTTGTAGGCGCCGCGGAGGTCCAGTTTAGTGAAAATGGCTGCTGTCCCAAGTCTTTGAAAAAGTTCGGGTACTAATGGCAGGGGATACCTATTTTTAATAGTTATTTTATTCAGGGCTCTGTAATCCACACAGGGGCGTAGGGAGTGGTCCTTCTTTTCTACAAAGAATATACCGGCTCCGGCAGGAGAGGTGGAGGGACGTATGAATCCCTTCTCTAAGTTGTCATCCAGATACGTCTTGAGAGTTCCAAGCTCTAGTTCAGATAAGGGGAAAATTCTTCCAAAAGGGACCTCTGCCCCCGGAAGAAGGTCAATAGGGCAATCGTAGGGCCTGTGCGGAGGTAGAGTCTCCGCGCCCTTCTTGCTAAAGACATCTAGAAAGTTGTGATAGGCCTCCGGGACCAGCCGCCGGTTCTCCATATCACTCCCCAGACAAAGTAATGGGGACGAGGTGTCGGATGGTGCTGGAAAACAGTGTTCACGGCAATAGAGAGATGGAAAGCGAACCTCTCCAGTGTTCCAGTCGATCTGAGGATTATGAGCTTTTAGCCATGGTATCCCCAAGATAATTGGGAAGAGAGGGGATTCTATAATGTCCAAGCACAATAGTTCTTGATGCTTGTCCGCAGTGGTTGTGCGCAGGGGAATAGTCTGCTGTGTCACTGGTCCTGATCTGATGGCCGATCCGTCGGCAAGGTGGACCGTGAGTTCTTTAGGTCTGGGCCTCAAAGGGACTTGATGTTTCAAGGCGAAGGAAAGGTCCATGAAGCCGCTGCAGGCACCGGAGTCAATAATGGCGGGAGTCCGGATGTTCCTTCCTGGGAGCTGTAGAGAGATGGAAACGATCAGGTGAGCGGAATGGTTAGGCAGAACAGGCGAGACAGTAGAGGAGAGGTGGCACTTACGCAGTTTAGCGGGGCACATCCTCACGTAATGTCCTGAGTCCCCGCAGTAGAGGCAGAGGTTGTGAACCCGGCGTCGCTGGCGCTCCTCCGGAGTAAGTGAAGGTCGGATCAACCCCAGTTGCATGGGTTCAGAGGCATCGGTAGTGGAGCGTGGGGAGGTCGAAGAAGCGGAATGAGGAGGATAGGGTACCCGTGGCAACATCCATACTGGACGGGATGGTCCCGCTGACCGTTCAGCTCTACGCTCCCTTAGTCGCCTGTCGATCTGAATAGCTTGAAGGATCAAGGCATCGAGCGTGTTCGGTATACCGACCCGGGCCAACTCGTCCTTTAAGGGCTCAGATAGTCCCAGCCTGAATTGGTGTCGCAGGGCGGTGTCGTTCCAGCTGGTATCGGCGCTCTAGCGCCTAAAGTCCGATACATAGTCTTCAGCGGCTCTGCGACCCTGCTGGAGAGAGCATAATGCTGCTTCGGCGGTAGCGGCCAGTTGAGGGTCCTCATAGAGGAGGTCCATGGCCTGGAGGAAAGTACTTAGTTGGTCAAGGCAGGTGTTTTTCTGTTCCAGGAGGCGGTGTGCCCAGGCCTGAGGTTCACCGGACAATAGGGCTATGACAAAGCCCACCTTGGTAGATTCCAGGGAGAAGGTCCTGGGCTGTAGCGCGAAGAAAAGTTCGCAGGCGTTACGAAAGGCCCTGTACTTGCCGCGGTCCCCAGAGAACCTCTCCGGAGTAGGGACCCTGGGTTCAGGTGGCAACATGACAACCGACGGTGCAGGTGAGGTACCTGATGCGACAGGTGCTGAGGTAGCCAGGGTCTGGACACGCTCCTCTAGCCGGGTATATCCCTCTTGCAAACTCCTGACTGCAGCAGTAAGTCCGTCCAGGTGGCGGCATAGTTCCTCCATGGGAGAGGCCCCCTGCGTAGGCTCCGACATGGCTGTCTGGTACTGTCACGTACCTTGTGATGGGAGCCCAACGTGCAGGGAGCGGCCTCTCGTAAACCCCTGGCTCGAGAGCCCCTGATAGAGCAGACAGAGGCTCAGGAGGACAGGGGGCACAAGTGCCTGGCAGGTAAGCAGGATATTGGGTAGTTGCGGCAGCAGATGGTGCACGGCAAACTGGAACAGTCCGAAGATAGCTGGAAGGTGCACAGTAGGACTAATCAGAATGCAGACGGCAGGCAGATGTATAAAAGTCCCAGATCAGACTGCGGAAACAAGGTGGTGTATTGTAGTACAGGCTGAGGTGTGCTGTAGCTCAGGCACAGGTGCAGGGTAGTTCAGGCAGAGGTGCGCTATGATTCAGGCAGAGATGCACGGTGGCTTCAGGCAGGGTGCACTGTAGTTCAGGTGGAGGTGCCTTATAGTTCGAGCAGACCGATGGGTCGGACCAGCAGGCGACTAGGTACAGGGATGACCAAGAGAGTTGTCAGAGCAAGCCGAAGTCGGGGCGGGCAGCAATCGGGGTTAACAGAGACAAGCCGGATCAGATAACAGGAGTACAGGAATCAGAAGTCAATAGCAGGGGTCTCGGGAACGCTGTAGACCAGACAGCAAGAAGCAAGGTAGGCAGATAGTTTAAATACCTTGTTTGGCGCCAAATGCTGTCACCGCGCGCGCTCCCACGAACGCACGCGCGCGCTCCCGTGAACGCGCACGCCCGCGCACGCCAATCGCGCTATTGTGCACGCGCATGCGCGGAGTGGACCTATGGAGTGTAGACAATCTCCTGGCGGCACTGTTGCCAGGCAGATTGTAAAAACGCCTTTCCTGACAGCTAGTCCTTGCACAAGTCACTCACCTGGCAAAAGGAGTACTAACTCTGTGATTGGTCGACTAAAGGTTCGTGTCGATCCTCCCTTGGTTACCTTGACTTCTACCTTCTGGACTTTGTTATCGTCGCTGGGCATAACTTTAGTAATAAGACCCATAGGCCACTCATTCCGACAAACTTTCTTGTCTTTTAGAAGGATGAGGTCTCCAACCTTAAGATTCAGCTTAGATGCTTGCCATTTGTTACGACCTTGAAGGTGGTGAAGATACTTTTTCTTCCAGCGATGCCAGAACACATTGGCTAGATGCTGCACCTGCTTCCATCGATGCCTGTAATGGTGTGACCGCAGCTTCTGTTTTGTACTTACAGAAGTGTGGAGTGAGGTGTTCACAGTTCTTATTTCCTTATCTTCAGGGTTTACTAGCCCATAGGTGGTGTCAATAGGGAGTAAGTAAGAGTCCTCACACAGAAACCTTGGAGGTGACAGCCATAAGCTGTCCTGAAGAGCGGCAGGTGACACGGCTCTGGTCCCACAGTCAGCTGGGTTGAGTTCAGTGGGAACGTGATGCCATTGACTTGGTAGAGAGAATCTCTTGATACGTTCAACCCTGTTGCTGACGTACACATAAAATTGTTTTGTTTGGTTGTTTATGTAACCAAGTTCTACCTTACTGTCTGTATAGAAGGTGAAAGAATCAATTCTAGTGTCCATTTCACTTCGTATGACCTCAGCAATTTCTACTGCTAGCACGGCTGCACAAAGTTCAAGTCTTGGTATGGTATGTGCAGGCTTGGGTGTGAGTTTTGCCTTGCTGAGGACAAAAACTACAGTGTGATTCTCCATTCAGTTCAGAGGTCTTCAAATAGGCTACTGCAGCAATAGCTTCAACTGATGCATCAGAGAAAATATGAATCTCTCTCCGGTTAGCAGTTGAAGTGGAACCTTGAATGGTAACTGGAGCAAGGAAACCCAGTGGGTCATAGATGCTATTCACCACGGACAGGACTCCTCTCTTAGTGAAGGGTTTGTCACAAGTTGACACTTGGAAGGTGAATTTGTCTTGTTTGATGTTCCACAACAAACCCAGACTTCGCTGTACTGGAGGCACATCTGTACCTAAGTCAAGGTTTTTTAGACTAGTGGCATAGTCCTCAGAGTGAAAGGCATTCATAAGTTCCTGGCTGTTGGATATAATCTTGTGCAGTCTAAGGTTTGCTACAGACAGCATCTCCTTTGTTCTGGTGAGAAGATCAATTGCTTCTTTAGCAGTTGGAAAGGACTTAAGTGCGTCGTCAACGTAGAAGTTTCTTTCAACAAATTGACGGGCATCAAATCCATATTCAACTTCTCCAGTCTGAGCTGTTTTCCTTAGCCCATAAGTTGCCACTGCTGGGGAAGGACTGTTACCGAAGACATGTACCTTCATGCGATAATCTATAACTTCCTTGTTGAGGTCATTGTCCTTGTGCCATAGAAACCTGAGGTAGTTTCTGTTGTCTTCTCTGACGATGAAGCAGTGAAACATCTGTTGAATGTCGGCCATTACTGCTACAGGCTCTTGTCTGAAACGAATCAAGACTCCTATTAGACTGTTGTTCAAGTTGGGTCCCGTAAGGAGCATGTTGTTAAGAGAAACACCTTCGTGCTGAGCACTGGAATCAAAGACAACTCTGATTTGGTCTGGTTTGCGTGGGTGATACACGCCAAAGGATGGAAGGTACCAGCATTCTTCTCCCTCCTTTAGTGGGGGAGCAGGCTCTGCATGATCTCTGTCAAATACATTTTGCATAAAGTCCACAAAGTGCTTTTGCATCTCTGGTTTCCTGCTTAAGTTTCGCTTTAAGGAGGAGAATCTACTGATGGCCTGCTGTAAGTTGTTGGGCAATCTCTCTCTTGGGAGACGAAAGGGTAGGGGTGCTACCCAGTTATTGGAGTCATCTTGAAAAAACTCATTGTCCATTACCTTGATGAATTCTTTGTCTTCCATTGAAGGAGCCAGTATGTCATCTTCACTGGTTGCTTTAAACACTGTAGAGCCGAAGTCGCCATCATGGCAGGAGAAAGGGCTTGTGTCACCTGAGATACCATGTTGCCATTCGTGGCTGGCTATCTTCTCTTTCACCCAGTAGTGATGTGGGCATGGCTCAAAGTAAGTGTTTCGGCCATTTGGCAGAACATTTGTCTTGAATGACGAAATGTTGGTAGGTCTTTTAATTTTGCCTATTCAGACATTGCCTATGATGACCCACCCTAGATCCGTGCGCTGGGCAAATGAGGCATCTGGGGTCCACTGACTTGTCTGTGTACCTTGTGAACTCTTAGAATGTCTCTTCCTAACAGAAGAAGGATCTGAGCATCTTTGTCAAGCGGCGGTATCTCATTTGCTATTACCTTGAGGTGAGGGTGATGGAAAGCAGCAGCTGGAGTAGGGATTTCTTCCCTGTTAGCAGGTATCTGATTGCACTCAACAAGTGTAGGTAAGGGTAATTGCAAGTTACCTTTGAGAGAAGATACCATGAGTCCATGAGCCCTTCTTCCAGAAACCTCTATAGTTCCACTACAGGTACCCAAGGTGTAAGGATGAGCTTCGCCTTTTATTTCAAATAGATTGAACAATTCCGATTTTGCAAGTGATCGATTGCTCTGATCGTCTAAGATAGCATATGCCTTTAGAGACTTTTCTGGTTGATCCTTGTGGTATATGTTCACCAAGCATATCTTAGCACAGGACTTACCACAGCGGTCTTCTCCACAAACGTCAGTGCAGGATGAAGAAATGATGGTAGAATTAGGCACTTGGTCTGTATTCTCCCCGCTATGCGTTAACCTGGGAGGAGTGTTGGCAGGTTGTGCAGAGCTGGGCTCAAGAGGATAGAGGGCTTGCACATGTTCTTCAGAGCCACACTCTATGCACTTGATGGAAACATTACAGTCCCTTGCAAAATGTTCTGTAGAAGCACAGCACCTGAAACATACCCTAAATGTCTTCAAAAGCTCCTTGCGCTCTTCCAGAGGCTTTTTCCTAAAGCCGATACATTTATTGAGGGGGTGTGGCTTCTTGTGTATGGGACACTCTCTGTTAGGGTTTTCAATCTTCCTACTCTGTTTGTTCATGGCCAGAACTGTGGTAGGAGTGGGAAGGATGTCAGTCTTTTTCATGGACACTGGGCCTCTATGGTTTCTATAGTTGCCCTGAAGACTGGTACTCTTAGGAAAGGGTGAGAAGAGGCTGTACTCACCGTAGGAAAAACTTGGATCGTTCTTGGTCTCTGCAATTTTCCTGATGAATTCACAGAAGAAAGAGAATGGAGGGAAGGAAACCTTGTTCTCTCTTTTGTATGATGACCCTAGTGCAGTCCATTTCTCTTGCAAACCATACGGGAGCTTGGAGACAATTGGGTTTACCCCTCTTGGAGTGTCAAGGTAACTGAGTCCAGGTAGTTTTGGGTCTGTCTTGGCTAGCTGAAGCTCAAGGAGAAGGTCACTCAGTCTCTGGAACTCCTTGTTGTCCTTACCGGATATCTTTGGGAAAGTTTCCAGACGCATGAACAAAGCATTTTCTATAGCTTCTGGACTGCCATAACTTTGCTCTAGTCGCTCCCATGCAGCTGTGAGGCCTGCAGTAGGATTGTCCATGAAAACCGATCTTAATGGCTTAACACGTGCAGCAGATAGAGGACCAAGCCATTTGATCAGCAGATTCAATTCTTGATCAGCTGTAATGCCAAGATTGCTGATTGTAGTTCTGAAGGCACATTTCCAACTTCTGTAGTTCTCAGGTTGGTCATCAAAACTTGTAAGACCAGTCTTTGTGAGCTCTCTGCGAAGCATGTACCTCACAAACTCTTCTGTCTCAGTTGTCTCCGCCTTTATGTGAGATGCTGTTGGCTGTATGGTGCTGATTGCGTTATCTTTGACATTGTTGTTAAAGGACACAGGGAAATATGGTGCAGCAGATGCATCCAGGTGAGTTGCTTGCTTGAAGTCAGTTGTTCCAATGGTACGTTGATTCAAGGCTGTACCGATGACTGGAGATTGATGACTTGCTTGAAGCTTGCGCTGATGCTCTGTGACGTATGAAGGCAGGCAAGGTAGGCAGGTAGGAAATGCAGTGGAGTGATTTTGAGTGCAGGAAGTTGCTGGAACCTCTTTAACTTGAAGCTGTGAAGG
Source organism: Rana muscosa (assembly GCA_029206835.1). Taxonomy (NCBI): domain Eukaryota; kingdom Metazoa; phylum Chordata; class Amphibia; order Anura; family Ranidae; genus Rana; species Rana muscosa. Next base: position 26,491,156 of record JARGYO010000094.1, on the reverse strand, counting down.
AGTCTCTATGTAGTCGGCAGCATTGGAGACAATGGAGTGTGCACTGCAGTGGCTTAGGACATAGTCTTTAGTGCGTTTGAGGGGGTCTTCCATATCTGCTATGTTTAGGTTAATGCTGTCTTTCTCACTTGCACCTTCGTCTGCACTGATAGCTTGCTGTAGGACCCTTAGCTTTGCCATAGCTGCGTCATGTTTACACTGTTCATTTAAGGTCTCCATTGTTGCTCTTTGACGTGCTGACTGCGCTTCCGACTCTGCTCTTTGGCATGCTGACTGCGCTTCCAACTCTGCTCTTTGACGTGCTGACTGCGCTTCCAACTCTGCTCTTTTTTCTGCATATGCCACCTGCACCTTGCTGGCTTCCACTTCAGCGCGGGCATTAATAAGTCGCTCACTGAGTGTTGAGATTCTTGAACTATGGGATCTTGATGAGTTTTTAGAACGTCTGGTGGAAACAGATCTGTGAGATGCAGTGTCCTGTAACAGCTTTATTTTTGCTTCTGCCTTTAATCTGGTTTGCTGGATAAAACTGTCTCTTTCAATATTGAGAGCATTGACGCGCTTTAATTGCATCATCGCATTTTCTGACTTCATGTTTTGTAAGACATTAGTGAATTTGATGCTGGTAAGCTGATAAAGCTCATATGAGGTAGAAAGTTGTTTAATGGCGCCCTCTAGTGTCAGTAGTTCACGTTCAACAGACACTGTATTGGCTTCAGCAAGGATTTTCTCCCAGACTAATTCCAAGCTATTTGACAATTCAGTCCTTGAAGCTTCATAATTCTCCATTACTTTCCAAGTGGGTTTAACTGAGCGTTTGGGTAACTCAGTTTCTTCAGGAACTTGTGAGGAGGTAGATGTGAGTTCACATGCAGAAGCTTGGTCACTCATGATAGCAGACTGACTGTGAAAGCAGGCAGGATCTGTGTGCTGAAATATGACACTGTGCAGATTGTCTCAGGCTATAAGGCTGCCATGTGCTGCTCTGTCCCTTCTGTCTTGCTATGAGGGCAGTAAATCTTGTCTGTTTCAGTACTGACATGCAGAAATCTTGTAATTAGGCTGTGAAACTCTGTTTTTCTACTGTTCTGTCTTAACTACAAAGCGATAAAGTTCATCTCCAGGTTTAAGTAGGCCTTACTCAAGCTGGTTTGATATTCATCCCTTGCATCGATACAGGCAGTTTAACTCAATGAATAAACTCACAGTTAGGACGACAGACGATGAATCCTTTCGAATGTTCCGTTTAATGATGGATATTCATAGGTAGAAAAACGTTGCAGTTGTAAGCCACATGTAAGATGTTTAGCATGGAAGATATACAGGAGTAATGACCAGAATCAGGAAGTGGAGGAGATATATAAAGAACTACGGTGAGAGAGAGAGTTCAGCTAGAAAGAAGGGGACAGATCTTAAAGACACAGAGCAAGAATAATCACATAGTGTAACACAACAACCTGTCAACAAATAATCATCACGTTGGGGACTGTTTGTCCCCTATTTGATGAACAAAAAAGTTAAGCAAAAAAAGAAAAGAAATGTTTCAAAATTGACGCTATTTTTTGTCTATAGCGCAAAAAATAAAAACCGGAGAGGTAATCAAATACCACCAAAAGAAAGCTCTATCTGTGGGGAAAAAAAAGGCGTCAATTTTGTTTGGGTACAACGTCGCACGACCGCGCAATTGTCAGTTAAAGACACACCTAAGAACATTAAACCCCTCCCACCCACCCCACATATACGCATGTATTTTATTTATTTATTTCAGGTACTTATATAGCGCTGTCAATTTACGCAGCGCTTTTACATACATATTGTACATTCACATCAGTCCCTGCCCTCAGGGAGATTACAATCTAAGGTGCATGTATGAACGTAAACACATACATCGGGGGTACCTACGCTTGCAACATCTTCTTACACCCCAGTCTTGCATTTCACACTTATTTTTAACAGTAAACTCAGCTTATATAGTGAAATGCAGTATTTAACCACTTAAGCCCCGGACCATTTTGCTGGTCAAAGACCAGGCCACTTTTTGCGATTCGGCACTGCGTCGCTTTAACTGACAATTGCGTGGTCGTGCGACGTGGCTCCCAAACAAAATTGACGTCCTTTTTTTCCCACAAATAGAGCTTTCTTTTGATGGTATTTGATCACCTCTGCGGTTTTTATTTTTTGCGCTATAAACAAAAATAGAGGGAAAATTTTGAAAAAAATGCAAAATTTTTTACTTTTTGCTACAATAAATATCCACAAAAAATGTATAAAAAAACTTTTTTTTTCCTCTGTTTAGGCCGATACGTATTCTTCTACATATTTTTGTTTAAAAAAAAAAATGCAATAAGCGTTTATTGATTGGTTTGCGCAAAAGTTATAGCGTCTACAAAATAGGGGATAGAATTATGGCATTTTTTTTATTATTATTTTTTTTACCAGTAATGGCGGCGATCTGCAATTTTTATCTTGACTGCGACTTTATGGCGGACACATCGGACACTTTTGATGCTATTTTGGGACCATTATCATTTTTACAGCGATCAGTGCTATAAAAATTCACTGATTACTGTGAAAATGACACTGGCAGTGAAGGGGTTAACCACTAGGTAGCACTGAAGGAGTTAAGCGTGCCTAGGGATGTATTCTAACTGTACGGGGGATGGACTGTGTGTGACACGACAGTGATCACCGCTTCCGATTACAGGAAGCTGTGATCACTGTCCTGTCACTAGGAAGACTGGGGAAATGCTTGTTTACATCAGCATTTCCCCCTTCTTCCTCGCCGTGACACGATCGCGGGTATGCCTGTGGACATCGAGTCCGCGGGACTCGCGGTCGGAGTCATGGAGCTGGCGGCGGGCGCGCGCATCCACAATGCCGCAATCTCAAAGGGGACTTATTTATACGCCTTTCTGCCTGTCCGTGCCATGCTGTCGACGTATATAGTCGTGCGCTGGTCGGCAAGCGGTTAAAAATCCGTCTGACTGTTTACATGTTAATTTTTAGAAGCAGCGGCAAGCCTGCTGATCTCACAGGTTTGCTAAAATGACAGAACACAACTGCTTTAAAAAATAAACATCAAAACAGTCTGAGGGATTTCAAAATACTGAATGTCACTGTATAAGATGTCCGCTTGCCACCTTCTCACTGTATCCTTAGTGTGGAGGAGTGCGGGGTGTAGCAAGATGGCGGCGAGGGAACGTCACTTCCTTTACTAAATCTGACGGGTTCCCTAATCTGACGACACACCGGGAAATGAAGACGTGACAGGAAATCTGTCACCTCCACTTCCACCAGTTGTGTCTATTGAATGTTTGTTATATTAGGTCTTTAAAAAAATTAAAACAAAGAAGAAAAGTGGAGTGGAGGACACATGTTTCCGGTCAAAAATGGAGCTCCAGTCTGCAGTCAGACCCTCTTGGAAGTCTCTATGGAATACAGACAGGAAGTTGTGGGTGAGAGGTGAGTCGGGAGGAAGTAGAGAGAAGACATTGCTGGAAGTGGCAGCAGAGGAGGTAATAAGATCTTATTTTCTATTTACACCCAGTAACTCCCGTCATGTCCGTCCTCTTCCTCCATAGTCACTGTGACGTCTTTTATCCCCAGCAGGTGATGATACACACATATATAGTGTGGAAACCTAGATTAACCCCTTCAGGGGCAGAACATTTCCCCACTTACAGGGCCGGAACTTTCTCTTAATTTTGGAGATAAATTCTAATAATATATTCCTCTAAACCAGGGGTCTCCAAACTGTGGCCCTTTGCTAGCCTTAATCCGGCCCTTTGGGCACCATTCCTTCCACTGATATGAGGCACTATTCCTCCCACTGACACCAACAATGGGGCACTATATCTTCCACGGATACCAATGATGGGATACTATTCCTCCTACTAATAGGGGGAATACTCCTCCTCCTCCTATTGACCACCAACCCTGAGGCCATATTAATTCTCACTGATGTTGGGCCCGTGAAATTGTCTGCCCCTGCTGGCCACAATCCGGCCCTCCTAAAGTGTGAAGGACACTAAAGTGGCCCTTTGTTTGAAAAGTTTGAAGACCCCTGCTCTAAATAAACAGCATTGACAAGACAATGACCATCCTGACCATACATGGCCTACAAAGGGAAATTATTACACTACACAGGCAGCCAATGGTCAATCATTACACTATGCAGCCAACACAATAATGGAGTGCAGGGGTCAGGAATATGGAGCATAGAGACCCTTACATTGCTGGTCAGGAGGAAGAAAACATTCCCCAGCCTGCCATGAATAATATGTTCCATCATTGGTGTCTGAGAGAGGAAAATACTGAAGGTTCTGAGGAAAGTAGAGAAGCTGAGGGGGTGCTGAGGGAATTTGGGGCCCCTGAAGTGGGGATGAACAGCTCTGAGTAGACATGTGCATTCGTTTTCGTCCGAATTTCAGGTATTTTCGTTATCGTTTTAACAAACAATAACGAAAGCGCGGAATCCGAAAACCGAAAGATCCGACAAATAGATGCTTTGTTTTCGTTGCGACAACAGTTCGATATAGATAGGAGATTCGACTTGACGCTGAAAATAACAATCTGTGTCTATCGAACCTGCGGTCGAATTAGTCCACTATTATTCTACATAGAGAGAAAAGATTAGACATTATAGAGACATGAAGATTCAACGAAGTAGCTAAAAACACGATCGCAGCGAGCGGACATTTATGGTGAAATGCTCTGCCCATAGGCTATAGAAGAATTCGAATGTTGGTTGACTAGTAATAAAAATTGTAGGCGGAACATTCGACCGGAAATGTACGATTGCGGCGTCGTACAGTTTTGCTGCTCCAACAAATCTTCTTAGAACATTCGACAGACACCATAAGCCTTCAATGACAGATTCGACCTTAATTAATTTGGATTTTTGGACGAATTCATTTTTTTTAACGAAAAACGAAATAAATAAAAACGAATTTCGGGAGTAACTAAATAAATGTATTTTTCGGACGAAAACGAAATTCCAAAATGAAATATTTCAGTGTGCACGTGTCTAGTTCTGAGAGGGGAGTGTAGCTGAAGGACTCTGAGCCCCTAATAGTGTTGGTGGGCAGCAGGGCTCTGAGAGATGAGGAGGTTGTAAGGCTCAGGGGGACTCTAAGGTAGGAAGAGTGGGGGGGGGGGTCTTGGTCTATGATGGTCCTCCCACCTAAATTTACTGTTTAGGCATCCTAACAGAACTTCTGCCAGGAAAGGAAGGCAACCCCTACCTTCTTACCATCTCACTGGTCAAATAAAATTTACAAAAAAACAAGTGGATTGAAGAAGGGCAGTCCTTCACCTCTCAATGGACACTCAATCTGTTTATGCAGTGTTGCCTAATAGGTGACCTGGGAGACAGATTAATGCCTTCCCATGACACAGGGTCTGGCAGTGCCCGGTGCTGGAATTTAGAGCCCCAGGAGCCCACAGCCACTCTGTACAATGTCCTGGATATTACAGAATACTTGCCAACCAAGAAAACAAACTCCCCCCCTGCTGTCCTCCTCCAACCCACACTAGGCTGCCATTGGAGGGAAGAGAGCAGACTCCTCCCCCGCAGTGCTCTATTCCACCAGCAGCATCCTCCTGCTATGCAATCCAATCCCTTCTCTTACTGCAGAGAGTGACAGTGACATCACTCCTGTCAGTCAGCAGGCTGCCGGAGATTGGAGCCTTGCAGCTGGAGCTCTGAAAATTATCCTGACTAGCCGGCAAATCCAGCCAAAAGTCAGCAAGTTCCCCTTCCTGGACATCGTGATGACCCGACATTGACCTCACAGCACTGCATCAGAGCAAACAAGAATACAGAAGAAGGGTCATATCTATAATTTCTTGTTCGGAAATCAAAAACTAAGCAAAACCAGTTCAAAAACAAAATGGACCCAACAGTAAAGGGAATTTCTGATACAAATTTCTGTTTTCCCATGGGGGTAGTAGTTACTACATGTACAGCAACCCTCCTATTACCCCCCTCACATCCACATACTATTATTGTGTGATCAATACCATCCAAATAATTCTTACTTTCATTTCCCAAAAGTTATCCGTCCACAAGGAGATCTGTCACTGTCTATTTCTCCATGGAGGAGTGGGAGTATTTAGAAGGACACGAGGATCTCTACAAGGACGTCATGATAGAGAATCAGCCGCCCCTCACATCACCGGGTAAGAGGAGACTTTATTGTAAAGGAGAGAGCAGTACGGAGGGTCCACCTAGATCCCCCATCATCTGATAAACACATAGAAACAATGTATTCAGTCAGTGTGTGTGTTTCCTACAGATGGATCCAGTAATGGGAACCCACCAGAGAGATGTCCCCGTCCTCTGTATTCCCGGGATTCCACACAGGAAGGTCACACCATCCCTCACCATCATCAGGTAGATGAGGAACAATCACTGGCAGTTCTGATTTATAGACAGGATGTTTGTTACAATGAATGTTTTATTATATATTCAGAGGGAAATTGGGGATGATTATATTGCTGTTAAAGAAGAGTATAAAGAGGAGGATGAGGAGTATGGAGTGATGGAGGAGTTTTCAGAAGGACACAAGGATGTGGAGCCACCTAATACCAGGAACCCCCCAGAGAGTTGTCCCCGTCCTCTGTATTCCCGGGATTCCACACAGGAAGGTCATACCATCCCTCACTGTTACAAGGTTAGTGGGATGGAACATCTAAAACATGGACTTGTGGAGACAATGTGTGTATTTTTTATGTAATGTAACAATATTAAAGCTTGTGTCTTACAGATGATATTTTCTATTCTTTTCTTGGTTTAGGGTGAAGATCTGATGGATATAAAAGTTGAGGTTAAAGAAGAAGAAGAAGAGTTGTATATGAGCAATGATCAGCAGTCTATGGAGGAGGATGGAATAATTAAGCTAATTATAGAGGAGGACACTCCTACAGAGATCAGCACAGGTGGGTCATTAACACTAAATACATTCCTCCACCCCATACTGCTCACTGATTGGTCCAGAGTAGGGCGGGGACTGGGTGATATCAGCCTGTAATATCCTGGTCACTTTCCTGAGCTGTGTTCCCCGTCCTGTATTCCTGTATTTCTCTCGGATAATCTTCCTTCTCTTTACTGCAGACACAATTTATGTATCTAGACTGGATTTATGGAGATTCTGGGGTTCAGCTGGCAGCAAAATTGTTAATTTGCACCATAGGTGTTGTTTGGCCTAGGCACCTGGGACACGTGTCTTGAATCTTCTTCCCCACACCCAGGTCTAGCAGAGTTTTGACATTACAATTCTCTCAGGGTTACTTGTTCTGTTGTCTGCTGGCTGTGCCGGGTGGAGGGATATGTCTGTATAGTCTCAGACCCAAGTCACTGAGTGCAGTCTCAGGAGATGGGAGGCAGCGGTGTAGGACCTCTACAACTTGTCTCATGTAAACATTTAAAGTAATACTAAACAGAGAAGTTTTAATTGTCGTAATCCATTCACATAAATCATATGTCATGCCACTGTATTTTTTATTTTTTTTCTAAATCCTCTAAGTAACTTATTCCTGCAGCACTGTTGTGTGGTCACATGATCCTTTCCTGTTCTTTGGCATCTGCAGGGAAAGATCCTCGGGGGAGGGGCTTCCATTACTCTGCTGATGTATACTGTCTACAGTGTGAGTTGGTGCTGTGCCAGTCACATGACTAAAAAAAATAGCAATTCAAATTAGAATTTAAATGTCAAATAACTGTTTTACATCTCAATCTAAATCTTTATTAAACATCATATGTGCATTTTTTGACCATTATTATTATTATTATTATTATTATTATTATTATTATATAAATATATTAAAAAATAAGGGTCCCAACACTGAACATTGGGGCACACCACTAATTACACTGATCTTTGGGGTACACTCACTAATAACACTGATCCTTGGGGTACGCCTCTAATAACACTGATCCTTGGGGTACACCACTAGGGGTGCAACGGATCAAAAAACTCACGGATCGGATCAGAGCCACGGATCGGATCATTTTCGGATCGGCAAAAAAATAAAAAAATAAAATAATGTTACACCCACCGGAATTTTAGATTTCACAGGTATTTTCAACACAAAACTGAGCTTATATGCCTAAATACAGTATTTGTAAATCCAACGGACTCTTTACATGTTAAATTTTAAAAGCAGCAGCAAACCTGCTGACCTTACATGGTTGCTAATGTGACAGAACACCTCTGATTTTCACATTTAACTAAATGTTAAATGTGAAAATCAGAGGTGTTCCGTCACATTAGCAATCATGTAAGCTTTGCTGCTGCTTTTAAAATTTAAAATGTAAACAGTCCGATGGATTTCCAAATAATGTATTAAAGCTGATAAGCTCCGTTTTGTGTTGAAATCTTAAAACTCTGTTGGGTGTAACAAGATGTCTGCTTGGCCCCTTCTCTATCATTACTGTGCAGGAGTGTGGGGTGGAGCAAGATGGCGGCGAAACGTCATTACAGCGGCCGCCGCCGGGTGTACCAAGATGACCTCCGCTCCGGAGCTAGGCCGAAGCCGCGGCCTTTCCTACGGCCGAGGCTCCGGAGCGCTCCGCATATCGCGTGGTGACCCGTTCAGATCACGGATCACCACCGATCCATTGCACCCCTATACACTACTAATAACACTGAACCTTGGGGTACACCACTAATAACACTGATCCTTGGGGTACACCACTAATAACTCTGATCCTTGGGGTACACCACTGATAACTCTGATCCTTGGGGTACACCACTGATAACCTTAGACCATTCAGAGTAAGAATCATTAGCCACTACTCTCTGAATTCTTTATTTTAGTCAGCTTTCTATCCATTTACAAACTGATATTTCCAGCCTGTAGACTTTACCTTACACATGAGCCGTGTGTGGGGAACTGTGTCAAACGCGTTTGCAAAAATCCAAGTGTAGCACACTCCTGGGTAGGTTTTAGGATTAGTGTATAATATTTTTAGGTTTCTCTGCTTAAACGGTAGTAAAGGTGTTTTTTGTATTTATACCTACAGGTAAACCTATAATAAGGCTTACCCGCAGTTACAGTAAATATCTCCTAAATGTGTACAGTTTAAGAGATATCTGCCTAAGCAGCTTTGGTGATGTCAATGGTGCATACGTATGGCCATGACCGCGGCCGTGACTCCTGTGGGCATGCATGGGAGTGACGACATCGCGGCTTGGCCAATCAGATGACCGCAGCTCGTGCCCCTAGAAGGAAGAAGTGAAGATGCAAGTCCTGTCAGCGGTGACAGAGCAAAAGCAAAATCAATACAATTCGCGAGGAGATATCCAGCATTCAGCTTCCTCCCCTACCCAACACATCAGGTCCAACGCCACACTCAATACTCTCCTCCTTCTGCCCAGTTACCACTGAGGAAATTAATAAACTCCTGTCCATGGCCCACCTCACCACCTGTGCCCTCTCAATTACTGCGACCATCTTCCCGCTCTGTCCTAAACTCCCTAATCCACATCTTCAACCTCTCCCTCTCCTCCGGCATCTTTCCTTCTCCGCTCAAACATGCACTGGTTACCCTCATACTTAAAAAACCCTCACCTGTTTGAATAACTTAAGACCCATCTCCCTGCTCCCGTTTCGCCTCCAAGTTAATCAAATGCCTTGTCCATGACCGAATGAGTTACCTCATTGACTAACAACCTTCTCGACCCTCTACAGTCCGGCTTCCACCCACAACATTCTACTGAAACTGCCCTACTAAAACTCACCAATGACCTACTGACTGCTAAAACCAATGGCCATTACTCCATACTCATACTCTTATACCTCTCTGCTGCCTTCGACACAGTTGACCACCTGCTCGTCCCCAGCAAACTCCACTCCTCCGTGATTCTGCTATATCCTGGTTCTACTCACAAACAAGCTTTTCATATAGGCATTTCTGGCAATCACACTGAGTCCCGTGGCAACTGCAACCAGGATTGGGTGACCAGAGGGTCGGACGGTACCCAAATGTAGCTGAATGGCTGGCGCATTTCTGGGGCGCAGCAGTCTGTGATTATATTTATATATATATATATATATATATATATATATATATATATATATATAATGTATGTGTTTTTATACGTTTTTATAAGTTTTAATAAAGTTTTTATCTGGTAATGCACTAGGTCGGTGCACCCTCCTTTCTTTTTTCTTTTCTTTCAGTTTTATGAACTCCCATTGTTCTGAGGAGGGCTGCAAGACTCTAGTTTGTGCCTTTTACAAAAAGAATGGTCTACACTATCCGCACGCAGTGAAAAACCGGAGCGCAGGAGATTTGTTTTTGATATCCTGGTTCTCCTCCTACTTATCTCAGCGCATTTCCAGTGTCACTTACAACTCCATCTCCTCCGCTCCTCTTTCTGTCGGGGTACCCCAAGGCTTCGTCGTTGGGCCCCTCCTATTCTCACTCTATATCTCTTCCCTGGGCCAGTTGATAACCTCCCATGGCTTTCAATACCACCTCTATGCCGACGACAACCAGATCTATCTCTACACTCCTCAACTCACCCTTTCGATCTCCTCACGGATCTCAAACTTACTGAAGGACATATCGGTATGGATGTCACACCACTTCCTCAAACTCAATCTTTCTAAAACTGAGCTTGTTATATTTCCTCCTTCCCGGTCCCCCCGTGTGACTTCACCATTAATATCAACAACACAACCATTGGTCCCTCCACACATGCCAGGGGGCTGGGTATAATCCTTGACTCTGACCTCTCCTTCAGCCCCCACATCCAATCACTGGCTAAATCCTGCCGCCTTAACCTCCGCAACATCTCCAAAATTCGACCCTTCCTGACTGATGACACCACAAAGCAACTTATTCACTTGCCTTGACTACTGCAACCCTCTCCTTAATGGCCTACCCTTAAGCAAGCTATCTCCCCTTCAGTCTATTATGAATTCTGCTGCTAGACTAATACACCTCACTAACCGATCTGCGACTGCTAATCCTCTCTGCCAATCCGTTCACTGGCTTCCCCTCCTCCACCGTATAAAATTCAAAATGCTAACCATAACATACAAGGCCATTCACAACATCGCCACCATCTACATCACCAACCTCATCTGCAGATATCGCCCAAATTGTCCCTTCCGCTCCTCCCAGGACCATCCTGCTCTCTAGCTCCCTTGTTACCTCCTCCCATGCTTGCCTTCAGGACTTTTCCCGAGCCTCTCCCATCCTCTGGAACTCCCTGCCCCGGTATGTCCGATCAGCCCCTACCCTGTCCACCTTTAGGAGATCCCTGAAAACTCACCTATTCAGGGAAGCCTATCCCACACCCACCTAACAACTGTCCCCGAGCCACCCCCATCAAATCATTCTCTGCAGCTATTACCTTTTGTACCACCACCCCCTCTCTTTAGAATGTAAGCTCTACGAGCAGGGCCCTCCTGTACCTTCTGTATTGAACTGTACTGTCCCCCTCTACATTGTCAAGTGCTGCGTAAACTGTTGGCGCTATATAAATCGGGTATAATAATAATAATAATAATCTGACGGGTCCCCAAATCTGACAGAACACCGGCAGTGAATTTCCAAAAGAGCAAGAGGCTTTATTAACATCGGCTGCAGTTGGGAGAAAGTTCATTACTTGCTTGAAGAAAGAAGGCACGCAGGCCAATTTTATTACAAAGTTTTACCATAGAATTATATGTGGTACAATATGATTGGTTGCTAAGATCTACGTTATTGTAACTAACCGTTAATCTGACATACAACCAGACAAATCTATTAATTCCCACAATTCCTTTATGTTTATTTACAATATTTATAACTGTTTTTTACTATAATTTAACCACTTAAGGACCGAGCCTCTTTCAGAGATTTGGTGTTTACAAGGTAAAAACATTTTTTTTTTGCTAGAAAATTACTTAGAACCCATTATATATATATTTTCTCTAACACCCTAGGGAATAAAATGGCGGTCGTTGCAATACTTTTTGTCACTTCGTATTTGCGCAGCGGTCTTACAAGCGCACTTTTTTGGAAACAAATCACATTTTTAAATTAAAAAAAATAGGACAACAGTAAAGTTAGCCCAAATTTTTTTTATATTGTGAAAGATAATGTTTCACCGAGTAAATTGATACCCGACATGTCATGCTTCAAAGTTGCGCCCGCTCATGGAATGGCGACAAACTTTTACCCCTAAAAATCTCCATAGGCAACGTTTAAAAAATTCTACAGGTTGCATGTTTTGAGTTACTGAGGAGGTCTAGGGCTAGAATTATTGCTCTTGCTCTTCCGATCGCGCCGATACCTCACATGTGTGGTTTGAACACCACTTTCATATGGGCGCTGCTCACGTATGCGTTCGCTTCAGCGCGCGAGCTCGGCTGGACGGGGCGCTTTAAGCTTTTTTTTTTCTTATTTATTTTACCTTATTTTCTTTATTTTGACACTGTTTTAAAAAAAAAAAAAAAAAATTGTGTCACTTTTATTCCTTTTACAAGGAATGTAAACATCCCTTGTAATAGAAAAAAGCATGACAGGTCCTCTTAAATATGAGATCTGGGGTCAAAAAGACATCAAATCTCATATTTACACTATAATGCAATAAAAAATAATAAAAAAAATGTCCCTTTTAAGAACTATGGGCGGAAGTGATGTTTTGACACCGCTTCCACCCTGCAATGATATGGAGATGGGTGGGGACCATCTTCCCCTCACTCAGCTCCATACACAGGCAGGGACAGGATTCGATCGCCTCCGCCGCGGCGGCGGAGGGCACCGGGGAGAGGCGGGAGGGGGGAGCCTCTCCCGCCGCCAATAAAAGTGATCTTGCGGCGTATCCGCAGCTGAGTATACTTTTTTCTTGTAGCGGACCGTCCGCTGAAGAAGAGGATACCGGGGTTATGGTAGCTAGCTGCTACATTAACAGCGATATTCCTCTTCAAACAGCCAACGTATTCCTGCGTGGACGTCCTCCTGTTATCGCACTGCCCGCTCGTACCCTGCGGCGCGCTCTGTGATCACAGAGTCCTTCGGACTCAGCTGAACGCAGATCGGGGTATAGGCCCAATCACAGTGGCCCTTTACCACGTGATCAGCTGTGTCCAATGACAGCTGAACATGGATGTAATCACAAGTCGGTTATTGACTTTTCTCTGCTCACGCTGACAGCGGGAGGAGAGAAAAAGAGCGCCGATAACTAGCTTGTGTTAAAGGGACATCGTCACTGATTATCAGTGCAGTCCCATCCGTGCCCACCAGTGCTGCCAATCACTGCACATCAGTGATGGAGAAAAATTACCCGTTTGCAAAATATTATAACAAACTTTGAATTTTTTTATTTTATTTTTTTTCATTTTTATATTCTGTTTTTTTTTTTGTTTAGCCAAAAAAAAACAACAACAAAAAAACAGTACTGATTAAATACCACCAAAAGAATGCTCTATAAGTGTTGAAAAAAATGATAAAAATGTCATTTGGGTACAGTGTTGCATGACTGCGCAATTGTCATTCAAAAGGCCCGTACAGACGATCGGATATTCCGACAACAATTGTGTGATGGCAGGGTTTTTGTCGAATAATCCGACCGTTTGTATGCTCCATCGGACAATTGTTGTCAAATTTCCGACAACAAATGTGGAATAGCTTGCTCTCAAATTTTCCGACAACAAATGTGTCTTGAAAAAAAGAGGTGTGCAATCAGGCCTTCAGTACACCTACTCAGCGCCAAATCAACCCCACAGCTCTCTTAGCAATGTATACAAAGATAAAAACACATTACATATAAATAACAAAATATTTAAAGGCACTAAGCAGCTGTTAAAAATTTAGAAAATAAAAGCAATAGTATATAAATAAAACAGTCCAATCAATGGATCTTTCAAATACTAAAACAGCACTAAAAATTAAAATCATGATGCTAATAAACCCGTGGTCAACACCACTGTTTAAAGTCTTAAGTGTAGTAGATGATGATGTAAACATTTCAAAGCGTCATAGGTGTATGTAAACGGTTGTCTTAGCGTGCACCTTCCACCATAAAAAACAGTATCCGTATTCCACCTCGTGCAGCACACTCCCCCAGGGGGTCAAACTCACCAGAAGCCTCTAATAAGCAAGCCTTAAGAAAGATGTTCATCAGCTACTTTGCACTGGGTCCTCACCATCAGACGAGATCCACTAGTACAGGGGCTCCAATCCAAGTCATAAAACACAAGAATGGTAGCACATAGCGTAATCCTGTTTATTATAACATAACTCCCCATACAGCAGAAGACCCCTGAATACTAACTACGTACATAAAAAGATAGCAAACAAGCATAAAATTGTGACCCAAGAGGGCGCTATCACCAGTGCTCAGCCGTCCAGGAGGAAGCGTGCGTCTCCTTGCAGACACAGCGGTCACTTACGGGTTTGGGAACGGTGGAGCGCAAACGTCACTTCCAGGATGTCGTGCGGGTCAGGCCCTGACACGTTTCGTCACTTCCTGACTTCAACAGAGGGCGTGACCACACGACTTCTCAATGGGCTTAAATTTCCCTGCCCTCATTTCAATGGCCAATCACACGCACATAGCAACAGATGACGGGCGCTAGTCACTGTAGCCTAATTGGACGCGGTCACCACAATGCTTTTAGAGGGGCGCGGAGCTATACAATAAGTTATACATATAAAGCGCTGCGCAAACTGTTGGCGCTATATAAATCCTGTATAATAATAAAAATATAAGACAGCCTCAATCAATGCACTTTACTAAAAGAAAAAACAATGAAAATAACAATACTAATAGTGGGATAAATGCACCCAGAACAATACAGATAATATTCATATAAAAGCAAAAGCAAAATATGAATCTAAAATAAGTCTGAGAATAATAGTGCCACTTTCAAATGCAGTGCCATTCCCGATTCAGGATCGGGAAAATTTGGACATCCCGCATACATACTATAGCTAAAAGATATATATGGTATTCTGATAATAGACGAGAACTAACATAGTTTTAAAAATAGAATGAATAGTGATGGGTTAAAATCTATAAATAGAGAAAAAACCCTTTAAATATACATATAGACCATGATTAATATAGGGAGAGTAGGGCCACTATTAATAAATTAATAAATAATGGTAAAAAAATTTAATAATAATAAATATATCTTAAAAATCTGCATCTTTTAGAAATCTAAAGAATAATCTAGTATATTTTTACTATGAAAGGAGAAAAACAAGATGATCATTGAAGGAAGGAGAAATAAATAAAATATAACTAAAAGTAGTGTTGGTTAATTGTCGCTAATAAAACAATTTATGTCAAGATCGACATTTAACCCCTTAGGCAATAATGTATCGACCAAAAAGATCCATTGAGTCTCGCGTTTAGAAAGTTCTCTCACTAGGTTTGATCCTCTCCAAAAAGGTTTTAAATGATCAATACCCCAGAATTTTAACCCTGAAGGATCCTGGTTGTGATGAATTTTAAAATGTAACAAAACATTACGATCCTTAAAAGCTATTTTAATATTGGCTATATGTTCTGCAATCCGTATTCTTAACAGTCTCTTTGTGCGGCCTATATAGATCAATCCACAAGGACACTGGAGTGCGTATACCACATAAGCCGTATTACATGTAATGAACTCCTTTATTATTGGAGGTAGATACAAACTTATCGAGAGCTCTTAACGGCATTCTAACCTCTTTGCATGCACGACATTTTCTACATGCGTAAAATCCATCTTTGTCCCAAAAGGAGGGAGGTCTGCATGGAGGATCAATCACTTTCTTTACAATTTTGTCCATATAGCTGGGTGCTCTTCTATAAATAAACCCAAAAATTTCCTCCACCTCCTTGTATTGGGAGTGGAACCCTGAAATGAAGCTCCATTCCTGGTTATTGGTATTTGGAGGATGTATCGCATCTTTCAGAAGTTCCTCTCTCGGGGCTGAGGCAATACTCCCAATAATGCGGTCCAGGTTCTCTTCACCGTAGCCTTTTTCTACAAATTTCTTCTTGATTACCAGAGCTTGCGTGTTAAAATCTTAATTTTTTTGTACAATTTCTCCTCACTCTGGTTACTTGTCCCTTTTGGGATGTTTCCTAACCACATGGGGTGGTGCCCACTGTGGATTGGTAAATAATCTGTTGGCTTGAAATATACTGAAGTTCCCAATTTGTTTCCTTGTCTGTAAATATTCACATCAAGAAAGTGGATGTTGTTCTCATTAAATTCACAAGTTAGTTTTATATTGTTCGTATTATGATTTAATTCTTCCAAGAAGAAGAGCTGTCGCCGATCCTGACCAGATGAAAAACAGATTGTCTAGATATCTTCTATATACCTGTAGTAGAAGTTGGTCTCTCTTTACAGAAAATTATAGTTTTTGTCCTCCCATTGCCCCATGAATAAGTTTGCAATATTTGGGGCAAACTTGGCGCCCATTGCGACACCACGTTTCTGGGAATACCGTGTTTCCCCGAAAATAAGCCCTACCCCGAAAGTAAGACCTAGTGCGATTATCAGGGCATGCTGCAATATAAGCCCTACCCCGAAAATAAGCCCTATCAAAGTTCAAAAAAAAAAACCTGTAATCCATTACTGCATACTGGTGCAGTGTCTCCATTTATTACTGTTTAATAATATAATGTTTTACAGCCACCGGAGGTCCTCTTTTCTCATCCTGGCTGATGTCTGCAGCCCCTTCCTCTTCAGTGTAAGGAGCGTGATGACGTCAGCGGGATCTCGGCTCTTCTCTCTCATCCTCTCCCCCCGCACTGATGTCTGCAGCCCCTTCCTCTTCAGTGTATGGAGCGGGCCTACGTCAGCGGGATCTCGGCTCTTCTCTCTCTTCCTCTCCTTCCCACTGATGTCTGCGGCCCCTCCCTCTGCAGTACTCGGAGCGGGCTGACAACAGCGGGGATCTCGGAGAAGAAGAGCAGATCACACGTGAATGCCCAGGGGAGCTGTAAAAGGTATTTTTATGGTATAACACTGTGGAGAGTGGATTAGTTGACACACTAATGTACCAGTATAATACCGACTTCTGACCTGACAGTTGGGGGGCGGGGGGGGAGTGACACAGGAACTTTTTTATTTTTTATTGATTTATTCATGATTGATTTTTAGAACATGGAGAGGGGTAAATGATGCAGCACAAGCACTGTGCTATCTATCATGCTTTAAAAGGAACTGTTTTGTTTTGTTTTTTAGCGTTACAACCGCTTTAATGCCGTAATTAAATAAGCCCTACCCCGAAAATAAGCCCTAGTCTGTTTTTTGTAGCAAAAATTAATATAAGACCCGGTCTTATTTTCGGGGAAACACGGTAGAAATTGCCGTTATACCAGTAGTAATTATGGCCCAGACAAAAGTCTAGGGCCATCCGTATGAATTCCTTCTGGTTGTGTGCTATGTCATCCCTCTGACACAAGGCCCAATTTAGGGCCAGTAAGGCATCGTCATGCTGAATAATAGTATAGAGGGAAGACGCATCTGCTGTTACCAGGTATACTTCTGTTCTTTCAGATAATTCAATTTATTGTATGGGGAGTTATGTTATAATAAACAGGATTACGCTATGTGCAACCATTCTTGTGTTTTATGACTTGGATTGGAGCCCCTGTACTAGTGGAGCTCTTCTGATGGTGAGGACCCAGTGCAAAGTAGCTGATGAACATCTTTAAGGCTTACTTATTAGAGGCTTCTGGTGAGTTTGACTCCCTGGGGGAGTGTGCTTCACGAGGTGGAATACGGATACTGTTTTTTATGGTGGAAGGTGCACGCTAAGACAACAGTTTACATACACCTATGACGCTTTGAACTGTTTACATCATCATCTACTACACTTAAGACTTTAAACAGTGGTGTTGACCACTGGTTTATTAGCATCATGATTTAAATTTTTACCGCTGTTTTAGTATTTGAATGATCCAGCGATTGGACTGTTTTATTTATATACTATTGCTTTTATAAACAAATGTGTCTTGTCGGATTATCCGATCGTGTGTACACAAGTCCGTCGGACTAAAATCCAAAGTACAAACACGCATGCTCCGAACCAATGCTAACCATAAGACAACATTAGCAGAAGTTGCCCAAAGAGCAGAAAAACCACGTAGTTTTGCGTATGTTGGCTGAAAAAGTTCTGCTGTCTGTATGCAGAACAAGTTCATGGCCAACGCCCCTCGCACAAAATTGCACGGATTTGTACGATGGAAATACGATCGTGTGTATGAGGCTAAAGTGTGACAGTGCTGAAAGCTGGCCTAAATCCCCTTCCCTATCCCAAGTTCTCCAAAAAAAAAAAACCCTAGACTGGTCATTGAAGACGAGTTGAAGTGTGTGTGCACCTCCATTATGGACATGAGCTCCCCCATGCTCCTTTGTATACACAGAGCCAAATAAATTATTTAATACATTTGCCTTCTCTTTGTCCCCAGTCACCCACTCCAGATTATTTTGTAAAGGACCTACATGCTCAGACCTGACCTTTTTACTATTAATACATTTGAAGAATTTTTTGGGGTTTTGAATTTTTGCATCCTTTATTTCCTTTTTACATATTCTGTTATATTCTTTGTAACATTTAAACGATGATGGTGTTCCTTAATTTTTGTATTTTGTAAAAGCTATTTTCTTATTGTTTATAGCTTTTTTAACTTTGTATGTGAGCCACATAGGTTTTATTTTTAGCCTTTTTAAACTTGTTGCCCATGGGAATATACTTTGCAGTGAGTTCACATACAGTCTTTTTTTTAAATTCCCATTTCTGTTCTGTGTTCATCAATGCCAATATTCCCTCCCAGTCTAAGACTTGGAGAGCAGCCCTCATCCTTGGAAAATGTACTCTCTAAAAGTTAAGTGTATTTATATTTCCCGTATGTGTTTGTTGCTTACAGCTAACATTAAATGAAATCATGTTATGATTACTGCTACCCAGATGTTCTTTTATATGAATATTGGTAATAAGCTCTGCATAGATTGAGATTACCAAGTCCAGCAGAGCCTCATTCCTAGTCGGGGCCTCTATGAACTGGACCATAAAATTGTCTTGTAATAGGTTTATACATTTTTGCCCTTTAACTGTTCCAGCCGTGTCGTTACTAAAGTCAATTTTCAGGTAGTTAAAATCCCCCATTATTATCACCATCCCAGCCCTTGCAGCCCTTTCCATCTGTGCAAGGAGCTTATTTTCCACCTCCTCACTAACACTGGGAGGTCTATAACAAACTCCAATGATAACCTTTGTAGTAAGCACACCCATGTACATTTCCACCCATAATGCTTCAGCCTCATCACACTCTCCATCCACTAGGTCCTCATTCACACTCGCTTTGAGATGACTTCTCACATAGAGACAGACCCCTCCACCTTTCCGTTTTACCCTGTTGATAATAATGTAATAACATCCTCAAACGTTGGAACCTTAAACAGAAAGTGATAATGAGGGCGGAGTCAATAACCCAATGATGGTGGTCTTCAGGATCAGTCCAGTCTTCATCTTGGTTGTTCTCCCCATCCTCACTCTCTGACCTCTGGTGGGGCTCAGCCCCGCTGTTATTTATGACTAAATCATGGACTAAATAAGGAAGTGCAGGACTTCTTGTGTTGGGAAGATGGCACAGAGTGATAGAGGGGGTTGGGACACTCGTCTTATAATCCCCTCATCACTGTAACCCCTATTAAAGACAGTTATCATTGTTTCCTCACTGCCTGACTAAGGTCTTTGAATAAGGAAAAAAACTGGTTGGAAATTCAGATCTCCTCAGAGACAAAGCTGCCTGATGTGGGCGGAGTCCTGGTTTAGGGGAACCAATCGGCTCATGTCTAGTAATAATCTTTTTATTTCTATTTTAGTAGATGGACGGGAGATGAGGAAAACCTCAGAGGATTGTCTCACTTTGTCTCCAGACTGTAAAGTAGAAGATGAGGACATCACACAGTATAGTCCAGGAGAAAACCCGACTACCTCAAATGTCCATCCGGCACCACACAGTGTAGATGGACCATCGTATTCCTCTTATCCTGAGGAACCTCAGACTGTGCGGGACGGTGCCGGACCATCGTATTCCTCTTATCCTGAGGAACCTCAGACTGTGAGGGACGGTGCCGGACCATCGTATTCCTCTTATCCTGAGGAACCTCAGACTGTGAGGATCGGTGCCGTCCTTCCAAAACATAAGAGGTTTTCCTGTATTGAGTGCGGTAAGCGTTTTTCAAAGAATGAACATCTTTCCATTCATCAGAGGTCTCATTCAGGGGAGAAGCCATTTTCTTGTCCTGAGTGCGAGAAATGTTTTTCACAGAAGTCCCATCTTGATAATCATCAGAGATTGCACACAGGTGAAAAGCCATATTCCTGTGCTGTGTGCGGAAAAAGTTTTGTGCAAAAATCAACGCTTGTCAAACATCAGAGGTCTCACACGGGGGAGAAGCCGTATTCCTGTCCTGAGTGCGGGAAACTTTTTTCACAGAAATCCCATCTTTACAGACATCAGAAATTGCACACAGGGGAGAAGCCACTTTCCTGCCCTGAGTGTGGGAAATTCTTTTCACAGCGGTCCCATCTGTACAGACATCAGAGATCTCACACAGGGGAGAAGCCATATCCCTGCCATGAGTGTGGGAAATGTTTTGCTCGAAAATCAGAAGTTGTCGTACATCAGAGATCTCATACGGGGGAGAAGCCGTATTTCTGTCCTGCATGCGGGAAATTTTTTTCACAGAAGGCACATCTTTACAACCATCAGAAATCTCACACGGGGGAAAAGCCATATTCATGTCCTACGTGTGGGAAATGTTTTTCACAGAAGGGACATCTTGACAGCCATCAGAGATCTCACACGGGCGAAAAGCCGTATTCCTGTTCTGAGTGCGGGAAATGTTTTGCAAATAAATCGGATATTGTTACACATCAGAGGTCTCACACGGGGGAGAAGCCGTATTCTTGTCCTGAATGTGGGAAATGTTTTTCAGGGATGCCCAATCTTTACAGACATCAAAGATCTCACACGAGGGAGAAGCCGTATTCCTGTCCTGAGTGCGAGAAATGTTTTTCAAGGAAGTCTCATCTTTATAGGCATCAGAGATCTCACACGGGGGAGAAGCTCCTTTCCTATCCTGAGTGAGGAAATTGTTCCTCACTGAAATCCTGTCTTCCTGTACATCAGGGATCCCACACAACCCTCGAGGTGTATTAGTGCCTTGAGTGCGGGAAATGTCTTCTATATGAATGTTGCTGGACATCACAGCTCTCATGTGGGGAAGAAGCACACCCTGATATACACCTCAGATATACTCCATGGCTGATCTTCATCATGTAAGAAACAGTTCATAAGGAGATCAGAGATCACCAAAGACATGGATGAAGTGTTGTACCGTGTTGGCCATTGATAGCAGTAGAAAAATAAAAATGGAGTCATTACTATTCATTGGCTGAGTACATTTTGTGGTGTAGACTTTCACAAACACTTAGTGGTCTATTTAAAAAAATAAAATAAATTGTTGAATGAGTGTGACACACGTTTGCAATGGGTTTGATACACCGCCACCTTCAGAAAAGGGACACTAGTGCAACTTAAACGTAAAGCACAACTAAGTGGCAGCCCTCTAGTGGTGGCCAAACCCCCATCTCTAACCCAGGATTGCTTGTAGCTCCCTAGTTTTTTAATTTCCTTGTTCACACCTTTTGCTTTCATCAACGGGTCATTACCTTTCATTTGCTAAGAAAATTTTGTGCTATAAGCTTTCACAAACACTTAAAGGTCTGTTAAAAAATAAAAATAATAATAGTTGAATAATTGTGACCAGCATCTGCCCAGCCATGACAAATATTGGTTGTATTTTTTTAATACATCAATTTCCAATAAGCGTCAGCTCCATCTGATGGCCATAATGTGGTATTTCGCTATTGGTCTGAATGAGGTAGTTCAGGAAAAATACTGCATTATGGTCACTAGATGGAGCTGACCATCATAGGAAATCATGATGTTAACCAAAAAACAGACAGAATTTGTGAAATGCTTGTCACATTAATCCCACAATAGTTTTATGAATAGACCCCCTAGTTTTTTTTGTCTGTCATGGTTTTGTACAAATAATTGAGATCATACTTATGGGTACAGTAGATATTGAAGAACATAAGTCAATTAAACCAACAATGTTAAAGCGGAGTTCCATCTGCAAAATAAATATTAAAAGTCAGCAGCAAATACTGCAGCTGCTGACTTTTATAATAAGGACACTTACCTGTCCAGGGCACCCGCAATTTCCTCAACCAAAGCCGACCCGTCCCTCGGCTCCGGGTGGAGTAGCCGGCATCTTAAGTAAGGGAACCGGGAAGTGAAGCCTTGCTGGCTTCACAGCCTGGTTCCCTGCTGCGCATGCGTGAGTCGCGCTGCGCGTTCTGACTTGTCTCTGCTGTCTTCTGGGACCTGTGTGTCTCCCAGAAGACTGCGGGGGGGACGGAGGCGGGGCCTGACATGGCGTAGATCGCGGCACAATCTGTCACTCACTGTGTCAGATCAGTGTATTGGCCCGCTGCCGGTACCATGTGATCACTGTGACCAATCACAGCAGACCACTTGACAATTGTACACAATAAAATGCCTTCTATTCTATTCATGTCATCCATTGTGTACTATTGTGTTGATCTGTGTGATGGGTCACAGTGAACACTTGGTAAAGACATATCACAGCCCATCTGTAATATGTGATGAGCTGTGGCCATTCACAGCTAATTACAATAGAAAACACTGAATTAATGGATTTCATTCATAAAAAATGGCTGCATATAACAGTGAAATTCACTGTTATTAGCAATCATAATGTGTAAGAAAAAAAATCCTGATCACCTCCTCAGAGTAATGCAGTAATACTATGGTGATACTGTATTGCTCTGGTCACTGGTATGTAAAAAAAATGTTCAAAAAAAATAACAACATTTTTATTTATTTTTTTACATACTGTCACTAGTCAGTATCCCTGATCACAGCCACGCCAGTTGTATGATGATGCTGTACTGCACCGGTGACAGTATGTCTTTTTTTTTCTTTTTTTTTTATGTAATAAACACAATTTTTTAAAATGTCTTCATTTTCCAAAAAATTGTGACTAAAAATTACAACTTTAAAAAACTTTCCATGCCTCTTAGTAAATACCTTGGACTGTCTACTTTCCAAAAATGGGTAATTTGGGGGTACTTCTACTGTTCTGTAATTTTAAGGCCTCAAGAAATGAGACTGGTCATCAGTACATCATGATTGATCAATTTTCAGATATACTGTATGTAGCGGCCTCACCCCCTCTTTCTGGTCTAGGGTATGTGGTACGTGAGGGTGAGATGCGCTACGGCCCATGTCCTCCCCATTGCAGCAGGTGAGGTGAAGGCCAGTACCAGTTATTCTTCTCGGGCCTGTGTGTTTCTGCAGGAATACCAAGTCCTTCTGTGCTGACACTTCCCTTCGCTCCCATTAACCAGAGTTCCACACACCGATAAGGATCCAACACTTGTTTTATTGTAGCGCACAATTAAAACAGTTCTTTATCAGCCGATAGGTTGAGACCCATAAACAGTTCAATACGGTGGGGTGAGCAGGTCGAGGCACTGTCCTAACAATAAACGAAACCACTGTGGTTTCACCAGCGGTTGCTATAGCCATTGGCTAGAGAGAGAAACTTGAAACTTGTGAGTCTCTACCAGCGACTCTGAAGAATATGAATTGGAGTACCTTTGCTGCGTTGTGGCCCCTGTCAGGGGGAAGATGTCCCTCCCAAGGGAGTTACCAGAGGCCCCTCCGTCACCGGGTTGATGCTGCTCCGGGCTCTTCAGACGGGTAACCTCTCCGGCCTCCTCACCTCAGACATGGGCCCCATCCACCTCAGGGTCCCTCGGACTCATCCGCCCTTGCGGAGCCAAGTCGAAGTCACTGGGCCCCAGGCCTCCGGTGTAGTACCTCACTCCAGGCTTAAGGTGCCGGGGATGGACGCCAACTCCGACCAGGCCTAGGGCGCCTGGGCTGGAACTCCGGACCGCCCGCACCCAGGCCTAAGGTGCCTGGGCGCCGGATGCAGAAGACCTCGTGGCGAGGGCGTCTCTCCCCTTTATCTCCTCCCGTGACGCCACAGCAGGTTCTCCACCCCCGCTGTACCACCGCCGGAACGGGACAAAAAGGACAGCACTGCGGCAGTGATTCTACCTCGACCTGTGGGAACACCGCCACCCCAGGCCAAGGAGAAAAGTACACCACCAAAGTCCTCCACGACTGAAATTGGTCCAAATCCTCTTATGATTTATACACACCTGGGTCATACTACCACCCCCTAGATTTAGACCCCCGCTACATGTATATAGCATAGATTTTGGACTCTATAACTTTCCTACAAACTAAATAATATACACTGATTTGGGTTATTTTCACCAAAGAAATGGAGCAAAATAAATTTTGGCCTAAATTTTTAAAGAAACTTTTTTTTTTGCTAAATTTTAAAACAAAAACAAAGAAAAACATGTTTTGTTTCAAAATTTTCCTTTTTTTTGTTTAGCAAAAAACTAAAAACCCAGTGGTGATTAAATACTACCAAAATAAAGCTTTAGTTATGGTAACAAAATTATAAAAATTTCTTATGGGTACAGTGTTGCATGACCGCGTAATTGTCATTCAAAGTGCGACAGCGCTGAAAATTGGTGGTAAAAATGCCCAGTACTGAAATGGTTAAACAAATGCCCCACCTTTAATTAAAGTACATGCTCTGCCTCTGCCTCTTGAACACACAAAAAAAAAGTGTCCCTAAAAACTTTTCCCCCAGTCGTCTTCCAGGTCAACCCTTGAGAGATGGAGCTCCTCCTCACACATAGGAAACACGTTGCCTTTAATTTCTTTAAGAGGCGGCCCCTCAGGTCCCTGGTCAGTCTTAGTGTTTCCTCTATCCGGAGGAGACATGTTGCCAGAGGACCTGAGGGGGCTCCATCTCTCAGAGGCTGATCAGGGCAGGGGTCCGGCTGGAGCAGCAGGTTTTGGTGCATAGGCTGCAGGCTACAGCATTGCATGGAAAGAGCAGTGGAGCCTCTGAGCGGCAGGGGGTCAGTGGACTCACCAGCGCCGTTGGATGGTGCGGAGGAGGACGGGTTTTTTGGCCATGGGCAACCCTCCATTACAGCAGCAGGAGGTATCCAGGATTCCCCCTCTCTCTGAGCCCAGGTGTGGAGATAGACGCTGATATGGCGTCACCTTGACTATCTCCGGCGGGGGGAGGCTAGTTTGACCCGGAAGACGCGGTGCGTTACTTCCAGGGGCGGACGACGTCATCGGCGTGCGCTGGGGAAGCTGGTCCAATCCCCTTAAAGGCGCGGAGGGCGCAAATGGCCGGCTGGTGCTGTGTTTTTGCGTGGACGGCTGCAGGCTACAGCTCGTATCCCACGATCGTTCCAGGATGCAGGAGGAAGATGATATTCCATCGGCCCAGGCTCTAGGAGGCGAAAGCACCAGCAGGATGCAGGTAGGCACCAGTGGATAAGAGGGGCGACATTATCATTGTATTGCGACAGCAGCTAGATTTTGGTGGTGACAATATCATTGATGGTGGTGGTCACTAGCTTAGCTGGGGCCTACAGGGGTTACTAGTGTCACTGGGTGTGCACTGTAGTATTGTTATGGTGGAGTGTGCTGTAGTCTCACTGCCATGGGCCCTCTGTGTTTTTATCTTTTGGCAGGTGAAACCGCCTTAGGAGCCAAAGCCCACTCCCAGAAAGCGGTGTGCAAAGTGTTCTACCAAATTGCCTTTGGAATACACAGAGCCGCTATGCCAAATTTGCATTGACAGACTGGTTATAAAACAGTCAGATGCAGTTTATGCAAAGATTTTTGGATCCGTGAGGGATGATATGGCTACCACCTTTAAAGATCTAAAAAAATTCATCGCAGAGGTTAAACCTCCAGCAGTTTCTTCTGGAAGTTCCTCTCCCATGGCCTCACCTAGATCAGGGTCGCAGGAGACGGTGAGGGAGCGAGCGGGCAGCAGCGCAGTTAGTGTTATGGCCACTGTCAGCTCAGACTCAGAGCAGGAAGATGGGAGAGAAGAAAGAAAGGGACCCAAGTACAAATTGTCTCTAGAAGATGTGATGGATTTGCTTGGGGCCATATACGAAACTTTGGATATTGAGGATAAAAAAGAACTTCCTTCCAAACATGACCTGATGTACCAAGAATTAAGGAAGAAAAAATCCAAAGTGTTCCCAGTTCATCCGGTGATGTCAGACACCGTGAAAACTGAATGGGCAGACCCAGAAAAGAAACCCTTCTTTGCGGCCAGTCACAAGAAGCAGTTTCCTTTTCAGTGACGATCCACAGGAAGTGTGGAACAAAAATCCCAAATTAGATGCGCCACTTTCCAAGGTTTCTAAAAAATCTTCATTAGCCGTTGAAGATTTGGGACACCTTAAAGATGGCATGGATAAGAGGGGCGACATTATCTTAAAAAGAGCTTGGGAGACAAGTGTTGCCAGCACTAGCCACAACTTGCGTGGCAAGAAATCTTGAATTTTGGTTATCCCAATTACAAGACCATATTAAGAATGGAACGCCTAGGGAGGAGATTCTGAAAACTCTTCCAGTTCTCTCCAAGGCAGTTGGCTACATTGCGGACGCATCCGCAGAGTCCGTCAAACTAGCAGCGAGGTCAGTAGGACTAGTTGTCGCAGCAGGGGACTCTGCATTCAAAATGAGGTTATGCAATCTCCCATTTACTGGGGATTTTTTTTTTTAGATCAGGCCAAGACGAAGCCTTGGAAAGAACAGCGGGCAGGAAGAAAACCTTTCCTGCTGAAAGGCGCAAACCTCCACAAAAAAGTTTTTTTCGTGGACGAAGAGAACGTCCACAAGTAGAAAAAAAAGATTACCCTAAGAAAAACTGGCAAAACAAAAGATCAAGTCTTCTGGACAGCAGCACTCCAATAAAAAGCCTTTATTATGTAAAATCTTCAAAAATCCAAATACAGCACAGCAAGTCACAAAATTCTGGTATAGAGCTGACTAGTTTCACACTTTCTTTAGTGATTAAACACTAAGAAAGTGTGAAACTAGTCAGCTCTATACCAGAATTTTGTGACTTGCTGTGCTGTATTTGGATTTTTGAAGATTTTACATAATAAAGGCTTTTTATTGGAGTGCTGCTGTCCAGAAGACTTGACATCTACACCTGAGCGGTTTCTGTGTTTTGTTCATCCTAAGAAAAACTGGACGGGTCACAAAGGGAAACCAAAGAGTAATGTCCTCTTTGGCTCTTCTAACCAAACCACCAAGCAATGACAACGGAGTGCCAGTAAGGGGAAGACTGGCTACCTTCCTACCTCAATGGCAGAAGACAACAGCCAATCAATTTATTTTGGACATTATCACAAGGGGCTACTCTCTGGAATTCAATTGTCACCCTCCAGAGAGATTTTTATTAACGAAATTTCCCAGGGATCCAGAAAAAGCCAAGGCTCTTCCACTGTTGCTAGGGGAGATGGTGGACCAGAAGGTCCTTACTCCAGTCCCAGAGAAAGAAAAAATAAGGGGTTTTTACTCTCATGTTTTCATGATCAAAAAACCTTCCGGGAAGTTTTGATTGATACTAAATCTAAAGCCCTTGAACCAAGCGATACAATACAAAATAATTTGCATGGAATCCATATTCTCGGTCGAAAACATCCTGCAAGCAGAAACGTTCATGGCGACCATGGATCTCAGGGATGCATATCTCCACATTCCCATCCGAGAAGAGTCCCAGAGATACCTAAGGTTAGCGGTGGAGATAGAGGGAAAGGAATACCACTTCCAGAGCAGAGCTCTTCCTTTTCAGGTTATCCTCGTCTCCAAGGATATTCACCAAAGTGTTAGCAGAAGCTCTGGCCTCTCTAAGGTTAAAGAAGATGACTGTAATACCGTTCGCAGCTCCGTCAGAAAAACAGCTGGTAAAAGATCTTACAGAAGCTCAACTATGGCTGAAGTCTCTGGGCTGGACCTTGAACACAGAAAAGTCCAATTTGTGTCCCACTCAGAACATCCAGTTCCTGGGATATCTGCTCAACTCCATAGAACAGAAGACTTCCCTACTGGAGGAGAAGATCCAAAACCTCATCAAGAGGGTGAGTTCGATACAGAACAACCTCCCGATAACCATCAGGGAGCTGATGTTGGTTCTGGGTCTGATGACATCATCGATACCAGCGGTCCAATGGCCAAAGTACCATCTAAGGCCCCTTCAAATATTTCTCTTAAAAAATCTAAGAGAAGATCTGGACAGGTCGGTATTACGCCCGACATCCGTGAAGAGGTCGCTGTGGTGGTGGAGGGTCCACACGAATTTAAATCAGGGTCTGGCTTGTGGTCAATTTCCGATCTCATGGAAATTTACCACAGACGCAAGCAGTTGGGGATGGGGAGCTCACGTAGCAGGGCAACCTGCTCAGGGGAGATGGTCCCTGGAAGAAGCACAGGCATCTTCAAACTGGAGAGAGCTTATGGCGATAGCCAAGGCCAAAGAATTCTTCCAAAACCAGCTAAGAAGTCGTCCCATCCTGATACTTTCAGACAACACCACAGCAGTGGCTTATGTGAACAAGCAAGGGGGCACAAGTAGCCCCTCCCTAAGCCACATCTCCAATCGGATATGCCGATGGGCAGAAGGGAACCTGCTGTCACTGGGAGCAGTCCATCTAAAAGGGGAAGACAACCAAGTAGCGGACTTCCTCAGCCGCCAGGAGATCTCCCAAGAGGAATGGGTATTGCACCCAGAGGTGTTCAGGGAAATTACAGCCCGCTGGGGAGTTCCAAACATAGACCTGTTTGCCTCTCAGAAGAATTCTCAGGTGAAGCATTTCTTCTCGCTAAACCAGCAAGATCAGCCTCTAGGGATAGACGCTCGCCAAAATCCTTGGAATTTCAAAATATGCAATGCCTTCCCTCCAGTTCATCTGATTCTGCAGGTGGTAAATAGGTTCCTACAGGAACAGACGAAACTGATACTGATCGCACCATACTGGCCCAAGAGAACCTGGTTCTCTCAACTCCTCAGTCTCTCGGCAGAAGAGCCGTGGCTTCTACCTCACAGGAAAGACCTAATGTGTCAGGGACCCCTGACAGGCCTAAAACGAGAAAGTTTCCTGGTTACTGAGGAGGACATCTTGAGATCAAAAGGACTCTCAGATAAAGTGGTGGCAACGCTTCTGAGCGCCAGGAAGCCAAACACCAGAGCCATATACAGAAAGACCTGGAGGAAGTATAACAGTTGGTGCACTGAAAACAAAAGAATAAAAATGGATACACCGACCATCCTTGAGTTTTTACAGCAGGGCACTGATAAAGGGCTAGCGCTCAGTACACTGAAGGTTCAGATTGCAGCGCTGTCGGTGTATCTGGAACGGACACTACAAGAGGACACGTTGGTCTCTCGTTTTTGCAGGGCATTAGCAAAATACAAAAAGCCCAAGACACAAAAATGTCCCATTTGGGATTTGTCAGTGGTGCTCAGGGGGGTCATCGCACCTCCCTTCGAGCCGCTACAAGATACATTTTTACGCCTATTGACTCTTAAAACTGTTTTTCTCGCAGCCATCACAATGGCACCTAGGATAGGAAAAATACAAGCTCTATCTGTTAAAGAGCCTTTTCTACAGATTCATGATAATCGAATTGTCCTTCAAACAGATCCGGATTTACTCCAAAAGTGACGTCAACTTTTCATAAATCCCAGGATATAGTCCTACCTTAATTTTTCAGTTCACTGAACAACAGCAAAGAGCAGGAACTAAGTCTTCTTAATGTCAGAAGGTGTCTACTTCAAAATTTAGAAGTTACTAATGAGTTCAGAACATCAGATGCTCTATTTGTCTTGTACGCAGGCCAACTGAAGGGTAAACAAGTGTAGCGCCCTGCTCCTGTTGACCAGGCGCTCGCATGTAAATTTTGTGAGTTATCTGTTCTGTACATAGTTCAGATTCAATTGTGGCTAAATTAGCCTCTGCTCCAGCGTTGGCTGTGTTGCGTGCAGTTCCACACTGTCGCCTGTAGGTGTCGTTGTCACCACAGGCCAGTGATGGAAGGGCAACAGGCTAAGGTGTATTGGGTGTCCTTTTCCCCAGAAGCAGCCCAGTGGGAGTGGTCTCCCCGCTGTGCATTCTGGAAGAGGATACTTAAGGGGCAGACGCCATCTTTCTCGCTCTCTCACCTCATGGCCTGCCTGGCCTAAGGTATGTGACAACCCCTCTTCTGCCTTGGGGCCTGCTGACCCGAGGCTACGTGACTGCAAGTAGGCCCAGAAGCTGTCTGGGGCCTACTGGTTCAGAGGTGGTCCTGTGCTGTCTGTCCTGCGGGAAGAAGCCGAGCAATTGAAAGATTCGGGGGAGGACTCATCTTGGAGAGGACCGAGCGCAATACTGGTATCTCAAGAAGTGCCTGGTGACTCAATTGGAGGATGCATCCTAACCAATCTACCTCGCAGTACTGCCGGGTGGCTTAAAGGAACTTTGGTACTGTGTTGCTGTGTTTGCTATTAATATCCTGTGGCAGAGGATCGTTGAACTGATACTGAATCCTGTGGCAGAGGATTGTTCAACTATTTTTGTTCTCATCAAGACTCTGTGGCAGAGACTTTTGTCTGTGCATCATTCCGGCTGCTAGGTCAGTGAGAGAGGCCTATCCGGGTGAGCAAGATCCGTTGACTGAAGTGTACTTGTCTCCGGGATCTCAAGTTCCTCAGTGATCTGCACCAGGTATCTGAACCATTCCCTAACCCTCCATCCCTCTACTGCTCAAGTTGTTCAATAAAAGCATTGGAAAAATAACTAAGTGGCTGCATACATCTGTGGGCGCAAGGCCCAGTATAGACTCTAAGTTTCTAGCCTGGTAAACTGTGGGTAGGGGTTAGGGCAAAGAAACAAAATAATAACCAGCAGCTCCTACGGGGTAGTGCTACACGTGGGGGCTCGTCCGGGATATTTGCCGTTGCCCAGAGCAACTTAGAAAAGTTATGTCACCGAGAGTCTACGTTAAAGAGGGCCCAGGACTGTTACTTGTTACGGGACAAAAAGGGGTTAGGTGCGGATCACTTTCCAAGTGCGTAGGCTACGGTCGGAGCCAAGGAAACCCAGGAGCTACGTGACTGAGTGAGCAGGGGGGAGGAGTTCCTGCCCGCTGCTGCGTGAGATGCGCGTGTATGTCTGGCGCCAAAGAGAAGAGGCCGCATGATCATACTGAGACGATCGGAGTGCAGCCATGTCTTCCTTCTTGCGGATACAATCGGCCATGGAGCCCAGGATGTTCCCTACAAGCACCGCTGCAGGTGCCATGTTAACCGGAACCCTGCAGACGAATGCCGGCATCCGTTTGAAGCCGCAGGGGCAGTTTGTGTTGTACACTATAGGAGACACTGAGGCACTGGGTATGCTATGCCACAGATGCAAGGGACTGGCCATACATCTCCGTCCATTTGTTCGATGTTCACAATGCGGAGAATACCTGTTCGTTGTGGAGCAACCTACCATGTCGCCCCGTACTTACCGAGTGGACTGGGCCACGGGGACCGCTACAGTGGAAACTGCTGCCCTTGCTTCATGGGGCCAACAAACTGTCACCTCATCTGCTGCTGCGAGTGTTCCCGAGGGAGATGTCGCTGTTACTGTTCCATCAGTGGACATCGGTTTTGTTACTACCTCCGCTACACCTGTCCCCGCTGCACCTGTCCAGAGGAAGGTGGGATATGTAAAAGCTTCCCGCAGCCGCGGTCGAAGCCTACCCCAAAGACTACCTGAACCGGAGCCAGAGGAGAGCATGAACCCTGGAGAATCCATGACAGGAACGGGTGAGAGATCAGGGGAGAACATATCTGGGACTGCCTGTAAATATTTACATGCGGAGGAGTTGAGGGATTCAGAGAGAGATTCCCTATCAGATGTCTCTGGTGATGATGACCTATTTGAGACAATGTCACAGGAAATGTTGTGGACTCAGGGTGAAGATGTTGCTTCTGCTTTTACCTTCTCAGACTGGACAGTCATGGATTCTGGGAAGACATCACCCAGTGTGGAGCCACACAGCACTGCCAAAGAGACATTGTTCCTAGTTCACTTGAGTTTGAAAATATGTCCGTCAGATCTATGGTGCGCAAGTCCCCAGATTCTTGTGTGCCTCCTGGACAGGGGAAAACCAGAACTTTACCCAGACTTGCCAGATTGCAAAGAGTGCTCACCAAAAGAGTAGCCACAGAGTACGGTCTGGAGTTTCCTTATGTTACTAAAGAAATTATGCAGGAAATCGAGGCCAACCGAGAGCAGTGGTACGGTGAAGCTGTCTGGGACTATTTGTGTGTGCCAAAACCTTTCCGGAGAGCTGGCTACTCCTTAAATTTGGATGAACGGTTCAGTGGGTGCCTGCTGCATTGTAGTTATGGCCGGCACATCTATGCTTACAAGGTGGTCATTTGCAGGCCTGGAAAGGACAATGTTGTCTATTTCATTACCACTTTGGATAAACAGGGGAAACCCCTGACTCTGCCAGATCCCCGATTGTATTGGTGATTATCCAGAGGGACTGTTGTGTGTTTTTTTTCATCACTTTGCCAAGAGACTGAAAGGAAAAAAAAAAGTCTCTATGCTAGAGAAAGGACTATGGGGTACCTAGTCAGATAGTGTCAGGGTCGGTGAGAACTTCATGGTTAAGAGTTTTCATCTACTTCAACACCTTTGTACTTAAAGGCTCTTTATTATGCTAAATTTCTGCCACTAGGTGGTGGGAGTTGCTTATAGAGAGAATTGGACTTTTGAGTTACAGTTTAGCTCGTTTTGCACTTAGAGTATGGAGGAAAGTTTAATTTCTTAGGAAATGCAGCTTTCCTTTTAATGTACAGAAATGCTGTTTTGTATTTTGCTTGTGTGTCTTTGTGTTTCTTTTTCAGATAAACCGGGACTTCTGTCAAGCTGCTGGAGAGTGGGGGGTTTAGACAGAGAGTGAGGGGTTGTAATGTAAATGTATATATTATAATTTCTTTATTTTAATTATCATACATACAGAGAAATAAACAATTTCATTAATCCATCAATCATATGAGCTCCAACAAATCCATTCAAAATCCAATTAACAGCATTACTCCTATCTTAAATACATTCGCAGAAAAAACAATAACTAGTTATTTGGGATAGTCCCCATTCTGTCTTCTGTTAGACCTGCTTCTCTTGTATGCCCTGACAACATACTTTACTGAAAAGAAAAACCTCTACATATCTGAAGAGGAAGAAGGAGAAAGTAAAAAGCCCCCTAAGGGGGAAAAAAAAGAGAACAAATGATAAAAAAGAGAAAAGAAGAGAAAAAAAAAAAAAAGACACTGATAGGGGAGGGGGAGTCGGAATTAAAGTGGAAATGCACCGAGGTAAAGGTAAATTTACTATACCATCATCCAGGGAAGTGAGGGCACCCCTAAGGCCCCCCACTCCTCTATTTTTCAAATACTCTCAGGAGCAAAGAGGGAACTCCCTTCCTCCGAGAATTTAAATGTATTCCATTGGCCCCAAGTTTCTAAATATGTCTCCTTTCGATTTTGAGCCGATAATAACAAATCCTCCATCCTTTTTAACCTCTTCAATTTGTGTGGCCCATGTAAGAATTGTTGGAGGGCTCGTATCTCTCCACTGCCGTACGATACATGATCTAGCAGCGTTAATAAGATGGCGCAAAATTAATTTACTATATGTTTTCCCCGGTATGTTTGAGACATGTAACAAAAATAAGGCTGGATCTTCTGGGGGGGTTATACTCAGTAAATTTCTGTGCTAGCCGCCGTATCTCCCTCCAGAAGTACTCCAGTTTTGGGCAGGACTAAAGAACGTGGAGTCCCTCTTTCCTCCTGACACCTCCAACATTTGTATATACTAATGTGATCTTATTGTATGTTCATGTTTTAAAATCTGTATCTTTTCTTATTTCCTTACCCTTCCCTTCCCATCCAAGTTTTGTGGTTCAGATGCTGACTCTCAGGCCTCGTACACACGACCGATTTTCTCGTCGTAAACAGTCAAGAAAAGTGCCGCGAGAGTTTTTTTGTCTAGAAAAACGTTCGTGTGTATGGTTTTACGACGAGAAACTTGACGAGAATCTCGACGAGAAAATAGAGAACCTGCTCTCTATTTTCTCGTCAGGAGTCCAGATTTCCTCGTCGTGTTTCTCGTCGGCCTGTTTTGTGACGAGAAAATGGTTCGTGTGTATGCTTTTACGACTCTTCCAAAAGCGCGCATGCTCACAAGCAACTATGAGACGGGAGCGCATCTTCTGGTAAAACAAGCCTTCATAATGGAGAGAGCACATTCGTCACGCTCATAAATATTTCATCGTTTAAATGTTCTGCATTGAATTCTTCGTTAGAATGTTACATTAATCAAAACGAGAGACCTTCTTTTGCTGCTGATATTCACACAGAGTTATGCCTTATTTTTAACCTTTTTCATGCTGCTCTTTATAAGATTTATGTGTATTATATCGTGCAAGTTTTTAGGAATAATTTAAATGGTTAGATTTTTCAAAATGATGTTAATTATAATTTCTCAATGTTTTGATAGCGATCTCCCATTTAATTTTCTAATCTATATTTTTAAAATTTCACACCATGTTTTTGAGCTAATCAGATTTAGTTATTCTTTTGGGGGGGTGATATCTGTGCCTTTTATTGTCAGTCAAATGTATCTGCTTACTCCAAAGCTTGTTTTTTTTTATTTAAAAATACACATAGTCAAGTATGAACTTAAACAAAAAACACATTTATTCATGTTTATAAATTAAATAAAGAGAAGGCAGCGCTGGAGAAGCTGCTGCCATTTGTGCATCCCAGGGACCCCAGAGCACACAGCAACCCTGTGTGGACACTAAAATTGGGAGCTTGAGAAGGCCAACATTTCAGAACACAATCTGATGCTGGCCTCCCAGAGGTCAGGAACAGCAGCAGGTGAGATATATGTCCCAAGTGTGTGGTACTACAACAGGCTGCCTTCTGTCCGACCAGTGCGACCACAATGAAGCAAGGCCATCACTTCCTCTTCTTCCTGGCAACCTTCCCTGCAGCCTTTACTGAAGCCTTCCTTCTTCGTTTAGCTGGAGGCTGGCCCACTGGAGGGGTACTCCTGTCAGGAGGAGGAGGTGGAGGTGTAGCAGAAGGGGGTGGGGCAGAAGAAGAAGGTGGAGGTGTAGCAGAAGGGGGTGGGGCAGAAGGTGGAGGTGTAGCAGAAGGGGGTGGGGCAGAAGGTGGAGGTGTAGCAGAAGGGGGTGGGGCAGAAGAAGAAGGTGGAGGTGTAGCAGAAGGGGGTGGGGCAGAAGGTGGAGGGGTAGCAGAAGGGGGTGGGGCAGAAGAGGAAGGTGGAGGTGGAGGTTGAGGTTGGGTCAGTTGGGCCACCTCACATATGGCGGTATTGGGGGTAATTTGCTCCATCACCCCCTTGTTGAGCAAGGTGATGAGCAGGGGTTCGCATAGGAGGCGTTGCTCCATGCTCATCACCTTGAACTTAGCCTCCACTAGGCCGGCAATGGCCTCTTCAGGGGATGTGGGCTCCTTGAGGGTGGCATGGGCCTCTTTAATAAGGGCCATTGCTGCCTCACTGGTGGTCCTGTCCCTCCTGCCTCTTTTGTGAAGCCTGATGGGAGGCACCTGGGATCTGGTGCTTCTCCTTTGCCCTGCCACCTCCTGTCTGCCACTGGGCCCTGCCACCTCCTGTCTGCCACTGGGCCCTGCCACCTCCTGGCTGCCACTGGGCCCTGCCACCTCCTGTCTGCCACTGGGCCCTGCCACCTCCTGGCTGCCACTGGGCCCTGCCACCTCCTGGCTGCCACTGGGCCCTGCCACCTCCTGGCTGCCACTGGGCCCTTCCTCCTCCTGCCTGACAGTTTCCAGACCCTCCTCCTGGCTGATTTCATCCTGTGTATGAAAAAGAAACATAGTTTAATATGTTGGTTTAATCTTTGCATCAAACTTTGTAATCCTGATGGAAGCAATTAGAATGTAAATGCATAAATCCTTGCTTTAAATTTACCACTACATCAGCTTGACTATTTACCACACAATTAAGTGCAGAATAATGTCTACAGATCATGATTTCACTTGTTGAATACAAAATAATGTATGTTTCTCATCCTGACATATTTGGGAAACATTAATTTTATCCCACTACATTTTCAGTTAATACTATACCTGGCTCCAGATGGCCAAATCAGGATCATCCAGGATGGCTGCCTCCTCTTGCTCCAGAGAAGGCTCAGGTTGGCTGCAGGGAAGTCTGGGGGGAAGAGTGGAGAGTGATGGCCTTGGCTCAATGTGGTCATCCAGGAAGGACATCCTGCTGTAGTACCACAAAACCGGGACATAAACATCATCTGCTGCTGCTCCTGACCTCTGAGAAGCCAGCACCTTAGAGCGTTCAGTCCTGTAGGTACCTCTCAAGCTCCCAATTTTAGTGTCCACTTGTTTTGCTGTGGCTGTGGGCACCTTGGTATGCACAAATGGGAGCAGCTTCTCCAGCGCTGCTTTTCTCACCCCTTTTTTTTTATGGATGGGGTTTTTGGTCTCCCACAGAGCCGGCAGCTCCCTTACCCGGTCAATAAATTCCGCCAGGAACTCTTTGTCGCTAATAAATACATTCATATTGTATCTGCAAGTAAAATAAATTATATTTAAATAATGTGAGGCAAACAGTCTAACCTCCTTCACATCCTAGTCACCATATATATCCTCCAACAATCTCAAGACAGTATAGGCCAACAATTTTAACAAGTCTCACAAAATCACATACCTTCGTTCGCACGTCCGTCACTTGAACTCCTCTCTCCGCACACCGAACGTACTATAGTCACATGTGTGTTTGCTATATACACACCACGCATGCGTCCAAATTCGAACACGTCGCTCCGCACACGTCGCCCGCCCATGACGTTCTAACTAACATCTTTTCCCCGCCCCTTCTCTTTCGGCGCGCAGACAGATATGGCGGAGTTACAGCAGGTGTCTGATAATTCCGCAACTAGCGAGGAGACAAGCCCGGAGACCGAGGACACGTCACGATCAAGGAGGAGATTCAAGGCATCGAATATGTCTTTGGCGGAGATGGCGGAGATGGTGGACATCTTGGTCAAGGCTGATTATGATGCCAAGCATGGGCCGTATAGCAAACCAAATAGAAGGAAGGCCAAAATCCTCACTAAAGTTGTGAAGAGTCTGAGGGCGAAGTTCGGGGTGAAACGCTCAAATGAGCAGCTCAGAAAGAGGTGGTCAGACCTCAAACTGAGGGAGCCAGACCAGTTGAGGAGCATAAAGAGGATGCTCGCTAAAAGTAAGTAAAATGACGACCTTTCTGCTATTAATCTTTTTAGAAACTGACTTTTTTTTTTTTTAAAGCATATTGGACTCCCTTCCAAAATGTATTATTTTGAACTAGGTTGGGCACAGTAATCGTTCGTTACGTTACCGACACTTCGTTCGGCCACTATCCGTGGTTTTGGCTTATTTAAGACCCCCAAAAGTAATTAGACATCTGCCATTTTTGATCAAGTATTGTGGATAATTTTTAAGTCTAGATGATGTGTTTGTAAGGAGAATGAAATGCAAACTTTAATCAGTGTAAAGGAGAGGACACTCAGCAGCTGCTTCCACATCTGTACTTTGGAGCACTATAGTGTGGGCCACCAGACCCGCCTTTTTTGGGTGTCCCACACAGGTGCATCAGAGTTTATTTGTGGTGCCTCCATGTCCAAAAAATTACATCCAAATGTGAATAATAAACATATTTGGGGTCATAAAGAATGCATTTTTCTTTAAATTCCGCACAAACACACACTTGTACCCCACTTCCAAACAATTTAGCCTGTTTTAAGTTTAAAAATGAGATTTTTACAGTGTGATAAATAGACCTTTGGTTTTATTCTCATAGGGGAGAGAAGACTGGGAGGAGGACACTCCAGGGAGCACATGCACCCCACAACTTCCAAGCAACCCCAAACTCCCAAAGATCCACAACCGAAAGATGTGCAGGAAGTTGAGGTGGAGGAAGGAGAAGTGCAGGAAGGAGAGGTGGATGACGTTGTGGATCTGGTCACCACAACAGGTCAGTATCTGACACCACAGCTTAAGGTAAGTGAGGTAGGCCTGCAGAGTTTTATTAATTTTTTTTTATGGTTTTTAGGGGATGGAAATGTTGTGAAGGATAGCACACCGTTCTCTGCTGACAGTGCCCTCCGCCTCATCCAGCAAGTGATGGAATGTAGCACGGAACTGGACCTAATTAAACAAAGAATCCATGTGATGGAACAAACATTTAAAGACATTCTCGATGTTTTGGGGAGAATTCAATAAGCCATCCAAACACATTTGTTTTTACATGTTTGTTTTTATATTATTACTAATTTTTTGAGTAACAAAGCAGCCAAAAATTGAATATGCACACAGTGTGTGAACATGTGCTATCTGCCATCAGGGGATATCCATGTACGTCTTTTGTGGGTGCAACCCCTTCCTCATATCAAAAGTCGGTGAACTGAGGAAGGGGATGCACCCCCAAAACACATCCATTGATCACCCCTGATGGCAGATAGCACATGTTGACAATAGGGATCAGGATTGTAAACTTCCTATTTGCAAAAAAGTAAAAATGTGTGCATATTGAATTTTTGGCTGGGCAAGGGGTGGCAGGACCCCATATTAGGACGGGCACATAGAGACATAGTTTGTGTAACTGAATGTCTCAGATTGCTCAGAGGTATCCAATGTTGTCATTTTAGAAATGCAAGTGGTATTTTTGTATTTTCATAAGCCAAAATTTGACGGGTTGTGGTCAGGCCAACCCCAAAGTAAAACAAAAAAAAATGTGCAGAGAGTAAAATATTTGACCACAAACAACGTGTAGCTTCTTTTTATAATACACTCTAAGCTTATTTGGTTCTTTTGTAAGGTAACATAGTGAAATTGGTTGTTATTTACTAAAGTAAAATACACTTGCCACTACAAATGCACAAAGACAAACTAGGAGACAGGAAAGAACAAATAATTAAAGGTTTAAACAAGATTTTTATTGGGATACTTAGACATAGGCTGGCATAGGAATTGCCCCCCTACCCGTGAAATACTCCATGTATTTGTCCCGAACCACACGGGCATTTTGGGGGGGCAAGCCAAGACGGGCAGATTCCAGCCCCGGAAGGGGATTTGCAGGGGAAAGTCCAGCCTCTGGCAAAACTGAGGCCATATATGAATTCGCTTTGCGGCAAAGAAAATTGTGTAGCACACAGCAGCATAACACTACATAGTTTATTTTGTAGTCCGCCAAGTGGATGGAAGTCATAAAAAGGCGGAACCGGCTGGCCATTATGCCGAAGGCATTTTCAACGACTCTTCGGGCCCTGGCCAGCCGGTAATTGAACACACTCTTCTCTGGGGTCAGGGTCCTCTGTGGAAATGGCCTCATAAGATGCCGTCCGAGTCCGAAGGCTTCATCAGCCAAGAAAACAAAGGGGAGTCCTTCAATATTCCCTGCATCCGGTGGCAATGCAAGGTCGTCACTCTGGAGACGGAGGGCAAACTCCGTCTGGATGAAGGATCCCCCATCGGACATCCGGCCATTCTTCCCTACATCAACATAGAGGAATTCATACCGTGCTGACACCACCGCCATCAGCACAATGCTATGAAACCCCTTGTAGTTGTAGTAGTAGGATCCAGAACGGGGTGGCGGCACGATGCGGACGTGCTTCCCGTCTATGGCACCACCGCAGTTGGGGAAGTCCCACCGCGTGGCAAACTCCGATGCCACAGTCTGCCATTCCTGTGGCGTTGAAGGAAGCTGTGGAGTGAAACAAGATGAAATAATATTAGAAAAACAAAGGCATACATTACAAGCAAATTCAAGACCAAAAAATTAGAGACCAACATCAATCTAATTATACGTTTATTAAGGTGTGTAAAAAAAGTATAATGGAAGGCTCATTTATCATATTCATCACCCCCTCTGATGGGCCATTACTAAATTATTTTGGGGGGGGGAGATGTGTTTGGCCACAGGATAGCATTGCAGTGGCGGTGCGTCCAGAGTGGGCGCTGGAGCACTGTCCCCTCTCTCCTGTGCCCATCACTCAGAACAATACATAGGTTCATGCGTTGCATGAACCTATGTATTGTCTATGCCGCACACTATTCAGGTGGATGGCCTCTTGTAAAGCGACCGACATATGATTAATTGCGTCATTTAGGGGGTTAAAATTGCAGAGCAGAAACAGGTATTAAAAAAGTCTTGCAAATTACAACCTGAGGGATGTAATTGGCTTCCTCAAAGAAAAATCGGGGACGCAAGGAGGGGGCATTCCTTGTGTAAACACTGACAGGCAGCTCTGGCAATCATGTTCACCAAGTCTGTTTAATGGTAACATGATTGGCTGATGCAACATGAAGGGAAGGAGAAGACATCAAGGACAGAAGAAGGATGGCGCTGACCACAAGAAGGTAAGTGCAGGGCTGGGGGGAAACTGGCTGCAATAGAGGGGACTAAATGGCTGCATTGGAGGGGACAACTGGGGGCGTTTATTAGGCAACAGAGCAAAAAGGAGGAAGTTTATTTCCGAAATTGGGGTTGTAACCCCCCAACATTTGGAGCAACAGGCGCCCCTGCTGGAAAAGTTAGTGAGGGGAAATATTTAGGGAGGATAAAAAAGGGGCATTTAAAAACTTCCAGCATGCATGGGGACAAAGGGGACATTCTCAGCATATTACAATCATGGTAATTAGGAAAGGATGAAAGAAATACAATACATTAGCATACATGTAATACATAAAATGTGATGTGAAGGGAGAAAACTTACCCTAATATAGTCCTCCTGCAGGACTTGTATAATAGCAGAACAGGTGTCTGGGATTATGAGGCCCAGAGCCTGGGGGGAGATGCCTGTGGTGAACTTCAAGTCCTGAAGACTTCTCCCTGTCGCCAGGTAACGCAACGTGGCGATGAGCCTCTGCTCAGCACTGATGGCTTCCCGCATAACGGTGTCCTTCCTGGTAATATAGGGGGACACCAAAGCCAACAGTTCCTGAAAAACGGGGTCAGACATCCTCAGAAAATTCCTGTAGTCCTCAGGATTATTCTCGACGATCTCCCGCAGCAGAGGCATGTGGCAGAATTGGTCCCGCTGGAGCAACCAATTCTTGGTCCATGAACTCCTCCTCACACCATTCATGGACTGGTCTTGGTCCAAAACAAGCAGACCAACACCAAGCGCACGCACAGCACGAACTCGACGACGAGAACGTCCAGGCGACATGGCTAGGAAACGGTCGTCTAATCAGAACGTACAGAACAGAACGCACTTTAGAACAGCAAGGCCTATGAATAACGAACTGAAATTCAGAAACGAACAGGCAAGAACGCACTGTAAAACAGATACGACCTGCCTAGATGCCCTGAAAGTCAAGATACGAACCCACAAGCACAAACTGAACGGCAGAAAACGATCTGAAAAGTACGAAGACTGAAAAGCGCGAATCGTCTCTTCCCAAACTTTTACTTCACACGCGGTAACACGAGATCAGCAAAAGCAGCCCAAGGGGTGGCGCCAAGAAAAAAGATCTTCCCCTTTATAGTGCCGTCGTACGTGCTGGACGTGAGCGCAGAGAACCACGAGGAAATTGGGAAATGACAGTGTGTACGCATGGAAAGCTTGACGAGAAAATCGACAAGCTTAACAAGAATCTCGTCGAAAAAAACGACGTGTTTTTTACGACGAGAAAATCGGTCGTGTGTACGAGGCCTCAGGATTGAGACATTTTTTTCCCTTAGAAGCTGAGGACATTGTCTTTTGTAGTGGGGGAAGTGTGTAGCGCCCTGCTCCTGTTGACCAAGCGCTCGCATGTAAATTTATTGGGTTATCTGTTCTGTACATAGTTCAGATTCAATTGTGGCTAAATTAGCCTCTGCTCCAGCGTTGGCTGTGTTGCGTGCAGTTCCACACTGTCGCCTGTAGGTGTCGTTGTCACCACAGGCCAGTGATAGAAGGGCAACAGGCTAAGGTGTATTGGGTGTCCTTTTCCCCAGAAGCAGCCCAGTGGGGGTGGTCTCCCCGCTGTGCATTCTGGGAGAGGATATTAAGGGGCAGACGCCATCTTTCTTGCTCTCACCTCATGACCTGCTTGGCCTAAGGTATGTGACAACTCCTCTTCTGGCCTCGGGGCCAGCTGGCCCGAAGCTATGTGACTGCAAGTAGGCCCAGAAGCTGTCTGGGGCCTACTGGTTCAGAGGTGGTCCTGTGCTGTCTGTCCTGCGGGAAGAAGCCGAGCAATTGAAGGATCCGGGGGAGGACTCATCTTGGAGAGGACCGAGCGCAATGCTGGTATCTCAAGAAGTGCCTGGTGACTCAATTGGAGGATGCATCCTAACCAATCTACCTCACAGTACTGCCGGATGGCTTAAAGGAACTTTGGTACTGTGTTGCTGTGTTCGCTATTAATATCCTGTGGCAGAGGATCGTTCAACTGATACTGAATCCTGTGGCAGAGGATTGTTCAACTATTATTGTTCTCATCAAGTCTGTGGCAGAGACTTTCGTCCGTGCATCATTCTGGCTGCTAGGTCAGTGAGAGAGGCCTATCCGGGTGAGCAAGATCCTTTGACTGAAGTGTACTTGTCTCCAGGATCTCAAGTTCCTCAGTGATCTGCACCGGGTATCTGAACCTTCCCCTAACCCTCCATCCCTCTACTGCTCAAGTTGTTCAATAAAAGCATTGGAAAAAGAACTAAGTGACTTGTGCATACATCTGTGGGCTCAAGGCCCAGTATAGACTCTAAGTTTCTAGCCTGGTGAACTGTGGGTAGGGGTGACGGCAAAGACCCAAAATAATAACCAGCCGCTCCTACGGGGGTAGTGCTACACAAGCGTCCAAAAAGACAATGGCCAGATGGATCAAGGCAGCCATACTAGAGTGCTATAGTGTTATGGAGATAACACCACCAAAAGAACTTAAAGCTCATTCAACAAGGGCTTCAGCAGCCTCATGGGCAGAAAGGGCAGGAGCCACTCCAGAACAAATCTGCAGGGCAGCAACCTGGTCAAGATTCTCGACCTTTGTTCAGCATTACATTCTGGATCTGATTTCCAGCCAGCACCAGGCTTTTGGTAGGGAAGTCCTCCAAGCCGTTGTCCCACCCTAAATCTGGTGAGTTCTTGGTTATCATCTCAAGGGCTGACCTGGAAGACGACTGGGGGAAAAGCAGAGTTAGTTTCTTACCGGTAACTCTGTTTCCAGTAGTCTTCCAGGGCAGCACGATCCCACCCTAAAATGTCTAACCTTGTGGGGTTGTGTTGTGTATTATATCGTTTCAGATTCCGGCCTTCGGTTCTCGTGGATGACCGACCAGGGACCTGAGGGACCGCCTCTTAAAGAAATT
This sequence comes from Rana muscosa, assembly GCA_029206835.1. NCBI lineage: Eukaryota > Metazoa > Chordata > Amphibia > Anura > Ranidae > Rana > Rana muscosa. The sequence continues at coordinate 26,447,751 of JARGYO010000094.1, read as the reverse complement.
AAAGACAACATGTTTCCTGTGTGTGAGGAGGAGCTCCATCTCTCAAGGGCTGCCCTGGAAGACTACTGGAAACAGAGTTATTGGTAAGAAACTAACTCTGCTTTTTTGAAATGTTGGCTACACTACACTCCCTCCTGCACCGAGCCTCAGACTATTTATGGGCATTTCAACCACCCACTGGGCACACCTCCACAGGCATTAGCTGGGTCCCCATAGATATTTAGACTGCCCCTCTGTCTTTCCTTCCTTTTGATTCCCAAACCCTCTAGAATGCTGGGGGAAAATAATCAGACCAGCAGTCTGTGAAACACCGAGCAGACCAAAGTAATAAACTTCCGCACTTACTAACGTAAACTCACATGTTTGGGGCGCCTACACAAAAAACTCTGATTGCGATACACTTGATACATATCGCCGCGCACGCTGGAGTGAGAGCAATAATTCTGGCATCAGACCTCCTCCGTAATGCTAAACGTATGATCTATAGGGGGTTTTTAATGTGTCGTCTATGAAAAATATAGGATACTGAAGTTTGTCACCATTTCATGGGCGCATATAAATTTAAGTTTTGACATGTTGGGTATGTCAGGTGCAACCTCGTCTCTTAAATTTAAAAAAAATAAGTAAAAATTGGGTAATTTATTACGTTGGTGTGCCCTAAAACCAGTGGTGGTGCGTCCATAAGGGCGCACGGGTGCCGCTTCCTCTTTCCTGCCACCCCCATGAATCTATCTACGGCCGCCGCTGCCACCCTCTATTCAGGCGCCCGGCTCCTTTTCGGGCGCCTGAATTACAGTGGTGTGAGGTGTTTTTGAAGCACCTGATTAGAGCCATAGGCTCTAATAGGCTTTCAAAAAAATAAACAGCAAGCGCCATGCTTGTCGCTCGCAGTTCACCCAGCTGTGTTAGAAAAGCGAATATTTATTCACTTTTCTAACACTGAACCGCTTCTCCGCCAATCAGGTGCTCGGGTCTGTTACCTGATTGCCTGAAATGACAGGCGCTGTGATTGGATGTCTATCAGGCATCCAATCGTAGCAGAGGACGGGAGAAGACATCGAGGAGCATGGAGGACGACGACACCGTCACCTGCTGCCCCACCAAGACAGGGTAAATGCCGGGCAGAATGCGGGCAGGGGCACACTGGCAGCATTTGACAAGCACAGTGGGATCATTTGATGGGGCACAGTGGGAGCATTTGATGGGCACAGTGGCAGCGATTGTGCATAGTGGCTGCGTTTGATGGGCTAAGTGGCTGCGTTTGATCGTTTGATGGCACAGTGAGGCTGCAATTGATGTTTTTTTTTTCCAGAATTTTTCAGTTTGTTTGCGCCCCCCAAAAAAATTTGAGCACCAGCCGCTACTGCCTTAAACTAACTTTAGTGAAATGTGCTGTTTCCTAGACTTTTACGGTAATATTGTGTGGCATAAAAAAAAATTGGAACTACCACAATTTTATGCTCTATGGTGTCTGCTTTTAGAAAATGTATAATGTTTGGGGGGGGGGGGGTTATGTAATCTTCAGGCCTAAAATTATATTTTAAACGTGTGCAAAAAACAAATTGCACAAAGCCGTGCTCTCACTATGAGATATTTGTCGGGGGTTGCAGATCCTCTGAGCTCCACAAGGTGGGGCTCTCACTTCTACTCAGACAGGAAGTATTTATGAAAGACAGGAAGTGATGTCAGGTACAGACAAAGTTCTGGGTGAGAGGTGAGTCGGAAGGAAGTAGAGAGAAGACATTGCTGGAAGTGGCAGCAGAGGAGGTAATAAGATCTTATTTTCTATTTACACCCAGTAACCCCCTGCAGGGCCGTCTTTAATGCAGGGCAAAAGGGGCAGCTGCCCTGGGCCCTGTCATCACTGTGGGGCCCAAAGCAGCTGCCATTTAATCCCTGCGCTGCCCGCAGATTTTCCCGGAGTAGCGAGTGCACCCGATTCCCCCCCTCCCTGCTCTCCCAAGCGGTGGCCACATTGTGACAGGAGAGCGGGACAGTTGTGGGCTTCATGTGCTTGAGCCCGCTTGTCCCGCTTCTCCCTCTGTCAGGAGCTGCGGACCGGAGTGACCTGTAATGAATGTCACTCTGTGTTCCTCCCGCCCCAGCTCTAGGGTTGCCACCTTTTCGTCAAGCCAATCCCGAACACTTTAGCGAAGCACGGCATTTTTTATTTTTTTGCAGTATACATTATTGAATTGTAAAAGACATGGGACACCCTTCTGGGTGCCCCAAGAAGAGTAGTAATGTGGCGCCGTGATGATCAGTTTGTGTGGGCCGATTTTTCCCCCCCCCCCCCCAGGTCACTGTATCCCCCAGTATAATTCCACCCCCCCCCACGTCAGTCTGTCCCCCGGTATATCCCCCCCAGGTCAGTCTGTCCCCCGGTATATCCCCCAGGTCAGTCTGTCCCCCAGTATATCCACCCCAGGTCAGTCTGTCCTCCCAGTATATCCACCCCAGGTCAGTCTGTCCTCCCAGTATATCCACCCCAGGTCAGTCTGTCCTCCCAGTATATCCACCCCAGGTCAGTCTGTCCTCCCAGTATATCCACCCCAGGTCAGTCTGTCCTCCCAGTATATCCACCCCAGGTCAGTCTGTCCTCCCAGTATATCCACCCCAGGTCAGTCTGTCCTCCCAGTATATCCACCCCAGGTCAGTCTGTCCTCCCAGTATATCCACCCCAGGTCAGTCTGTCCTCCCAGTATATCCACCCCAGGTCAGTCTGTCCTCCCAGTATATCCACCCCAGGTCAGTCTGTCCTCCCAGTATATCCACCCCAGGTCAGTCTGTCCTCCCAGTATATCCACCCCAGGTCAGTCTGTCCTCCCAGTATATCCACCCCAGGTCAGTCTGTCCTCCCAGTATATCCACCCCAGGTCAGTCTGTCCTCCCAGTATATCCACCCCAGGTCAGTCTGTCCTCCCAGTATATCCACCCCAGGTCAGTCTGTCCTCCCAGTATATCCACCCCAGGTCAGTCTGTCCTCCCAGTATATCCACCCCAGGTCAGTCTGTCCTCCCAGTATATCCACCCCAGGTCAGTCTGTCCTCCCAGTATATCCACCCCAGGTCAGTCTGTCCTCCCAGTATATCCACCCCAGGTCAGTCTGTCCTCCCAGTATATCCACCCCAGGTCAGTCTGTCCTCCCAGTATATCCACCCCAGGTCAGTCTGTCCTCCCAGTATATCCACCCCAGGTCAGTCTGTCCTCCCAGTATATCCACCCCAGGTCAGTCTGTCCTCCCAGTATATCCACCCCAGGTCAGTCTGTCCTCCCAGTATATCCACCCCAGGTCAGTCTGTCCTCCCAGTATATCCACCCCAGGTCAGTCTGTCCTCCCAGTATATCCACCCCAGGTCAGTCTGTCCTCCCAGTATATCCACCCCAGGTCAGTCTGTCCTCCCAGTATATCCACCCCAGGTCAGTCTGTCCTCCCAGTATATCCACCCCAGGTCAGTCTGTCCTCCCAGTATATCCACCCCAGGTCAGTCTGTCCTCCCAGTATATCCACCCCAGGTCAGTCTGTCCTCCCAGTATATCCACCCCAGGTCAGTCTGTCCTCCCAGTATATCCACCCCAGGTCAGTCTGTCCTCCCAGTATATCCACCCCAGGTCAGTCTGTCCTCCCAGTATATCCACCCCAGGTCAGTCTGTCCTCCCAGTATATCCACCCCAGGTCAGTCTGTCCTCCCAGTATATCCACCCCAGGTCAGTCTGTCCTCCCAGTATATCCACCCCAGGTCAGTCTGTCCTCCCAGTATATCCACCCCAGGTCAGTCTGTCCTCCCAGTATATCCACCCCAGGTCAGTCTGTCCTCCCAGTATATCCACCCCAGGTCAGTCTGTCCTCCCAGTATATCCACCCCAGGTCAGTCTGTCCTCCCAGTATATCCACCCCAGGTCAGTCTGTCCTCCCAGTATATCCACCCCAGGTCAGTCTGTCCTCCCAGTATATCCACCCCAGGTCAGTCTGTCCTCCCAGTATATCCACCCCAGGTCAGTCTGTCCTCCCAGTATATCCACCCCAGGTCAGTCTGTCCTCCCAGTATATCCACCCCAGGTCAGTCTGTCCTCCCAGTATATCCACCCCAGGTCAGTCTGTCCTCCCAGTATATCCACCCCAGGTCAGTCTGTCCTCCCAGTATATCCACCCCAGGTCAGTCTGTCCTCCCAGTATATCCACCCCAGGTCAGTCTGTCCTCCCAGTATATCCACCCCAGGTCAGTCTGTCCTCCCAGTATATCCACCCCAGGTCAGTCTGTCCTCCCAGTATATCCACCCCAGGTCAGTCTGTCCTCCCAGTATATCCACCCCAGGTCAGTCTGTCCTCCCAGTATATCCACCCCAGGTCAGTCTGTCCTCCCAGTATATCCACCCCAGGTCAGTCTGTCCTCCCAGTATATCCACCCCAGGTCAGTCTGTCCTCCCAGTATATCCACCCCAGGTCAGTCTGTCCTCCCAGTATATCCACCCCAGGTCAGTCTGTCCTCCCAGTATATCCACCCCAGGTCAGTCTGTCCTCCCAGTATATCCACCCCAGGTCAGTCTGTCCTCCCAGTATATCCACCCCAGGTCAGTCTGTCCTCCCAGTATATCCACCCCAGGTCAGTCTGTCCTCCCAGTATATCCACCCCAGGTCAGTCTGTCCTCCCAGTATATCCACCCCAGGTCAGTCTGTCCTCCCAGTATATCCACCCCAGGTCAGTCTGTCCTCCCAGTATATCCACCCCAGGTCAGTCTGTCCTCCCAGTATATCCACCCCAGGTCAGTCTGTCCTCCCAGTATATCCACCCCAGGTCAGTCTGTCCTCCCAGTATATCCACCCCAGGTCAGTCTGTCCTCCCAGTATATCCACCCCAGGTCAGTCTGTCCTCCCAGTATATCCACCCCAGGTCAGTCTGTCCTCCCAGTATATCCACCCCAGGTCAGTCTGTCCTCCCAGTATATCCACCCCAGGTCAGTCTGTCCTCCCAGTATATCCACCCCAGGTCAGTCTGTCCTCCCAGTATATCCACCCCAGGTCAGTCTGTCCTCCCAGTATATCCACCCCAGGTCAGTCTGTCCCCCCAGTATATCCACCCCAGGTCAGTCTGTCCCCCCAGTATATCCACCCCAGGTCAGTCTGTCCCCCCAGTATATCCACCCCAGGTCAGTCTGTCCCCCCAGTATATCCACCCCAGGTCAGTCTGTCCCCCCAGTATATCCACCCCAGGTCAGTCTGTCCTCCCAGTATATCCACCCCAGGTCAGGCTGTCCTCCCAGTATATCCACCCCAGGTCAGTCTGTCCTTCCGTATGATTCCCCCCCCCGCCAGATCAGTCTGCAGCTCAGTACATTCCTCACAGGTAGTCTGTAACTCAGTATAATCCTACCCCCTCCCAGATCAATTTGTTCCCCAGTATAATCTCCCCTGTCATTTTCTATTCATTCATAAGTCAAAGCGTAGTAAACATAGTTTACTATGCTTTAGTGATGAATGAACACAGGAGCGATAGGTACTGATTGCTCACTGTATTCATTCAGGAAGGGACTGACATGTTTACCAGCCCCCAGAGGTGGGGGACTTGAGTCACATGACTTGACTTAAGTCAGACTTAAGTCACCTGTTTGAGGACTTGCTTGACAGAATTCAATAAATGACTCGACTTGACTTTGACTTGTCACTAATGACTTGCGACTTGACTTTGACTTGGGCTATATGACTTGCAATGACTTGGCACCACTAACACTAACCGTAAGCCGCCATCTGCCTACCTGATCAGCGTGTCATGCAGACAGATGGCGGCCATTGCAGTGTTCAAAAGCCGCGCCTCCTCGTCTGTGATAGGCGGAACACTAAATTTCACAGCAGGCAGTGTTCAGCCTATCACAGACATCCTCTTATCCTCGTCTGTGTTATGAGGATGAGCGGATGTCCGTGATAGGCGGAACACTGAATGCTGGGAAATGTAGTGTTCCGCCTATCACAGACGATTAGGAGGCGCGGCTTTTGAATACTGGATTAGCCGCCGGGATGCCGCCGATCAGGTACACGGCTGACGGGCACAGTGAGACACGGGCACAGTGAGACACGGGCACAGTGAGGCATTGGGCACAGTGATAGTGCTGAGCTGATGGGAATGATATGTGATGTTCTGTGTCAGTAATGCTGGTTCTCAAATATCCAATATAAAATTACTAAAACTGGCATCCATAAATACTTATTGAGATAGTATAAAATAATAAAACATAAATATTGTGCCTTTATATACTCCTGTATTAGTAAGGTGCTTATATTACCAGCAAGTGCTGGAGCAATGATAAAGTGAAAAAGTGCAAATGATTCGTGACGCAGGAAAAATAAAATAACAGAGACAGTAGTAAAAGGTGCATGTATCCGTAGAGAGAAAAAAAATGGTACTAAGCAGTACCTGTACTACCAGTAAGGTAAAGTGCAAAGGTGCATGAATCCGTGACACAAAAATTTGTACATAGCAGTAACAAATACTTGTGTAAACAATTGCTGTGTTCATACAATAAAATGACTGTCCTTTTTAAAATCTGTGAGAGAAAAAGCTTTAAAATAAACGTGCAACAGAGCAACTATGTTGCTGCGAGAAAGTCCAAAAAAGGATTCCTTTATGGACTGAAAGCGGTGCTGTGATAAGGTGCTAGGTGATGAGTGGTTTATACTTCGTGCCTTCCACACTGACTCCTGTGGTATATGGATGGCCCCTTACCTCACTGCTGTGAGGTTACAGCATATAAGAGAAACCCTCTGTTTGTCCGACCTCCTCCTGCCTGGATGGTCCCTTGGAACCTGGGGTAGTTGTGCTGCCTGGTATGGGGGGGGGGGGGGGGGGGCGAATCCTCTAGCCGTGGAGACTCCAAAGTAATGTACATAAATGGGGGGAAGAGCGAAGGAATCCCAAGATAGTGTAGTATTGTTATGCAAAAGGTTTATTTAAACAGTAAGGTTTGCAAGTACTCACATTTAAAATGTATAAACAGGTATATCAAATACGAGCGCCGAGCTCGTCCGCGTCACCTCCGGTGCTTGTGTTGTCCCTACGCGTATCGTCAATGACGATACGCGTAGGGAGCAGTGAGGTAAGGTAAGTGAGGTAAGGGGCCATCCATATACCACAGGAGTCAGTGTGGAAGGCACGAAGTTTAAACCACTCATCACCTAGCACCTTATCACAGCACCGCTTTCAGTCCATAAGGAATCCTTTTTTGGACTTTCTCGCAGCAACATAGTTGCTCTGTTGCACGTTTATTTTAAAGATTTTTCTCTCACAGATTTTAAAAAGGACAGTCATTTTATTGTATGAACACAGCAATTGTTTACACAAGTATTTGTTACTGCTTAGTACAAATTTTTGTGTCACGGATTCATGCACCTTTGCACTTTACCTTACTGGTAGTACAGGTACTGCTTAGTACCATTTTTTTTCTCTCCACGGATACATGCACCTTTTACTACTGTCTCAATTATTTTATTTTTTCTGTGTCACGGATCATTTGCGCTTTTGCACTTTATCATTGCTCCAGCACTTGCTGGTAATATAAGCACCTTACTAATACAGGAGTATATTAAGGCACAATATTTATGTTTTATTATTTTATACTAGTTCAATAAGTATTTATGGATGCCAGTTTTAGTAATTTTATATTGGATATTTGAGAACCAGCATTACTGACACAGAACATCACATATCATTCCCATCAGTTCAGCACTATTTCTTTATATATATTCACATTCAGGGTCACGGATTATACCTTTCAGTGCTTTGCAGCAGATGATCTTTTTTATTATAGTAGCGCGGAATTACTTTCTATACACATTGGGCACAGTGAGGCATGGGCACAGTGAGGCATGGGCACAGTGAAGCACAGTAAGGCATGGGCACATAACCAATATTATTTATTGTTATCCCTCCTATTATTTTTATACAGTATGGGGTAGATCAGTATTTTGACTTGATTTGTGACTTGACCAAAATAAATGACTTGACTTGACTTGCTTGACTTCTAGCAGGGACTCGACTTGACTTGCTTGCTTTTCGTCACAGTAACTTGGGACTTGCTTGAGACTTGAAGGTTAAGACTTGAGACTTGCTTGTGACTTGCACATGTGTGACTTACTCCCATGTCTGCCAGCCCCCATCCCCCCATTCTGCTCTCCATCTGAACATAGCACTGATCTCCTGCCCCAGCATCAGTTGCAGCCAATTGAGGGGAAGCAGGCTAGCAGCATTGTTTGGAGGATTCGCAAGGGATCGGGATAGGAGGAGCAATACAAGGGGGGATCTACTTTTAGAGACCAATCCCACTGTGGCTCCCTTGCAGCCAGTGCCGGTGTCCTGCCGAGAATTGCCCCCCCAGCGGATTTTGCCCGCTCTGTCCTGCGCAGGCGCAGCGCTTGCGCAGTAACGATCACAACAGACCTACGAAAATAGCCGACGCTCAACACCTGTACACGGCGCATGCGCAATGAGCACAATATTGTGCCACACGCTCACGTACGCTCCCGATGCTCGCTCCACTCTGCAAGGGGCGGGTGTAATACTATTATATCGTCTAAGGGGCGGATGGCTACAGCAAGGGGCGGGTGTATTATTAGGGTGGTTTTCATCAAGAAAATAAACAATATAATAGTAATACACCCGCCCCTTGCTGTAGCCATCCGCCCCTTACACGATATGATAGTAATACACATCCGCCCCTTGCTGTAGCCACCCTTACACCCGCCCCTTGCAGACTGGAGCGAGCATCAAGAGCTTGACGTCTGTCACAATGTCCTGTTCATTGCGCAGGCGCAGTCTACAGCTGCTTCTCATTCGGCAATTTCCGGCGGCTCCGTTTGCTAGAGCGCTGCGCCTGCGCAGTCCAGGGCACAGGGCGGACACTATCCGCCAGGGGGACACATCTCGGCAGAACACCGGGACAAAGTCAGCTGGTGCCCAGGGAAAAAGATGTCAAAATGACAGGGTTAATAAAAGTGCATGCAGTGCTAAGCTAAGCTGCAATATATGGGATGGTTATGGCATGTGCTAAAATAGTGCCAAAGGAGTCAGGGAACACACACACACACACACACACACACACACACACTTTCAGGTGTACTGACCCCTGGAAATGAAAAGGAGACCCCTGAATAATATGACTGATAAGAGGGGATCCC